>JALJEV010001430.1:9380000-10005000 GCA_026586105.1 Hylodesmum podocarpum | reverse complement strand
TTGTCAGTTCTCATCATGGCAGCGTTTCTTCCCTCGTGCCATAAAATCGAAACACAACTTTTAATCGGGGACAGTATTGATTTTGCGAGCCAAACAAACTTTTTGATAATTCAAACACCATGTGCGAAACGTTGGGTTGAGTAGCATTTTGGAACAAGTCTCGTGATCACTTTATGGAGATCAATTCATCATATATTTGGGATAAGTAAAACGGGAGATTTTGCTGAAGAAACTCCTTTTCGTGGTTTAACAAAATTCGTAAGCATACTCTTTTGGGATTCTAGGGCTGGCTGAACTCATTACATGACAAGAATTAATCATACCAAAGTGCTAATGTTAACAACCCGCTAAAACCTAACAAGGATCTCACTTACGTGGTTGATCAAATTACTTGAGTTATGTAAATCTTTCGGTAATTAAAAAAATAACCCATTAAATTCTTGCTGGCATATCAAAGTAATGGTTTAATTAATTATTAACTTAAAGATTATTTTTTAATCATTTTATATTATCAGCAAAGCATAAATTAAATTTAGGGTATATCTAATTTTTAAATAATCTTTATAAAAGAAATAAATTTATAATACATGGAATTTTTTATTGAATGATAAATTTTATCGGTTTATAGACTACTTTTTTCATTTTTTTTTATCATCCGAATGATACAGTTGGCTGTTAGAAAAAAAAAAAATAAGGGGTGTGTGCGCATGTGTATGCAATCAGCTAGCTAGCTTGGTTGCATCTCAAGAGAATTCGGTCCATATATAAGAATCTAAGTAAGAAGAAAGAATCAAAGGAAAAAGAAATAAGAACCTCCCAAATCCAAGCATTCGCAAATGTTTAATTTAGCTTACCTAATTTATTATCAGATGTTTAAGTTTGAGGTTAGATTGAGATAACATGTTTGAGTGGAAGTTTAGGTAGAAAAGGTTAAGGCAAAAGCTATCACGTCTCTTTTCCGTAAAGGAGAGAAAGGCACCAATACAAATGCAAGGAAGTTGCAATTATTTATATGTCGATTGCAAAACATCAATTAAAGAATTACGTTATTAGTACATTGTTTACTTCTTTTTTCCCAAAAAAAAAAAAAAAAAGAGAGAGAAATTATAATATCGTGTAGGGGAGCTAAAGGCTATTATTAATCACAAACATTGAGTTTAATGATGCATAGCACTTTATGATCCCTTGTAGAAAGAGAAAAGTTTTAAAAATGTTGCCTTTGTTGGTTTTCTTATTTTCCTTTTTGGGTGATTGTGTGAACCTTGTGTTAGAGGGATCAATTGGGTCCGTGCAAATTGCAAAATGGTCCCCTATATACTCATTGTTCCCATACTCTATTTGGTTCATTCTAACTGATGCCTACCTTACATACAACACAGACAATATGAGAAAAGGATAGGGAAAGAAAAAGCATGAAAGGTTCATCCAACCAAAGTTTTAAAAGCCCGTTGAGATATATAGAAACTCTCGCTAGAGCGTCTGCATATGGTAGCGTGAGCGTGATATTATTAAATTCGTTTCAACAAATAGGACCACATGCACACTCTCTTTCTCCTTGTTTTACTTTTCATCATCTTCTAATGCTTTGTGCTTCCCATTCCTAATTCAACTATCAACTTAATTACCAAAATATCCCATTAATTGAGAATAACCACACCCCGTGATTAACGGGGCACTTCTCTTCAAATTTCCCCTATACATCAAACTTGTTCATTAATTAGTACTACAGATCCCTTTCATGCAAAATTTTCCACAACATACATTCTCCCTCCCACAAGTTTTCCAAAGAAAATTCATTGACATATATTAATTTAAATTTCCATTTTATCTTTGATGTTACTACATCGATAAATTAATTTCAAAAAACAGAAAATTAATCAGATTATACTTAAAATTAAATCATACTTCTCGACAATTATAACTCTTGCGAATTTAAAAATTTTCGAAGGTCTCTCTTATTTTTAGAGTTCTGTAAATTCTATGAAAGTCTAAAAACTTTGATACATAATTTAATGCAGTATTTATGTTCCAAAGTGTATATATTGTTGTACACTACCCCTCCAAAAATATAAAATGAAAAGAAAAAAAAAATGTATAGAGCAAGACAAGAATACAGATTAAGAAAAAGAAAGAAAGACAGTGATCTATCTTGAGCATGTGAGACAAAAAAGATGACACTGGAAACAGCAAAACTAGCTACTTAGAAACAGAGATGGTCCAAAATGTAGCTTAATAAAAAACGTACAAAAGAGGGAGACAAAAAACTAAAAGGGAACCACATACTTTTATTATGCTTTTGCTAGCTCTACGTTTGCCATCTTTCCATCGCTCTTATCTGTACGCAATCCTCAACCTTGAAGACACAAGCTAGGAAGAACAACACAACATGTGTGTGTATTCATATATATATAGATAGACTCACACATACATATAGCCTAAGAATTAAACAAGTATAGATGAAGATTATAAGCTTCTACAGTCTATGAAAGGAAAGGGTTATACGTTTGTATACTCTTTCTTTCTCTTATCGTGCACCTGCATCAGTTGAAGCTGCCAGCATGATCTGTGTTTACCTTCTAATGGTGAGAACAGATCATGTGGCTGCTTCACCTGTTGAATGGAAGCATATACAAACCCTAGTTCGCTTTCTCATCCTCCTGAAGAATTTCAACCGATTCATAGAACCCTAGAAAAAGGTTTCTTCAATTCATCCTTATGCATCTTGTATTTACTATTTCATTAATTGTTTTTTTTTTTCTCCCTTTACTTTTTCACATAAATATATATACCTGTTTTCTGGATGGATGAATTGCTGTGTTAATTAATCTTTTGTTTAATTGATTCTTGCAAAAAGAAAGAGGGGAGAGAATGTGTGGCATATGTTCAGATTTGGACACACTTCGTTTTTAACTATTTTCCACAGTCATCAACTAAAACTGTGTTTTCGTTTATTTATTCTATTATATATAAATGCAATTAACGTTATGTATCTTCTCACAGTACTACTTGCATGTATTTTGTTGCATATTCAACGGATGAATTGGAAGCTCCTAACTTCCAGATCTACAAAAATTAAATATAGAAGTGCACAATTAGACAATGCATTTCATCAATAAATAACGATCCATTGTCTCATAGTTACTGATTCTTCGCTAGATTTGATTATATTGTGAAACCCATTATTGCGGGATGGCACGAAAAACTTCATGTGTATTCTATGAACAGATCAAGAAAAGACCATCATTTAATTAAATTAGTCCTTAACGATATTTAAATGGAAAGAACTTGGTCTACACTTAGACTTGATTGAGAGGTTTAGGGTGTTTTGGTTTTCTCGTTCAAACTATGTTTAATAGAATTTTTTCACTTTTAAAGGTAATAAATAAAATAGAAACAATTCTTCAATTATTTTAAAATGAAAAATTATCAAGTTATGAAGTAACTGTTATTTAAACATACACTTGGTAGATAAAATTTAGTTTCACTTGAAAATTTTCATTACTACTATGCTGATTAAATCTGATGAAAGTAATGTATAATAACTTTGTGGGTGAAGGTATGTTTAGGAAACAAAATAAGGAGAAAAAGGAAATAGAAAGCGTCAATATTTTCTCTCACCTCAAGGATTTTTCCAAAAGAAGGCTTCTTTCTGAAACCAAGGTTACTGAGCATTTGAAAATTTTAAAAGTAGACGATGAATGATGAAAAAAGGCACTTGAATCTAATTTGGATTCGTAGACAGTATCAAATAAAAAGGCAGAACGGACATCTGTAATCTGTAGGAAGAGCAGTACTATTGGTGTAGACTCCGTACTTCGTAGCACTTGGTTAACCAGCTAGTGTCATACAACTTTTTAAGTCTCCTCTTAATAGATCCTTACACAAAATGCATGCTATCTATGATGATGATATTGCATACATAACTGGCCCAATTTACATTAAATATAGGGTTAGAATGAATTTAAAAATTTTATGTGTATATTTTAATATATTTCTATTGCATGAAAATAAAAAAAAACATAAAAATTAATTTTTTTCCTCCAAGCATACTTTTATAATGAAAATCTAAACATAATCTAAACTTATAAGAACTTTTCTTCTGTTATTAAGATTTCTTTTAAGATTAAAATGTCAACTCTATTAAACTAAATTTATATGTAGATATTCGAAAGTTAAGTTAAAATAGTTTCTCAAAATATTAGATACATGAATTATTTTAACTTAAATGAGAATTTTAATTTATTAATTCGTTATTTTATAATATAAATGTTACTGTGAAATTTGTCCAAATTCACTCATCATCCCAGTTCTTGTAAACGAAATTAAAGGGATATTAATATAATGAGCCAATTCATATGTAGATCAAAATTGTGGGAATATACCGTGATTTGTAAATGAAAAATTAATGATAATGAAGTAAAACAAAACATATACTTTCTTTGGTCTCGTTGGCTGATTGAATTTTCTTCCACGTGAAGGAAAAATCTTGCTCTCATAATTTCTCTATCGCTCTCACCGCTGCTCATCAGGTGGGCTCCCAAACTTTGTTAGAACGTTTGATGAATTTCGATCCACACACATACATACATACATACGTGTGTGTTACGTTACAAGAGAGCAAAATGAAAATTAATTATGATAAAAGTTACTATAAGATTCATTAATTTAATTTATATTTTTTATAACATCATATTCTCACGTATTTTAGTAACGTATATAATAAAATCCTGGGCATACGTGAAATTAGTAGTTTAATTCTTTTCTTTTATTTGTTTTATTATAACTTTTTTTTAAAAAAAAAATCTATCTAATTTGATTCAATTTGTCAAAATTGCGGCAATTTTGTCAATTGTGAAGATATCTCACTGTCACGGCTGATAATTAGACCACATTGAAATCAAATTAAAAGATGAAAAATATTAGAATAAAATGAAAAAAAAAAAAAGAAATAGAGAATCAAATTGGAGAAAAAAATATAGTTAAAGGAGCAAGTTTCTAATTCTGTAAAAATATTATTGTTCCTAATTAGTATATACGCCGATGTTAAAGAAGATAATGGTGATATATTCTAAATATGACGCGAGGAAATTCTTTCGTCTCTTACCCATCGTCCAAGTTCCAAATTCCACTTGACCCAGAACGACAAGGAGATCATCATTAATTATAGACCCTAAATAGTGAGACATTGCCTTATTTTTTTTCCAACCCTACTGAAAAAATGAGTTAAATATGTTTTTGGTAGATGCATTACTATCGATTTTTTTTCTTTTGATTTTTAATTCTTTTGTTTGCTTTTGATTTATGTACTTTTCCTTTTGCATTTATTTTTAGTCTTTATCATTTGACCTTATTAAAAAATACTCATGTATGATATTTCTTTTGGAGCTTCACCAGGTGACATACTATACACAAAAATATCTTATGTTAAAAAAATTATTTATTTTGCAAAATTTTTAAAGACAAAGAGTAAGAATCAATTTGAAACCTAAAAAAATTGATTTATCCTTCTGGGAAATTGCCAGAATCAGACGACGTTGTAATAGCATGTGTTATGAGGAGGATTTTCTTTTCTCTTTTTTCCCCTACATTGTACAAATATTTTCTATTTTTTGACGTTTATGATGATATCTTTTTTACATGAAATCATAATATAATATTTTTCAAATAATTTAGGAGATTTAATCTAATGCATATAGAATGTCAATATAATGTATTTTATACAATTAAAAATTTTAATATAGAGGTTAGAAAATAAGTATTTGTACGTGGAATGTCTTGAAATATTTAGGGATATATGACAATGCAATTTACACTTATAATTTTTTGTATATCCACCAAGACTTTTTATTTGGAAATTTGACGGTTTGATTACGCCGTTTCAACAAGAATTATCAAGAAAGCAGTTAGACCTACTAGACCAAGGATGGAAAGCATAGTTGAATTGGGGTGGGATGGACCAAATTTCATAGCTTTACCTTAATTAATATAATATATCTCTTTGTTTTTTATTATTAAAATACTTGAACAAATAAACCTTATTGTTACACTTTTTTTACATTATTCTTCAAACCCTAATTTTACACTGTCTGTTCAGTTTTTCAAAAAAAAAAAATCTCTCTTTTTATACCTCTTTTTCATTTTTAATTCTAGTTTTGTCAATAATTTCATTGATTAATTGTTGTATATGATATATTGATATATCATATAATTTAGTGTGTGTTCTCATCTACCAAATTAGTTATTATGCATTTTCATCAATGTTGTACTTGCTAACCTTCACTATGGTACTAGTGGTTTCATCATTGTTTTCCATGATACATTTGTCTATTTTGGAAATTACTATTAATTAGAACATAGTTTATTAGTTTATTACTTTCTAAAACAACTATTATTTTCCGTAAAGAACATTTTAATAATTTTTTAATAAGTCGTTGTGGTGAAGAAAATGAATAAAATGACAAAAGAATGGGGTGAATGGCAAAGGAAAGGTTGGGTGTAGAAAAGGGTGGTGAGTCACGAGAGTTTTGATCACAAAATTGAGATCGATACTTGACAACGATGTTCAAAGTTAGTGGTAGATGATAATGTTTTGAGCTGGTAGTGAAGGATAAGATGTGGGAAAGAAAAGACCTTAAACGAGATGAAAGGGTGGGTAAGGAAAGTTAGCAAAATCAGGAAGGGGAAGCAAGAACACGTGATCAGAAAATTTATATTTGACTAAGAAATTGGGATGTTATTTAAGGGGGAAAATGATGAAAAAAGAAAAAAAAAAAATGAAGGAGTATACTTATGAAATTTGTAAGGTATTTAAATCCATATATAGATTATGTGACCAGCCATAACCTATTTGCAACCAAGTAGACCTATTTTATTTGTTTCCTTATCTCTATATAAATTTTATAAAGAAAATTTGAATAAATGGCAGGTTATATAGAGCCAATTCTTTTTAGACCAAAATATTATGGGCTCGATTGGCCTGCTAGGCCAATATAGAATAACTTAATTCTTTTTAGAACTTTTTTTTTATAAAGTAATTAGCCCAATTGGACTAATTACATTTTTGGGCTAATTGTTTTTTTTAGAAAAAAATTAATTAGCCCAATTTGAACTATTGAGCCATTAACTTAGCCCGTCAGACAAGACCTATTTTAGCAACTTTTAATTGAAATTTGTATCAGGGAATTAAAACATGTAGAGAGTGAAACTGTGAATGAGAAAAAATTTAAGTGCAAAATCAATTTATGGTGAAGTATTTTTTAGGGTACACTGGTTTATACTTATTTTTGTTAAAGAAAGGCTAGACTTATCTAGATATTGAGAGAAAAAATAGGAACAGAAATGAAGAGAATAACAAATGAGAGAAAAGAGGCTTTCTCATTAACTAACTTCAAATCAGTACATCCATGTACAAATCAGTACATCCATGTATTTATATACAAAAACAGTTGGGTAGTTACCCATGTATATATGTAACTAACATTTAGATTCTGGATTACACTACAACATCCCCCCTTAATCCAAAATATTCAGCTGATTCTAAATTCAGCAAAGTTCTCAACTTCTCAAATCTTTCATATTTCAGAGGCTTGGTAAAAACATCAGCAACTTGATCCTTGGTGCTGCAATATACCAGCTCCAATTTCCCTTTACTTACTTGATCTCTAAGAAAATGATACTTAGTTTCAATGTGCTTGCTTCTTCCATGAGAAACTGGATTCTTTGACAAACTAATGGCTGATTTATTGTCAACATGCATTTGTATTGGTCTTTCATATTGCAATTTCATCTCTTCAAGCAGAGCTTTCAACCACAAACTTTGACAAGCAGCTTCAGCTGACCCTATATATTCAGCTTCACAAGAGGAGAGTGCCACCACACTTTGCTTCTTTGAGCACCAAGATATTGGTGCATCCAGATACTTAAACAAGTATCCATGGGTGCTTTTTCTTTCCACCTTATCACCACATCAATCTGAATCAGAATAGACTTCAATGCAGGATCTGTTTTGATCATTCCCTGTTGGAAACAATAAACCAAAATCACTTGTTCCCTTGAGATACCTCAGGATATGTTTAGCTGCAGTCATGTGAGGAGCTCGAGGATTACCCATAAATCTGCTAAGCAATCCCACTCCATAGTTAATATCTGGTCTGCTGTTACACAAGAATCTGAGTGACCCAATAATCTGTTTGAACAAGGTCGCATCAACTGGTTCTTCATCCAACTCTTCTGTTAACTTCAGGTTTGGCATCACAGGTACCACAGTTGCTTTGCAATTCTCCATATTGAAACGTTTCAGAACCTCACCAGTATATTTTCTCTGGTGTAAGAAAATTCCCTTCTGTGTATGCATAAACTCAAAACCAAGGAAATAATGCAGAATTCCAAGGTCTGTCATGTCAAATTCTGACTTCAGTTTTTCTTTGAATTGCTCAATTTCTTCATTCACATCTCCTGTAATGATCAGATCATCCACATATAGGCATATAAATAGCAAGTTCTTGTGCTGAGTCTCTTTGATATACACACCAAACTCTACTGTGCATTTCACAAAACCTTGTTTGTTAAGAAAACTGTCAATCAATTTGTTCCAAGCTCGAGGGGCCTGCTTGAGGCTATAAAGAGCCTTAAGTAACCTGTATACCTTGCATTCCTTTCCTTTTATTTCAAATCCTGGTGGCTGCAGGATGTACACTTCTTCTTCCAGTGGACCATTCAAAAAGGCAGATTTGACATCAAGCTGAAATATGGTCCACCTTCTAGAACTAGCAACAGCAATTACCAATCTAATTGTTTCCATTCTTGCAACTGGGGCATATACTTCTGTATAATCAATTCCTCGTTTCTGAAGGAATCCTTTTGCAACAAGCCTAGCTTTGTGTTTTGCAATTGACCCATCTGGTTTCAGCTTTACTTTAAACACCCACCTTACATCAATTGGATGTTTATCATATGGCAGATCAACCAGCTCCCAGGTTCTGTTTTTCTCTATGGCATCCAACTCTTCTTTCATAGCAGATTTCCATTCTTTGATATCCAGGGCCTGCTTCCAATGTACAGGTTCAGTGTCAGCCATAAAAGCAAAATGTATCATGTCACCATCATCAGAGATTGAACTATTACTGTATAGTTCATAATCAGTAAGTCTTGTGGAGGGAAATCTTGTTCTTTGTGACCTCCTTACAGGAGTTTGCATTGGGACAGCAGAGTTAACATCCTTGATTCTTGGGCTATCCTCAAGAATGTATGAGCTGGGAATTTTTGGCTCATTTTCCCACTTCCATGCTGCAGATTCATCTACCACAACGTCTCTACTAATCACCACCTGTTGCTTCAAAGGGCTGTACAGTTTGTATGCACCAGTTGGATGATATCCAACCAAGATAAGAGCTTCACTCTTATCATCTAGCTTTCTCCTCCTTTCATCTGGGATGTGCCTGTAGCTAAGAGACCCAAAAATCCTCAAATGATTCACCGTAGGCTTGTCCCCGGTCCAGGCTTCTTCAGGTGTTACAGATTGAAGTCTCTTGGTGGGACATCTATTCAAAACATATGTTGTTGTAGTGACAGCTTCTCCCCAGTAGCAGTTTGGTAGTCCTTTCCCTTTAAGCATACACCTAGTCATATCCAGTAGCGTTCTATTTCTCCTTTCTGCCAAGCCATTGTGTTGAGGTGTATAGGGAGCGGTTACCTCATGTTCAATTCCTTTAGCTTCACAAAATTCTTTGAGCTCTTTAGAGTTATATTCACCCCCTCCATCTGTTCTAAGGATCTTTAGCTTCAATTCAGATTGCCTTTCAACTGAGTTGCAAAATTTCACAAAGAGAGAAAACACTGCACCTTTCTCTTTCAGCAAATATATCCAAATCTTCTTGGTAAATTCGTCCACAAAAGTCAAGAAATATCTATTACCACCAAGGGATGGAGTATCAAAGGGTCCACACACATCTGAATGGACTACTCCAAGAGGTTGTTTGGCTCTTTGTGGTGCCTTGGTCTTGAAAGATTTTCTGGGTTGTTTTCCAATCAAGCATCCTTCACAAGTTTTCTGTGGTGAGTGAATGAATGGCATTCCAAGCACCATTTGTCTGCTGCTTAGTTGATGTAGACTCTTAAAATTTAAATGGCCATATCTGTAATGCCATAGCCGGCTATCTTCTTCCTCAGTGTTGACAGTAGACAAACATTGAATAGCAGCAATACTCAAGTTTACCTTAAAGGTCCTATTTCTGGATAACCGTGCCTTGAGCACTAGTCTTTGTTTATCATCAAAGATTTCTATATGGTTTTCCTGCATTGCCATGGTAAAACCTTTCTCAAGAAGCTGCCCCAAGCTAAGTAGATTATTTTTCATTGAAGGTACATACAGCACATCATGCATATATGCTGTCTCTCCATTCTTTCTAGTGATCATCACCTTCCCTATACCTTCTGCATGTATAGTGCTATCATCTGCAAACCTCACATTAGTGGTGACATTTGGATTGAAGTCAACCAACCAATCTCTATTGCCTGTCATGTGGTTCGAACACCCGGTGTCAAGATACCAGGAAGACCGATCTTCTTTACTGCTTGTGGTTACCATAAGCAAATCTTGATCTGAATCAGATTCATCTTCTTCTTGTGCCAAATGTGCCTGATCATTCTTCTTGTACTTGTTATGAGTATTATTGTTGTTATTCTGCCAGCATTCTTGGGCAAAATGTCCAAATTTATCACAATTGTAACACTGGATCTTTCTTTTGTCAATGGGTCTCTTACCACCTCGACTTTTAAAAGAGGTTCCACCTTTAAAACTGGAATTATCACGCTGCTCACTTGAATTGCTTGCAAGATTATGATCTTGGGATGTTGAACCATGTGTTTCTGCATTTCGATCGCCACTTCTGCCTCCTCTATATCTTCCTTTTCCTCTTTTGTTCCAGCCACCACGACCTCTAGACTTGTGGCTGGTCTTGGCTTGCAGTGCCTGCTCTGCAACTTTATCATTACCTTTTCTTTGAATCACCCTTTGCTCGTGTGCCTCTAGGGAGTTTTGCAGTTCTTCCAGAGCCATCTTCTCAAGATCTTTCGATTCTTCAATAGCTACAACAATGTGGTCAAAAGAGGGTGTCAAAGTTCTGAGTACCTTCTCCACAATCTTTGAATCTTCCATTGCTTCATCACAGGCTCTCATGGAGTTTGTCACCACCTGGATGCGATTAAAATAATCTGCAATAGTATCTTGCTCTGTCATCGATAACAACTCATATTGTCTTCTAAGAGATTGTAGCTTAACCTTCTTTGTTCTCCCAGTATTCCCATAAACCTGTTGCAAGATATCCCATCCTTGTTTTGCAGTTGCAGCCTGTGCAATTTTCTGAAACACGTTTGCAGAAACACATTGATGCAAAAGAACTCGGGCCTTGCAATCTAATCGCTTGTTCTCTCTATACATCTCCTTCTCTTTCTGTTCTACTGTAGAATTCTTTGAGGGTTCTTGAAACCCATCTCTCACAATCTCATCCAGTTCTTGAAATCCAAGAATAGCATCCATCTTCACGCACCAATCTTCATAACCTTTCCCATCAAACCCAGGGAGATTTCCAGGTATGGCATTCACAGCAGCCATAATAGCACGTCTGCAACAGTGCTCTCAACAAGAAACAGTGCTCTCAACAACAACAATAATGGTGCTTCTTTTTCACAGGTCCCTATCTATGCACAAGCTCTAGATACCAAACTGTTAGAGAAAGGCTAGACCTATCTGGATATTGAGAGAAAAAATAGGAACAGAAATGAAGAGAATAACAAATGAGAGAAAAGAGGCTTTCTCATTAACTAACTTCAAATCAGTACATCCATGTACAAATCAGTACATCCATGTATTTATATACAAAAACAGTTGGGTAGTTACCCATGTATATATGTAACTAACATTTAGATTCTGGATTACACTACAACAATTTTGAGCTACTATAACAAGTTTTAATCAAAAGTAGAATTAAATAAAAATGATTGAAATCATGAAATCCACTTTGAAGCACCATTTTTCTTGCCCAACCGAAGTAGCAACATACCCACTTACATCACGAACATCATCCCTGTTCTACTTCTATCTTCATTTGTTTTCATTTGTTAAGTATTCTTGTTCTCATTTATGGTTGAAGATACAGTGATGCAGTTTTGTTAAATTTAAATTAATTATGAAATATGAAACAAATTAATATTTTACGGTTTGATTTAGATATGATTTTGATTTTTAAAATTATTCTACTAAGTATTAAAAAGTAAAAATATATTAAAATATTATTAAAAATAATTCAATTGTATAAGTTAGACTCAAATTTTAAATATATAAAGTAAAACCGTTATAAAATAAAATTAAATTATAATTATGTAGTTAAAAATATAGATAATTAATTAATTATAATTAAAATAAATATATAAAACATAAAAATTATCAATTTATTACATTAAAAAATATAAGTGGTATAGTAATATAAAATATAATAATATTTAGATAAATACAAGTATATGATTTGATTTAGTTTAGTTTCGAAATCTCAAACCGAAGACTAAACCAAAGTTTAGTAAAATCAATTAGTTTATTTCGATTTTCATATTTTCTTTTTTAGTGATTTTCAGGTTTTTATTTTAAATATCCTTAGAAATGTCAAGAATAGCCTGATACAAGAGTGAAATGGCGAGAGAATTAAGTTTCAAATTTACGTGGCAAATGAATCCACGTGTACACACGTTACTGGTCTGCATCAAAAACAACAATTTCTCAAAAATAATCATAGGAGGAATTACCAAAAAGTAACTTTATTTCATTATAAGTGTAATATATAATTATTCTCTTTACATTTTATAATTGATTGTTTAATTATTTGTGTATTATAGTTGTTTACCAAATATTCTTAGTACACGTGTTATTTAGTTGTCTGCGTATTATAGTTGTCTACCAAATATTTTTAATGCACGTATATTGCCCTGAATCTTCCGTAATTCCCTTGCGAAGAGATGGGGTAGGTTGAGTTTAACCAAACTCGTTATCCAACTCCATCAAAATTATCCAACTACATCAAAATTTTCCAAGTTAGATTAGGTTAAACTTATACAATTTTGCTATAAATTTAAACCAATTCAACTCGATAAAAAAAATGGATTAGATTGAGTGAATCATTCCATCTAAACATTTATAAATTATTTTGTTATTGTCAGAGTTCAAATGAAACGAAGTAGGTTAATACGAGGTGGTATAGGATGAAAAGTGACTAAGAGGGACGCGAGGATTTCCTTGATTGGTGTGGTATAACAAGCCGACCTCCTCCGAGACGTGGGGATATACCTGCAAAAGGTACTCCGATATGTGACTGAGGTATTTTTGGAGAAATGTTATATAAAAACATGAGATAGTTGTAATCTGAGTTCGATTCTACTCTATGCATATATATATTGAGGGAAGTGGCGTGTAAGTAATGTCATGACACTTTTTACCGAGACCAAAAAGATGTGATGGGCGTGAGCCCAAAGCTAGTGACGAGATTTGATTCTATTTCCCTAATTGTGTCAACGTCATGGTGAAGTGTATTGACAAAAAGTTTAATCATGCATCTCACTTTGAGTAGCCAACTCAGTGGCACAATGTGACACATCATGCTGGATGGATTCGGATTGTTCATATTTAATTTTATAAAATTTTGAATCTTTATAACACTTATTTTTTCATTAAATGTAGAAAGATGGCGACAACATTCATGTTCATTGGTACATAGAAAGAAAAACATATGAAAGATTATTAAAGAATTGTAATAAAATTTTGCTCTGTACGATAATAATATATATATATATATATATAATTAAATTAATTGTGTCAATGTTATAAGGAGACGTGCTGACAAAAAAGAGATATGAGTTTTATCACACTTCTTACTTTAAGTGACTAGTTTGACAGTGCGCCGTGTGAACCTGAGAAATACATATTTAATTTTATAAAATTTTAAATCTTTATAACACTTTATCTTTACATTAAATGTAGAAAATTGTGACATCCTGGGTTGGATTGTGTTAACACGAGTAAAAAAAATTTGACCACCTACTCAACCTGAACACGATTGGAATTAAAGGGTTGGATTGGGTTTGATCCAAATTGTGTTAATTTAATTTTACAAATTATCCGAACCCATAAAAAATAGGTTAGCTTTGTTAAGGAGAAGAAAATAACCCTAACCCCAACCCCAACCCCAACCCCAAGTAAAAAAACTTATTAGGTGGCCCGTTATCCTGTTTTCGGTGCTTTTCAATTCTGGCCAAATTTACTCTTTCGGTTCTTATTTTATTTTCAAGCAAACTGTACGTTGAATTTATTTTTATATATAAAGTTGTTGAATTTAAACACAATTAAGAAATCATGTAATTAACCCTTTACTTCACTACCCTGTGCAGGAAAGACAACGCATATCATTAGTACATAAGAAGTTTGTGTAGGCCGGAATCTGCAAACAATGGATTGTTCCACTAATTAATCAACGAAATTTTTGTTTGGTAGACATGTCGTATGTTAATAACAGAAATTGATGTTGTCAGAAGATTTCAAAAATGAATATAAGGACGAAATTCAAATTATATTATGACGAGAGTAAATTAAAATTAGAACAGAAAACAAATTGAAATCCAAATTATAGATTAGAGGTCAAATTGAATAATTTTACGACAATCAGTCTAATTAAGCATTTAACTGGCATACTGATAAATGATAATAGAATATGATGGAGTCTAATGATTTTGTAAACATTTTTTTTAAAAAAAAAATGTAAACATTGTTAACTAAAGATTAAAAAAAAACTAAATTAAAATCTGAAAATAACACAAGGGACCATAGGAATAATTTTATAAAAACCGTGCCATTGCATCTACTTTTTATCATAAATTTTTATTCACTTATTTTCTTTTAAGCCTCATTTCGCTCCCCAAATAAAAAAGCAGAATGTCATCTGCATTTGTTTCATAAAAAGGAAAAGGAAAAAAAAAAAGTGCCATTTGCATTTATTATTGATCATTTGCGCAAGTGTATAACAATGAATTAAACAGCCATTATCCTCACGAACTCTTGATAATTAACACGACCATCGCCATCCAAATCAGCCACTCTGATCATCTGTTCCAACTCTTCTTCTGTGACCTTAACTCCTATATTTTTCATCACTGATAACAACTGTACATAATAAATATCAATTATACATGGTTAATTACACGAACTTATATATAGTCATGTAAATTAATTAATTGAGATGTTTCTATAAGGAGTCATAACTAAACCTCAGTTGGTGATATGTAACCATCTTGATCTTTGTCAAACAATCTAAAAGCTTCCATCAATTCCTCTTCTACTTCACTTTGCTTCTCGATTCATCCATAAACATGCATGCATAATGCATTATTAGCGTCCTTTTTCAGCATTACTCTCATTTATTAACCAACTGAATTAAATTAAATGAAATTAAATTGAATTTCTTGAACCACACGCACCTTCATTTTTCTGGCCATGAGATTCAAGAATTGCCCAAATTCCATGGTTCCGCTGCCATCCATATCCACTTCATTCATCATGATTTCCAACTCTTCCTTCCTAGGATTATTTTGATTTAGTGTTCTAATTGCACTAGCTAATTCTCCCATGGTTATGCAGCCTTGTTTTTTCCAATTTACATTGTGTAACATGTATAAATAAATACACATGTCGTTACATTTCAAAGAAAAATATTTAATAAATAATGTAATAAGCAGACAAATGTAAAGTGAGAGAAATATATATATTTATATATATATATATATATAAATAAATAAATAAATAAATTGATTAATTGGTTAATTGGTTAATTGGTTGCATTTCAAAAGAACTAAAAATCAAAGCAAACAAATTCAAGACAAAGCATGCAAGCACAAGAGAAGAAAACAGAAGCATTAAGGTGGGTATAGTAATTAAGAAAGATGTTAACGTTAGAGAAAATGGGGAGAGGTTACATGTTCCAATCTCTCCAACATTTCTAATAAAAACTAACAAAAAAAAAATAACATTTATGACATAAAAAATTAATCCAAGTACGATACTAGCAAAAAAACTTAAGAGGGAGAGTCGGAATGGGTACACACCATCTCCATCTCTGTCAAAAAGACAGAAGGCTTCAAGAAATTCACCAATCAGATCTTCAGTCAGCACCTCCTTCATATTAACTGGCAGCACCCAAGCACAAAAAGAATACCAAGAGGGAAACGGAGAGAACTGAAATGAATGAACAGAAATAAAAGTATAAAGCCTGGCTGTTATTTATATGCATTTGTGCACCAACCATCCAATTCAAGGCCCAATCATACACACTAAGGGGACTTCAGCTTGTTATATTTACATATGCATGCACCAACCGTCCAAATAAAGGCCTACCTACCAACTAAATGTTGAAAATAATTATACGAAAATGACTGGAATAATAACACATAAAATATGCACGTCTATTTTTTTTTTTTTTTTTTTGAGGACAAAGTAATTCTATTTGAATAGGTAAGATTACTATAGATGGCAATGTTGTTCTTCCAAGTAATTAGTGTAACTGCACAGCTAAACTCAAGTCAAAATTTTTTTGCAGGTGCTTCCCATTTTTACAAATTAATTTTGCTAATTTGGTCGTATAACTAATTGACGAGATTTTTAATACACCGGCTAATCTGACCTTACTACTAGCTAAGGTGAAATCTTGTACCTCTAATTGGTGCCAAATATTAGATATCTCGAACTTGAAATTATGACTAACTATCTATAAATTATCTTATAGCGGCTGAAATAATTAGGTTAAGAATAAATTGTTATAAGATAAGTCATGATACTATCTTAAAAAAGTATTTGATAGACAATGTAATACTCAAACAACCAGATAATTAGTTATAAAATATGAAAAAAAAAATATTTTGTGAGTAAATTGGTTGATTGGTTGCGTTAATGGTGAAGAAAATTGATATTAAAAATGTTGTTAGGTGTTTAACCCAACTTTACAAAGCTAATCTATGAAGAAAAAAACATCTCAAACTTATTCATATTTATTTATTTTTATTATTAATCAATAAGGTATAATTAAATTAATATATATAAGAAATATCGCCAAAAACAATAAACAAATAGTCATGAGATCCAATGATATATACAGCCAAAAATATGATTTAAAAAATAATATAAATTTTCTATATTCTTGTTAAGACACTTGTATTGTAAAAATAAGAAATGCATTAAGTAAAAAAATATTTTAATGAGAAATCAGAAAATATTATATTTTTCAAAATAGTTAGAACGGTTTAACAAAGATTATCAAATACTCTTTAATGTATTACCTAAATTGCAATGACCCTAAGTCCCTAACAATTGAAACATTTTCACTATTTCGGCACAATTTAAGAGTTCTCTTTGTACCCGAATCTCCAAAGTCTTTCTGTATGACTTTTTAGAGAAGATCACAGCTAGCAAAGGTGGTGATGATTAAAATTTCTTTGGTTTTCCTAGTTCCCATTTCCCATTCCCACTGTCTAGCGTGTTGGTGCCGTTACCCAGTTTATGTGCCATCGCTCTTCTTGTTCTTATCAAGCACAGAAAATTAAACATAAAGAAGCAATATATTGGAAAGAAATGATGAATTTGTCAATATGCGATTGTACTAGATTGCGTTGAATCAATATAGAGGATATGGGCATATAGCAAAAGATACAAATGTTAAAGTTTCAACAGTTTTTGGTCCAGGATTGACACATGTAAGATGGGAGGATAGGATTTTGTGATTACAGGGTTTCAGCTATTGCTTTCAAGGCTTATTCAACTAACTGATAATTGTTCATTAATTGAACCGTTCATTTTTCAAACCTTAGATACTGAACTATGTCCTCTTCAACTAAAAGGACACAAAATTAATTCTCCCAATTCTATAATGCATTATAAATAGTATGTTAAAATTCATAAAGTAGGTTTAATATATATTTTAATTCTTGTAATTTAACATTTTTTTTTTTACATTTTAGGCCATTTAACATTTGTTTCTTCACCGTATTTTGTTTCAATCTTTCGTAACATTGTTTTTTTAGTCATTACATTTTATTTTTTTCATTTTCATCCTTATAATTTCATTTATTTTATCTTTTTGTATTTAATTCAGTTTTTTTTCTCATTTATAGTCCTTGAGTTAAACCATTTACAAGGACTAAATATGAAAAAGAACTAAATTATAGGAACTAAACATTATAAAATAGTAAATTATAGGGATAAAAAATGGAATAAATAAAATATAAGACTAAAAATAAAATATTAAAATTGGGGATAAAATAGTAAAAATAAATAAAACTATAAAAATTAAAAACATTAAATTACATATATCAAAATATATATTAAAGTGTTAAACCTGTAAAGTATAAGAAAAACATGTCCACGGTACATTAAAAAAATGTCAATCTTCAACTGTCAATTATTTTGGTGGAACCAAATTCAAAACGGCCCAGAGGCTGACAAAGATATAGGGCTAGAATTAAAAAGCCCAAGACCAAAGTAGCAATAAGCAAAAGAATTGACAATGTATCCTGGTTCCATTGAACCACCCATGGTCTATTACTTCAACCGTGAGCCATATTTACTTTTGAGTGAATTATAGCTACATTCATTATCGTTTCGATCATATTTGGTATTTCTTAATTATTTTTAATATTATTTTTATATTTATTTTATAGGGATCTTAGTATAATATTTATTTAAAATTAAGTAGTTAATGTAATGTATAAAAAATATATTAGTATAACATTTTTTAAAAAATTAAAAGATTTGTGTAAGAGTAAAAGAAAAAAATGTTTATGAAATTTTACAAAGAGCCACGAGGAGTTAATATAATATACTTTATAATTGAACAATGAGTAAGATACTATATTAATAATTAGATAAAAAGGTTAAGATTTGAAAATTACATATAAGTTTCTTTTCTTCATTTCTCCTGAAGACATTAAAATCTTTTATCATCTTTTTTTAACCAACATGTGCTTTAAAAAATTCAAATTACGTATAAAAAAGAATGTGTAAATTCCTCCTGTTTGTATGACGAAATTAACAAAGGAATCTATGTAAGAAAATTGGTAGATGACATTGGATTCGAACATGTTGCTTCCAAAGACAAAAGAGTGAAAGACTGTTGAAAAAAAACTAAAACTAGGTATAGTAGACACATTGCCCCTTAAGGTGGACATGAGTAAATAATGTGACACCTCATCACAATTATCTTGATCTTGAATGTTTAAAAAAAAAATTGCGGCAAAAGAATTAAAATGATCTATTTTATTAAGATTTTATGAAAATGGGTCCAGTTATAAAATATATATATTTAATGGATTAGTTTAGATGAAATTTTCATCTAAACCAATAACTCCATTAAAAGAAAGTCATTGACTTAAATAATAACTCAATTATAATTAGACTACATGTGGAATGGTAGTTGAATGGCCAAATGGCTCGTAAAGTAAAAAAAAAAAAAAAAAAAAAAGTGACCCCTGTCATAATTTTATTTTTATATAGAATAAATTTATTATAGAATTAAACGACTTCATAATTGACTAAGTCACATATCACTTTGAGCATGGAATCAGTAGAATCGTGGTAGTCTTAATAAGTAGAATCGTGATAGTCTTAATAAGTAGAATCGTGATAGTCTTAATGACTCCTTTATTGAATAAATATTGTTTTCTGTATAATTATTTAGATAAGATAGCACGAATCACATTGATTGTGAATGTAATGCAATATAATATTGCAAATATAAGGAGAAATTAATTGTTAACCCCTCCATCCTAACATAAACATTATTTTTATGTTAAATGCCCTTTCGATTCATTCATCCTCCTACATGTACTATTGCATGATTTGTTAAAGCTTCAAAAAAGGAACATGCTATGGAGCCAATGCAATTCCTTAATTGGATTGAAATCATTACAAGACCCTTCATGTGACTTTGCTATATTGTATGGAAATGAGTCTTTAAGTGACTCAACGACTTCTTTAAAATATATCTATGATTGTAATTAATTTTACACTCATCTATTCATGTAAATATTTTTCTTAAAAAAATACTACTTTAAATACTTTTACCCAAAAACTCAATAGTGTTAACCGGTGGGAGAGAATCTCTAACAAAAAAAAAAACATGTGTTCCATATTAAACTGTTAATTTAATTACTAAAATATTAAACTTTGATCACGTCTATACATTATACATTTATGCTCTCTTATTATTATAACTTGTATTTAACACATACATATAACGAGCTATTATAATTTTTATAATATTTATATTAATGAATATTTATCTTCAAAAACTAAAAATTAATTGGCTATATTTAAATTATATTTGAATATTAAGTTAATTTCATTCTATTTAGATTGTTATATTTTTTAAAATAATTTTTTGTATCTGAGTATGATTATAAACATATTCACTCATATGTTTAAATTTATGAGTAACAAAATAAAACTTATATCGATGGTATATGTGGGTTACAAGTTAATAACTTAGTGGATAAATCTATATTGGGTATTTTTTTATACCCATGATGAAGTTAAATTTTAAAAAAAAATGGTATAATTGAGTTTTATCAACTCTTTTTACAAGACTTGATGTTCTTAGTAAGTTGAGAAATTCTTGAGTAATTGCTTCAAAACTTTAGTTGTGAAATAGTTAAAAAGGAAAATAAAATAAAATAATTTACTCAATGTTACTATGTAAGTGGCTCAACTGTGAACTAAAAACAAAAGAATTTCTTTAATCAACGTAAACATGGATGATCAGTTATATGTGATATTTGCGCTCAACGAATTCATACAAACTTGCAATTTCTTGAAAAATAATTGCAATTCATATAATTTTTTAATAATTGAAGGGTTTTCAATAATACGCGATTCTCAACATTTTCAAGATTATTCATATAATTTTTAATACTTTAAAGAGTATATAAGAAAATAATAATTTAAAAACCAAATTAATAATTTCCTCTAAAAAATATTGTGCAGAGTCTAAGATGACATTATTTTTTTAATCATAAAAATCAAAATGCCAAAAGATTTATAACTCATGACCATGTTTAACCGTGCTAGATCTCCATGACAATTGACAAGAGCACACTCTTGCAAGGACTACTATTGTTTGTAATTCACGGACTACTATTGTTTGTAATTCATTAAGAATAAGAAATCATTAATATTGGGTGAAATCCATGTAATTTTAAGATTTTCAATAAATTTTAATAAATAATAGTGTCCTTGAGAGTGCATTAGAAAGTATATATGATCAGTTATCTTATATACATAGAACATTTAGAGATACCATATCCACAAGGAAAAAAAATAATTATATGTTCATTAATTAATGATTTAGACATCAAGGCATAAACACCACGTAGTGCCTTAAAAGACTAACATAAACATACATTAGGAACATCAAGGCTACTGTTCTAGACAAGAACAACCTGAGGAGACATAAGAAATCCTAAGCAGCTAATTAAACATAACCAAAGACAATATATAATCCAACTCTTCACTTGAAACATTTAGGTGACTACTACTACAGCCATGTGTTGATCACTTCATTCTTTGCCATCAGCTGCCCGAAGTGAGCCTAGTTGAACTGGGGCTTGAGTCTGCACCACCTTGGAAGACCCATACACTGATATATCAATACCTTGAGTCTTCTCCTTCTCAATCTGCTCCTTAATCCAGAAATATGTAATTCTCAGCCCATCCTATTAAATATATCATAATTGAGATACTGTTAGTATACATAGAATCCTGCGGTAGTTCATCAACATCAAAAGGTAGGAAAGGATGTGGTAAACTACAAAGTGCTTCATTGAGAAGAAAATATATACATTCCATTACTCATTCTTGAAGAAGATAAAGGGCACACATTGGATAAAAAATAGTTTTTAAGACACAGATGAAAGGAGAACTCATTGTATAATTGACACAGATGGGTTAACTCATTTATATAACTGGCATGGTGCAATTGACCAATAAGCTATGACTGTTCTGCAGACCTTAACATGAACAAGGAATACATTATATAGATTGGAAATACGCTTAATGGATAATACCTTCAATCTCATAGTTGGAGCCCAACCAAGTTTTTCTTTTATCAGTGTATTGTCCGAATTACGACCTCGTACACCCTCAGGACCAGGAATGTGATGAATAGGAATATTCTTGTTCTCAAAGCCAAGAATAATCTCAGCCATCTCATTCATACTGACCATCTCATCACTTCCAATATTTACTGGCTCTCGGAAATCAGATTTAGTCAATCTACACAAAACAACGAACCATAATGTCAAGTCTTATCAATGTGTATGAACTAACTGAAGAAGATGAAACATCTCTCCCTAATTGCTTGATTAAGGCAGAAATCCATATTGTAGCCATTGATCCAATAATGTTGAATGACCAATGATTTTTCTTTTAGAGAGCAACAATTTTAAATGTGTTTCATAAAGAAATCCACTAACAAAATTGAAAACTCCTTATAATAACTTAACATGAAAATTTACTCTACCGACTTCATTTTTGTCAACCTTCAGAAGTTTAAAGAACACACTAATTTAGCTATGAGCCACAAAATCAGCCATGACATACCTAAGCACGCCTTCAACACACTCGTCAATGAAGGTAAATGATCGTGTCTGCAAACCATCTCCCCACATCTCAAATCTATCAGTGGAAGTAAGTACCTTGCGGCAGAAGGCAGCAGGAGCCTTCTCCCTTCCTCCTGTGTGACAAAAAAACAAAACATGAACTTACTAAATCCAAAAGGTTGCCAAATATAAAATTGTCTACCAATTTACCCATTTGGTACTAACGACAAAACTATAAAAGCTTTCAATTCAGTGAAAAACATGCCTTTCCATGTCCCAAAAGGACCGTATATGTTATGGAACCTCCCAATGCGGCACTCAATTCCAAAATCCTTGTTATAATGCTTGCACAATTCCTCTGTTGCAAGCTTCTCTAGCCCATAGGCATCTTGTGGCTAAAAACAGTCATAAAATTAAACACATTAATCCCAATCCCAATGAGAAAATCAGTAACCAACATAAATTTAAATGATCAACAACAAACCTCAGCTGGCCATGCATCAGCCTCCTTCAAGCTGACATTAGTTTCCAACTGTTTAAATTCAGGGTAGATACAAGCACTAGAGGCATAAAAAAACCTGAAAAAAAATTGGGAACAGGTAAAGCACATCATCATCATCATATAATCAAAACCAACAACATATAATCAAAATGATACACATGATGGCTAACCTCTTAATGCCATTAATCCTGGCAGCCTCAATCATGTTGAAGCTAATCATTGTGTTGTTGTACATAATGACAGAGTGGTTAGACTGAATAAAACCCATGCCACCCATGTCTGCTGCAAGATTGAAAACATGATCAACTCCCTTAGTAACCTTGAGGCAGTTATCCATGACCCTGAGATCAACAAGATGGAACTCATCACAGAACATGTCCTCAGTCATGTGCTCATTTTTCTTCCAATCAGAAGCAATAACATAATGCCCCTCGGTCTTGAGGCGCCGTGCTATATGCGAGGCAATAAAACCCCCAGCCCCAGTGATGGAAATCTTAAGATTCTCTGATGGCCAGTAAGGCTCTCTCTCAAGGTTCTCATAAGTGTATGCACCATAGTCAGTTCTTCCAGTACTTCCCATTCTGCACACCACATAAAACTGGTTAAGAATTAAGTCCAAAACATTAGCAAAAAAACTCCATAAACAAAACAATTTTCACTAAGGGGCTGTTGTAAGGCAAGGGTAATGTGACACCAAGGAAGAAGAAAAATGCAATTGATGAAATTTCCTCTTTTTAAGGAATAAAACCAGGCTGAAAAACACATGCTGGCACATGAGGGGTACTAGAACTGAATTAATTAATAGAAGCATAATGAAAACAATTAACTCATTATAGTTGGCACTTTAAAAAAATTAAACTTTAAAAAATAGGAGCATGGAGTACATGGAGTTTTAAAAAAATAAAATTTCCAACCCAAAAGAAAGGGGTGAAATTAAATTAGAATATATATTTGGTCTTTAGGTAAATGGCATTGAATTGAAGCAAAGCATAATAATATACGTATATACAACAACACGCATAATGATGAGAGTAAAACAAAAAGGAATGACACGCGCAGAGAGGTGAAGAAAAAAAAAACGAAAACTAAAACATCCGTTACATGAGACGTTGAAGAAAAACCCACGAGTATTTGAAGTTTAAACCCTAAACACGGATAATAAATTGAAATATAAATAAATAAAAATAAGCTTGACCCAAGAACAAACCTGAGAAAAGGGAAAAGGGAAAAGAGAGATGCTGGAGAAGATAATGGTTTGAGATAATGTATGAAGAGAGAAGGGGCAATGAGAGTGGTAGTATTGGTGTGCTATATATAAGATGAGAAGGGAAAACCACTCATTCGTTATTTGCTCACAACACAATAATTGGCTCAGTGCCCAGGAACCACCCACACAGACACAAACAACGTTTCCTTTTGTTTTTCCTTCCTCCAACAAACAATTATCTTGTGCTTTTTCCGACCTTTTTTTTCTGCTTTAATAAAAAAGGTAAATCATCTTGGATTCAGGTTTTGAAAAGTGTCAAGTGTTATTTAATAAAGTTAAGAAAAAATCTTTCTATAAATATAATTCATTTTTCATTTTAATTTCAAGAATTATCTGTTATCACGTCAATTCGTAGACTGATTAATTACTATCATTTTAATTTTTAAAAATGTCAACTTATCATTATCTTAATTCTTAGAAATTTCAAAAATTTAATGTATTATCATTTTTCTTAAAAATAATCATTTATTTTCATTTTATCTTAAAAACTTCTATAGCTAAAATGATAATAATATAACATATTCATAATTAATATAGTAATAAATAATCATTTTATATCAAATTAATAGATAAAACTTTGAAAACTTAGAATTAAAAACTAATTATACTTTCTATACCTATTTTAACTTTTGTTACTTTTAAAAAATTAAATTAGAACCATACTGGTTATTTACTCTTAATAAAAAAATTTACATTAGTGGTATTATTATATAATATTTTAAGTTTAGATGTCATATATTTATACAGTAAATTTACCTTACGAATTAATTATAAATAAAATTTTATATAATTTCTAAAGGTTTTATTACTAAAATTAATAAATTTATTTGATTAACCAGATAAAAAAAATTTAGATTACCTATACGTAACTTTTTTCTCTTGATAATTTTATTTTAAATTATTTTCAAACCATAATATTTGGGAATCATGATCGTTCGTACGGAGAGAGATACTGGGAACACATTTAACACGTTGCAAGTGTTTTAAATTCTATTTGAGTTTATATTTTTAAAATACGTTAACAAAACTTTATATAAAATTTTCCATCCAGTCCAAAATTTATGCTAATTTTATTCACTTGCCTAGTAATTCTAAAATTCTACAAATGTATTTTTTAATTTAATCCATATAATTATATTTAAAAATAAATTTTAAACTTACAATCAATTTAATATGAAATTATACATGTTATTATTTATTTAAAACTATGTCAGTTAATTGAGATTTTAACATAATTTTAAATAATTCATTATAAAATTAAATATTTATCCAATCATATCTGCACTTATATATTAAATTTCAATATTTTACTAGAAAATTTTAATATCCTCATTTTTCAACTACCGATTGTAATTATCATTTCTATCTTTTTCTAAATTTTGTCATCCTTCTTTGATTTTCATATTTTCGTTTAATTAATAATCTTAATATTTATTATAAAAATATTTTTAAAGTGAAAAACATAAAAAAGTATAAGACTTAATCAACTTTTTTTATCCCTATAAAATATCCTTATTTTTTTAAAAAAAAAAAATATTTTTTAATTTTTAATCCTCGTTATTTTAAAAAAAAAAAAAAAACCAGTTATCCTTATGTGTTAAATGACGAGCTAACTAATGAAAATGTCAAGTCAATGATTCATATAACAAAAATTAATAAGGACTAAAAACTAAAAAATAATTTTATAGGGGAAAAAATTGATTAACCCAAAATATAAATAAGAAAATATTTATTTTTAAGTTAAATTTATTAAATTATAAAAAAAATTATTAATTGAGGTTTGAAATTAATAATCAGAATATTCTTAATTTCACATATTTTTTTAAAAGTGAAAGTGTTAATTTTTTTTATATTTTTAGTTAATTTTATTATTTAAGCAACATTATTTATTTTTTACATTTTATATCAATTGTATATATTAACTTAAAAATATTATTGAAATGATTTGGAAATAAATAAGCATTTTTATGGAAAGAAAAATAGACAAAAACTAATCCCAGGAATAAATGTTATTCCATGGAAAAAAAATTAAGTAGACTATATGATATTTTTCTGTATTGTAATTACCTAATTTTTAGCCAATCCATTCGCCTAAGTGAATACCAATCTACTTAGACAATTTACCTAATGGAAAACAATCATAAATAAGTTTTAAACTCATTTTAACTCAACCACAATCATTTGTATAAAAGAAAAGAGTGTTCCCAGTACGAAATTCTGGGGAGTTACGGTTTTTCCAACGTAAAATTATTCATAACACAACTTACTGTACAATGCATCATTGGTTTTGTCATAATAGAAAAACAAAGACATTCACCACCACGAGTATAAATATAGAAATTACTATTTTTAATGTAAATTTAGTAGTTTTTGTTATAAAATTATTATTTATTAAATAATTATCTATTATATATTAAATATTTAAATAATTTTCAAACAATTTTTCCCGCCTCACATCGTGTTGTAGATTAGATATAATTTAAATTAATAATAAAATATACAATATAAAATTACAATAATTGCAATTAAATAATATAATTAAAATGATTTTTTCAAAAAAAAAATTACACATATAAAAAATTAAAAATTAAAATTATAAATGCTCTGAAATATAAAATATTAAGAATGTAAAAATGTTCGTTTCACCTTTCATCTACCAATTAACTTTTTAACTTCCAAAACTAGTTTTGAAACACAATAAAAATACATAATATTTATTACTTTGGTGGAGTATAATTTAATATTTTAAAAGTTAATTTTAAATTATTTAGTTAATGTAACGTAAAAATGAATGTTCATAGAAAATTTTTAGTAAACTATTTCGGGTAAAAGTCTAAAATGGATTTGTTTAGATAATTTTTTACTAAAATGAACTAATTAGAGGTACTGTTTTAGTAAAGTTTTTGAATCGGTTTACGACTCCTCAAAATTGAAGTTATCTGTTTTAATAAAGTTTTTGAATCGGTTCACGACTCCTCAAAATTGAAGTCATCACACATAAAAATGACTTAACTGATATAAGATATAGTTGCAATGTCCATTGAGGGATAGATTGAGCTCTCTTGAGTCGTCACAGGTCTTGACGGCTTGAGTGGAGTTGTCACATGGCTAGACAACTCCATTTCTCGTTGAGTCGTGTGTTAAAGTGTCTCAATTTCAGCAGACATCATCCAGTCGTGGTTCTGTATAATTTTTATTATGTGTTGATTATTTATAAATTTTTTATTATACATTGATTATTTATTATGTATTGATTATTTATAAATTTGAATTGTGTGTTGATTATTTATAAAAAAAAATTTGTGTTGATTATTTATAAATTTGTATTTTTTAGATTTTTTATTTGAAGGTGGCTCCCCGTACAAAATAATATATCTTTTGATATTGGTATCGATGTGTATCGTCATAAATTAGATATTCTAAAAATAATGAGGTATATAGTTAAATTTAAACTTTTTAAAGCATTTTTTAATATTAATTGATAAATTATTGAAATCTAATTTTTTAATTATTAATTTTTGCAAGTAATGTGACAGTTTACAATGGTGCCAATTTTAATTATCTACCTCATTGTGTTGATGGCAATGTCATTTGGAGAGTTATGGGGTACTTCTTTAATTTCAAATTATTGAGTAATGTCAATCAAATAAGGTGATGAGACAATTAGTTCTCAGTAAGTTCATTGATTTCGTACCGTCTCAACTTCAGAATCTATATAAGCTTACATTGAGAGGCAAGAAAGATAGCCATTTGAGTTATTTCACTAGGGTCAGTAATGTAAATTTGAAAAAATCGTCTTCAATACATGGTTCATGAGATACTAGACAATGAAAAATTGAGCTATAATAACAATTACGTGGTTTAATATCGCAGAAAATTAAGATAATGTAGCAACAACTATGGAATGAGTTCTCAACATTTATATAAATTGATTCAATATAATAATTATATTATTATTAATTTATGTATATTTTTAAAATGTTTGTCTGTCTCTTAGGTTTAGATCATAATCTCTTTCTTATAGTGTCATTTGAGAGGTGTCTCACTATTATTCATAATTAAAATAACACTAACAGTAAATTATTTCAAATTCATGACAAATGTGTATAATGTCTCCAAAACTCTAAGATCTTTATCCAACTATTTCTAAAGAAAATTATTTTAAGATATTAATCATTTTATTTTTCTATATTATATTTTTTTAAAATATATTTCTCAAGTGTAATTTAATTTCATTACTATTCTAAAAATTTCTTTTTCAACTATCTAAGATCACTCTTGTGTATTTTTTTACTTGTGTATTTGATTTTCTTAATTAAACATTTATCTATATCCATCTATTTTTCTCACTTTTATTTTTTACATTAATTTTCAATTTTTAAAAAATTTATCAACACTTAAAAACAAATTTGAATCAAAATATAATTAAGGTTTTTATCATAAATTCTAAATATAGTTTACATGTACAATATTGCTACATTATCATTCAGTGACATATAATAAAATTGTTAAATTTTGTAAAAAAAAGTAAATAAATTACAGTAATAGTTTATAAATTTTTTACCATACTATAAATCAATATTTTTTTTATAAGTCAATATCAATATTTTTTTTACAAGTCAATAGTATAATTCAATTATAAATTATTATATATGATAAAATTTATTATTATATTTTAAAATTATATATAATATATTGTATGATCAATTACACTAATAATATATAAAAATTAAGTTTTTTAATATTTAAGAATATAAAACACTAACGATGTATTAAATTAAATCCTTGTCAAATTAATTAATGGGAACAATGTCAAATGTGAATTACAAGGGTGTTTATTTCCTCGTAAGAAATTTTATTCTTGCAATCATAGTTTTAGAAGTATCATATGTACAGAATACAAAATACCTATTTAATACCATAAAATAAAAATAAGATAAATATGAATTTTTAAGAATAAACCATTCTCAAAAGAATATTATTTTCAAAATATATTATAAACGTAAGTAATTAATATTTTTTACGGTGACTTCCGGGATAGTTGACTCGAGAATCGGGAACACACGTGACGTAAGGCTTGGGTTGAGACATATGAGTAAAGTTGAAGTCACCATTTTGCCAAATATAAGAGTTCAAAGCCACACAAAGAGTTAATGGTTGGGAAACTACATGGAAGCTACTTGGAACCTTCTTTCCTTCCTTTTTTTGTTTTCTTTTCAAACATTCATATGGGTGGCAAGTAGTTGATGGTTTTATTAATCATTCATTTTTTATTAATTATTTTTAATGGAGTCTCTGTTTTTTTTTTTCTTTTCTTTTTTTTTTTTTACCATTTCGTTCACTTAAAAACAGTACCATAAAATTTAATCATCACTTAAAAATTAATCATCAACAAATGTTTATGTGGTAGATATTCTTCACTATTTTAATGGCTAACAAAAACAGGTATTTAATTTCATTAAGTATTATGTTCTTTGCAGAGCTTGTTTGGTTTTTCTAAAATATTTCATAGAAAATAAATTATCAGAAATATTGGTAAATTTTTATTAAAAAATATTTTTGAGTTTAAAATTATAAAAATTAAATTAATATGATTGACAAATTGAAATTGCTAAATAATATGATTGATAAATAAATATTTAAATAATAAAGAGAGATAACTTTTAAAATAAATCTTACCATTATGAATACAATTTCTTGCGTTTGAAAATCTTAGCAAGTGGTGAACGTATCAGCCACTTATACTGTGATCCGTGACTATTTTAATTTAAGAAATTCGATTGTATAAATAATAATATTTAAATGTTATTTATCTTTATTTTTTAATAAAATATTATATTCTATCATTTATTTAAATATAATAATATAACATACTCTAAAATTTCATTTTTATCTTTCCTAATTATTTGACAAGTTTCTTTTTAAGGATAATTTTATCAAGATAACACATGTGATATATATTAATTAATTCAGCTAAAAAAGGTATAATATCTCTTATAATAATGAGTTAATTAATTCGCGAGGATTAGCATTAATTTTATCTCAAGCTTATGTGTTTATTTTTTAAAAATACCACTAGCATTAACGAGACATATATTAATGCGTTGTTGTTAGTTTGAATGATATTAAATTTATATTTTTTAAGTTTTTGAATTTGAGTTGTATGCATAAAAAAACATAATCGAGAGAATAAAAACTCATTTAAAGATAAAATATTACTTTAGCATGTTTATAAAAGCATCTTTTGTTTTATCGATTAATTTATATTATTTAGGAATAGTTTTTTTTAAAATATTATTTTCTATCACATGTTTCGTAGCTATTTATTGTTCCTTAGTATGTTTTTATTTCATAATTTAAAATTTTAAAATAATTTAAAATATGTGAAAACTAAAAGTAACTTTCACTTCATATTGGAAATAGAGATTAATGAAAATGTAACTAAGTCAGATTAAAAGAATTGATCGACCAATAGATAAGTCAAATTTGATTAAAAAAATAAAAATCTCAGTGTAAAATAATAATTTTTTTTGATAATTTTATTTGAGTTTTGATTTTTAAAGAATATCTTAAAGTAGTGATTTCTGGATTTCATTTTACGTGTGACATGTATTAGTTAATTCAGTCAAAAAGTTTCCACTTTTTAATTAGATAATAATAAGTGAGATTAGTTATTGTAAGTAACTAATGAAATAATATTATTCTAATATTTAGAAAATAAATTACGTGCTTTATATATATATATATATATATATATATATATTAGTTATTGTGTAAGTGTTATTCTTTTAGGAGAAAAATAATATTTATTAATATTATAATTTTTTTTATATTATTATCTAGTCATAATATATCATATATTAAAAATATGTTAATTTTCTAACAGTTATCTTAAAGTCATACTAATAAAAAAACATAATTGATTGTTAATATATAATTATTTTATATGGATAATACATGGCATTTTATGTATTTTTTTAAAATTAAAATTTCATGTGTGATTGAAATTATTTTTATTGTTGTTTTTTAATTTTGGTAAATATAAGTTTTGATTATTTTTCGTGAAATATTCTTGATCACTAATATAGTCCAAATAAAAGAGTTAAAAAAAAATAATGGAACTAATATGTTAATAGCTAATTTTAAATGTTATAACTTATTATAGTTAACATTACATATCTTAGCATCAAATTTATTTTATCCTTTTATTTCTCTTTTTTTCCTCATACATGACCGCCTGAATATGTTTTGTATCTTTTTCTATCCCTTATCATTGTTAATTTTATTTTTTTTCACAGTATCATAATTTTACTATTTTTTCAAATGTTTTTTTATCTCTTGGAAAAATGGATGGTGAATTGTCGTTAGATGAAAAAAAGTTTACAAGTGATAGAATTTATTGTGTGAATGAGACATAAACAATAATGACATTGATTGATTTTTTTAAAAATATTTTAAAATTAAATGAAAAGAACGAAACATTGTACCTTCATTGGTGACATATTTAGTAATTATAGAATTTCAATTTTCGAATATGCACATGTCTTAATACAAATCCAAAGATAATGTACTAAAAACGTTAGAATGAAAATTAGATCGATATTAAAATGCATTGGAGATATGCTATGATTTGCGATTTTTCACCGTAAGAGTTATGTTTAACATAGATACTAATTTTATTATAAATTAATGTATATTCTTAAAGGAAAATTAGTGCTTGTCATTTCTAATATCGAGTTTTTTTACGAAAAATGTTTATGTATCTTCTATCTAAATAAATTTTATTATATATTCTTGGATTATTTTTTAAAACACATAACTATAAATATTATATAAATTTTGAGTCTTGTATTACTTATCGGATGGATTCTAAGGTGCAGTTTTTACTTTTTGTTTAGTTAAAAAAAAATTACTTATGAATTAAAGTTAAAAATAAAAACATTAGAAATTATTTATAATTTCTATTTTTTATTTTAATAATTATGTTTAATTTTAAATTTGTATCAAATGATTAATTTTATTTTAAAATTGATTTTTTTATTATTTTTCTCTTGAAAATTAAGTAAATTGTTTTAAAATAAATTTTGCTGTTAAGCATTTTACCCAAATTTTACTTATAAGTTGGTGATGGGTCGAATGTCTTAGAGTCATTTTGGGTCAAATTTCTTTATTTTCTGTTTCGGGTATGACGATCAAATTTGGGCTTTTAGCCCAATAATCTTGAGATAACAAAATCCAAATGGGCCATGCTATGAATAAAAGTAACAACACCCTGGTCCCTGACTCCCCTGAAAAATAAAAAAGGCTATGGAAAAACTAGCGATCCTTAGAAATGTGGACGAAAACAAATAAATAAATAAATAAATTAATTAATTAAAGAATGAATATTAACTAAAACATGGGTTATAAATTTAGCTAAATTCAATAAAATAAGAGCTGTTTTAGATTTAGATTATTCTACCTTATAATTTTTTTTTCTTTCTTCACACAAAAAAAGACTGATTGGTCTAAGTAAAAAATAAATATATACATATTTTTGGCACCTATTTACTAAATTTGAAAGATCAGGTTTTACTTTCATGAACTTCATATCTTAATTATTTTCTCAAATCCAAGAGAAGTTTAACTTTCATAGACTCAGTATTGAAAACCTAGAAATTTTCAATTAATATCAAGTATGATAAAATTTTGTCGAACATCATTAAGATAATTTTATTAATTATAAAAATATATATTTTCAAGGCTTAAACATTTTAAATATATTTATCATCATTACAATAATTAATTATCAGTTAAATTAATTTTATGTTACACCTTTTATTTAGAATATAATTAGTATACGTAGATAATATAAAATAATTTTACATATTTATTCAATTATATTAATATATATGTTGATTTTTACAATAAATAATTAAAAATCATATAACCATGAATTCCAATTGATTTATAATGTATAATTTTTTACACTAACGATACCTAGTAATTAATAACTTTCATTTATTTATTTTAAAATTTCTATAAAAAAATATATTCTTATGTTCTATTTAAAATTTATTTAGAATTCATATTTACTTAATTCCGATGCACAGAGTGAAAATGTAAAATAAGAGAATGCAATTGAATAGGGTGTAAATTGTTATAAATTTTTTAATATTTATATTCAATTTTTATAGATAAAAAAGGTGTTAGATAAAATTGACTCTCAATCCGAAGAAATTTATAAAAAAATTAAATATTTTATGATACACTAAATCTATCTTGTTATTAATAGATTAATTCACGTACTATTAAATTAATCTAATTTTCATATAAAATGGAGAGATAAGATGAATAAAAATAGAAAATTGAAAAATAGAATAATTGAAAATAAATCAGAAATAATATATATATATATATATATATATATATATATATATATATTTGGATCTATTTATTGTAATAATTTATTATATATTTGGATCTATTTATTGTAATAATTTATTATAACTATATATATATATATATTTGGATCTATTTATTATGACATATTTTATTAATTATATATGTGATTGTGAGACCATGTTTTTTAATTAATATTTATTATTATAATATTAGCATGATCAAAGTTTGGATAAAATCGTACCATTAGCTTAAGATTGACATTAAATCATGTCTATTTAGTTAGAGTGACGAGAGTGTGAAGTTACCACACTTCGCTCTTTTCCAACTTATATATACTTTCTGAATTTTATAAATTCAGACTTGAATTCTTTGTTTCTTACAATATTATTCACTTAATAGTACTTGATAAAATTCTAACTTAATTGTTGAAATATCTTTTACATATACATTCTTATTTCAAAGAGGTTGCTCCGTCAAGTGTGTCACATAATACTCAATAGTAATTTGAGTCTTAATTTCTCATTTCTCATGTTATACCTAGTACTGTTCTTGTCAGATTCCAATAAATATATATATATATATATATATATATATATATTATAAAATTTTATTGTTGGAGAAAAAAGGAAAATAAAAAATATGTCCACCAAAACCACAATAAATAAAAGAATATTATATTTTTATATGATAAGAAGAAAAAAATAATTGAATGATATTAATTTAAAATAAAATAATAATAAGATAAAATCTCATTGAATTGGAGTACCCGGTCAACTTGTAGAGCTATCACCCAAAAAACATTTGCTCTTTCAATTTCTTCTCAAATATAAAGGTGACTTTGAACTCCCAATGAAAACACTAACTAAAAATATTCCTTTCCAGTTGTGTCATTTCTCATAGAACTTCTAGAAGATATAAATTGTTCTTACGAAGACAACTATGTTTTTTCAGTAAAGTCCTTTTTCAACCGGTTATATCCAAATCACTAATGAAAAAAACGTAGCGTCATTATTTAGAAAAGGCATATACGGTAAAGTCAGAATCTAGAGTCAAAAGCATGACTTTTAGTCTTTTAAGATAGGAAAATATTAGTGTAGTGGAGTGATTTTGAATTTTATAATTATTTATTTATTTATTATGAATCTTGGTATAATTCTTTCATGCATTTTACTATCTTTTTAATTTTAATTTAACAATAGAACTTGCTCCTTTACATACCAACCTTAATATATGAAAAAATTACTAATGAAATTTCTATTTGAAGGAAATAAAAGAATAATTAACGAAGACGGCAAGAAAGGAAAAATTTATAGATAATGATCATTTTTTTTTTATTTTTGTGACTATTTATACACAGTAAATAACAATAAAATATATGTAGATTGAAAAGTTTTAGATTTTAGGAACGTAAAAATTGATATTTAAATATTTACTGTATTAGTATTATTTTTAGTCACATTTTAAAATTTATCTCTTTTGAAAATTTTAATTATATTTAAATAATTAAACATTTTTATTACTTCAATTTTGATTTGAGTATATTTATGAAGAAAAATTTATGTTGATTACAAAGACAACAAATTAATTGCCAAAATCTTATATATGCATTTTTCTTAATTTCATGACATATGATTAATTATATAACACTAGAATTAAATATCAATGCAAATGATTTATATAATTTTTATGGGCTTATAAATATTTCTTTAAGAAATTATATATTTAGAAAATACTAATGATATTAAACAAGTAAAGAAATATAATCATACTTAAAAGGGATGTAACAATAAATAAAAGATAAAAACAAATACATAATAATTAAAAGTAGAGTAAATAATCAAATATTAAAAATTAAATAAGTTAAAAAGTCACAGAAATTTTTTTCTTTAATATTATAATTTGAATTATAGGATGAGTAACGATTAAATGATTGAATGACTAAATAAATGACCATCAGTTAAATAAAAAGAGATTGCCATACGTAAAAAAAATCATAAAAGTTTATTAAAATTTTAAAGGAATTAATAAAAAATATATATAACAAAATTGAAGGCAAAAAATTGAGAGGTAATTACGATAAGTAAAAAATAATAATTAAATTTAAAACAAAATAATTAATTGTCATTATCATTATTTAAATTAAGGGAATAATAATTAAAGTATTAAGAGTTTTAAAAACATAAAAGATCATAAACTTTTTCTTTTAATTTTTAATTTTCAAAACTTATAAATATAATTTCTTTAAATAGTTGGGAAAAAATAATTAAATATGATTTAATTAATTTAAATTATTTAAAACTCTTATAAATATATTTTTAATATTTTTAAACCTCAAAATAGTATAAATATTTCTTTTAACTAACAATAGTTGGGTAGAGTTTATAATTTAGAAATTTATTTATTTATGATAGATTTTAAAGAATTTGTGACGAAATTTTGAGCATATGCTTTCTTTAAATTTTTATAAAATTACATAAATACTTTATTTATACTAAGAAAAATTGAGATTAAATAATTCAATACAAAATTTATAGTTTTATAATATTTATTAATTATTTTAAGCACTTTCTAAAAATTTTAAATTCTTATAAATGTTTTGTTTTAATTGGTATTATTTGGGATTAACTTACTAGTTTGATAATATACATTAGTAAATATATATTAACATGTTCATAAAATTTTCACTATACAATTATTTAATAACTTATTTATATTATTTAATATATGAGGGGATAATGATTGTTCAATAAAATTTTAGAAAAATTATAATGAAAATATGAAATTGTTACTGTTAAGTCAAATTTGTTTAAAGATAAATTATACTTCTTAATTTTGATAATTACAAATTGTTAAGATAAAAAACTAAATTCATGAACAAAGTTTTCATTCCAAAGTGAGCCGTCAACAGATAAATGTTGTGTCTCAGATGAAGATCATATTAGATTAATGAAGTAGTAGACAAACTTCAAAGAAATAAGATAAGTATAAGTTTTATTTATTACTTTTACTCACATAGACTCTAATCAAAATATTATTTCATGCGGAGTCTTTAAAGTAAGCAAAGGTTCTAACCAAATATAAGGAAGTCAACTAAATCTTCATTAAAAGACAAGTCTTAACAAAGGTAAGGAGGATGTTTTTTGATTTAAAGATTTGTTATAGAAAGGAGTACAACTTTTTATACGAAATCCTCGGATCATGAAGACTTTTTTCTGTTATAAAGTTGACAGCTTAAGGAATGTTGGACAACTTTCGTCAAATGGGATGAAGATTTTGAAGCCACTAAGTTTAATAGTTACTTTAAATCCTCCATTTATATAAAGGTTGAAGAACGAAAAATTGCAAAGGATGAACCATTGCGACATTGTTGTAAAAAGCTGATATGCATAACTTCATTCTTTTTGTAAAGCCTTTCATCTATACACTTCATTGTGTATATCCCTATTTGCATGGAGGTTGAATTATTCTAAATTAGACAACTCCTTTTATTAAATCCACACCTTAGTGGTAGTTAGCCTGAAGAAGCCGAGACTAAACAAGTCTTATTGTAACCTAAATAGCTTGTTATCAAAGAATGCGTAAAGTTGTTAGCTTGAAGATATTAAGTACAAATAATACTTGAGTTTTGTTAACTTGAAGAAGCTGTAGCAAAATAATAATACTTGGATTAGCTAGGAGTGATTCAGGTCAAATAATACTTGTATTCACTCGATAATAATAAAATTTTAACTGTTACTAAAAACATGGACATAATCTTATTAAGACGAAACAATATAAAAACTAAAAACTACATGTGTCTCATCTTTACTTTACTGTTATTTTAATTAACTGGAGCTACATTTTATCTTTTATCTTTAGTTGTAAAACCACCTACGTTTAGAATCTATCATACCCTAATTAAACAAAATATAAAAAACTTGCAAAAACGTTTTTAAAATATAATTTAACCTTGTTTTTATATTTTTCTCTTTTAGCAGTTACTTTTATTTTATATTTAAATTATAAATTATTTTTTAAAATATTAGAAAATGTTTCTCCTTAAATAAATGCATATTTCATATTGAATTTAAATTATATAATTTAAGTGTGTATTCTTAATTTAATTTATTTACTTATTTTGTATTTTAACATAGTTAAATTAATGAATCTGATATAAATTATTGTTTTATCAATCTTAAGAATGATTTAACATAACAACTTGTGTGTTCCTTTTGTTCAAGTTATTTATTTTCATGTGATTTTTTTATAAATAAAAAATAAATTTAAATTTAAAGTTAGATCAATGAATAAGTATTTTATCTTATATTATTTTTTAATTAATAAAAATTTTAATTTAACTTATTTTTATATTCTTTTAAATAGTTTAAGTACTTAATAAAATTATTAATATACTTTCATATTCACACACAAAATTATTATATTCATAATTCACCCATGTATGACACATGTTTACCATCTAGTTTGGATAAAAGATAAATGAAAGAAAAAATTAATGAATAAAAATATAAATAGTTGAATGTATATTTTCAAAATTATATTTTCGATCAGTAAATGTTTTTTTTATCTCGATTGAAACTTTTTTTTTTGGTTTTAATATTTTAAACTATAAATAATATGAAATAATCTTAAGATGTATGTATTAACCTTAAACATCAATAATAATTTAGGAATGGAGCGAGTAACTAATTTCAAAGTAACTAATGATCTAACACTGTGTATTTACACGAAATATTTAAATATATTTTTTTGGATAGTATTATTTAGAAGTTAAAATGCACCAAAAATGACTCGAGATATTTGTTATCCACTTGTTTTGGTATACAGTTTGTGAGGTAATCAAATCGAAAGATGATTCGTCATTTGAAAAAGACTGACCTATCTCACTTTGGTTGCTTCTCTGGTTGCCTTCTAGAAACATAGATCAACTTAATTTGCTTTTATGGTCATCTTCATTAGTATCTTTATTATTATAATGACATTAATCACTAAACACCACTACAAAGCGATCTCCCGGTCAAGATGTAATTTAAGCTTCAGTCAATCATTCGAAATCGTCTTTTTCCGTAAGTGAAAAGGTAATTACTTAATGTTAGGATCGCATCATGACATTTAACTAGTATGCAAGACTTAAGATTAAAATATATAAACATTATATTCTCTATGGTTAGTTGTAACAAGTTGGGAAACAAGTGAGTCGGATGACAAGAGAAGAAAAAATATTTAAATTAAAACAAAAGGTAAAAAAAAATGAATTTTATATGAGATTTACATTTTTTACATTGAAGATTTTTAAGTATAAGATAAAGATTTAATTTTTTTCATTTTGTATTGTATTGACTAGACTTGGCTGCATCCAAAATCTGGAAGTACTCATCCATATTTATTATTTATTGTTGATAGTCGTAAGGTGCATCTCTCTTGAGTAATGGGGTGCATCTCTCTTTAGTAATGGGATAGCTATAAAGGTATTTTGTTACACAAGTTAATAGGTGTGTAAGTAGATTATTGCCCATTCCCAATAGGCATATGGTGCACCTCTCTTAGGTGGTGATGTACATGCAAAATCATTTCATTATTAAATCATTTCATTATTAAAGTGAGTAAGTATAGAAACAAACATATATAGAAAAATAGAGATTAAATTATACTTGGATTCTTTATATAAGCATAAATACCTTAATTTTAGTTGTTAAAGATAAGATAGTAATTTCAGAATATCCTATGATATCTTTGCTTAAATAATTTTGTCAAATTTGTCAAGATAAAATATGTTGTTAAATCTTTTCATTTTTATCTCATAATATCTTATACTATTCATTGTGGGTGAGTTGAGTATTTGATTAATACATGGATATTGTACATCCTTCCTAACTTCCTATTTCTAAGGTTTAGTCTTTGGTTGGTGCACTTTGTCAAGATTATGTTATCAAAGTTGGTCCTTGACTCATGGGATCTCACTTTTGATAAGTTTCTTGAGGAGATAGTTCTCGACCGTTTGAAGGATTTGGGTGTCTGCCTTTCTATCCTGAAACGTCTCGATTTTGGATGAGTTGTTTCCTTAATTTGCCGAATCTCTGGAAGTGTTTAGATTTCATGAGTTTAATGAATCAATTTATCTTGTGATTTTTGTCCAAGGATGTGTTCGGTCCCATGCATTTTTGCTCCAGGAACGTGCTCGATATCCATGCTCCGAGGACGTGCCTAGTTCCTATGTGTGACTTTATCCTTTCTAGACTTGGTTGTTTAAGGGATGTGCTTAGTACCAACACCTGATGTCATTGTTTTTGGATTTAATAGTATTAACATTTTTTTGGGATGTGTTTGTCCCCTTGTGTTTTTCGCTTCAGGAATGTGCTCTAGCTCACTATAGGGATATGCTCGGTTCCCATGCACAACCTTGTCATTTGGTTACTCTAGGTATGTGTTTGGTCTCGCTTTGAGGACATGCTTGGTACCCATACCCGATGCCGTCTTTTTTGTACTTAGTTGTATTAACACATTCTAGGGAAATTTTCGATATCACTATGTTTTTTGTTTTGGGAACATGTTCACTCTCGCTCTTGGGACGTGTCCGGTTCCCATGCGCGACCCTATCCTTTCTAGACAAGGTCGCATCGGGTATGTGTTTGGTCCCACTTTAGGGATATGCTCGATACTTGATAACTCTCCAATGAGAGTTACTGACACACAATTTTTATAAGGAAATGTTCATTAAATGATATTTATCAAACCAAAATAGTGTTCATTTTTGTTAATTGTTAGACCATGTTGTATAAAACTCTTTGATGGTTTGCATGACTATTTCAGGGCACAAATGCACCAGAAATTGGAAGAAACCAGAGTAGTCAAGCATCTCGCGCGAGATAAGTTCACAACAAAGTCAATTTCGCCTCTGCCAAGGTATCTCGCGCGAGACAAGAACTCAAAGCTGCCAACATTGATCTCTGTAATTTCATCTCGCGCGAGACACATGATAACTTGCATGAGATGAGTTCAGCCCAAGCCCAATACATGTCAATTAAATTCAACCAAAAAAAATCTACACGAAAATAATAAAGTAATAAAAACCTATTAAAAACACATTAAATCCAGCCAAAAAATTTACACAAAAGTAATGGAGTAGGATTCCCAAATTACATCATACCCTCTCTCTTCGAGAGGATTCGTCCTTGAGTCTTAGTTCACTTTCCTTCAGGATCAAATACAAGTTATACATATTCTGACTTTGTGAATTCCATGAACATTAAAGATGACTTCCTTTTGTAAAACTACCACTAGTGCAAAAATTATATACAACGTCACTGTTTTCACGACGGTGAAGGGGAAGACCGACGTTATAACGTTTTTAACGTGGGTTGTATATCTAACCGCTGTTGTTTATTGGATTGATGTTGGCCTTCTAAAATCCCTTCATATCTCCACCCTTCCCTTTTTGTTCTATATCTTTTTCTCCTTTCTTTCTCACGATTATCTTTTTCTTCGTGTTCTTTCTTTCGTCGGGTTTCTCGTCCTATGTAGCCATGTACTCTTTCTCCTCCTCCTCATTCTTCTTCTCTTTCATCTTCTTCTTCTTCTTCTTCTTCTTCTCGTTCATCTTCTTCTTCTTCTTCTCGTTCATCTTCTTCTTCTTCTTTTTCCAATTTGCTCTGTTTCAAATTAGGGTTTCGGGTTTTCTCAACTCAACGAGTTTATCACTAATTTTTTGTAATTAGTGAAAAGTAAGCCAGGGTTTTCACTGATTTTTTGTGAACCTGTGGTTTCTACCAAGACTCAGTCACATAAGTGGACGGTGTATGTTCGTGGAGCCTCGAATGAAGATCTTAGGGTGGTGGTTAAGAGGTTTGTGTTTCAATTGCATCCTAGTTTCAATAAATCTTTGTTGGTTACTTGGATTTGGTACTTTCGGAGATTACAGTTTTTTGAATAACTTGTGTTAATGGAATTTGTGGTTACAGTTATCACCATTTGAAATAATATCCCGAAGATGAATCTGGCTCCAATTAACGAAGAAACCTGTGGTTCTTAAATCTTATAATAAGATTGTTTTTCCTGAACCCTCGAAGGGTTTTCTTGCACGTGTTCAGAATCATTCTATTGTTAATGTGCCTAGGCTTCTTGTTGGTTTAAATTTACCAACTCTAGGTACTTTTAACTTTCAATGTTGTTTCCTATTATAATTTTTAATTTTTCTACTTAAGTTTTATCCCTTTGTTTCCATTATCTTAGTTTCTGCAGTACCAATTGATACGTTGAATGATTAGGAGAGAGGTGACACCAAAGAAAACGTAAAACTCCATCTGAGTAAGTGCCCCATCTAAAGCATAAGTGAGTGTTTGGAAGAGTTATTAGACGAGAAATAATTAAGTTACAAAGAATCTTAAAAATAGAGAGAAAAAAATAGATAAGTAATTTATTAATAAAACTTTGTTAATTTGATTCTATATGAATTAAAATAATGCATGAGAATATTAAAAGAGCCTATCTCTAATGGGACAGGCCGACCACATAGCTCTTTCATTTAGATTTAGAAAATAGTAGTTTATATATTCTTATTGCAATGCCCACAATTTGACAACGTTTCACAATATAAATAATATTCAAGAGAATTTTAGAAAATAAATAAATCTTATGAATGATTTTTATAATATTTGTGATAAACGATAGAATATGATTTCAATGTGGGCATTAGGTACTTGATTTGCTGTCATAAATAATTAACTTTGTTAAAGGAGAATCCACTACACTTGATTTGCTATCTCACTTCACTTGATCATGTCTCACTCCACTTCAAAATTTAATTACTGCTTTTAATACCTGATTTAAAGATTATTTAATTTGTAATTTCTAATTTTACCTTTGGTCATATGCTGTGTTTTTTTATGGTCATGATATTTAGGTTCAAGCTTTAGTTGTAGTTTTGTATCGGAATTCTAACAAAGTTTACTGCCTGCAGTTGGGGATTGTGGAGGGGATTGTGGAGTTGTGGGATCTATCCAGTAACTTTGTGTTTTCAAATAAGAACCACATGCTGGCATAATTGCATCCATAAGCAATGTCAGTGTATACTTGTGTTGATGATGAGAGACTTTAGTATCTTGTGTTGATGATGAGAGTCTTGTAGTTTTAGGCATACTGCTTTAGTATCCAGTAACTTGTTTTTAATGTTCATCTATAGAAAACTTATTTGTAAATTTCATTGATTTATGATAGTATATTTTGGCTAAGTTGGTATACTTACTTCATTGATTTATGATAGTATAATAGAACTTTTCATATATAATATATCATCATTGGCAATTGAAAAGGATTTATAAAATGCATTAGGTGTTTAGCTCATATTTAAATAAAAAAAATTAAAAAAAAATGAACTTTAACATCGGTTGTTAACGAAACTGACGTCAAAAGTATTATAAGTGCATTTCATATAACGTCGGTTAATAGACAGAACTGACGTTAAAAAAGGATTATTAACGTCGGGTTTCTATGTATTGACGTCGCTTCTAAAACCGACATTAAAAGCAAATTTTAACGTCGGTTGCAAAAATCGACGTTAAAAGACTTTTAACGTCAGACTCCTTTGACGTTGGTTTTTAACTGACGTTAATTGTCAGTTTTAACCGACGTTAAAACTCAATTTTGCAACCAAACGTGAAGGCGATGGATAACATGTATGCATATTGTGTTAGCCTCAATAATTTTCAAGTAGGAAAGAAATAATTTTTAAGTTTATCCTCAATTTTCTGAATTTCTTTCTCGTATTTTGTTGGTTCTCTTACGATAGTTGAGAGGGTTAACAATGAATTACTAGTAATGATATCAACAATTTCCTTTTTAGACATGACAACTCATAGGGTAGCTTCTTTGTAGGAAATTTTTCCTTCAATTCTTTCACTATCAAATTACCAAAAGAATAACATTAGTCCGTCCTTCATTGGATTGTTCCTCTTCTCAAGGAGGCATATCCTTCTGTCCAATGACATTAGTCGCTTTTTGAAAAACTTATTAAAAAAAATTTCCAACTGCATCTTCGCCTTGGTGAATATTTCATTTTCATCATGAATAATGACACATTCATGACCACTTGTTTCATTTGTATGAAAATCAAGAGTTAAAGCTCTGATACCAAATGATGCGTTTATGGGAAGGGACCATCTTGATTTTTTCATTTCAGGGAAGGATATTAACGCCACAACTAGGAAAGAGATGATAAGGAGAGTGATAAGTTATGAGTTTGATCGCCACACAATGATAAGATCAGTTTTAGTTCTCTTCTCAATCTAAAAAAAACTATCATAATAGAGAAAAACTCAAATTTTTATTCAAATTCAACTTATCTTTCAAAATACAAAGAGTGTCCATTTATAGGCTGAATGGAATACAAGACACATTAAATTTAACCTAAAAATCTATATGAAAATAATAGAGTAATAAAAACCTATTAAAGACACATTAACTCCAACCTAAAAATCCGCACGAAAATAATGGAGTAGGATTCGCAATTCACATCATACCCTCTCTCTTTGAGAGGATTCATCCTCAAATCTTAGTTCACTTTCCTCCAGGATCAAATACAAGTTGTACAAATTCTGATTTTATGAATTCCATTAACATTGAAGATGACTTCCTTTTATAAAAATACACCCAAACGTGAAGGTGATGGATAACATATATGCACATTGCGTTAGTCTCAATAATATTCAAGTAGGGAAGAAATAATTTTTGAGGTTTATCCTCAATTTTCTGAATTTCATTCTTGTATTTTGTTGGTTCTCTTATGGCAGTTGAGAGGATCAACAATGAAGCACTATGAATAATATCGATAACTTTCCTTGTTAGACATGATAACTCATACAATAGCTTCTTTGAAGGAAACTTTTCCTCCAATAGAGTATTTTTGGAACTCCATAGATCTCACCACCAGGACATCCATAGAACCCGTTTTATTTGACTATACCCATTTTTATGGACTATCTTATAGTTGTGGATCCCATTTTTTAGAAAATGTAGGTTATAACAATAAGTTTAGTTTACTAATGTAACACATGTAATTACTTGAATGTATCAACAAACTCTTTTAATCTTTATTGGTAATGATTCTAATAAAAATCCTTTTTGCAGTTATAATAAAAATTATTATTCTCAAATAATATTAGAAGGTTTTGTTGTTGTTCTAGAGATTCAATTTGCCTTACAATTCTATAGATCTTCCTTAAGAGTTAGAAATCGTAAAATGTTATAATCATTTGCGATCAATTCATTCTATTTTTCTTTTTTCCGAAGATAAATTTATATATTTCAATCATAAGTCAGATATAAGAATATCATATCTTATCCATTTAGAAATATTGGTTCAAATCCTTTGATATTGGACAAAAGATGTATCTTTCTTTTATTTATTAAGGTTGTTTATATATTATTATTTTGATTGGAATAGTCTTTTTACTAAAAAAATAATTGATTTCTACTTTTTTTTAAAGTAATTCAAGATTTTTCTTACTACTATATAATTTATGTGCATGAGAATAGAAATCTATCTTTCATTTTCCTATGTAACAAATCCTATGTGTTACGATTAAAATATTTTCTTGTTTTTTTTAGAAAAAAAAATTCTATGAAAAAAATAGAACATCTTGCACAAATATTTGTTAAGAATTATTCATATACCTTATTATCCTTTAAGGATCCTTTGATCCATTATGTTACATATCAAACAAAATCTACTCTGGTTTCTAATAATACACCCCTTTTGATAAATAAATGGAAATACTATTTTATCTATTTATGATAATGTCATTATGATATTTGATCTGAACCGAGAATGATCGATGTAAGTCAATTATCCCATCATTCATTTCACATTTTGAGTTATTTTTTATGTATTTTACTAAATTTTTTAGTGGTACGAAGTCAAATGTTACAAAATTCATCTCTAATAAAACTTGTTAAGAAAAAGCTTGATAGAATAGGTTTAATTATTTCTCTAATTAGATTATTGGCTAAAGCAAAATTTTGTAATGCACGGGGTCATTCCATTAGTAAGCCAATTTGGGACAATTCATCTGATTTTGATATTATTGACCGATTTTTGCAAATATATAGAAAATTAATATATAATGCAGCTTTCTTGTATTAAAACTTTGGCTTGCAAACACAAGTATTGTGTGCACTTTTTTTGAAAAAGATTAAGTTCAGAAAAATTATTGGAAAAAATTCTTTTCAAAAGAAGAGGATATTTTTTCTTTTATTTTTCCAAAAAGTTTTTTACTTTGGAGAGGTTATATAGAAGTCACATTTGGTATTTGGATATTCTTTTCAAAAATGATTTGATCAATCATTCATAATTTATACTAGGTTATGATATTTCCTAAATTGATGTAAATAGGTAAATCAAAATTATCATTAAATGAAATAAAAAATATTCATTCATTTTAAAAAATATTCTATACATATAGGATTTTAAAATGCTCATGTAGTAAGAGTCAGGATTTGAGGTTCCTTAATTGAATATTGAACTTCTTAAAGTCTTTTCCTGGGAAATATAATTCAAGTTTATATGTATACACATGGAAAGTTGTGTGCAATGAAAACTGTAAGCATGGTATGAGGAAGGATTTTTTTTTTTTTTTTTATTGTTCCATTAAAATAAAGAAAATTATCTACTTCATCCCACTAGTTCCAGGTTCGAGTCCCGAACAACTTGCTATAATTAATATATCCAACTTATATGTACATACTAAGAGATCCTTAGAAAATCCATTTTTCCTCTTTTTTTTTATTTATTTTTTTTATTTTTTATAAGTCAATGGGGTAAAAAAGTAGATTCAGATAAATCTAAAAGAATAAGAACATACTATAGATATTAGTATTGGTTGCCATCGGTATATAAGTCATGTTATGATGCAAACACTAGAGATCCAACGCTTGAAGGTTGTCCCTATCTTCAATTCTTCAACAAAATCCTTCAAAGAAACCCAATGAGACTCTCGGTCAAGATGCATAACAAGAAGAAAAAGGTATAAAATGGATTAGACAAGAAGATGATTATGATGTCAAGACAAAACCAATAAACCCATAAAGAATCGCCATAATGGTGTTGGATGCCATTGACAAGATCCAAGGTTCTTGTTTAATAAGAAAAGAGATAACTCTTTCACAAAAGCAAAATGCTTAGTTCTATTAATGATCAAAAGATAATACAATAGTATTCGATCTAGAGGTTTAGAGATGCTTGAAGAGAAGTCCCTAATCTAAGGATGGAGAATGAAGAAGGCTTATGAACCATACATTCTAGGACTCAAGTAACATTGCATAATCAAAGGGTTCATGTTATCCAACCTATGCTTAAGTGACAGTGAGATCAAAGGCCTTAAGCAATGGTTAGGATTCCTTCTTAGAGTTAAGTGTGAACTTAATCCAAGTAAGAATCCTCTTGAGTCTTAACTACTTGGATTCAAAAATGAAATTAAAATTTAACTCAAATTAATTTTAAATTTCATTTATGAATTTTAGTCAATCCATGATTTAATTCCTTCTCATCTCCACTAGACTTACTCTTCTACCTCTCTACTCTTTAAGGCTATCAAGTATAATGAAGAACAAAGAATGACAAGGTGTGTCCGAGACATATAATGTCCACCTTGAGTTTGTTTACACTTTATTTATAATAACTAGAAGATTACAAAGATTTGAAATATAAGAAGAGTCTCCAGTCTCCATCTTCAAGAGTTTCCTCCCAATCTTTTTGAGCATCCTTGTTGTGATTCTTCCAGTAGAATCATCTTCCCTTGGTGGATCTCTATCATGTTATACTATTGAACATACTAATTATAGAGAATTTATGTGCTTAGGATTTGATAGTCAAGGTCATGTAATTGACACCTAGGCTAATATTATTAACCAAGCTAACCTTGGCATGGAAGTAATGCATGAATGCTCATAACTTCCCTTTAGATATAACTATAATCGAAGCTCTATCTATAAATGGATAAAATTTTGAGCGGAATGTATATGAGTCTTTGAAAGTAAAAAAGCAATATCAAAATTATTGATATTGCTCTTTTACTTTTTTTTAGTAGTTTTTCTATTTGAAAACATTTATCTGTAGATTTTATATTTTAAGATTCTATATTATTCTTTAATTTCTTATATTGAATATATATATATATATGTCTCTCTTTTTTTTCCTATCATATAATAAAAGAATGATAATGAAAGTAGAAATTGGGGTATATATCTGTTGGGATTCAAACAAGTCCCACTTTTTGCAGAGTTTGAAGGAGAACCCCAAGAAGATTTTGCTGTTGTAGAAAAATTTGTAATAATGTAGGACTTTGAATTAAGAGAAGATTTGTTGTGCATTTTGTTAATTCAAAGTCCCACATCGGTAGATTTTAGAAAGAGAGAAGAATTTGTTAGCAAGTTTGAAAGGAACGAAGTTAGACAAATGTGCTCATTGCTTGGCTGGAAAATAACACAAAGTTTCTTTCAGAAGCCATTCTCCATCTAGAAAATTAGAGGTGCTTGAGTTGGTGCATTCAGATCTTTGTGGTCCAATGAAGACCAAGACTTTTAGTGGTGGTTTTTATTTTGTCACCTTTACTGACGATCATTCAAGAAAGCTTTGGGTTTATGTTTTGAAGACAAAAGACCAAGTTCTCGGTGTCTTTAAACAATTTCAAGCTTCAGTTGAGAGAGAAACCGAAAAGAAGCTAAAATGTATTCACACTGATAACGGTGGTGAATATTGTGGACCTTTTGATGAATAATGTAGATAGCAAGGTATTTGACATCAGAAGACACCCCCCAAGACTCCTCAGCTCAATGGCTTAGTAGAAAGGATGAACAGGTGATGGAGAGAGTTAGATATTTGCTTTCTGAAGCAAAATTGCCTGATACTTTTTTGGGTGAGGCTTTATATACTGCTGCACATGTTATAAATTTATCTCCCGTTGTTGCTTTGCAGGCTGATGTTCCTGATAGAGTGTGATACAGGAAAGATGTCTCTTATGACCACCTTCGTGTCTTTGGTTGTAAGGCATTTGTGCATGTGCCAAAAGATGAGAGGTCCAAGTTAGATGGCAAGACCCGAAAGTGCATCTTTATTGGTTATGACCATGATGAATTTGGCTATAGATTTTATGATCCGGTTGAAAAGAAGCTTGTTTGAAGCCATGGTGTTATTTTTATGGAGGATCAGACCATTGATGATATTGGAAAGCTAGAGAAACCAGAGTCTCCAAGTACTAGTGGTCTGACTGATTTTGATCCAGCTCCTCAGACTAATATGCCTGATGTAGCAGATTTTGACAATCATGGTGATGATGTTGAGGATCATACTCCAAATGATTCTATTGAGACCACTGATGATAATGATAATGTTGGTGGTGATTTTGGCGAACCTGATGTTCCTATTAGGAGGTCTTTTAGACAGAGTTTTCCCTCTACTCGCAACTCATCTCATGAATATGTGTTTCTCACTGACGGGGGAGAATCAAAATGCTACGAAGAGGGTATAGAAAGTGAGCATAAGGAGAAATGGGTTGCAGCTATGGAAGATAAAATGAAGTCTTTGCATGACAACCATACTTTTGAGTTGGTCAAGTTGCCAAAAGACATGAAAGCCTTGGAAGGTAGATTTACAGGCTGAAGACAGAAGATAACAGTTCTACACCACGATATAAAGCAAGACTTGTTGTCAAAGGCTTTCGTCAAAAGAAAGGTGTTGACTTTGAGGAGATTTTCTCTCTTATTGTTAAAAAGTCTTCCATCCGGGTTGTTCTGGGTTTAGTATCTAGCCTTGATTTAGTAGTGGAGTAGATTTAAAACTGCTTTCCTTCATGGTGATTTGGAGGAAGAAATTTACATGAAGTAACCTGAGGTTTTGTAGTGAAAGGTAAAAAGGATTATGTCTACAAGTTGAAGAAAAGTTTGTATAGGTTGAAACAAGCCCCGAGACAGTGTGATAACGAGGTCACATTTTATCAAAATAATGCAAATAAATGTAATACTAGGGAGTGACTCCTAGATCGTCTCTCAAGGATCATCAATGCGTTTTCATCAAAGACAAGACACAAATGGGGGGGGGGGGTTGTTTGGTTGTGAAATGCAGAATTGTAGAACAGGGCAATTAAAACAAGTTGAAACAACAAATTGAAATGAGATTAGCCTCTTGATTAGGTTGCAATTACTCATCCTAGGTTTCAAAGATTCATGCTCAATTTGCTGAACTCTTAATCAAACCTAGATTAATTAACTAAGCAAAAATTAATCACAAGTTCTCCTTATGTGAATTAAGCATCCACACACACCAATTATCCCAATTCCAGCAATTTATAAATCAACCCATTAAGCATGAATAAAGATACAAATTATCTATGAACTGAACATTAAGCATGTACAACAATTTGGGGCATTTAAGCATTTGAATAATTAATGAAGAGTTAAGCATTAACAAAGCATAAACAATACAAAAACAGAAGCCTCAAAGCTTCTTAGCAACCCAATTCAAGATGATAACCCTAACTACTTAGCCTTCCATGAAAACGAAATTAAACCCTAATGAATTGAATCAAAATGAACTGAAACAAAATTGTAGAGAATGAAATTGCAGAGAATCAAGATGAGTGAAACAATAATTGGAACAATAAAACGAAATTGCAATTGAATTAGAGTAAAGAAGGAGAGAACGAACTGTAATTTAATTAAAGGAAACGAAATCTGTAATTGATCTTGTGCAATTTGAAGTAGCAACTATGAAGAAGAAGAAGAAGAGAGAAAAAGGGTTCTAGCCTCTCAAAACGTAATTCAGAATATCTGTCTAAAACCTTCTAAAACCCCCTAAATGAAATAATGAAAAACTATGGACAAAATTGCCCCTCTCTATAGTCTTCAGCCCAACACTTAGGCAAAACCAATAAATATAGAATAAAATGGCCTTTCAAACAAATCTGTCCCAATGAAGTAAATACAAATAATAAAAAGAAAAACTAATTACAAAATAAAATAAAAGTAAAAATATGATGTGGCAACTCCTCTTCATGTCTAGAATCAATTTCCAAGCTCTATTAATCTCCACAATTTCCCTGAAAATAATAATAATGAAATTAAGCTCAAGAAAATCCGAATTAATAATAAAAACGAATTTTTGGCACAATGAAACCCAAACAGTGAAAATGAGAAATTAATAAGCAATTAAGCACAATTCACTGATTAAAATAGGTGCAAAAAGACAAATAAATAGGGAAAAATAATGACTCATCACAATGGTACAAGAAGTTTGAGTCTGTTATGATTCAATAGGGACCCGAGACAGTGATACAAGAAATTTGAGTCTGTTATGATCCAACAGGGATTCGGGAAGACTACTTCTGATCATTGCGTTTTTGTGCAGAAATTCTCTGATACCGATTTCATTATTTTATTGCTCTATGTTGATGACATGTTGATTGTTGGTCATAATTTTTCTGAGATTACCAGGTTGAAAAAGGAACTCAGCAAGATGTTTGCTATGAAAGACTTAGGACCAGTAAGGCAAATTCTTGGCATGCATATTTCTCGTGATCGAGAGGCCAAGAAATTTTGGTTGTCACAAGAGAAGTACATTGAGAAGGTACTTCAACATTTTCACATGCACAAGGCTAAAGTTGTAAGTACACCTCTGGCTTCACACTTTAAGTTTAGCACTAGACAAGCTCCTTCTAGTGATAAAGAAAAGGAAGATATGCAACGTGTTCCATATGCATCTGCCGTAGGAAGTTTAATGTATGCAATGGTTTGCACTAGGCCTAGTATAACTCATGCTATTGGTGTTGTTAGTCGTTTTCTTTCCAATCCAGGTTTTGAGCATTGGAAAGTTGTGAAGTGGATACTGAGATATCTCCGTGGTACTTCCAATTTGAAACTGTGTTTTGGAAGTGGGGAACCTGCTCTTTGTGGATACACAGATTCTAATATGGCAGGGGATGTTGATTCTAGAAAATCTATTTCCGGTTATTTGATTACCTTTGTAGGGGGAGCTGTGGCTTGGCAATCTAGATTGCAAAAGTGTGTTGCATTGTCTACGATTGAGGCTGAGTTCATTGCTATTATCGAAACTTGTAAGGAGTTGCTTTGGATGAAGAAATTTATGCAAGAACTTGGTTTTAAGCAGCAAAGGTATGCTCTATTTTGTGATAGTCAAAGCGTTTTCCATCTTGGCAAGAATCCTACTTTTCATGGTAGATCTAAACATATTGATGTTTGATATTACTGGATCCGTGATGTTTTGGACTCTTAAGTATTAGAACTTGGGAAGATTCATACATATGATAATAGTTCTGATACGATGACGAAGGCTCTACCAAGGGAGAAAAGTTTTATTTTATTTTACACAGGCTTCCAAGTTTTGTATAAATTTTTTTGTTGCGCCCCTGCGCCTTTCCCAAAAGATCACCTTTACATAGTATAAGGGTGGATGTAGACAACTGGATCAAGGTAGTGAATTGTGAATCCACTATGTGCGGGTTCAATTCTCATCGTTCGCCTATTTTTCTTAATAAATGATTCACTAAAAAGGGAAATTTTTTTGTGAACATGTACAAATAATTACTCTTTTTTATTGTAAAGACAGAAATAATTTCTGTTTTCTCTACTATTTACTATGATGACAAATAATCACTATATTTCTTCCTTTTTCTACTTCTTTTTCCAAGTGCTGAAAAACCCTGAGGAGTTACAGTTTTTTTCTACCAATTTGGGCCTTCCCTTCACCACAACTATGCGGATGATCTACATGGTTCATAACTACTCCTCTTACTATAAGACGCTTACCTACCCAACATTTAGATATGACTTTACCTAAAAAAAATTTGTTTACCCTAACATTTCTTACTTGTTTGACTATTGTCGAGTAGTTTTTGGATATCAAACGGAGCTCCCCATAAGGTAATTTTAATGTGGTCGATTTTCCCTCTTTTGCAATTAGTTTTGCTAAAGCACCTGCTGCTTTAGCTAATCGTCCACCCTTTTCGAGTGTTATTTCTATGTTATGTATGGTCGTGCCTAACGACATATTGGTCAAAGGTAGGACATTTCCCAATTTTATAGGAACTTTTGTACCAGAAACAATGGTATATCAGATAATAGCCCCTTTAGGATGTAAAATATATTTTTTCTCACCATCCCCATAGTGCATGAGACAAATATATGCATTTTGATTATGGTCATATTATATGGTTATGATTCTACCATATATGTCTTTTTCATTATGTTGAAAATCTATTTTACGGTATAGACTCTTATGACCTCCTCCTCTATGTATTTTGGTAATGATTCCTCTAACATTACGACCTTTACTACCATGATGTTGTCCATCGATCAAATGATTTTGTGGATTGAATTTTACTTGACGACTACGACTCCATGAGATGTGCATGGGGTAGAAGTTTTGTATAAGTGTATCACCATGCTATTAAGTATTTTTATTTAAGTGTTTTTTCTTTTTAAGAGGTGGAATAAAATAACCCGGGTAAAGCGTAATGATCATATGAATGTAATGCATTGTATGTTCCATAATAGGTCTTACTTTTCTATCCTTTATTGGGAGTCAATGATTATTCATAGCTATTACTTTGACATCAAAGAAAAGTTCTAACCATTTGAATTTCAACCTTAGGATTAGATCTAAATCTAAGGGTTAAATTCAAATTAAGATAAGTCACATTTTTAACACTCATTTAAGTTTGAATCTTAACCTTAGGATTAGATCTAAATCCAAAGGGTGAAATTCAAACTTAAATCACATGTTTAGCACCTCTTCTATTTGAATTGTGGCCACTAGATTAAATTTAAATCCTATGGTTTAGCTTAGTGATCCGTGTGCCTTCCTTAATGAAGCCTAAAATACGTTGATCCCTTCCTAAATCTAAGGCTTGAGATTCAATTCAGAATTTGGCACCAATTCAAGCACCTTGGCGCCACACCCATATTGGTCCCTATGTGTGAATCTAGAGGGGGGGTGAATAGATTCTTGTTAAACTTTACCCCAAATTCGCGTGTTTCTAATTCCTTTTAATTCAACCGAAAGCTAATCTTGATTACCTATCAATTACCTTTCAATTACAGATTCAATTACAAGTTCAATTACTGATTCTATTCCTAAACCAATTAATGAGTTGATTATCAATGCAGTTTCCAAATACAAAGCAGAATATGATCAATAACAATATAGTGAAAACTGTAAAGAGAGTAAGGAAGAAGATGAGTGCACAACGATGTATACTGGTTCGGCCAACTGCCTACGTCCAGTCCCAACCCAACAACTGTTGTGATTGGCTTTCCACTATCAAATGATTCCTTTTGTATCCTTTTACATTCACTCTGCAACAAGCAATACAAACAAAATCAAAACACCAAAAACTGTTCTTCAACCCGAAGAACAACTTCCTGACCTTGGCACCTCCAAGATCAAAACTTTGAGAATCACTTCTCAAACACAATGCTCTATCTAGAGAGACCTCTCTCCTAGAGCAACAACCCGAATTGGAAAATACAAAGATCAGTAAAGAATACACCTCCAAGTGCGAGAATCTGATCACAAATGAACACTATGAAATCCACCCAATCACAGGAATGAATCAAGTTTCCCTTTATCTTTGAAAACCTTGATGAACTCTATGTAAAGAGCATATAAAAGTGTAAGAGTTGATTCAAGAAGCTAGGTTTTCAGCGACTTCATATGTTTCATCAAGATTATACTTATAGAACCAATTTGGAGGAAGAAAACGTGCAAATCTGAGCTACAACGGTCAATGTAATTGATCCCAAATGCATGTAATCGATTACACTAGCCGTTAGAGCCTCCAAACTGATCTTTCCAGGCATGTAATCGATTACCACGAGCATGTAATCGATTACATTGAAGAGGGAAACCCAGAAACAGTGAATTTCAAACCATGTAATCGATTACATTGGAGATGTAATCGATTACATCAATGAGGTAAGCCATGTAATCGATTACATCAACCATGTAATCGATTACACCAAGAAGCAAAAATAATGTAATCGATTACATACACCATGTAATCGATTACACCAGAGAGGAAAACAAATGTAATCGATTACATCACCCTTGTAATAGATTACATCAGTGAAAAATGGATTTCTAGGTTTTTCAAAACTGTTTTTCACATAGGGAAATCAAACATTAGTCACATGATCATCCATACTCAAGTTTTAACCATTCTCTGGGGCCTCAAACAAAGAACTCAACACATTCATGCCTAAACTCAACAAACAATACATGGATCAATCCTAATTACACTTCATCTATGGAAAACCGAAAATACATTTATCAAAACCAAAACCACTAAGAGAGTCATAATGTATCTACAAGCTTTAGGTCCAACAATCTCCCCTTTTTGGTTTTGATGTACCAAATCATAGTTGAGGTTTTCCTAGAGTTTTAGGATATGTGTTGTTCTTTGACATACCCGCATATGTTAGAATTTTCCGGAAAATACAATATGCATATGCACTACTAATCAATCATTCATTCAAATATGTATGACATGATTCAATCACAATTTTATAGATCAAGACCAATGAATCATAACAGAATCTCAAAGCAAATTTTATTCAATATCCAAAAGCAATAACATAGTTCAGATTTTCAATAAAACAGTAAAAACATAACTTCAAATCACTAATCAATACTAGAAGCCTATCAAAGCTAATCTCAACTCTCAACTCCCCCTGTCTAGGATAACCTAACTATTCTCCCCCTATTTGGTATATCAAACCAAAAAGAGAGATACATAGAGGGGGGTCACAGATCATCACCATCATCATCATCTTGGTTGAGGCGCTCCATGATGGATTCCATCAAGGACTTCATGTCAAGGAAATGCAGATTTTGATTCCTTTCCAATTCTTTAATCTGCTTTCCCAGATCATCTTGGCGCTTATCCATCTCATCCAGCCTATCAATGACAATGGACTCAAATCTAGACTTAGGGATGTACTCCCATTCTTGAATCCCCATCATCATCGAAGGAGGATGTTCTTCTGGTTGTGGTTGTTCTTGTTGTTGTTGTTGTTGTTGTTGTTGTGGTTGGTCTTGTTGTTGTTGAATTTCTTCTCTAGATATCCAGCCTTCTGCTGTCTTGGTCAACCTCATCTTTTTCAGCATCATATCACCAAGAACATGGATATCCCTGACCAATTCTCTGTGCTCATTGGAGACATCCACTTGACACTACTCCAGAACACGTGAGATAAACAAACCATATGGACATTTGAATTCATGAAATTTCTTTACCTTGGTCATGTTATCCATGACAACATGACCCCAATCAATCTGAATTCCATTTTTCAGGGCAGCCATCAAAATCATATCTTCTTCCATGAGCTGTGCATGATTGGTACCCCTAGCAGCCAAAACCCAGCATATTGTATAATGAAGAAGACGGTCGTCAATGTTGAGACCACCAATACCAAAAGTCTTCCTCATACCTCGTTCTCTCCTTGCTGTCATTTCAGCCTCCCAAACCTCTGGATTTTTCAACATGCTCATATAAAAAGCATCCTTCTGTAGTTCAATGCCTTCCTCTGCCAGATTTTCCATAGTAGGGACTATACCCTCATTCGTTATTCCACCAAGATTGAAGAATATGTCAGAAGTCAGAACAATGGATACTCCTTTAACTTCAGACATAACTCTTCCAGAGTTAGGGTGATATTTCAGATTAGAGTAGAACACCCTTACCAAATCAGGGTAAATGAAACCCCTCAGCCCAACAAATTTCTCCAAGTTTTGATCTCGGAGCATGGAGTGAAAGGTAAATCCTTCATGGTCCAGCCATCTTAAGTCCACAATCTTTGGGGGTACGAGTTCCCTGTTTGCGAAATCAGTGAAGAAACGAGTTTCTTGTTCCTTCGTGGTGAACCATGGGTTGTGATGCCTGATTCTTGAAGCCTTCCTTTTGGAAGAGGTTTCTTGTCTCTTCTTGGTACGTCTTTCCTCTTGGATGTCTCGGCTAGCTCTAGCTTTCATCCTTTTCTTTCTTCCTTGTCCGTCTATGGTTGAATGTTGGTGATGAAGAAGAAAAGATTGAAGGTTGAAGATGAGGAAGGAGATGGTTCGAGTTCACGAGAGAGAGAGAATGGGGGCTCTTGAGATTTTAGGGTTTATGAATGAGAAAGTGAAATCAAAAACCTAAAACACAACTAAAATGCCTCACAATGCGGACTAGAAACAATGAATCTAGGAATGGGCTTCCAAGAATGCAAAAACACCAAGCCCAGAAACGAAGAACAACTCTGAAAAACCCTTTGAGCGCATGTAATCGATTACATATATGATGTAATCGATTACATCGAAGAAAAAAAACAAGGTATTTGTGAAGCGAGCACCCATGTAATCGATTACACATTTGATGTAATCGATTACATCCGAAATCAACCACCATGTAATCGATTACATTGGGACCAGTAATCGATTACATCCGAAACCCAATCTGTTGTAATCGATTACATTGAACACCGTAATCGATTACATCGAAATAAAAATACTGTAATCGATTACATACATGTTGTAATCGATTACATCTATAGAAAATCACAAATCAAGTTGAAAATAGGCTATGTCTGCAATGTTCATGGATTTCACATATAGAATGATTGAAAAACATTTGATTCTTCATGTTAATGGTCAAGATCATGTAATGCAATGAATTCATACCAAATTTAAACACAATGAATGATTAAACTATCATACTTACAACACTTATGTGAGATGTTCTTCACTTAGTATACCAAGATTGGTTCTAAGTTTGAAGAACCTCTCCTTAGGTAGAAAGGCTTTGTGAAGATATCCGCGAGTTGATTTTACTCGTGTCAATGAATTCCACCTCACAATCTCCTTTCTCAACATGATCTCTAATGAAGTGTTGGCGCACCTCGATGTGTGCTTTGTTCTTGAGTGTAAGACCGGATTCTTCGTGATACTAATTGCACTTGTGTTGTCACACTTGATTGGGATGTGATCAAGCTTTAGTCCAAAATCTTCAAGTTGTTGCTTGAACAGTTGTCAGGCACAACGACTTCCGCTGAAGCAGACCATATACTCTGCCTCAGTGTGGATAGAGCAACACTGTCTTGCTTCTTGCTATACCAAGAGACTAAGCTTTCTCCAAACAAGTGACATACTCCACTAGTACTTTTCCTATCAGTTTTACAACCAGCAAAGTCAGCATCACTAAAACCAACCAATGTAGGATACGTACCTTTAGGATACCACAAACCACGAGTTCGTAGTTCCTTTGAGATACTTCAAGATTTTCTTCACACTGTCATGTGTGATTCCTTTGGTGCGATTGAAATCTTGCACAAACACACACACCGAACATGATGTTCGGTCTACTTGTCTTTGTGAGATACAAGAGTGATCCAATGATCCTCTATATCTTGATTGGTCTACACTTTGTCCATTTGCATCATTATCCAAATGGAGATTAGTTGACATAGGGATAGTAGAGATCTTACAACTCTCCATGTCGAATTTCTTCAGTAATTCCTTGATGTATTTTGCTTGATGTATGAAGATTCCATCTTTCAGTTGTTTGACTTGCAGTCCTAGGAAGAATTTGAGTTCTCCCATCATAGACATGTCAAACTCCCCCTGCATGCTATTCACAAACTCTTCACACAGAGATTTGTTAGTTGATCCAAAAATGATATCATCAACGTAAACTTGAACCAACAAAATACAGTTTGACTTTCTCCTTATGAAGAGAGTCTTATCAACATTACCTCTGCTGAACCCTTTTGACAACAAAAACTTACTCAGCCTTTCATACCATTGTCTAGGGGCTTGTTTTAGGCCATAGAGGGCCTTTTTCAGTTTGTACACATGCTCAGGGTATTTGAAATCAGTGAATCCAGGAGGTTGTGAAACAAAAACTTCTTCATTTATATAGCCATTCAAGAAAGCACTCTTAACATCCATTTGAAATAACTTGAAATCATGTATACGAGCAAAAGCAAGCAAAACTCTAACGACTTCTAGTAGTCTAGCAACAGGGCATATGTTTCACCGAAATCTATTCCTTCTTGTTGATTATAACCCTTAGCTACTAGTCTAGCCTTATTCCTAACCACAACACCGTTCTCATCTAGCTTATTCTCAAACACCCATTTTGTTCCAATTACATTCATATCTCTTTTAAAAGGTACTAACTCCCATACGTTATTCCTTTTAAATTGATTCAACTCCTCATGCATAGCAATCATCCAAAATTCATCGTTCATAAGATCATCATCAATATAAGAGGTTCAAATTGAGATACAAATGCATAATCATCACAAAACATGTTAAGAGTAGATCTAGTAGTTACTCCCTTATGGATGTCACCAATGATGTTGTCAAGAGATAAATCTCTTGGTTTCCTCCATTCTTTTGGAAGATCATGAGAAGTGGTTGGTGGCTCTTGTTGTTCTTCTTTGCTAGTGCTTTCTTCACCTACATGCTCATCATCATCAACAAACACACTTCCTTTTTGGGGATTATTAGTTTCATCAAACTTAACATGCATGATTCCTCAATGCACATTCTCCTTTTTATTAAATACTCTATATGCTTTACTTGATGATGAATACCCAATAAACACACCTCATCGACCTTGGCATCAAACTTACCAAGAGGCTCTTTGCTATTATTCAAAACAAAACACTTGCACCCAAATACCCGAAAATGAGAGATATTGGGTTTCTTGTCTTTATAGAGTTCATAGGGGTTTTCTTTAAAATAGGATCGAATCACAATTCTATTTAGAACATAGCAAGCGTGGACACTGCATCGACCAAAAAATATTTAGGCAAATCACTTTCATTTAACATAGTTCTTGCTAGTTCTACTAAAGATCTGTTTTCCTCTCAACAACCCCATTTTGTTGTGGAGTTCTTGGAGCGGAAAAGTTGTGATCGATTCCATATTTTTCGAAAACTTTTCAAAAGACTCATTTTCAAATTCACCTCCATGATCACTCCTAATGGACTTGATTTTCAAATCTTTTTCGTTTTGAATCTTTTTAGCAAGTATTTTGAAAACTTTGAAAGTGGTGTCTTTACTTGGTATAAATGCCACCCAAGTAAAACGAGTAGTCATCTACTACAACTAGTCCATATAGGTTTCCACCCAAACTAGCGGTTCTAGATGGACCAAAGAGATCCATGTGCGGATTCAAGCGGTCTAGAAGTTGAAACAACATTTTTAGATTTGAAGGAGCTTCTAGATTGCTTGCCTTTCTCGACATGCATCACATAGGCCTTCTCTTTTAAATTTTAAATCGGGTAACCCTTGTACTAGATTCTTAGATGACAGTTTATTTAGTTGATGAACATCAATATGAGCTATACGTCTATGCCAAAGCCATGACAAATCATCGCTTGACGTAAGGCATGCATGATATGATGATGAATGATCAAGTTCAAGGATATAGATGTTACCACGTCTCTTACCAACCATCAATGCCTCATTCGAATCGGGCCATTGATTTTGCAGCAGTCTTTGTCAAATGATACTTGATAGCCTTTGTCACATAATTGGCTAATACTCAGAAGATTGAACTTCAAACCTTCCACAAGCAGTACATCCTCGATCACAGAGTTGGATTTGTCTCCAACAGCACCAATACCCAGTATTTTACCTTTGTTATTATCTCCATACACTACTGAACCAGATTCTTTGGATTTGAAGGAGATAAAGTTGCTCTTGTCACCATCATATGTCTTGAGCACCACTATCCAAATACCATGTTGAGTGTTTGGCTCTCAAGCACACCTACACAGAGAAAGATATCATTTGATTTTTGGTACCCAAATCTTATTGGGTCCTTTCATGTTAGAACAATGACTATCTTTCTTAATCCATTTAAACAATCCACTATCTAAACCTTTCTTTCTAATCATGCAATTATAGTTGTTATGTCCAGGTTGCATACAATAACTACATGAGAAAGTTCTCATTATTACTTGGTTTGTTTAAATGTGTAGAACTTCTTGTTATTCTTTTCAAAGGGCAATAAACAATTTACACTTTAAAAAGGGTAGTTTCAAGTCATCATTTTCCTTTTTCAGATTTTGAACATTGTTCTTTAAAACCGAAATTTCATTTTCTAAATCTGAAATTTTAATTTTCGAACCTTACTCAATTTTTCAAATTTTTTCTCGCTTCTTTGAAGAGCTCACAAAAAGATATACAGTTCATCATAATCTTGAGTAGATGAATCAATCACTTACCTCATTATCGAATCTGAATTTGCCATAAGACACAAGTTGGCTTCTTCATTTTCACTCTCCTTTGGAGGATGAGCATCATTTTCTTCCCAAGCAATGTAGGCCTTCTTCTTGCGAAACCTTAGGTCCTTCTTGGGTCTTTCTTCTTGCTCCACTCTTCTAGGATCACTGTTGTTTGATTTCTTTAAGTTGGGACACTCCGATCTGTAGTGTCCAGCCTTGCCACATTCATAGCATGTGACCTTTGAAGATGAGGCTTTTCTAGCATTATTAAACCTCTTCTTGTTGTTGTTCTTCCTCATGAACTTCTTGAATTTTCTTACCATGAGGTTCATGTTTTCTTGCTCGTACTCATTTCCACAAACTTGATGATGCATCACTATCACTAGCTGTGTCCTCCATTTTGAGTGCTAAACTCTTGGCTTTCTTATCTTTCTCGCTCTTCATCGACAATTCGAGACATGTCCATCTCGTATTCTCTCAACTTACCAAACAACTCGAAGACTTGTTATCAAGGCCAAGTCCTTGGATTCAGTAATTCTTTGTGGACCGTTGGTTGCCACTTTCTCGCTAAAGACTTCAAAGCACCTTCACGTTGACTTCTTCTTCAACGAATACTTTGCCAAGTCCTTTTAGATGATTCACAATGTGTGTGAATCGTTTTCGCATGTCCATAATGGACTCACCTTGTGCCATTCTCAACATTTCATACTCTTGGATGAGTGTGTTCTTTCTAGCTCTTCTCACCTCAGAGTACCTTCATGAGTCACCATGATAAGATCCCATGCCTCTTTTTTGTTGTACAAGCTTTGAAATTCTAAAGAATTCATCGAGTTTAATGCGGAATGTATTATATTTAAAGCTTTAGCATCATTTTCAAATCTCCTAATTTCTTCAGGTTCCCATTTCTCAAATGGTTTTTCAACCTCATTTCCATCTACTGTGTGTGTTGGAACCTTGTAATCAGTTACTACAGCTTGCCAGATGTTTCTATTTACAGACTCCATAAAAATTTTCATTCTAACTTTCCGAAAGGGATAGTTATCTCCACAAAAAACAGAGGAGGTCTATTAATAGAGGCACCTTCAAGAAATGGTAATTGATTTCCAGCCATTCTAAGGAACTATTGGATCAAATTCTAGAGTAATTTACTAGATGAAGCTCGATACCAATTATTGGTCCCTACTATGTGTGAATCTAGAGGGGGTGAATAGATTCTTGTTAAACTTTACCCCAAATTCGCGTGTTTCTAATTCCTTTTAATTCAACCGAAAGCTAATCTTGATTACCTATCAATTACCTTTCAATTACAGATTCAATTACAAGTTCAATTACTGATTCTATTCCTAAACCAATTAATGAGTTGATTATCAATGCGGTTTCCAAATACAAAGCGAGAATATGATCAATAACAATATAGTGAAAACTGTAAAGAGAGTAAGGAAGAAGATGAGTGCAATGATGTATACTCTTTGGTTCGCCAATCGCCTTACGTCGGTCCCAACCCAACAACTGTTGTGATTGGCTTTCCACTATCAAATGATTCCTTTTGTATCCTTTTACATTTACTCTGCAACAAGCAATACAAAATAAATCAAAACACCCCAAACTGTTCTTCAACCCGAAGAACGAACTTCCTTTCCTTGGCACCTCCAAGATCAAAACTTTGAGAATCACTTCTCAAACACAATGCTCTATCTAGAGAGACCTCTCTCCTAGAGCAACAACCCAGAATTGGAAAATACAAAGATCAGTAAAGAATACACCTCAAGTGAAATCGATCACAAATGAACACTATGAAATCCACCCAATCACAGGAATGAATCAAGTTTCCCTTTGTCTTTGAAAACCTTGATGAACTCTATGTAAAGAGCATATAAAAGTGTAAGAGTTGATTCAAGAAGCTAGGTTTTCAGCGACTTCATATGTTTCATCAAGATTATACTTATAGAACCAATTTGGAGGAAGAAAACGTGCAAATCTGAGCTACAACGGTCAATGTAATTGATCCCAAATGCATGTAATCGATTACACTAGCCGTTAGAGCCTCCAAACTGATTTTTCCAGGCATGTAATCGATTACATTGAAGAGGGAAACCCAGAAACAGTGAATTTCAAACCATGTAATCGATTACATTGGAGATGTAATCGATTACATCAGTGAGGCTAAGCCATGTAATCGATTACATCAACCATGTAATCGATTACACCAGAGAGCAAAAATAATGTAATCGATTACATACACCATGTAATCGATTACAGAAAGAAGAGAAAACAAATGTAATCGATTACATCACCCCTGTAATAGATTACATCAGTGAAAAATGGATTTCCAGGTTTTTCAAAACTGTTTTTCACATAGGGAAATCAAACATTAGTCACATGATCATCCATACTCAAGTTTTAACCATTCTCTGGGGCCTCAAACAAAGAACTCAACACATTCATGCCTAAACTCAACAAACAATACATGGATCAATCCTAATTACACTTCATCTATGGAAAACCGAAAATACATTTATCAAAACCAAAACCACTAAGAGAGTCATAACTGTATCTACAAGCTTTAGGTCCAACAACCCATCTCTAAATAGGTCAACTTTTGAATGGTAAGAACTTTTGGTAAAAGTTTGAGTGAAAAATAGTTTTTTTGATAGAGCATTTCCTCTCTATGTTTGGTTGAGAAAACTTTGAATCTTATAAATAAACCTTGCTTCCTTAGTAGCGATTCTCCCTTGAACTTATTGACCTAGTCACGATGTTCCTTTCATTTCTTATCTTCTTCCACTTTGATTTTTTTTTACCTTTGCATCAATCTGTGAGTCGTGAGCTCTTTGTGCTTCTGTGAGACTAGTTCATCTTGTTCTTGGAAAATTGCTAGAAGCATTAAAGATAGGGAATTAAACATGCAAGTAACCGTGGAGATCTCCTTCTACCTCTAGGAGCTTGCATCAAGATCTCATTCAAAGAGAAAGATATCAAATATATGAAGTTCCGTTTTATATATTATATGAATGATACGATTCGTAAGGATCATTATTGGGAATTTTTTGATTGGCTTTCTTGGAGAAAGAGGCGAAACATAATCAACTTGAATTCGGGGAAGCTATTAGAAATCTGAGTGAAAGACTTGATTTATTATCTTATGTTTGCTTTTCATGAAAAAGTACCAATGGAATATATCATGTTTGCTTTTCAACTATTCAATTAAACGATATTGAACATGTTTCTCATCTCTTATTGAGAAATAAACGAACTATTTCTTTACAAAATTTTGCACAATTTTATGTGACAATTTTGTTAAGATATCTTTGTTAGTTGGGGGAATAATCCACATGAATTGGGTTTTTTTGAGGAACATATGGAGAGACAATTGGATTTGGTTACACAATATGTGGTTGGTAAACAATGATCCATTTTTAGCAAGGTATAGAATGTATCATCAAATATTTAATATGATTCCTCGAGATCTAGTTTTATTTAAGTAACCGATTCTAGCCAATTGAAAGGATCTTTTGATCAATCCAAGGATAAATTTGATTCTATTAAGAATTCGAATTTGAAATCTCACATATTGATCAATCAAATAGAGATTCAACATCTAAAAGAAATATCAATATTTTGTTGGGGTCCTTCCTTTTTTCAAAAGGAACGAACAGAGATTGAAACAAAGTGATTCCCTAAAATCCTTTTTGGATATTCCTCAATGTTCTGAATATTTATGGAACGTGAGAAGCATATGAATAATCATCTACTTCCGGAAGAAATCAAAGAATTTCTTGAGAATCTTGCAAGCACCTCTTGTTGTTTTTCTTTAACAGATGGTCAAAACTTTATCTAGGTTTGAATCCTACTAAGAGGTCTACTAGAGATCAGAAATTGTTGAAGAAAGAATAAAAGAAACATCTTATTCTATCCAGGAAATCAGAAAATAAAAAAATATTGAGTTTATTCAAAATAATTATGTACGTACAAAATACCGTCTCAATTCATCATATTTCATCATTTTGGGATGTGATATGCTTCCAAAGGATGAACTGTCCAGTTCCTATAAGATTTCATTCTTAATTAAAAATCTATTTTTGGGCTCATTTCATCTATTTAATGACCGGAATATGGGGGATACACGTTACACCACGATTTGGAATCAGAAACAATATTTCAAGAAATGACATATCTATTCACTCTATTAATAACTAAGTCGAATTTGGTGTAACATAAAGGATTTAATTTTTCTATGTATTCCTCCGGATTGGATCAAAAACATTTCTTGAATGAAGTATTAGTCATTGTTGGTTTTACCCCCTCTTTTTATGAAGAGAATGAATCTTTTTATCAAAGGATCATTGATATTTGTCGTGCAAGAGTGAGAAATACTCTCACATGGTTGTGACAAGTATATCATAATCGCCAAGTAATAAGTATAAAAACTAGAATTATCATTCCCATGAGACAAATAGATTGAATTGTGTTCAATTATAATACTAATGTAAGTTTAATCAAGATTTAAGAAGAAAGTTAACAAAGTATAAAATTGAGATTTAATTCAAATTAATAAATGCAATTGGAATCTTAATTTCACCACCACCTACCCATATACCCCTCCCTAGTTATGCAATGTATTTAATTGGATGAATTAGATTCCTACCATCATATTCATCCCTCTCACAATCGAATACGCCGCCTAAAATTGAATCGATTAATTAATCGATTAAGTTAAACTAAGTCAATTAGGGTTTATGCTCTACGAATCTTAGATAATAATTAGGTTATGGATTCACACCACCTTTTACTTTTATCTTTAAGATCTAGCTAAGTGATGGTTAAGTTTCTTTTCTCAAAATTTACTTAAGTTTAGATTCAATTTATTAGTGCCCAATTAATGAAAAATATTAAGATTAGAAGAAAGAACTCACAATCACATAAATCGAATAACATCGAGATTTATTAGAATAAAGTAAATAGGGTTACATTGTTCTCCAACTTAATTGAGGATTTAGTTCATACTAAATAAAGAAATCACAAAGTGAATATTAAAAGAGAAAGAATACATGGATGAGATTTCTCGAATGATATTTCCTTATGAGATCTTTATTCTTATTCTTTTTCCTAACATGTCTTTAAAATCCTCTACTTATCACTAGTGAACCGAATGCCCCTTTTTATATATTCCAACCTTTGCACAAGATAAGATAAAATAAGATCTTGGAAGATAAGATAAAATCTTGGGTTTTCTTTGCACAAGATAAGATACGATGAGATCTTGAACCTCCTTTGCACAAGATCAGATAAGATCTTGGGCCCAACATGTTCCTATCTCACGCGAGATAAGTTTGAATGCTTTTGCTTACTCTAAGTTTTTCAAAATTTTGACCCTGGAATACTCAACAAACACATCATGATACCTTGGATAAGCAATTTCCTGATCTACCCCAAAACCAAGTGAAATTATCATTTAAAAGCGTGCCCAAAAAACTCTTATTGGGGAGTTATCAACCATAAAAAAATGGGTCTAGACCTCTTGCGGGAATAATTTGGAAGATCCAAGAGTGGTATTTGCTAACAAGAAAATAACAGAGGCAGTCAATCAATATAGATTGATCCAAAATCTGATTCAAACCCAATATAGCACCCATGATTACATAAGAAATATATTGAATCAATTCATTAAAAAGAATCGATTCAATCAAAACTTCAAGTATGTAATTCGAAGGTATCAAATAGGAAATGATACTTTAAATCATAGAATTATAATGAAATACAAACTCAACCAACATTTATCAAATTTGGAAAAGAGTTAGAAGAAATGGTTCGATTCTCTTATTTTGATTTCTCAAACGGAGAGATTCATAAATCGGGATCCTAATGCATATAGATAAAAGTGATCCAATGAGAGTAAGAATTTCCAAGAACATTTGGACTATTTCCTTTCTGTGCAGAATAACTATTTTCAAGTAGTGTTTGATCAATTACATATTATTTGATATTCGATTAATTGGTCTAAGGTTATCAACAAAAAAGATTTGTCTAAGTTACTTCATTTCTTTTTGTCCAAATTTCTTTTCTTTCTGTCTAACTGAGTTCCTTTGTTAGTTTCGGGTATCTCATTCATAGGTCTGAGATTCAGATCTATGAATGGAAATGTTCAAATGATCCACTTTATGGTCAGTTATTAGAATTAATAAGTTTTCAAATCTTTTATTTAAAAAAATTGAAACCTTTTACATTAGATGACAAGATACTTCCCAAAAATCGAAATTCTTAATCAATGGAGAACAATAACACCATTTTTGTTCAATAAGATACTAAAGTGGATGATTGACTCATTCTGTACTAGAAATAATTGTTGGAAATCTTTTGATAACACAAATTCCTGTTTCTCAATGATATCCCACGATCTAGATAATTGGTTGAATCCCACTGAAACCATTTTATAGAAATTCATTAATATACTCTTTTTATAAAACAAATCAACTTCGATTCTTGAATAATCAATATCGCTTCTGCTTCTATTGTAATAAAATATTATCATTTTTTTGGAAAAGACCCTTGTCAATGATTATGATTTTACGCATGGATAATTCCTCATTGTCTTATTCATTCGCAACAAAATACTTTCTTTCTACAATGGTAGGGAAAAAAACATGTTTTTTTGGAAGTATCTGACAAACTGATATCTAACGATTTTCCGCAAAGTAACAACAAAGGGTGTAACCATTTTCCAATTCAAGATGATCCATTCGTTCATGGAGTTATTTACTCTATTACAGACATTTTAAAATAACTTACCTGATTCAGAAGGGAAAAACTTACGTCGATATCTCAATTTCATTTTAAATATGAGTTTGATTCACACTCTATGTTCTAAAAAATATTTATCATCTAAAAAAAAGAGAAAAATATTTATCATCCAAGAAGAAAGAAAAAATGGATTCCTTATCACAATGTTTGAGAGAAAAGTTAGACACATCCAAAGATAAAAAGAAAAATATTAAAACACCCTGATCCATTGGGCTTGCTAATGTTAACATTTTAACCAGTTTTTCAAAATGCGAAACAGAAACACAAAATATTCGCCCGGTGTTGTATGATTTTGTGATTTTGACGAATATGCCCCGGGCCTCAGGTTTATTGTAGCTGTTCGAACCATCGCATCACATAGAGAATCAAAGGAAAGGGGACGAGAAGACGTACGATACGATATGGATAGGGTCTTCTCAGTCGACGAAATCTCTGATCACATGTGGTCGCCGCCGATCCCCGCCTCCGCCGCCGAAGACTCTTCAAAGATGAGTCGCAGCGCGTCCGAGTGGGCCTTCCAATGCTTCCTCCAGGAAGCTTCGGCCTCCGCACCCTCTCCTCCCTCCTCTTCCTCTGCCGCTGCCTCCTCCGACGTCGTCTTCGTCGGGATCGGCGATCAACAAAAACCCGCTCCTCCTCCAGCTCCCTCAAACGGCGCCGTTTTGCCCAATGCCTCTGGTCCCAGGCCAATTGACCCCGTGGAATACCAGGCCATCCTCAAGAGCAAGCTCACTCTCGCATGTGCCGCCGTTGCCATGACTAGGGTAATCCTTCTCTTATTTCCCTTTCTTCATCGTGAAATGTGTCTTTCTCTGCCCCGTTGGTTTGGATTTGAATCTGTTTTCGCCTGTTGACTTTTCTTTCGTGTCCCTAGTCTGATGCATGTTTTTTTTCCTAATTTGTTTGTTTATTTATTTGCGTTCTAGAGTTCTGGTTAAGGGTTTTTTAGTGTGTTTGGTGTTAGTTGGTGTTGAGATTAAAATGGATCCTCTCAGTAACGGGGAAGATAAGTGGAATTGTATCTGCCTTTTCCAGGAAACCATTTTTTGTTGGCATGCATCAATATAAATTAAAGGCACCACCGAGTTCATGGATCAAATGTCGTGGGATTGTTCCATCTTAATTGTGAGTTTTGAGTTTGAGTCTTGAGTATGCAGTTGCATGATTGTTCCATCTTAATTGTGAGTTTTGAGTTTGAGTCTTGAGTATGCAGTTGCATGATTGTTCCATCTTAATTGTGAGTTTTGAGTTTGAGTCTTGAATACGCAGTTGCATGATTGTTCCATCTTAATTGTGAGTTTTGAGTTTGAGTCTTGAGTACGCAGTTGCATTGAATACTCGGAGATTGGACGTGCCAGTGGAGAACATAACTTGTGGCAAGAGAACTTTGCCGCCTGTAAATGTGGTGTTACTTGGCCTGAATCTTGTGGTCATGAGTTTGTGTCCTCAAAATACACTTACACTGAGATGAGTTGCAACTCTTTAATGATCCTCACAGTTCCTTGCTTGTCCTAGGTTTAGTGGGATGGTGAGTACATGCAAAAGACACGACACACTCACAATATTACGTAATAAATGCGCAATCAATCGTTGTTTAGAACTGCGTTATTTATACGTATACCTTATTGGGCCTTCATTCACGGGCCTGGTTACTTACCTTGATAATCCTTGATCCAACTAATCATTTTATGTTAGGGTAATCGTCGGTAATTACTTGATTAACCCTTATATTTAGCCTTTATAAGGTCCGAGACCTTGTCATCGGTCGTGTGCCTAGGTAAAGTTCTGGGTCTCATATCCTTTATCCAGTACAAACAGGTTTGTCTCTCGCAACCACAGAGGATACATGTGATATTTAACAAAAATGATACAACTGAAAGGCATAAGTGGTCCATGGAAGCATGTGTTTTAGGAGCAAACGCTTCTAGGATGATATATAACATGTTAATGTGAAATTATGTTTCGTGTGCGTGCATGTGTGTTTTTATCTTCTCCAGCTAAGAACTGATCCTGTGTCTGATGTATTTTTCTACACTTTGCAATAGGGATCTTTGGCTAACTCTGAGGAACCAACCGCTTTTCCTGACGGTGGATCACAGCAGACTCAAGTTGGACCCCAGACTACTTCTAAAGGTTTGAATTGGTAAATATTTATGCATACATGTATTAAAAATGTTTAATGACAATACAGAGTCAATTAGTAAAGTAGAGTTGGCTTAATGCCAAATGTAAAATAATTAGTAACTATTAGGCTGAATGCATAACCTATTTATTTTGATCGGTAAAATATTGCTTTCTTTCACTGTTCTGTTTAGTCATTTTTTTTGTAGCTTGGGATTGGTTTTTTACTGTCTCTATATGGATAACTAATTGAATTATGGCAAATATATATGTGTATTTAGTATCTATTCCTTCTGGAAATGATCCATCTAAGTTACAAGATAAAGATACCAAAGTACCAGTTGGGATTCCTTCCATAGCTACTACTGTGCAAAAGAAACCTGCTGTTGCAACTAGGCCATCAACAAGTGGATCATCAAGAGAACAGTCAGATGATGAGGATATTGAGGGAGAGATATCTATGAATGAGAACATGGACCCTGCTGATGTAAAACGAGTAAGGAGGTAACAATTGTCTTAAAGTCTACCATCATTGTTATAGAAGATGCTGGTGCTTCTTGTATGCTCAGAATTTAAATGTTTAGAGTCTTCTCTTGTAAGTGTCTTCGGAGTGATCTAGAAGATTTTCTTACTCAGTAGCATTCGCCAGCTCCTGTTAAGTAGAGTTAAAAAATTGAGTGAGAGTAATATTACTTACTCTATTTGTTTATCCCAAAAAATTTTGCACAATTTGTTGTTGTGGTTGCATCTATTCTCTAGTTTCACTCTGAGCCTCTGCCAGAACATTTTTTTCTGTCAAACTTAGATGTGAACATGTGAGAACCCTTTTGAGGTTGTTATATAGCTCTTAGGGGATTATGAACTTCCTAATTTATGTAGTAAGTTTCACTGACCAGGTGTGTTTTTTTTTTTTTTCTCCATAGATAGGATACTGTTTTATTCTATATTGTAAAATACACATTTGTTGAATTGGGGGACAAATTCTGGTTCAGTTAACTCACTGCCTAATAAGTAATAACATTTATATCTCAGGATGCTATCGAATAGGGAGTCAGCCCGACGCTCAAGAAGAAGAAAGCAGGCTCATTTAACTGACCTGGAAACGCAGGTTTGTGTATCTTATTTTTATAGATGTTACTTGTTTCTGCATCATCTTCTATCTTAGACAGTTAGTGCTCCCATAGAAATATTTTTGCTTTCTGACCTTTTGTTCTATCATAGGTTTCTCAATTAAGAGGTGAAAATTCTTCCTTGTTAAAGCGCCTTACTGATGTTAGTCAGAAATACAATGATTCTGCTGTTGACAACAGAGTATTAAAAGCTGATGTTGAAACATTAAGAGCAAAGGTAAAACCTTAATACATGACTTAACTAAAACCTAGTATATGGCAAACTTACCATCTCTTTCTAGCAAGTTCCCTAGGTTTGGCTGATAAGCTGAAGAATGGTGTTCAATCAGGTCCATTTTTTCCAGTAAAGAGAAACTAAATTAAAAGACCCTGTTGGATGAATTTACCAAAAAGAACTTATAAGAGAAGAAAATAATAATGTAAAATGAAATGAACTTCTCTTGTAAGTTAAAATTAGCTAATGCATAAGCTATGTTGTAGAAACTCTATCTTATGGGAGAAATTTACTTATTTTACTTTCTTTTCTCCTACTAAAAGTTGGTTAAGGAATTTATTCTTGCTTCATGTGTATTGACAAAGATCTGACATTTGTCATTTCCTACCATGTTATTCTCATTTTCAGGTGCAGATGGCCGAAGAGACCGTCAAAAGAATTACTGGGTTGAACCCAATGCTTCATGCCATGTCTGAGATATCAACAATGGGCATGCCATCATTTGATGGAAGAAGCACTTCAGACACTTCAACTGATGCAGCTGTGCCTGTGCAAGATGACCAACATCATCACTTCTATCAGCCCACATCTAATAACCCTATTCCCAGTCATGATCTGAGAGTGAACAATGGGTTGGGGGGCATTTCTTCAATTGAAAATGTGCAGCAGAATGTTGGAGCAGTGGTTGGTGGGAACAAGATGGGTCAAACAGCTTCTCTGCAGCGGGTGGCTAGCTTGGAACATCTTCAGCAGCGGATTCGTGGTGGTGTTGATCCATCTGGGGACCAGTAATTGAGTAGCCAAATCATAGATGCTTTGCCAATTGCTAAGAAATTATTCTAGAACTCTTATTTCTGTTAGTTATAACTAAAGGCCTATTCTTCTGGAATACAATGTAAATCAATTTGATGGAGCACATGATGCTGGACTCAGTCATTGCATTCCTTATCTTTTTATTATAGAAAAGATAAAATAAACTTCATCCCCTCTTAGTTTAACAATTTTTTTATCCCTGCGATAATGGATTAAAAAGAAGACAGAAATCATCAATCGTCAGAGGTAATGGATTAAACTGGAATGCTTAGCAGAAACACAGCCACCTAAATCTGCATTCCTCCTGCGTATCAAACCCAAGGACCCATGAGCTGCGCAACACCCGGCTTTCTGCACTAAGCCTCAGGGAAATTAGTGGGATAAATTTCAAGTACTCCATTGGTAGTGACTGTTGTGTATCGCTAATCTAAATAACTTTTAATTAAGTGATTAAAAGAGTTACAATACACTTATAAATATGTGATCTTTTCTCCATTTTTAAAATACAGGGACTTAAAGGGACACTTATAAATTATAGAGGTTAAAGGGTAAAATTTGTGAAATTATAGGAAGGAAATGATAAACAGAAATTCTAACTGGGATTCAGTGTGTTGTTTTAAGATAAATATACCAACAATAAAATACATGTTTAATATTATAATAATTTAATTTCAAAATATAATTTTTAAGTAATTTGTTTTATGAATTTATTTTCTATTACTGAAAAACAATTAGTTGTTATATTTTGGCGGAAAGAGACACTAGAAAATAAGCGAGGGAAGAGAATTGGTTCTTTGAAGGAATCATATCTAGCTAGCTCATCAAAATTAGTTGAAAGAGGATGTTTAATGAAACTTAATATGTGAAAACACATACAGACATATACATACACACATATATATATATATATATATATATATATATATATATATATATATATATAAAAAGCTTACGTTAGTTTATCAACAAGATTACTTCATTTTTTTTTCATATCTTCTTCTACTTGTATTTATAGAGAATTTTACTTAAATAATCTTAATATTGTCTCCTTAAGAAATTTGTCCCCTGCAGTGTTGATTATTTCTATTTGGTCGAATGTCATATTCTAGTTTTTTAAGTATAAAATGTATTTCTATTCTCTACATTCTAAAAAAGTATCAATTTTATTCTTTAAGTATTTTTCTGTTTAAAAAGATTAATTTCACAACAATATGGTCAGTAATTTAAATTTTAAAATAATTAATTTAAAATATTGATGACTTGTAACCATGATTATGTGTCTGACAAAAAAATTTTCACATCAATATGTATACTTTACATTTTAATCTTTTCAGTCTTGACGTTAAAATTTATCTAAAGATGTATCTTCATTTCTAATTTTTAACGATAGAATCTAAAAGGGTTTAAAATTTAAAGTACAAGAATTAAATGTACACTTATAAATTAAAGAGATTAGAATGTAAAATATGCAAAACTATAAGAACTAATGAATAATTAAACCTAATTTTAGTTAACCAAATTTTACTTTTTTTATAAATTTTTCTAGACTAATTCAAATAATACTTAAGTTTCTTCGATAAACATTATATTGGAATATTATCATGAAAATAGTATTCTCAAACCTTAAGGATGAGTCTCAAGTTTATTCTAAATTAATGAACTAAAAATATTTTTTGAAATCTGAAAGACTAAAACTAAATTTAACCTAAATTCAAAAGGTAAAAACATTTATTTATTTTTATCATGATATTAAAAAGTTGGCTTATATCATTGTGTTAACTAGTGTCAATTATAAAATATTTTTATTTTATTCATATGAATTGAATGTAGTCAACTAACTAATTTGGAATCTTTACCGTTAAAAACATATTTAGTCCTACTAATAATTAACTTGCACATTTTATATTTACAGCGGGTGATATTCCCAATCCATGAAAAAGAAATCGGCGACTGAAAGCAGGAAAACATACAAAGAAAAACAGTCAAGTCAATTTTATTAGTGTTTTTAATTTTAATATCTTAACTTTTAACAAAATTTTGATTAAACACGATATTGATATTTATAACAAATATTCAAGAAAACTGTTACAACAAATGTGAACTAAAAATGTTATTGTAACCAATGTTACGATACTAGATTCATTAACGTAATAAATATTTAAAAATTAAAATTAATAAAGATTTAATTTTAAAAAATTAGAATACCAAAAAAAAGTTTAACCAATAAAAATATATTTAACATATAGATAGTATCATGGATATTGGATAGGCTATCGAAAATAACACCGGGTTAACCAATTAAAACTCTTTGAAGCGGTTCCACCCCATCCACAACCTCACTCTGTCGTGAGTCAAAATAATGTTGTTGTGCTGATTATGTCACCTAATCTCTTAGCAGAAGCCACAAAATAGAATCACAGCAACATGGACAAAGCCATTTCCCTTTCTTTTTCTTGTTCTTCTTCTTGTTCAATAATCTCGAGACTTGGTTCATCTACATCCTCTTCCACTTTGTCTTTCTTGGGTAACACTAACTCACTTATTTTGAAGAAAGCCAGAATCAGAAGCACAAGAACAAAGGGTCTAACTTGCAACGCATTGTTCGGATTGGGCGTGCCCGAGCTCGTCGTTATTGCCGGTGTTGCTGCCCTCGTTTTTGGACCCAAGAATTTGCCAGAAGTTGGTCGCTCCATTGGCAAAACCATTAAGAGCTTCCAGCAGGTACATTTATTCCCTGTTCTGTTTTTGAGTTACACGTTTTTGCTATGTCCCTGTAATTAGCATGAGACAGTAGAAAAAAGAGATTTAGAAGAACACTCATCAGTTTATATACATATAATACGCATCTTAGAAGAAAACTTTAGGTGAAGAGTGAAAGCAAATCTATGATTAACTTTAAAACAGATAATATTTTACTAATGTAGAGCATAAATTTAAACGGATATAATAAAACCTATGTTTTGGAGTTCAAACTTCTAAGGCAGTAGATATATCTAGAATAGAATTGTGATTAGGTACTAAAGCATCACAAAGTGAATGCTATGGTATTGGATCATATTTCTTTCTTTTCTCTTCGCCAGCTTCCCTGGATTACCAAAAATATATAGTAATTTCTCAATTTTACATTTTAACTAATGATCAACATCACTGAACAAAGGCTATAATATCTAAGGCTTAAAACGTCGTTTTTAAACTCATTTGTCTATTTTGCATGAAAATTTTTGAGGACTTTGTGAATATGTAAGTGTCTACTTTAAACTTTAAGTTAGGGAGAAAGAAGCAAAACAAGTGATTATATTTAATCAAACCCGTTAATATTCTTTGTTAATCCGGTTTATCCTCTTAGGATTAATTCCATTTTTGTAGAAAACTTAAATTCTTTAATTATAGTCTGATACACAAGTTCTTCTTTCGGTTCATCACTATCTATTTATGATTTCCTTATTTATTTATGATTTGGCTGATAGATAAAAATTAGAGCAATAAAAAAATAATAAAAGAATTAAGATACTAACTGAAATATTTTTTATTATTATTAGAAAGCAAATAAGGTTTTAGGCACATATACTAATCCTAGAAAAGATGGAGACTATTTAACACATATTCATGTAATTTCTCAAGAACATTTGAAAATAGTAAAATCAAACTAAAAGAGAGAATTTGGAAAAGATCTTTTCACTCCTACTTTGCCGTTTTGAGACTAATAATGTTTGAACTCACCCTTTTACAACAATTTTCTACGCTATTCAGAAGGATGGGTGGACAAAAGCCCAAACCCAATTATTTTAAAAACACAAGTTGTAGCATTATACAGCAAGTGGCACACATTTGATTAGGAATGTAGTTCCTTTAAGATGTGTGAGGTCTCACTTCTTCAAGGGATGAAAGGGCTACAATTGAATTTGAATTTCCAAACAAATAACTTTTCAAAACATAGAAATAACCAACGCGTAACAAGTTCGACAAAAAGAGGAAAATGCAATGCAAAATAAGGGAAAATAAGATCCTAGATGACTAACAATATGGAGAAGATCCTAGTCCAAATACTTACTGTATACCAACTATATGCAATGCATCAAACAACCACAACTTAGAGATTTGCTTTTCCTCAAATAATTGTAGTGTGCAACAAAATCTATCAAGTCTAATTGGATACTCATCTTCTAGATTCTAATGTTTGCAGAGACAGTCTCTCTCAACTCTCTACTCTCATGTGTTTAGGCTTAGTAAGTAACCTCATCACCACTCGAAACTAAATTATCATAAGCAAATCACAAGGACTTTGAAGGGATGTAATGCCAAGATAGATGATTTTTCTTAAAACTCATTCTGTAGTGGGTACTAAAGAAATATAGTGTTTGGCTCAAAATTAGGGGTAAGAGTTTCTTGCTATTAAGTCAAAAAAAAATATTTCTAAGTGCCTTGATCACATTTTACTTATGCTAACTACTATACAGTCCCAACAAGGTTTCAAAACAAGTTCTAGATGACACAATGATGAGAAGTATTAATCACATAACAAGAAGAGAAATAGGTGTTGACACAGGATGTTGGTCCTGGCTCACTGTATAGGCTTAAAGCCTCACGCAGTGGTTTATGTCAATGCAAACAATTAGCCAAGAAAGATCATGCCAACCATACAACTTGCTTACGGATTGATTACACAAAGGTTATAACCACATTTCAAATTTTAATTTTAATTTCAATGAACCCTTGGTTCTCCAATGTCAATCAACATGTAATTGCTAACGCACAAGCTATCACTTCAAGCTAGAGTTATTAGACACAGATAAATTGAAAAAATGATGATCCTAATAATGTTCAAATTCCCCCTTCTACAAGGATGAGTGGACAAAGTCCTATACCCGATTACATTAAAAACGCAAGTTGCAACGTAATACAACAAAGAGTATACCCATATTATTTGTTGTGTTCCGAATTTTGACAATATTTGGTCAGGAATGTAGCTCATTTAAGGACATCGTTGGATCTCACTTTTTCGAGACTTGCAAAGGCTTGGAAAGACGGTAAATGAATTCAAATTTCTAAATAAATAGGTTCTGAAAATATTAAATAATCAATGATGTTACTGATTCAAAGAAAAAGAGAAATGTAAAAGAAGAAAACGAAGTCCTAAATGACCACAATATACATAAGATCCTAGTCTACATACTTCATAAATACTAACTAAATGCAATGTGCATCAGCTAACTTCCGTCAATAACAAAAACACAAGTTATTTCTTAATATTTACACTCTAACTAACAATCACTCACAAAGTGACAAATTTGAATAATCATACCGAGACACAGTGAATAACTAAAATTTTTTTTGAACGACAGCTATAATATCTAAGCTTAAAACGTCATACTTTCAACTTAGTGGTCTATTTTGCACGAAATTTACTGAAAACTTTTTGAACATTCAAGTGTCTGCTTTAAACTTTAAGGTAGAAGTAAAATATAATAACATAAGCATACAAAGTGGGAGAAAGAAGTAAAACAAGGTCATTCAAGATGTTACAAGAAAAACTCAAAATATACTCTTTTTTTTTATTGGTCAATGTTAATTATTAATATTTTTGTTAGAATATTAGTAGAAGGAATTCGAACTCCCAACCTCTGTTTTCTCTCTTCAACCACCATGTCAACTTTATTACTCCGGTCAAATAGACCTTCATAGGATGGGAAGTGTTATATGGGACTGATGTATTTCATAGCATTTTTGTTAACTTGTATTTGCTCCCATCACGTTTTATTTGCTCAATTTGCATTCATCATACTCCGAAGTGGGCAAAATTCTTTGGAAATTAGCTTGACGTAACACTATCATCTATTAACAGTTACTTGTTTTCTTCACTCTGCTTAATAGGTTGTTATTAATTAGATTTTGAAATCTTGTTCATTTAGGCAGCAAAGGAGTTTGAGTCTGAGATTAAAAAGGAACCTGATTCCACAGAAGAGAACCCTGGTGAGAAACCAGCTGCAGTTAGTGAACAGGAGGAGCAAGAGAAAGTGTCTAAAACTAAAGATAATGTATGAGATGTACAAGAGTAAACATAACCCAGGAAAATTTTATCATGGCAGCCCCGTACATTTAAAAGAACCATTTTGTTTTAACATGATTTTACTAGTTGCTGTACAATTATTATTTCACTTTTGTTAAATTTAGTTAGGTTTAAATTCACCATCTAAAAATGATATCAATTTAAACATTAAAGTATTAGGCTGCATTTAAAAATTATTGCTGTCTTTAATTTTGTACTCACTAATCCTCTTTTTTTTTTTTTTTTATCACGTACGTAAGGTAAGAAATATTTTCCAACCCAATTGCACATTTTTTTTTTTTTGAATCGGTAACTGCGTATGAATAAGCTAGTCTTTGACATGAAGACACAAGAAGTAAATATTCAAAATTTTGAATCGCAAATTTGAAAGTATGAAATACATCCAAAACAAAGTTAGAGAGGGAAATTCTGTAGTTAAATTTGTAGTACATGATATTAACAATTTCAGAATACCTCTCATGAGCACTTGAAACCATATAAGGTTTTAAAGACGGATATCTAAATGACTCGTAAGTTAGTGGTTGGAAAGAGTAGCCTTACGAACGAAGGACGAGGTTGCCTGTTTGAATCATATGTTAAAAACAACTCATGATTAATAATTAATATGTACCAATAAAATATTTAAATACTTCATTTATATTTGAATGGCCCTTGCTTCTTTTTTTTCACCGAAATTGACCTCAATTGGTCAAAGTCAAGCACAAAATAGTCTAAAGCTTGATTCGGTGGGTAGCATTTTATGTGCAAACTATTTACTGATCCGTCTGTTTAAATTTATTTATTAAAATATTTATTTTAATAAAATGAGTAGAAAATATTTGGAAAGGTCCATTTCTTTGAGGTATTAAAGAATGAAGTCTATAAACTTTTAAATCTATCTGAGGTTAAATCTCTTTGAGTGAGTTCAGTTGTAAATTTCTCTTTATGAGGTTAAAAAGTCTAGCATGACTTTCATTTGTGAATCTCTCTGTATAAAAGTTAAATCTTGTGTAAACTTTCATTTGTAAATTTCTATCTAGTAAAGGTTAAAAATTCAAGTTCACGACCCTTACTCAAAATCCTCATTTGGTGGTACGTAGCCTGAAGAGAATAGAATAAAAGAATACTCATTTTCGGCCGGAGAGATGGGAACAAAAGAATACTTATTTTTGCTCGGAGAGGTTGAGATAAAAGAATAATTGTATTAGTTAGAAATGGTTGAATTCAAAGAATACTCGTTTTAGTTAGAAATTGTAAGGTTCAAAGAATACTTGTGTTAGTTAAGAGTGGTTGGATTCAAAGAATACTCAATTGTAATTTCACTTTGTAAAAGTGAAATCCTATCAAGTTGTTAAGAAACTGGAGATAGTCACACTAAGACGAACCATGATAAAAAAAACTTTCTGAGTCTTTTCTTTTCTTCCTTACTTTCTTCTTATTATTGTTGATTTACTACGTTGTATTATCATTACTTTAACTAGAACTAACTGAGGTGAGAATTAAATTAAAATTTCTAAAAGTCTTCTCAAAATGTTTTTGTTTGCATTTGCATCTACTTCTGCATTTGCGTCTGACTTGATCATACTTAATATTCAAAATCTTTCTGTATCTATGTCTGACTTGCTCAAACTCAACATTCAAAATCTTTTCACATCTGCATCTGACTCCACCAAACAAAATTCTTAAGTTTCTATTTTCGAAAAGTTTGTGAAAATTATTTTAAACACACAATTCAATCCATATTTCTTTTGTGTTTTATCTTTACGCTACCCATACTAAGTCGATAGGATAAAGATGTACATCAAATTAACCAAGTATGGATCATGGAAGATAATCATAAAAGGCAATATACCACTCATTAAACTTGAGAGGGAATAGGGAATTTATTGGAGGACCATCCATGAGGGTTACTAGAGCCATGCACAAGAGAATACAAGAAGAAGTTGAGAGAGAGTTCACAAAGAGTCAAAGTCAACAGTCAAATCTAGAAGACTTCTGTAAAATATAAATACACAAGAAGGGGGTTGAATTGTGTTAATTAATAAAATTTCTTTTCAGACGATGCGATTTGTGTCTTTGGTTTTCAAACTTGGGACAAACGCAAGTTTCCTTCTGTTATAAAGTTGATTTTAATGAAATCTTAGTTAAGTTATTTATCCTTGGTTAGTCAATAATCAAGCACATAAGACAATAATAGTTTTATACTGGTTCTTCTATGAAGACTACGTCTACTTACTTAGCAACTTGCCAAGTTTTCACTAAAAGTATTATTTGAACCCAACCACTTCTGGCTAATTACAGATATTTTTTGGACTCAGCCTTCTCAGGCTAAACAAGGTATTCTTTGGACCCAGCCTCCTCAGGTTAAACCAAGTATTCTTTGGACACACAGGTTAAACAAGGTATTCTTTCAACACTTAGCCTTCCCAGGCTAAACCAGGTATTCTTTGGACACTTAGTCTCCTCATGATACAATACCACAACAGTGGTTTTACAGAGCTTATAACAAAGAAAATAATCCTCTACGCAGAGAAGGATTTTACAATGAATTTCAGAGATAAGTTCAGGGCGAGAGAACTATGTTTAAAGCTTTGTGAGCAAATAAGATATTATAGCTTTCCGCATAAGTTCTTCGACTTCAACCCTTCTTAATGAAGTCCTTTTATAGGCAGCTTCTTGAAGTATCCGTTAGACTGTAGATTTGAACGTTTGTCCTTTCTCTTGGGTACTACAACATCTGACAAAGTGAGTAATCAGAATAATAAATGTCGCAACAACGATTGTCAGCGCGAGATCAGACTTTGACTGATGTGCTCATAGATTTCACCGAAAAGTGTGGTTTACTTTTCGTATTGTAGAGGTTTTATCCAAATCTCTTTCTACCTTTAGAAGCTTTTGAGTAATGACTTGATTTGAAAGGAAACACGTGTTACTCTGTGTCTGAACTTCATTAAACTTCAATAGACGAATGATATAGACTGAGCTTGTATTCCAGTCATTCGTCTGTCTTTTTTCTTCTTTTTCAACTTTAGTCTTAGTCTTCATACATGAGCTTTTCTCAATTCAGAGCAACTTGAAGTTGAAGTGGATCTTTATCTTTTCATCTTAACCTTTGAAAGTTCTTCATTTGATGTAGTTGTTATAAAGCTTGATGACTTGAACACTTTGTCTTGAGCTTTGTGCTTCTATGCTTGATAATGCCTTATTCATCTGTGCTCACTGATGATTCGTCTGATCATTGTTCCGTCTGCGTCTGATAATACATCCGTTTGTTTTGTAATTATCAAAACTTAAGATGCTAAGTCATTTTGACTTAACAACTTCTCACTTTTAATTAGGCCTTGTAATTTTTTTTTATCTTTTCTAAATTCTTTCTTAACGTTGTAAAACAAAAATTGGGCCTTGTATAAACACCAAAGTGCATGACCTCATCCTAGAAGTAATGGACTGAATTGTGCAAGTGTTTTGAGAGAGAGAATGTGGCGCACACACTTCCTAGGAAGAGTGAGAGAGAGTTTTAGAGGGAAGTTAATGCTCCCCCCACTAACTTAATTTGAATTCCAACCTTAGGATGGGATCTAAAAGGGTTGAGTTCAAATTCAGCTAGTCACATTTTTAGCACTCAATTAAGATTGAATTACAACCTTAAGATTAAGATTTAATCCTAGGGATGAAATTCAAACTTAGTTATACTTCTAACACCTTTCCTAATTTGAATTTCAAAAACTCTTTCTTAACATTGTAAAACAAAAATTAGGCCTTGTATAAGCACCAAAGTGCACGACCTCAACCTAGAAGTAATGGAACGAATTGTGCAGGTGTATTGAGAGAGAGAGTGTGTGGCGCACACTCTCTATAGGGAGAGTGAGAGAGAGTTTTATTGGGAAGTTAGTGCTTTCCTCACTAACTCAATTTGAATTCCAACCTTAAGGATAAGTTCTAAAAGGGTTGAGTTCAAATTCAGCTAGTCACATTTTTAGCACTCAATTAAGATTGAATTACAGCCTTAAGATTAAGATTTAATCCTAGGGATGGAATTCAAACTTAATCTCACTTCTAACACATTTCCTAATTTGAATTTCAACCACTAAATTGGATCTAGATCCTAGGGTTGGGAGAATGATCCGTGTGAATTGCTTGAGGAGGCACATCATGCGTTGATCTCACTTCTAATCCAATGACTAGAATTCAATTTGTGGATTCTAAGCTTAGGCATAGTTGGGGCCATGCATCACTATAAATAGGTAGAAGTTTGAATTGTAAGAACTTTTGGCAAATTTTCAGAAATTAAAATATAGCTTGTGCTATTTTTTGAGAGGGTTCTCTCTTGTGTTTCTTCTTAGAACCTTGAATCTTATCAATAAAGATCACTCTTTGTAACGATTCCTCACTTGGCTTATTGTACTAGCATGGCGCCTTCCACCTTCTACTCTACTCCATTTTCTACTTCCATTGTAGTTCTTGATTTGTGTTAAGCTGGCGCATCTCAATCCTTTAAAGATTGGAGATTTTCAATTGAAGAATGAAGTTTGGGCCAAATTCATGTAAGTTTGCAAGCAAGCTTGTAACAGAAATGAAGAATGTAATATCTAAAATCTTAACAACAAGGTAAGATATGCCATCATGTGAGCTTTATCCGTATCATAATACAATAGACTCTGCTCATACAAGACTAAAAAGGAGCTTTTGGATAATTTCAAGGTTTGTCATGAAGGTATTGAAGATGTCCGATTAAGAAGAACTGCTACACTTCAAAGTAAATATAAAATGTTCGCAATGAAGAATGATGGTCTATCAAAAGTATATTTGGACGACAACAAACCATCTTAAATGGATTTATAGCTTTAGAAACTACCTTTACCAGAGCTCAGAACAACATGAAGATCCTACATAACCCTCTACTTACTTTTGAAGCTATTTCAACAACTATCTTTGTGGGAAGAGATTTAAAGACCTTAATTATTGATGAACTTATAAGAGCTCTTAGAGATCATGAAGTTCATCTATGTGAAAGCAATATGATCAAAGTGCAAGAGCCATAACTCTTTAAGATGAAGAAGAATGCCCAAAATATAAAACTTCCAAGTCTGATAAAAAGAAAAACAAAGCTCTAAAGGTTAAAGCTGAAACTACCTTTATTAAAAGCTTTGAGGATTCGTCTGATGGCGAAATCTCCCTTATGGCCAAAAAGTTAAAGAGAATGATGATGAAGATTTGAAGTTGTTGAGTCTAACGACTACTTAAAATTTATTATCTATATAAAGACTAAAAATTGAAGACTGAAGATAGAGATTACTCCATGCAAACTGAAACTCTTATATTTTGATTTCTCAGTTTCCCTAAAAAACCTTTTGTGTGGACCTTCATTGTAAATCTCACTCCATGTAGAAGTTTATTCAAAGTTAGAAACAAATTCTTATAAAATCCTTAACTGTTAGTGATAGGTGTTAGCATAAAGAGGTTTGTGTAAAAACTACTTTTTGTAATTAGTCTGAAGAGGTTGTGTATAAAGAATACTTCTTGTAATTAGCCTGAAGAAGTAATGTGTAAAGAATATTTGTTGTAATTAATCCAAGAAACCGAGTCTAAAAAATTATTGTTTAGTTTGAAGAGACTAGGAGTCAAAGAATACTTGTATTCATACTTCGTGTGTGATATACTAAAATTTTAGTAGTTATTAAGAAATTGGATATAATCTTAATTTAGAAACTAATATAAAAACATTTGTGTTTATTTTTCTTTTATATTTTGTTTATTTATAAAAAGTGATTGTTTTTTCTTTCTTAAAACCTTTCGTCAAAATCTTAAAAAATCAGCTTATGAAAATTAAATCAATCAAACGTAGACTTTATTTATAAAAAATTCAATCATTTTTATAATGTTTTTTTCTTCACAATAATTTAAGTTAATTTTTTCAAAAAATAAACAAAACAACAGTTGTTCAAATTATATTAATTAATTTCTCATTATAATTTTTAATATTTTAAGTCTAAATCATCCACTTGTGTGTTGCACGGATTAAAATATAATTCATCACATTCACGTGTGTTCAGCAAATAAGTGAACAAAGAAGTTCATCGGTCTCAACAAAATAATATCAACTAATTCACCACTTTATGATCTAATAAGACATTTTAATTTATAAAATATAAAAAATAATAAAATAAATGGATATATTTATTAGTTTAGTTCTTAAAACATAGTCACTAAATTTTATTATTTATTTTTATTTAAAATTTTCAATTTAAAGATTAAAATAAAAATAAATAATATACTTTCAAAATTAAGATAATATAAATAATTATATTCAAAAATTAAAATAATAGTAAATATCTTTTGATAATTATTTTATTATTATTGAATTACCTTACTATCATACATACTTTTACTCCCTAATATTTATCATCCAACAACAGGGTATAACAGGCAAACTTCCCTTCATTTATTTAATATCACATATTTTATTAAGTATTTATTAGTAGACATTTAGACTGTACCTTTATTAATTTTTTAGTTTTTCAAAATTTTATTAAGCTTGAGGGGGTTGTGCAGAATATTGAGTGCTAAATAGAAATACTTTCTGAATAAAGTTACAAAATACAAATGTAAGAACTATTGTGAGTTGTAATTTGCATATAAAGTTATGGCCTTCTCCTTATAGAATTTTATGGATTAAAATTGTTTAATTATAATTAATTTTATAAAATAATATTAATAATAGACGTGAATACTTTGTTTTTTAATGAAAGAATGGATATTTGATTATTTGTACTCATAACGTGAGCGAACCTATAATCGCAACTTCAAGATTCATTAATAAGTAATAATCCATGCTAAAATTGCATGTAGGTTAAAACAATGACGATTTGGACGTAGTTTCTTTTAAAAGTGTGATGCGTTGTACACCACTATCATTGCATATCTTTTCATATATCTTTCTTTCTGGAAAAGATTAATTTCCATTTAAACTTTATGAGCAAAATTAGAGTTCATAGATACGTGTCACTAAAATGATGTGAACAAGATTTCAATCCTTTTATAAATGGTAAGGTAAAATTCAATATGTTTCTACTAATTCCGAGTTACACCTTAGAATTTCAATCATCAAATGACAATCGCGTAGATAACCCGAAAAACAATACCGTTATCCTGCAAATTTTATATTTTGCGAAGAAAAAAATAAAAATAAAAAACAGAGATTAAAGAAAAGGGATCAAATATTAAGTTCGGTTCGAAATCAGACTCTTTTTTTTCATACCATAAAATTTTTAATTTTTAATTTAATTTGATCAGATGAAATTGTAAATTGAAAAAGAAAAAGAAAAAACTTCGGGATTGCAAAGAAAGAAAGATTGCACGCGTGCACGTAAGAAAGACTCAATCATGATTACCGTTTGTCCCTGCTGTCTTCTCTATTTTCCTAGGTTGGCAGGATTGTGCGACTTCCCTAAAAAATAGAAAAACAGAAAAATTTCCTAATCAAAGACATAAGTTGAGTGATGGAGCTTGACCCAAACCATTGGATAGCCTAGATTGACTAAATTTAAAATTTATATTATATAAATTAAATATAATTTTTGAATTAAAATGGTTTTATTAGTTAATTTATATTTTAATAATAATTTAGATCTTTAATTGTTATTAAATAGAAAAATAGGAGCATTCTATGTTAACTGATTCATGTATTTGTGATATTTCTATATCCTTACTCATTTTTAAATGAAAGATAAAAAAAAAATTAATGTTTATAATATTTATTGTGAGAATGTGTGAGATAAATTATGTTATTTTATATACATAAAATAAATATTGTATATTGACCAAAAAATTTGTACGTAAATACATAAAAAAAAGTTTAAAATGTCAATGAATTTAAGAAAATAATAATCTCTCGTCAAAAACATACTAAATTCGGCAAGAATATATATATATATATATATATATAATATAATATAATATAATATAATATAATATAATATAATATAATATAATATAAAAGTGTAAAAAAAAAAAACTACTACTGAATTAAATTCTCAAAGATATATCAAATTAACTTTCCTATACAAAATAAGAAAATACAGGTTAAAAAAACTATGTTTAGACAATGCAAAAAGAAAATATCATAAAAAATAATTGATTAATGAGTTATTAATATATATAAAAAGTATTATTAAGGCTTAAAATTAGCCATTGGCATTAAGTTTTAATAATAATTGTCAAGTAAAATAGAAGTAATAGTTCAAAAAATCTTTTTGAATTAAAGTATTGCAATTGACATAAAGCTATTAATAATTGATAAATAAAAATTTTAAAAAAATAGTAGAAAATTATAATTATAAAAAATACTAATAATTTTTAATGAAGAGATAAGTCTAATTGTAAGGAAATAAACTTAAGTAGAGGGAAAGGTGCTAAGTTTGAATCTTACTACTACAAAAAATACTACTAATTAATAATTAATATTCACTCATAAAAATACATCATTTATATAACTTTAAAATTTTATAAATATTTTTATTAAAAATGAATAATGCATTGATAAGTGTCAATTCATCACATATAATTAATATAAATATAAGAACATAATGTTAAATTATATTAAAAATAGTAAAATTCATAAATTAATTGATCTTATATGCTTATTAAAACTATAACCATTTGTAACATATTAGTAGATCCATATGTAGTTGCATTATATTTTTTGTCACTTTTTTTTATAATTTCTAAATAATCCTCATAAAAATTTTAAAAATATTTGGGGGCCTGCACCCTCCGCTCCTCCTATACTCCGCCGCCACTCCACAAGTGATATTAAACCCATGACCAATCTCATTCAACTTTGTTAATTTTAAAGTTGTTTTCTATTATTACATTAATAACTAAATTAAAAATTATTTCTTTTGAAAAAAGTAATAAAATCTGAAACAAGCCTACAATTATTAAAACCACAAATTCTCAAAGTCATTAAATCTAAATTTTCTTGTGTTTGTTTTAATCATGAGTCGATTGTCTCTTTTATTTTTATTTTTCTTTTGCACGTCTCTCTTACGATTCCAGTATTTGATAGCAAGAGAAATATTATTTTTGTGCATAATACAAATAATGGGTTAGAGCACGTTGACACGACATTGTTGTTTAGTTGATAGTTTCAATTCTCGGGAGTTTTAGATATACATTGTTGAATTTATTTATATAAATTTAATATTGAATTAATATAATTAATCATTATCCTTTATTGTTATAATTATTAATTATATTTATTTTATAAATATTATACATATTAATTTAATTTAATATATAATTTATCTTAGAATTTTTTTAGTAGATGACTCATGATGGATTGGGTCACTTAAAAAAAATAAATACGTTGAGTGGTTCCTATTTTTGTCTGATAAGTTATATATATTTATTTTATCTATCACTATTAATGTATCTTATATTCAGAGAATTTATGAAACAGAGAGCAGTCATCTCTCGTGTATTGACAAATCAAGTATTGGAAAACAAGCACCATCAGATCATTATGATAATTCAGGTTGGTTGGCGCATGAGCATACCACCTAGACCTCTATGCATTGTCACGTGAGTCATCCGAGTGGTAAGTGGAAATTAAATTTTATTTATGTTTTTTAAATTTCAATAATGTCATATTCTTTTCTCTTTTTTCTTATGCTTTGTATCATACATGCATAAGTTTTAAAGTTTTTTTTTTTTTTTTTACATAAACATTGTAGTTTTATTTATTATATGATTGTGATCTCAATTATTGTAGACACAACTATATAAAATTTACATAATTGATATTTTACTATTAACGTGATCTCTTTATAGATATAATATGTTATTATTAGTTATTTTACTGTTAATGTAATATTTTCATCCATATATTACTGTTAATATAATACCCGTTGATAGTGGATTTCTAGTGACATAAATAGCATATTATGTGATTTGTTATTATAATTTTGTAAATTTTCATTTACAGTGACTCAACTCAAGACCTTAAGGCGGGATCGTAATAAATGACGAATTTTACACAAAGACATATTTTGCTGCACATGTGGAATCATTTAACTCTCTCATTACACAATGACACATGTACATGTCAAATGTTTTTCCTTTTGTATTAGTCTAGCTTCTCTGCCTATGCGATTGACTACTATCAAGAAACTAAATGGAATCAATTTCGAGGATTAGAGTAAATCTTTGAATTTCTACTTATCTATCTCTAATGTGAACTTGGTCATAAGAAAAGATAAGCCCCCTACATTTATTGTTGAATTTACCTCTGCTGAAAGGTTTCATCATGAGAAATGAGACTATTCTAATAGGGTATGTCTCAAAGTAATGAAGTACACCATGGAAAAATTTATCAGATAAAGTATTCTAGACAACAGATTAACAAATGAATTTCTGAAGTCAATGGTGAGAAATTCACTATTTTTGACAAGGCTCAGAAGGGTTAAAGTTCAAACTATGGATTAAAACATGCATCCAGATAGTGGTACTTAAAGTTCAATCAAGTTGTCACTTCTTTATGATTCAAGGAAAATGCTTCAGATTAGTGCATTTACTTGAAGACTAGTGGGAGTAAATTCATAATTCGTGTACTATATGTTGTCGACATTGTTCTTGCCAATAGTTGTGTTAAACTATTGATTGAGGAAAAATTAATGTTGAGCAATTATTTTGATATGAAGGATCTTAATGATGCTTCAATTGCATTAGGCATCCAAATTTATTGTGATAGATTATGAGGTATCCTTAGATTTTCTCAGAGAGAATACCATGAAAAGATCTTAAAGTGATTTAACATGCATTCTTGCTCCCCATGATGAGCTGCACCTATTCAAAAAGGCAAAAAATTATCTAAAATTCAATGTCCACAAAAATGATAAAGAGATAATTGAAATGAGAAAGGTTCCTTATGCTTTTGTTGTTGGCAATTTGATGTATGCTCAAGTTTGTACTTGTCCCGATATTACTTTTGTTGTTAATGCTTTAGGGAGATACTTGAGTATCCCAGGTTTAGGTTATTGGAAAGTTGTGAAAAGATCATGAGTTATTTGCAGGGAACCAATGATTATTTATTGAACTATAAGAAGTATGATCAACTATAAGTCATTGGTTATTCTAATTCTGATTTTATAGGTTGCCCTGACGATGAAAGAGGGGCTATTTCTTAAAAGAGTGTCAACATACTCTTACAACCACTTCTACCATGGAAGCAAAGAATGTCCCTTATTATGAGATATTTGTCAGGCTATGTGGCTCAAGAATATAATCTCTGGCTTTCATATTATTGAAAGTATATCTAGGTCACTTGTTATATACTACGACAACACTATTGTTATGCATTTCTCTCACAACAACAAAACTTTTTCTCATCCAAAGCATTTTGATATAAAATATCTATTTATTAGAAAGAAAATTATGGAGTTTCAAACTTGAATTGAACATCTTGCTACAAAAAATATGTTAGCATATCCACTAACTAAAGGCTTCATTGGTGGAGCTTTTAGAAGTCATGTAACTCATATGAGTTTAGGTTAGTCTTTTGATGTATTGAGTTAGTAACAGTCTGAAATTTTATATTGTTATATTATTCTTATGAGGTATTTGTAAGATTATGTCACTATGATTTTATATCTACTGCAACGTCTTAGATACGGGAACCATTGATTGTTGAACTTAAAGCTTGAAGATGCTTGAAGTTACTCTCTTGTTTTTTGATTTTGATGTTTATGTAATTTTAGTTTTCTTAGATGAAATGTATTAGGCTTTTCAATGTATTGGTTGTTTAGCCTAGGCATGTGTGTGTGGTTGGTCTTGGTAGACAAGTCTTAGTTAGGCTAATTTATTACTTGTGGTTTCTAAAGATTCAAATCATTGAATTTCCCTATAAGTTTTTCAAATAAACTTGAAGTAATCAATTACCAACTAAGACAATAGATTAAATTAGTTTTCTGGTAACTAACTAAAGTAATAGATTACCTGGAAACAATAATCAATTACCACAGTAGGTAACAAAGTGGAAATTTTTGTTTTTTCTTTAAGGTAATCGATGATTACCTCGTTTTAATCGATTACCACAGTGTGAATCACATGGAAATGAGTTTATCTTACTGAGATAATCGATTACCAACTACTGTAATCAATTACCACCATCGATATCCAGTTTTGATTGCTCAAATGGCTCTTTTGTTTTAAACTATAAATAACCCATCTTTCTAAATCTTTTAAACAACTTTGGGAAACGAAAAGTATTACACTTACACTTTCAAATTCTCTCTGAAATTGAGTTTTATATTTTCTCCAATAATATCCTTCAAGAACTTCAAGGTGTTTCAAGAAAAAGTTTTTCAAAGAGCAATCTTGATTAAAGTTTGATTGATTGGTATTGTTTAGTGCTTCATATTGATCAGATTCTACACTCCTAAGTGTTTTCTAAACTGATCTTTATTGTTATGTTTCGTTTGGGTTGTTTACTCTAAGAGAGAGATCCCTCTAGAAAAGAGTAAAGATCTTTGAGAAAGGTTTCTCAAAGGGTTTAATTTCTTGGAGTTGTCAAGACCAAAGAGAACTGTTCTTTGGGTTAAATAACATGTTGTATTGAGTGTTTTGATTTCGTTTTTGTGTTGCTTGTGCAGTGTGCTTGTAAGAACACAAAAGATATTATAGTGAAAAACCAATTGCAACAGTTGTTGGGTTGGGACAGAACCTAGGCAGAATGTCAAACCAATATAAATCACTTGTGCACCCTTCTTCTCCCTTACGTTTTTATCTTTTGCCATTTCGCTCAACAGTAACATTGATATTCTTTGTTTTCGTTCAATTGACTTAGTAATCAACTCTAATCTGGAAGAGTTAAATATTGGTATTTGAATCTCAAGATAATTGGTTACTAACATGTTTCTTTGATCTTTCTTGAAGTTTCCGCTGTCATCTCTTAATCTATCTTATTCTAACGCTTTATTCGCTTTTTGGTAGTATATCTTGATATCTTCTTTAAAGTGTGAGTAATTAAACAAGATTAGCATTCGTTTGAAATAAAAAGAAAGTAGAAACAAAGGTAATTTAGGTAAACTAGGAACTAGAATCTATTCACCCCCTAGAACCCTTAGGGACCAACATTGATGAATTATATAACTCATATTTATATTGTGTTTTTTATTTTAATTATTCTGAGCACTTAACACTTAACATGTATGATTTACTTTCATATACTACTTTTACAACGGTAAAGTCTATAATAATTAAATTCTTGATTGATGTTTACTCTCTTTGTAATTAATATTCCTCTTATAATGACTTTTGCATTTAACTAATGTTATCTAGGCGGGAGATTGTTGGACTTATTTATATAAATATAATATTTGATTCGTATAATTAATTATTTATATTATCTTATATCATTATAATTATTAATTATATTTATTTTATAAATATTAGACATATTAATCTAATTTAATATATAATTTATTAAATATTGCTATCTCTTTCATATATATATAAACTTTGATGAGTTAAGTTATTTAAATAAAAAAAAAAACCTAAAACGGTTCCAACTATTGTGTGGGAAGTTATATTTCTAATACTTATTATGATTAACGTATTCTATATTCCGAGAACTTACGGGAGAACAGTCATACTTCACATACTAACAAAATCAAACAAAGAAAAATTAGCATTAGCAAATCATCATGGACAGTTCTGCTATACTTATTAATGATTAACTAATTAAATTGATGATATAAAATGCTATAATATTGTGTCTATTTATGGTTCAAAGATAGAATTTTATTTAATATTTTCCTTTCTACATTCGATTATATATTTAGAGTACAAATTTTCGTATCATGATAATCTTATTTAACTTAGATTGAATTGTTTCAGTGAAATATTTGTAGTTTATATATATAAAAAAAAACTTTAGTTTAAATTCTTAAGTGGTACTTTATCTTATGAATGATACCTTAGAAAAGATTTTGCATAAACCAGAATCAATCAAAAACATTTTATAGATAATATATGTACGTTTTTAAAATATATATTAAGCTACCTAATGGGATTCATTATTATAAATCACTAGAAAATTTTTTGGTAAAAATATTAAACAATTTTTAGTAGTTAAATTAGGCAATCATTCAAAATATCTATCCATCACAATGAAATAGGCAGAATAACGAGACCCTATCCTCAGAGTTAGAGTTAGAGATGGTGACATATAGAAAGTTTTTAACGTTGTTGTTTAATTTAGTTACTGGAAATTGCTTAATATCTTTGCCAACATTTTTTTAGTGATCCATAACTTTCAAAAAATGAATTTATCAAATAAGAAAAAATAAATTCTGAAAATGTTCATTTCTGTTTATTTGAATTTCCAAACCTTTATGTAATTTTTTTGTTTATTTGAATTTCTGAAAATGTTCATTTTAGCTAATTCTGAATCAAATTATAACATATTTTAATTTTATAAGGACTAAAAGCATATAAAAATAAAAAATGTAGATTTCTAATTTTATACAAAAAAATTAAAACTTTCCAAATTAATTTATAAAAAATATATATATAGTGTCAATAAAAGCGAGAGCGCACTGAGCATTCCCTTCTCAACGCGCGTGGTCAGAAGAACTGAGAAGAAGCAAAAGCTGAAAAGCTTAAACTGCTAAGTATAAAGACCCATCAAAAGCACGCACTACCAATATCAAATCCTATCCCACCTCTCTCTCTCTCTCTTTATTCCCCCTTTTCCTCCTTCTCTCTCTTATTAATTTTTCCCAATCCCTTCTCAAATTCTACACAAACCAAAGAAAACAAAACATTTTCGAAAATCGTAACCCAAGTTCCATTCCCGGATCACCCCACTCTTTCACAGACCAAAAGAAAACAACTCAACAACCTTGCGTGTTTTCCGGTGTAGTTGTTTTTGAAACTCGTCACATAGCCGAAATGCGGCAATAAAAAACGGGCTTCAAATTAATTTGAGAGAGTTGAGAGATGGCGGGTAATAACTCAGAGGGTTTGGGTGACGATTTCTTCGAACAGATCTTAGCGGTGCCTGAAGCACCTGTGGGAATGTTACAATTGGCCTCCTCAACTCCTTCTTTGAGAGCAGGAATAATGCCTCTCGCCTTGAATTTGGAACAAGCTGGTTTTCTAAGACCCCAAGATTCTCGTAACCTAGTTGGCAACGTTGTTAATGTTGACACCAACATTCACACTAACCATCATCACCACCTCACTCTCCATAATAACCATACCACCTCCTCCTCACCCTCTTCTACTCCACCAATCACCGTATGTATATCTTATCTTTTATCGCCATCACTTCCTATCATAATAATAGTGTAGTAATTCTTATTCTTAATAGGAAAATTCACATGCATATTTTTATATTCACAAGAATTATTTACACATTTATTATGTTTAATTATTATCTAAAAAGTTACACATTTATATATGAACACCGGTGTACAAGAAATCATAGACAATTTATATTTGGTTTGGCTTTTAATTTTATTTTTATGCTATGTAATTTAATTTTTGATGTTATGAGATTTGTGTGTGGGATGCAGGATAGGGATTCGATGCATATGAGGGGTTTATTTTCAGTGTTTGGACAATTGCATACTCCTACTCTTGCTCACTCTCTTCGCGCCACGCTGCCATCGCCTCCACCACCTCCTCAGCCACAACTCCAACTCCACCACCATCAGAACCAACAGGTATATTATTATTATTATTACTATTATTCATTATTAATCATTTTAACATCCATATTTAAATGACGATATTGTCCCTTGCTTTTTCACTCATTCGTCTATGATTTTTATTATCATTATTATATGTTAATTAATAATAATTAAATGTATCCACCAATTGGTCACTAACGTCCGTCACCCAATAATTTACCTATAACCTATGTAATGACAAATTGTTATAATATATTAACCTTAAAGTTGGATCGCTTTACAATGCATAAAGAAGAGATGCCTCTCGATGTTTATTGTTCACTAAGTGCTTCATCCATGGCCATTCATTCATTTTTTATATTATAAATAAAATACTAATTTAATCATACTATTTTATGAAAGGATTGTATATTATATTAAATATACCTTTCTTTTCCTTTCTTTTTCTTTTATTTTTTTTTTCTAAGCGAAATCTCAGTATTGGGTTTGGACTTTAGAGGCTTACTTTACAATTTGACCCTTCTGGCTGTGGAAGCGCTCACTGTGTTAATTTACTATTTCACTCAATCAAGGGCAACATTAATTCGCATTTTGCAGAATCATTGGCTTTTTTTCATTCGTATTTAAAAAATTCCCAGATTTTGTTTTACACTCAGTTTCTTTTTTATGTTATTTATATTTTCAGTACGAAGTTGGTTGGAGTTGGATGTGTTTTGAAATTTTAGGAGCATATCGCGGCACTTTTTTCTCTACTCTTCTTTTTCCCCTCTCTTTTCTGGAGTTTTGCAACAAATGATGGACCAGAACTTATTTTCCACAACGCGTTTTCTTTGCTAGCTTTCATTGGTAGATTATATACTTTTTCCCTCCGCGTTATCTGTGCTTGTCTTCATTGCTAGATTATATATATTTTTAAAAAGAAATATATTGACAACACGCACTTTTAAATATTATTTGATATAAAATTTACGTTATATGTTTTTTCACCAAAAACTGTATGAAAATACTATTTTATTAATTAGTTAATAATATACAAATTCTATATTAGCAATATACAAATATGATATATTAAATTTCTCTTTTTAGTCATTTATTTCATATACTAAGTGCAATTGTGTATTTTGTACATAAATTTTTTAAATATTTTTTATAACGTTATTTTTTTTAATTTAACCGTCATGCTGTAAATTTTTATTATCAATTAATAATATTCAATCAACTAATCATAATTATGATGAGTTTCTTAACATTAATAACAAAATTTATGTAAGTTTTATAAAAATATAATTTATGATTAATTGACATGAAAATATATTTCACTCTGTGAGTGCATACTGCTTACCCTTTCACTGTTCATATATTTTATAGATATCAAAAAATTAATCATCTACAAAATATAATTAGATAAAAAAAATATTGCCCTTTATTGTACATATTTACTATGCAATTACAATTTCACAAGTCCCGAGTACTATCGTACATTCCCCGTCTCACTACAAGTTTTCAATTTCAACGACCCAGTTCTGGGTGGGACCTGTATTTACGTGGGGTGGGACCTGTATTTAGGTATTTCAATTTTGTAATTGCTCGAGATTTTGACATTTTGCATGGATAGCAAATGTGCATATTATATGTCATTGTCGTGCATCCTCCATCTTGACTTTAACCGCAGTGGAGCTAAACCTAAATTCAACATTTTAACAAATAATTTGTTTGAGAAATTATAAAAAAGGAGATACATGTGAAATAAAAAGTAATTCATGTAAGGAAGAAAAATGCTAAAAAAATTAATATACAAATAATATAACTCGTATTGTTTACTCCGCACAAGTTATGAAACACCGACAGTCCAATGAATACTGTTGTGTCCTGTTCTTTGTGGATTCGCACGCATCAAATATTCGCTGTCACACTTTGTACTTGTATTTGTATACTAGTTGTATTACACACTATTACTTATGCGTGTTCATAACACCTCTTGAATCTTCTTTACTCAACTTTGCATTTAAATTGCTTATGATTCTAGATGTAGTATAAACTTAGGGGTAAAACTGAATTAAAAATGCGCGGTCAACATTGTATGAAATAGGAATGAATTCCTAGTTAAGTTTTTGGTAAATACCAATTTATTTATTAAGTTTATTTTGTAGTCAATTATAATACAAAATCAATCAACTAATTTATTCACAAAAATATATATATATATATACACACGTATTTTTTTTATTAAATTTTACTTTTCTTTTATCTTTCTTTATCTTCCTTCATATTTTATAATTATTTGTCTATTTATTATATATATATATATATATATATATATATATATATATATATATATTTAGTTTCTTAGTATGAATGTGACAAGGTCATGTTTGCAGGCGTTTCAGGGTCAGGAGGTGTGGCCCCAGCGTCAATGGCTACAACGCTACAACCACCTAGCATCCGCCCTCGTGTGAGAGCAAGGAGAGGCCAAGCCACTGATCCTCACAGTATTGCTGAACGGGTAATTAAACACACATTTATACTTACAATTCACGCCATGTTTGGCTAAACTTTATAAAAGATTTAATTATTGGAAAAGAAAAAGAATAAAATCTACTCATTTCTTCAAAATTGGAATTAGTTTTTTAACTAATCAGGAATTAGTTGGTAAATTATGCCGATCTTATATAGATAGTATCGTACCGTTACCTGTTAATAATTTTACAATTTTTTATATTTTAATAATCTTAAAATTGAAAATATGATTAAAATCATTAAAAGCACTTTTTAAATTTTTATGAAATATTTTCGTATTTCTGCTTTTAGAAATATACATGGAGAATTTAGAGAAGTTTATCCGAACAATACTTTAATGTCATTTTTTATTAATTATGTTTCACTGATTTTTAATTTTTATCATTAAATTAAAAAAAATTCATTATGTTATTTTAAATATTTAAAGAATTTTATTTTAGTCTAATATTTTAACGAATTTCATTCTGATATATTAAATTTTTAAATCATTTCATTTTAATCTATTAAATTTATGAATACAGTTATATTACAGTTCATACACAGAAATAATAACTCACGCAGAAAAAAGCTTCCTTGTTCTGACCGGTGTGCCTATGACAATTGATGTGTTTCTTCTCATTCTTTTGTATTGGATGTAGTTGCGTCGTGAAAGAATCGCTGAAAGAATGAAAGCATTGCAGGAATTAGTTCCCAGCATCAATAAGGTTGGTAGTTTAGCCATGCAATTACAATATTAACTCTTTTGGCTAATGAATTTGTTTCCTTATATTTTGATTAAACATACATTTAATTTACATTTTCTATTAACTTGTAGAAATTATCATTTCTCATGCCTCCTAAGAAACTTCCATTCATAAATCACCGTTAAATTTAAACTTTCTAATAGTGTACACATGGATGTTGTTTGTTTATTTTTATAAATAAAGCCTCAAAAGTCATTTATAGAGAAGTTTTGTAGCTAATGTACTAATTATCTACCGTTAAAAATTCATTTGTGCTTACTATATTGTGGTTGTAGACGGATAGAGCAGCGATGCTTGATGAGATTGTTGATTATGTGAAGTTCCTAAGGCTCCAAGTTAAGGTATGACAGCTCCTATTTTATGAACATTCCAACAGGATTTTCTTCATTTCCTGAACGGCTGAATCAATATGCAATAAGTTCCCAATTGAATAGTAGATGTTCACTAGATCTTTTTAACTTATAAGCTGAAAACAGAACATTTTGTCATTTTCATATCATTAAATTTTATTGGTATGTTGAAACAGGTCCTGAGCATGAGTAGACTTGGGGGAGCTGGTGCAGTTGCTCAGCTTGTTGCTGATGTTCCACTTTCCGCAGTGGAGGTGATATGATATGCTACTTTTCTTTACAATACTCTTTCCATTATTTTCATCTTCTTTTACTTTATGTTTATCAAGCACTGCATTGCACTACACATGCAAATTTTTGTACCACTGTGAGTGTCTAAACCGGGATATGATCACACAGTTTAAATCATAACAATCATAGCACTTCACTACACATGTAAATTCATGTCTTTTTTTGTTATTATTATCATTTTGTCTACTTTGCTTAACATATTGTGTATGTGTATTCCCATAATTGATTCTTACATTGGTTTTATTGATTCTATCATCAGGGGGAGGACATAGAAGGTGGAGCCAATGAGCAAGCCTGGGACAAGTGGTCCAATGATGGAACAGAACAACAAGTGGCTAAACTTATGGAAGAAGATGTTGGAGCAGCTATGCAATTTCTTCAGTCCAAGGCACTATGTATCATGCCAGTATCTCTGGCCTCAGCCATTTTTCGTATGCCTCAATCAGAATCATCAACAGTAACCAAACCTGAATCAAACAGTCACTGATAGAACCAAACAAGGAGTAATTACATAACTTTGTTTAGCCTAATCTGCTCCCATTCTTCCTCCTTTTTTATGACAAGGGTATTCTACTTTCTTGTATAATTTTCTGATTGGACGGAGAAGGATATAGTCGGTGGTTCACTCTTCTCAAGTTTTGTCAAACAAGGAGTAATTGCTATTCCTAATAAGTAAAACCAGAGGAACCCCGCGTGTCATTGTCATGGTGAACATCAATATTTTCAATGGCCTTATTGATGTTTTTTCTTCCAAATATCTTTGGTGGGGTTGGTGGTAGATGACCAAAATATTTGTAGTGGAAGCTCTTTTCTTTTGTTTTTGATTTTTAGTCAGTGGGAAGTGGGACCATTTAAAAGGAAAGGATGGGTATGCATATGATGTATTTGGAGAAAACTTTAGTACAAGTTGAATTAAAATATGGTTAGTTACCTTTGTAAAGCTATTTGGAAGCATCTGACAATTGGAAAAGCTAAAGGTATTTTAAAATAATCATACATGTTGAGTTTTGTTTGCTTCTAAAACAAGTGAATTCCACCACAAAAATTAGGTGACAGATTACTGAACCCACTGCTTACCAAGAAAGTGGAAAATGACAATTCGTTAATTTACTGGACAAAACCTTATCTTCTTAATAATATTTATAATTTTAATGATAGAATAGAATTGCTATTTAATATTAATGTTCATGTTTGGTCACGCACTTGAAAGATACTTTAGATAAGAACAAGAGTTGCATGGGATCGTTCGGATCTCCACCCAAGTCGGTAAAAATTGGTGGCTAAATCGAACTATGATGGAAGATAGTGGCGATATGATGACATAGAAGTATTTTCACGTTTAAGTTGGTGTATATAAAAAATTAAATTATGTCATGATTTAAAATGAGCATGTAAGTAGTGTAATTTATTATTTTATATGGTTCGAGTAAAATTAGATCAATAATTTTTAGGTAGGATATTATTAAATTTGACTTTTATGAATAAAAAAAATTAGAATAAGAGAATTGATTAAAAAAATATTTAGTATGTTTTTCGTTGTTGATGTGGGGAGTCTATCCCAGGACCATAAGTTGAAGAAGACAAACACCTAAACCACAAAACCAAATCAAACCTCATAAAATTAAAATTTTATGTACAAAATATATATATTTTCTAAGAGTATCCTATAATTTATTATTTTATTTTCATTCATTATAAAAATACATAATGATACTTTGTTAGATATATTTTGTATTTTATAATAATTATTAATTTTTAAAATGTATTATATATTTTTCAATAAACTTAAAAAATTAAATGTTTTATAACAAATTTAAAAAATAAAAAATTTAAGACAATTTGACTCAATTAATTTTTTTTTGCATCTTCCTGATTTTCATCTAATAAGGCAGAATCCAAGTTTAACGAAGAATGATATTTTGATCATCAACAGCAGCTGTATGGATTTATTATATTATTTGTTGATGGTAATGTTTATAATTTTATTATCGGTCAAACACATACGAGAAACTTGTGGGATAAGCTTGAGTATTTGTATACTTCTAAATCAAGGACTAATAAACTATACTTGTTGAGAAATTTTGTGGAGTTAAAATACAAGGAAGGACGCTTCGATCAACTAGCATGAGTGGATATAAAATTTGATGAAGACTTATTAGGACTATTCCTATTTAACTTTGTATTAGACTCATGGGAGACATTTTGGGTTTCCATGATTAGTGTTGTCCTATATGGTAATATCTCGTTGCAAATGGCAAAGAGTGGTACTCTTAATGAAAAGACGAGGAGGACGACACGGGATGCTTTATCTCATTCAAAGTTTGTTACTAAAAATAGGGGAGAAACCAGAAGAAAGAACACAAAAGTGGTAGAAATAAAAGTATGAGCAAGTCCAAGTCTTAGTATAAGAATGTGGGTATCACTTTTGTCACAAGACAGGGCATATATAGAGAAACTTTTTTTAGTGGAAGAAGGAGAATAAAAAGAAGGGTAAGTAGAAAGAAATAGATTCTGATGATGGTGATTGTGTCACTGCTGCTACTAGTGATGATCATGTTTTCCTCTATGATCTTAATGCAATTAATCTTGTATCTAATGAAAGTATGTAAATAATAGGTAGTGGTGCTACACTGCATCTTATGGCCAGGAATGAGTCTTTCACATTTTATACTCCTAGTGAATTTAAAGTATTAAAGATAGGTAATGATGGTGTGTCCAAGGTTATTGGTGCTGGTGATGTTTGCTTGCAAACCAATATGGGGATGCCAGTGTTGCTTAAAGGAGTTAATCATGCTCTAGATGTTCGTTTTAATTTAATTTCATGCAAGAGCTTGATGATAGTAGTTATGATAATCACTTTGGTTCTGGAAAGTGGAAACCATCAAAGATAATTTAATTGTTGCAAAAGAAGAGAAAAATTCTAAGTTTTATTGGACAAAAACTTTGGTTGCTAGAGGCAGTGCAAATGCCATGCATATGGTGGCAACTTTATGGCACCGAAGGCTTGGTCATATTAGTGAGAAATGAGTAAATTTTTTAGTTAAAAATGATATACTTCAGGGATAGGATTGAAGAATGAAGAGTTAGAGAAATGTTTTCATTACATGGTTGATAAGTAGAATAGAGTATCCTTTAAGAAATATCCCCCTTCCAAAAAAATTGAGTTATTTGAATTGATGCATTTAGATGTTTGTGGTCCTTTAAAAGTAAAATTTGTTGGCGGTGTACTTTATTTTGTTATCTTTATTGATGATTGTTTTAGGAAAATTTAGGTCTATAATTTGAATCAAAAGACTAAGTGTTGGATAAGTTTAAAGAGTTTCATGCTTTAATAGAAAGACAGTCAAACAAGAAATTGAAGTGCATTCTTACTAACAATTGTGGTGAGTATTATGGATCATTTGATGTCTACTGTAAGCAACATGATATTGCACATGAGAAAACTCCTCCTAAAACTCCATATTTGAATAGTGTAGTAGAAAGGAAGAATAGAACATTACTTAGGAAATTGAGATATATGCTTTTTGAGGATAAGTTACCTAAGTATTTTTGGGGTAAGGCACTGGACACGACAACACATGTTATCAAATTTAATCATATTGTAGCTTTGAATAGTGAGGTGCTAAATAAAATTTGGTTTGACAAGAATGTCAAGTATGATCTCATGAGAGTTTTTGGTTCAAGACCATTGTGCATGTCCTAAAGGATAATACATCCAAGTTGGATGCAAAAACAAGGCAGTGTATCTTCATTGGTTATGGTGAGGATAAATTTTGGCTACGGGTTCTATGATCCCTTTAGGAAGAAACTTGTTAGAATTCGTGATGTGAAGTTTATAAAAGACCAAACCATTGAAGACATTGATAAGGTGGAGAAATCTACGCCAAATGGAGATAGTGGTGTGGCTAATATTGATGCAGTCTAATTGCTTATTCATGATTTGGATATTGATGTTTAGAATGGTGAGAAACAATATAGAGATGAGGTAGATGTTCCTATTTATGATGTTAAGGAAGATGAACATGAGGTGTCACCATATGAGAATCTTGGTAATGTACCTAAGCCTCCACTTACCTAACTCAGGAGATTTACTAGATAAAGGCAACCACTTGTGAGGTACTCTTCTAATGGTATGTGATCTTGACAAATAGGGAGAACTTGAGTGCTTTGAAGAAGCCATAGAAAGTGAGGAGAAGCAAAAGAGGTCGGATGCTATGAAAGATGGAAAGAAGTCCTTACATAATAATCGCACACTTGATTTGGTAAAGTTGCAAAGGGTAAGAGAGTAAAACATGAAAATAACTTTAATTCTTCGAGGTGTAAAGCTAGATTAATGATAAAGCGATTTAATCAAAGGAAATGTGTTGATTTTAATGAGATCTTTTCACCTATGGTGTAAATGACATCCATTAGAACTATGTTGAGTTTCGCTACTACTCTTGATATGGAGGTAGAGCAAATGGATGTGATGACTGTTTTCTTTCGTGGTGATTTGGAGGAAGAAATTTACATGAAGAAACATTATGGTTTTGTTGTTGAAAATAAGGAAGACTATGTGTATAGGCTGAGAAAGAGCCTATATGGTTGGAAGCAAACTCCAAGATAGTGGTATAAGAAGTTTGAGTATGTTATGTGTGAGCAAGGTTACAAGAATATTACTGTTGAACATTATGTTTTTGTTAGAAAATTTTCTAATGATGACTCTATTATCATGTTGATTTATGATAATGACATGCTTATTGTTGGGAAAGATGTTTCCAAAACTAACAGGTTAAAAAATCAATTGGGTTAGTTATTTGCCATGAAAGATATGAGAGTTGCTAAATAGATTCTCGGTATAAGAATTATGCGTGGCAAAAAAGAGAAGAAGCTTTGGTTATCACAAGAACACTACATTAAAAGAGTGTTGTAAATATTCTAGATGGAAAAAAGGGCAAAATGGTGAGTACTACTCTTGCTACTCATTTTAAGTTGAGTTCTAAATAAAGTCCATCGAATGGAATTGAGAAACTAGATGCAATGGGTTCCCTATGCATCTGCGGTGAGTATTTTAATGTATGTAATGGTGTGTATAAGACCAGATATAGCTCATGTTGTTGATATTGTTAATAGATTTTTCTCAAAACTAGGTAAAGATTATTGGAATAGTGTAAAATAGATTTTAAGGTATCTTTATGGTACTGCAAATATAAGGTTTTGTTTTAGTGGTGATAAGCCCACTTTGGTAGGGTACTCAGATTCTGATATGACTGGAGATATTGATTCCAAGAAGCTCACTCTAGGCTATGACTTGATAGTCTAGACTACAAAGGTGTGTAGCTTTTTCTATTACAGAGGTAGAATTCATTGTCATTATTGAAGCTCGCAAAAAGTTTATATGGGTGAAGAAATTCTTCTAAGAGCTTGATTTTAAATTAGATAAATATCTACTCTGTGTAGATATCCAAAGTGTTATTCATCTTGGTAAGAATTCAACCTTTCATTCAAGGTCTAAGAATATTGATGTGAGGAATCATTGGATATGTGATGCTTTGAATGCTAAGCGATTAGAGTTGGTTAACATTCTCACCAATGATAATGGTGTTGATATGATGACTGCATTACCAAGAGAGAAGCTTGAAGCTTATTGTTGTTAGACTATTTTCAATAGTAAAATGAGATGTACACGTGACGTCATGTCATCAAATTTGATTAGTCAGTTTTTGCGGTTACAGACGGTTACCAAAGCAGTTTTTGGCCGTTGGCGGTTTTGAATCGGTTTTGTGACCGTCTATGAAGGTCCGCACATCTATATATATCCAAAAAATTTGAGAAAAATTGAATCAGAAAACTAATGCAATTGTTTTCATGTGCAAACAAAACTCCATCGTATCCTAAAGAAGATTTATTGGACTCGTGCAGAATGGAGCACAAATATTTCTTTAGGAAAGTGACATTGATACACGCTTTGAAGTCATAAATATACTATTGTTTTAACAATATAAAGAAATATTTATTTGATGGCTTCATTCTAACAATCTTAAGAAATATCTGCGTAATGACTTCAATCAAGGACATGTCTGCTAACATCATCAAACTCGCTTGGCTGCTAACATTGAACTTGCTTCTGCCAGTATCAACTAAGAAGAATCCAAAAATGAAACTATTGATCAACTAAGAAGGAGGCAGAAGTGGGAGACTGATGATTTCACGTGTAAGGGTCATATTCTGAATGCAATGAGTGACTCATTGTTCAACCTCTACTACAACGTACAATTTGTTAAGGAGTTATAAGAAAAATTAGAGACGAGATATATGAAAGAAGATGCAATCAGTAAGAAATTTCTTGTCTCAAATTTCAATGCTTTTAAAATGGTTGATGATAGGCCTGTGATGGAACAATTTCGTGAACTTGAAAGGATCCTTAACCATTTTACTTAACATAATTTGAACATGGATGAAACCATTATTGTATCTTCTATAATTGATAAATTGCCACCTACTTTGAAAGAGTTTAAATGAACACTAAAACATAAGAAAAAAGATATATCTCTTTATGAACTTGCTAACCATCTTCGTATAGAAAAAGAGTGTCACATGCAGGAATATGAGAAGGAGAAATATGCTAAGGGATTTTTAAAGGTGCATGTGGCTGAGGCAGGATAGACAAAAATGTAGCCTAACAAGAAGCCTCTCAACAATGTTGGAAATGGTAAATTTAGAATATTGGATTGAGATACAGTTGTGTCAGAGAATTGATAACCAATGGAGTTATTACAACATATTATATGAAATCTAGTCAAAACTTGGCAGTTCCTAAAGGATTACCAAGAGACTTGGTGAATAAAACATCAAGGGGATGGGTCTCAAGCCCATGATTGAAAATCATCAATGATGGAAACTCAACTCAACACTTAACATTACGTTAAAAGTCTTGAGTTCAATGTAGATAAAGTACATCATTAGAGTGATTGTAAGCACTACAATTAATTGTCATCCCAAGGTTCTTAGTGCTTCGTATCCGCTTGTCAAATGAGGTGGTTGAGTTAATCTCTTAATGATTTTCTAAAGATACTGAAATTGCGGGGTGTTTAAATGAAGACCACCTATGTGAATATGAAGTATGACTGCTTCATGGAGTTAAAGGGCTTGGCTCCAAAACATTCATGAAAGATACGAGACACAGGGCTTATGTTGAATGTGTCAGATATTGTAAAGCAAGTTGCTGATGCAAGTTATATGTGGAAATTGTTTATGCTACATATCAAATAGAATTTTTGGTTCAAAGACTTTCTACCATGAAATTCTGATATCATGTAATGAATTTTTTCCAATTTAGTGGTTCAAATTGCAAGAAACCATTATTTATGCATATAATGTTTGAGTTGTTTTTGGATCATTGATTTGTATTTAACATATTGAAAATGACGGGGGATTGTTGGACTATTTTTAATAGTTAAATGAGATGTACATGTGGCGCCATGTCATCAAATTTGATCAGTCAGTTTTGACGGTTACTGATGATTACCAAAGTAATTTTTGGCCGTTGGCGGTTTTGAATCAATTTTTTGACCATTTCAAGGTCTGTGCATATCTATATATATCCAAACAACCTGAGAAAAATTGAATCAGAAAACTTGTACAACTATTTTCACCTCTGCAAGTGCAAACAAGGACTTCATCTTATCTTGAAGAAGATTTGCTAGACTCATGTAGAATAGAATGCCAATATTTCTTTAGGAAAGTGGCATTGATACACGTTTTGAGGTCATTAATATACTTTTGTTCTAACAATTGTGAGATCTTCGATTTGACAATTATTTCCATGTAGTTATGAGAGGGAGACTCGAGAAAAAAATAAATTTTATGTACAAACAAACATACAAATTACACATAATTGAATACAAATTGCAGAATAATCAACCAAAACATCATGTAATTCCTAAAAAAAAATTACTTAGGCCATTGATTGAAAAAAACCTAAAATCAAAAAGAAAATAAATAAAGTGACATAAACACAATTTAAAAGCAAACATTATAAGCTCATTGAGCAATCGAAATTTCATATTTCTCTTAACCTGTTTAGTTTAGCTTTGAAATTGTCAATTATTTATCCCTTTATGCTTTTCAAAAAATAAAAATAGGTCCCTTTAATTCAATTATTTCTAAAATTATATGCAAAATTGTCAATCTATTGCTAATCGTATTGCTCAATATCCTCCAATTTTTATCGAGTTATTTAAATCTTATATATTTTACAAAAAATCTCAAATTCTTATCACCATAATGAGTGTTAGTAAAATAAAATCCACTTGTACAGTGTAGAATTTAACAATCATATGAAGAAAAGAAGAAAGAAAGGAAAATACAAGAACAAGAGGCTAGGGTTTCATCAGTGTGTATTCATCTTTAATTAGCAAAACAATACAAATATATATATACTACTAAAAACATAACTAAACTACCCCTGAGACAAATAAAAAAAGATAAAATAGAAATGCATAATATCATCTAACATAATGCATAATATTATCATAAATGCATAATATTATCTAACATCCCCCTCAAGCTCACGACGGATCAACAGGAAGCATCGAGAGTTTGTTAATCAAGAAACGAATGTGTGAAAACAACCAAACTATTTCGGCAGTAGTGGATGCCATGACACGATACTCAGAAGGATACGAAGAACAGTTACCTGCCCAATGAACTTGTTAGATCAAGATGATTAACACATATAAGATTTTGGTTTTTACAAGACAGACGAAACTTTCTCAAACGAAACATCAGCAAGCAAGTCAGACGGAACAAACACAGACGGAAGATGACTCCTCAGACTGAAGTCATTCGTCTGTCTCAAGTCGAAGTCATCAGACGATAGGATAAGACGAAACCTTTTAAAGATTGAAGAAGTATATCGTTTGTCCAAGAAGTGAAGCAAAGTTTGAGTCACTCGCGCCAAGATTTCAAATCTTTAGAAGTACTCATTAGAATCATCCAAGATCAGTATAGGGATTCGTGCTTACACTTGCAACTCAAAAAGGTCTTCACCTTTTTGTCAAAGTCTCTGTACAAGTCAGAAAAGGTGCTGCACACACAATCTAAATCCGCTGCACACGCCATCAATCAATCAAGTACTATCTGACACCTTTTGGAAAGCTCTCAAGAAAATCTTGAACGGCATTCTCATGTGTCTAACGGTTATTTGAAGATGGTGCCTATTTAAAGACTTCGCTTCATCAGAATTTAGTTGGCGAAAACGCTTCTCTTATTCTATCTTCTGAGATTTCGCTCTATACTTCTGATTGAACTTCATTGTAAAATCCTCTCTGCGAAGAGGAACCTTTCTGTTTTTTAAAACATCTTTTTAAAATCCACTTGTGTGGTAGTTTAGCCTGAGGAGGCTGATTGTTCAAAGAATACCTCTGTTGTTTAGCCTGCGAAGGCTGTGTTCAAAGAATATCTTGTTATAGGCAGAAGTGGCTGGGTGCAAATAATACTTGTAAACCATTTCACGGTTGGTAGTGAAAACTCAGTGGTTGCAAGGTAACTGGACGTAGTCTTGTATAGACGAACCAATATAAAAATAGTTGTGTACTTATCTTCTTATTTGTTTGACTAACGGGGATAATCAAGCTATAACGTTTCTCACTTAAAAACAATCCTTGAAAATTAAGTAATATTTCGTCTGACCATATTTAAACCCACAGACGAAAGGAGAAAATTTTTATTTATAACACAATTCAACCCCCCTTCTTGTGTTCTATCTTTTACAGAAATGTAGTAGGAGAAGGAGGACGACCATGCAGATCATGATGAAGATAAGAGGAAGAGGAGGAACAACGATCACAGAAGGTTTTTGTGGAGGCGTAGGGACATAAATTCGTAGACATATTTAGGCAATCAATTTGCAAGATATCAGAGATAGAGGCTCGCAAGATATCAGAGAAAACAAATAGAGAAAGAGAAGAGAATAAATACTTTTTGGATAAGAGTGAACGAGAAGATCCTAAAATGATGCATGAGGAAGCAAAGAAAAACTTGACAACAAAGAAGATGAAAGGAAGTGAAGATATCAAAGAAGCAAAGAAGGAGTCAAGAACAGAGAGAATGAAGGAAACCGAAGATGTCAAGGTGATGATCTGAAGAAAAGACAAAGAGATTAACAATTTTGCAAAGAATGATGAAGATGGAAAACCTGAAAGGATGCTTATGGAAGCAAAGAAGAACTTCACAAAAGACACAATGCAAGGAAGTGAACATGTCAAAGAAACAATGGCCAAAAGAGAAGGAAAAACAGTAAACGTAGCAAGTTTGCAACCACAACAGTCAGAGATATCATCGAAAAACGAGGAAAACGGGAAGAAGAAACATGTCCTAAACAAGAATACCATAAAAGAATGTCATTAAATAAAACTAAAAGACGAGAAATTCAAATAAAAGAACGATAGGTCAACACTAGAAGTTGCAACATCTGAAAGTCTCAATTCATCCAGAATATAAAGTCTCCCCGCCTATGGCCTGTCCTAATCAGCCTCTTGGATCGAAGATCCTAGTGTCTGCTAATCCGAGTGCCTCCTGGACAAATATAACATGTGGTTGTGTGGCAAGAAACTTCTGGAATTGCTCTGCAAGATCAGATACTGTAGGACTAGAAAAGGAACCACCCCTTTCTCCAGCCATTGCAAACAATCACAAAACAAAAAGAGTAAAACCCCAAATTCTGCAAACCCTAATAGAGAACCTCAAAAGGAGGAACGAATACAATAAGAAATCACTCAGATGGTTGTCGAATTAAATGGATCCGCAGACGCTTGGATTGTCCTTGCTCATGATATCATGTAGAATTTAACAATCATATGAAGAAGAGAAGAATGTAGGGAAAATACAAGAACAAGAGGTTAGAATTTCATCGGTATATATTCATCTTTAATCAGCAAAACAATACAAATATATATACTACTAAAAAAATAACTAAACTACCTTTGAGATAAATAAAAAAAGATAAAATTGAAAGGTATAATATCATCTTACATAAATATTATATATTTAGTTTAATCCATATTTCAAGTCACAAATTTGATCAATTTTCTACTCAAGCCATTTTCAAAAATATCTCACTCGACGACGAAGGAAAATGATACGTTTTCCAAAGAAAATATGAGACAATATAAAAAAAAAAGCATAAATTTATGAAAGAAAAATGGAATTATATAACATATTTTCCTTCTGACAGACATTAAATCTTGTTAAATAAATATTTTATTTTTCTCCCTACACTACTTCTTTTTCCTCCTTTGCGCACCATATTTTACTGTAAGTTTTCAGTTTAACTAATGAATTTTTAAATCTTAGTATACATGAAAATTAATATAATTCAATATTTTATTTGTGAATGTTTTATATACATGATATTACTTTTATAGTATTTTACTCCTATAAATCAGGGACTAGATAAAAAATAAAAATTAAATAATTAGAAAAACGGCCGTCTTGATTGTGCAACATTCTATCTAAGTATATAGTATTTTTCATATTTATACAAATATATTTCCGAGTTTTCAAATCTAGAAAGCTAGGGATAGGAGAAGTTGGAATTTTATTTTCAAATCCAAATTTACGTGCACTATCTTAAGTCGTCACTTACCCTTTTCACCTTCTTAGGATTTCTATTTTCTAGTTTTAAATTTGACTTACGGATTTTCCAATCAAGAAAGCTACGAATGAATCCAAAGTTTAATTTCTAAATCCAAATTTGGGTGAGGACAGGTTTTGCATTCTGGATTTATCTTCTCTGATTTATAATTTGAATTATAATTCTCATATATTGAGTTTTCTGGATTTCGAAATTTGGGAAGCTACGAATTAAAGAATCCAAGAGTTTTAGAAATTTTGATTTGAAAATAACATTTCGGATTCTCTAATTCTGGATTTGAAGATTCGTAAGTCAAATTAAAAACTAAAAATGAGATATCCGGAAGCGAGTAAGAAAGTGAATGATGGGAAGAAATTTTAATGAATTGAGTGTAAAATAGTAACTAAAGGATAAAATTGGGTGCATGGCCTAAAAGAGAAAAATAGTGGATGGAGGAAGAAAAACTCAGCTGGACAGTGACTTTCGTTGCTGAAAATTTTTGTCTTTCAGCCCAAAAAGCCATTAGAGATCCACCGGTCCACAACAAGAAGATTCTAAGGGTAATTGAATTGTGTTGGGTTTATGTAACCCAATTAGAGAAAAATTATGACTTATTTTTCTTAAACTCAGATATCGCAATCAATAAAAATAACTTCGATCTTCAACCTAATTGGGTTATGATTCGGCTAATTTATATATATATATATATATATATATATATACTTAAATAAAAAATTCTTGAAATAAAAAGAAAAACTTTAAATCATAATTGTTACATTATAACCAAAAAAAAGAAAATTATAATTAAGACTAAATTTATAATATCTTCTAATTTTCAAAGATAAATTATTTCAACCAGTCACAACCGGCAAAAATTATGATTAATTTATTTTTTCATTTTAAGAATATTTGAGTTTAAAATGTTATATATATATATATATATATATATATATAATAAGATCAAAAAGTAATTTGGTAATCAATTAAAAAATTTTACTTTAACTTTTAAAAGAGAAAAAATTTTAAAAAGAATTTTAGAATCAATATTTTGACATCTACTTTAATTCTTTTGTATATGTCGTCTACGCAATTGTGTGACTCGTAAAATGTTCTATTTTTTAATTTAATTTTATATTTTTTATTATTTCAATTTCATCTTATTTTATATATGATTAGGCATATTGACAAATCAAGTACATCAAATTAACAGAAATATATATGTAATAAAAAAAAATAATTTTTTATTTTATTTTACAAAATATTTTAAAAGTTATTAAAAATTATTTTGTTTATCCCTCATAAATACATTTGTTGATTGTCAATAAGTCCATAACTATTACTTTAATTAAATTTATTAATTAATTATAATATTATTGGAAATTTTTTAAATTTTCATGATGTTATAGAATTTTTCCAACTATCATAAAAAGTTCGATGGATTATAAAAATGCCAGCGTAAAACTGACGTAAAAAAAAACACAGGAAATCAATTTTGTAGCGTCTTTCTTTAAGGGTCCGTTGGTTAGAGAAAAATAAAGTGAGCCTTGAAATGGTAGAATCCATTTCCTTCTTAATTTTCTTTCAAAGTCATCAATCTCGTAATCGAAATTTATAATTTGTCTTGAATCCTCTTTTTACTCCAACAGATTTTTATTAAAATTAATTAAATAATAATAATTAAATAATATTTTTAGACGAGTAAACAATTATTTAGGTTTTCAAATTAAGTATAAATATTTACTTTAATCCTGAAAAAAATATGTTTTATAAAAAAAATTTAATGTCTTTTACATAATTATATTAATTTGGGTAATATGATATTTAATTATATATATTTTTATTTTATATTTATATTTTTTTTATTGATTTGGTATATTAATTTTTCAATCTTACTTACGAAAGAATTTGAAATAAGATCAAATAAATTAATTAATAAATAATTAAATATGTGAGATAATAATTAATTTATCATATTATTAAGTTTGACAAAATATATAACACATGTTCATGTAACAATTAATGTGATTAACAAAATTTTAGTTACACATTGTTTTTTAAAAACAATAGTAAAAATATATACATAATTCACCATCAAAATCACACTTTACACAATTTTTAGACTAAACCAATAAAACTACATTGATAACTGAAGAGACCAATCCGATGAACAAATTTAGGCAACTTCTTTCAAGCTTCAGTGCTTCCTTATTAGTGACTTCAACTTTCTCACTTACTTTGAATGAATTGTACTACTCCCTTTGTTCTATTTTATTTAATGGTTTGGTAATAAATTTTTGTTCAAAATTTATCTATCATGTTGAGGAAGTATTAAATGTTTATTTTTTTTATATTCTTAATTATTTATTGAGAATATATAAGGAAATAAAATAATTCTAAAAAAATTCAAAATAATAATTATATTGAGTTATATAATTTTTTAGGATTGATTTTTTTTTTTTTTGTGATTTTATTTATTTTTATTTTCTTTTCACCTTTCTCCGGTCTAATGTTGATACATATGTTCGGGAAAAATATTTAGTAGACAATTAGAATACGCAGATAACTAGTTATAAATTGTAAAGAGAGAAAAATATGTATATAAATAAATTATAAAAAGAAATAAATATATATATTATATAAGTGAGTTGATTGATTAACTAGTTGGTTAGAATAAAAAATTATATGTTTGGGCCAGATGAGATGCAGTGAAAGAGAGGCACGCTAGCTGTTGATATAATTTGAAATAATATATATATATATATATATATATATATATATATAATATTTTAAAAAAGTTTTTTATTGATTTCTCAGGTGTAACTGAATTTAAAAAATGTGTATTATTAAGATTTGCAAATAGAAATTGTAAAATGGAATGAAAGATAGTGAACCAAATGTATTCTACTCGATTGCTTTTTTCTAATTTTTCTTCTTCTTTGACACGAGGTTTACGTGGTGGTGTGCAACGTCTAAATTCTCTAATTATTTATTTGATTTTGGTTGGAATGTACTTGTAATATTTTCTTTATGTTTTTCTTTTTCTTTCACCGTCTTCCTACATTTCATACTTTTCTTCTTCATCCACCTTTTATGATTTTTTTTTTCGTTTTTTTTTTATCTTCTATCAACTATTAAATTTTATTGAAACAATCAATTAATTTGTGGAAGTGCAATAATCGAGCAATTTAATTTTGTTGAATATATTTTATTATAATATTTGTTTTATGTTGGACTTTTTTCATATTAGGTGGGGCTTCAGTACATGCAAAGAGGATTATAACATGGGGGAATATGACGTTAATTAAATAGTACATTCGTGTACCTTTTTTGTGTTAGAATGTAATGTTACACTAGCTTACAAATGACTTTAATAAGAACTATCTTAAAATTAATTGCATTAAATAATAACTAGCGCCTTTGAGGAATAAAATTTATATTTATTTTACTAACACGTGAACAAGTGAAAGAAATATAATAAGTGAGATATATTTAAACAAAATAATAAAAATAATATAGGATCTAAAAAATTATAATGTGTCACCCTAGCTTTTTCCAAATATTTGTTTCATCATATCCTATCATAAATTATCCAAACAAATAGAATGATATTTTTAATTTTTTCCGTTCGATTTCATCATGCTCTATTGTCTTTTGTTTTTAGTCAAACGTAATCTTAGATCTGTAAAGATATTTCACGTAATTTTTGCACCTAGCTTATAGGAAATTTGTGAAAAAAATAAACAACAATCAATGATTTCGGGATGAGTGTTTTTCTAGTATATTGGGTAATTGACTTGAATTGGATTGTCATGGGAATAATTTCCGCAAATATAAGTGGGTCAGTTTGTAAACAAATTACATATTTGATATAATACAGACAAGGAATGGTGCATTATGGTCCAAAATATGGTTAGACCTGACCGCATTTTGGGTGCAGAAAGCTCATGGTGACATAATGGAGACAACAACAATCACGTTTTACATGGTGTCGACATGTGGCAAACATGCACAGGCTCTTGCATAATGCGGACAGCAGCAGCCACATTTTACGTGGTGTCGACACGTGGCGGGTATGCAGAGGCTCTTGCATAATGCAGAACAACAACCATGTTTTACGTGGTGTTGACATGTGGCGAGTATGCAGACTAAATGCAGACAACCCCTGGCCGCATCTTTCACTGTGAATTTTGCATTTTACTTTCACCTTTTCACGGCACATCTCAATTTTTCACACGGTTGCTCCCCCTCTTCTCCCCCATTTCAGCCTCCATCTCCTCTTATTATGATTTTTTAAGTAGTCTCAGTCAAGTTGGTCCCCACCTCAATAGAAAAAGTAAGTTTTCTCCCCCATTATTTAATTAAAATTTTTTATTTTATTATTCTGTTTATTATTTAGGTTTGTTTTGCAATCGGTTAAGTTTTAGTTAGTTAGGAAAATTGTTGTTAGTTTTAGTTAGGAAATGTAGAAATTTGTATTTAGAAAAATGTAAAAATTAATTATTAGAAAAATAGTAGATTTAATAAAATGTAGTAATTTATTAGTTAAAATTAATTATTGCATGTTTTCATTGAGAGATGAAGGCTTGAGACTTACACATTTCATATGTGGTATGGAGAATGTATCATTATGCTGGAAGATGTAGCGATATTGGTTGGATTATCAATTGACAAGAGACCAGTTATTAGACCGACACATGAGCATTGGGTTGAGTAGGTGATGAGTCATTATTTTGATCAATTTCTCTGCATTTAATACATCATATTACAACATTATTAATGGTCAATTAACATGATTTAGTGCATTTATGAGTTTTGGCTCATTTGGGCCTTAAGTGCTTATTTTTGTTCTAATTCGCTTAAATTTCCCAGTTTGACAAGATTCACTAAAAAAGGTATAACTCTCACTACAGAACTCTATTTGAGTTCCATTTTATGTCAAATTACTGAAAGAGCTACAAAAGCTATGAAGACATGAAGAGCCAAATCGGACCTCATCTGGGGTGAAAATTGTCTTGAAAGTGACGTACGAAACTGATGCGGGAATTCTAGCGTGAAGAATTAGTGTAGGCTCATTTCAAATCATGTAATTGGACCATTTAAATGTTTGCATTGAGTGGGCTTTGAACCCTACATCCTGAGTCACTTAAAGTCACGTGACTAGCACATGACTCACTTATTATAAATACCCCAATTCAGAAAATTATAGCACACATTTTTACCTTTCAATCAATTTTAATTTTCAGCATTACTCTTTTCCTTTCAAGTCGTTCTGCTAAGGTTTTCAGGTTTGCCATTCCAATTCTCGTTTTCTTTCCCTTCTTACAATTTAATTCTTCTAATATGCAATCACAATTTATGCTTAGTCTAATTTCAATTATGCGCAACTAATTTCTTCAACCAATTCGATCTCAATAGGATCCTTAATTTCCTTAGGTTCTCCGTTTTCAATTGCATGAGTACTCGTTTTGGATTCTATAATTTTGATTCCATTAAGTTGATTAATATTTTGGATTGAGATTGTTGATTCTGTCATTGTTGATTGATAATGAATGCAGAGAACTAATTATATGATTCAAAACCAAGTTGTGTGCTCTCATGCGATTGTGTGAGTTTAAAGGCCACCAAATGTTCAATGATAATTCTCTAAGATCTTAGAGCGTTAGTTCAGTGTTGACATGCAGAGATCTCAGTTTCAATGCACTGCATAGATGAGTGCCTTTATTTTGTTGAAACGATGAGAGAAAATAGGATCTGACAGAGATCGGATGGTGCTTTTTAATCATCTATAAATTATTTTTTAATTATTATTTAATTACTGTCATTGATTAATTTTTACTATTTAATTGCCTTTAATTTTTCCTCTACACAAAAACTCCCAAAAATTACATTTAAAATTTTGGCTACAGAGAAGTAACAAAGTAATTCGTAGGGAAACGATCCGAGTCCACTATTACTGTAAAGTAGTAGCTAGACTTTTGTATTATTTGACGCATGTTCGGGGCGTGTGTCAAATTTGTAGGCAGAGACCTTATTGGGTGTAAGGCCAACAGGTGAAGATTTAAAAGGTTCCTATGTGAAATTAAGTTAGTTGAGTGATCAGTTTAGTGATGTAACACCGTATGTTGATGACCCTGAGGTGCTATGCCGGTTTACAAGTGCTTGGATATTACGTTTCATAGGTGGTGTAATGTTTATGGATAAAAATAATTCTAGAGTGTCATTACGATATTTGCAATTTTTGGATGATTTTACATAAATAAGGAAATATGCATGGGACAGTGCATTATTAAGATATCTGTATCCAGAGTTGTGCAATGCAACTAATATTAACGCAAGATCTATTGGAGGGATGACAGTCTTGGTACAGTTATGGGCTTGGGAAAGATTTAGCTGCTTAGTCCTACATGTCACAGTGATACGTGATCATAACACACCATTTGGTCACAAGTAATATAATACTTTATTAATTTTTATGTAAAAATTTATTATTTCATAAAAAATGAGTGATTAACATTTATTTATTCTTTTAGGGGTTTCCTGTTCAAGATAGAATTTCTTTGATGATGATATGGAGGTTGTCCGTCGCAAATTAGATGTATTACCATCAAATCAGGTAAAATGTTAATTAATTTTTTTTAATGAACTAGTTTAATTGTTTATTGTTGTTTAATAGAATTTTTATATAATTATTTGTTGTTTGTGCAGTTTGTGTGGCAGCCATACTCTCTGGAGCGGTTTTTAATTTATTACCACAAATTTCCTTGGCTGACCATGAAATATGGAGAGTTGTGGTCCCATTCATATGTTTTTAGATTGTAGAGTGGCATCAGCCTGACTAGGTAATTCGATAATTTGAGCTGCAACAATTTATTCCTTCTATGTCTTCTCAAATCCAAAGTTTACATCAACTCACATTGAGAGGGAAACATGACACAAATTTATGCACTCGTTCCATAAATTTGGGAAAATCGTTTACAATATGTCATCGGGAGATACCACAGTCAGAGTCGATGAGTTACAATGATGAATATATGGTTTGGTATCAAAAAAAGACAAAGTTGTACATTGATAGAAAGAATGCAAAAGATGGATGTCTAGTAATTTTTCTCTTTTCCTAACAATGTTTTTATTAATTTTGGTATATCCATAACTAACAAGTTTTTATTGAAAATATTTATTATTAAATAGGGTGGCATAGGGAGTCCATTCTGTATGTGGGATCCCGAGAGGGGTGGTTGGCACACACCGCAAATGACTTGCTAGAACTTGGAAAGAAGATGATAGCTCTTTGTTGTGATACAGATCGTGTGACACAGCCAACTACCGGTGCACCACTTGTTACTAACAGATTCACTATTAAGGATCCCTATATTCTACCTCACAGTCGAGAGACGCGTGGACTGACATGCAATAGCACTTCCGTCAGTTATGAGTCGTACATCATTCCACCCATGCCACAACGAGCACCAGGGATATACTACACACTTAGTCAGTTTACGCAGATGTCATCTCAGATGCCTCTGATGTATCATTATCCACCTACTAGTGATCCACCACGTCAAACACATTTGGGTGATGATCTAGATTCGGGGAGTTGGGCATTTGAGCATTTATTTGGGTCGTATCCTATGCAAGGAGAGGGATTTGATGTACACACACTGAGCACTGTGTTACTTTCCATCTGTCATTTTCAATTTTATAGCCTCATTTATAAAAAGGACAAGGAGATTCAGCACAATGTTTTGGGCAATGGATAACATACAAACTTGATTTTGACTCGTCCAACCTACATGTTTGATGGACATTCATCAGGTATCTTGATACAACAGTTTTGCACTTCACTTTTGCTATCAAACTCCAAACCAACACTTAATTCTTGTTCAATCAACCAATTCGAATCAACAGTTAAACCTTATAAATCTTCTTGATCAGGGTAGTCTCAATTAATGTTTGTATAATGTGGGGTGGTATACCAAAATGGTTGTTTATTTCCACCTACATAAACATCACATTAAAAAGTATCTTCTAATAAAAATTAAATAATTATAAAAAAAATTTCCAGTAACCACCTTGTGTTTGAACACATCATGTTGTTGCACGTTAACACTTAAATTATGTTCATCATCATCTGATTCAGGTAAATTCCCATCAAAATCTTCTTCATCGGATGATGATTCAATATATGAATCAATCATCAAGTAATCTTCATCGTTGTCACTAGAGTTTACCCTAGTGCAATATCCTTCGTATGAACTACGCACGAGTCCTTCAATTGTACTTACATTATTCCCAGATGAAGCACCACCTGCAACAACTATTTCAACACATAATTCTATAGGATCACCATCTTCTTGTTGAAGAAAGTTAGTTATCATAATGTCAACATCTCCATCGTCAAAAATTTGTAGTAGAGCATATTCTTGACCTATTAAATATCTTGTAGTAATGGAACCAATAACTTGGTTCGAATTTAACTTAAATTTATTATGAATTCTATTTTTCAACGAATTAAAACTTAACCCGCATTTAACTTGTAAAACTCTTATTAGACCTTTGATCATGATTCCTTCGTTACTCTCGATTATCCTTTCGTTTAAATAAACAACAATAATCACAGCATAAGTCGAAGCCATATACCCACAAATTTACTTAAAAACAAAAAATTTCAATATCAAACAATATTAAATTAATATATTACTAATCAAAATAACAATATATTAAATCAATTTAACAAAATTACTTACATCTTACCTTGATAAACAATAATATTACCCTAATATTCTTGCAATAATGAATAAACAAACTCATTATATTAAGAAAAAAATAAATAATATTAAAATTTTAAAAAATAAATTTAAGCTTGCCTTTTCTTTCAAATTTGTGATGAGCTAAGTAGGGGGGTTTATATAGTAGTTAAGTGGCGTCTAGGCTTGCACCGGATTTGGCCCAAACCGGCCAACACCAAACCACGATATATACAAAGAATGTGGCCTAACCTGGTCCGCGTTTCTGCATACAAGCCACATGTCACCATCCTATAAAATGCGGCCTGGCCTGGCCGCTTATCGTCTCAGCACGCCATGTGTCACCACCCTGTAAAATGCGGCTTGGCCTGACTGCGTTTTGCTCTGTGGGCTTCTGCACCCAAAATGAGGCTGGGTCTATCCACATTTTAGGCCATAATGCGATTTTACTTGTCCGCATTATACCAGATATGTAATTTGTTTACAAACTAACTCATTTGCGTAAATTGTTACCGTAACAACCCTATTTAAGTCAATTATCCCTAAAAGTTGCATGAGCGGTCTAAATTACGTGAGTTTGTGATAGGTAAATAATTAAAGAAAAATGTAACACAATCCACCAGCAAAAAATATAGCTACCATAGTCAAAACGAACCTAAATGAGATAAGTATGAATTATAGAGACCAGGTTGTATAACATGCCCCAAATATGAAATTCTATCTTTTATAACGTTATCAAGCCTAAGTTGGCTGTTTCTAATTTTTCTCGTATAATAACTTATCTATTTCTTTTCAATATCTTTTTATTCATCTATCTAAACAACTTACATAAATTTCTCGCTTTTTTTCTTTTTATAAAGTTATTATTTTATAGATATAATTTATTTTTGAATATTTTTATATAAAAGAATTAGTAGTAGAATTTTTTTTATCTAACATAAAAGCTACATAAGGTATAACTTACAATTTATTGTTTTAAATAAAATCAAATGCTTAAAAATTTATCAATGTGAGCAAATATTTTAAATTTCAACGTAATTATGGTGTAAAACTAAACACAGACATCCCGTCAATGTCATTTCTTTATTATGTATTTTTTTTTCTTTTCATTTTCCTTTTTAGGTTAAGAAACTTTTCTTGAAAAAGCCCTTTTTTAGTTCTGTACATTTGTTTGGGCTAATACATCAACAACAAAAAGTGTTGTCCTAGTCTTTGTAAGTCTCTTAAGTTAACTCAAACATTTCAATACCCTCTAACCATCACCAAACACCACTCAACTCTTAAAATTGACTCATCAACCCTTGATATCAATAAGAACCTCAACCATTTCTCTAATTTTATGGATTTCTCAACAGTATAAAGCATTGAGAGAAATTTCCAAATTCTTTAGTTTATTGTAGTGACTAAACTAACTTGTCAATCTAGTAACTCTCCAACAACGCATACACTCAAGACAAAGCTCACAACCAAAAATAAATCAAGAAAGTTGTTGCTTGAAAACATACCTTTAAGAAAATCATCTTTAACAAAACTATTTTCACTTTGAAAAGCTTGATTTCGAACCGTTCAAAACAACTATGTTTCAAATACATAAACCTTTACTGTTTCTTTATTAAAACATGTGGCTTATCTATACATTCCCACTATACCCTAAGCAGTTGAAAATCAAGATGTAACAATTTCTCTAAAGGAGGTGTAAACTTCGATTTCAAATGAAGGAACATTAGAAATTCCAAGAATAAAAGTTAGATGATAATAGTGAAGCGTTCAATTTCTCAAAAGGGAAAAATGAGAAGAAGAGGAAACAGGGGGAAAAAGTCCTAATTGAAATTTAATGAGAAGCTAGTATTAAAATGCTTCAACTATCATAAAACATTAGGAAAGATTATCCTAAGAAAAAAGGTAAATAATCTTAAATTTCTCGCGAATTTGTGAATGTTTTTCTGGGATTAAATGATTATGAAAATGCAGGGGATCTTGGTGCCATCAACCTAAGAATCACAAAGGATTAGGTTATAGATTCTAAGTGTACATATCATATGTGTCTTATAAAGGAGTTCTTTGAGACCCTAGAAATCAACAGAGGAATGGTCTTCATTGGGAACAATAAATCATGTAGAGTGCAAGGTGTGGACACTATCAAACTTACAATGTTTGACGATTATGAGATATGGTTGCAAGAAGTGAGGTGTATTCTTGAACTCAAGTGGAACCATGGATTATTAAGCATGTTTGATGTATTGCGTCTCTATACTAAGATTGAACATGATGTGATTCGATTTTCTAATGGGGGATTGATCGTGGCTAAGTGTATTTAGAGGAATGATTTGTATATGCTTTTGTGATCATTGCATATTGGGTAAAACTCATAAATTGAAGTTTGGGACTGGTATGTATATGCCCAACAAACCTCGTGACTATGTCCATTTAGACTAGCAAAAGCCAACAAGAATGATACCTCATAGAGGGAGCTCTTATTTTCTCACCATTATTGATGACTACTCGAGAAAGTTGGGGACTTATATTGTAAAGAACAAGTATGAAATGTTTAAGAGGTTAAAGGAATGACACACTTTTATAGGAAATCAACAGGGAAGTATGTTGAAAGTTCTAAGAACAAATAATAATAGACTAGAATTTATTTCAGAACAATTCAATGAATGTTGTAGGAAAAAAGGGAATTAAGAGGCATAAGACATAAGATTGTAGCACGGTCTCCCTAATAAAATGGTTTAACTGAAAGGATGAACAAAATCATTTTAAAATAATAGGTGCATACTTCTATTAATATGTTTCCCTAAAATTGTTTAAGGCGATGTTGCAAATATTATTATTTATTTCATAAATAAGTATCCATCATTTGCCTTGGAGTACAAGATATCTATAGAGGTGTGGAGTAAAACACTAGCAAATTACTCCAATCTAATGGTGTTTGGAGTCATGACATATTTCATGTCAAGCATGATAAATAAATGTTGGTTCTATGAAGTCAATCTTTCTTGGATGTGTTGAGAGAGTAAATAGGTACAAGTTATGGAGGTTAGAATAAGGGGAGTAAGATTTTTATAAGTAAGGATGTCACATTTGATGATATTAGAATGAGGATACTGTGCAAAAGCCTTAAAGATATTAAAAATAAAGCTTAATTTAAGGTGAAGTTTTCATTTAAGAATTTAATGATCTTTGTTTAACTCTATCAAATAATGAGTTAGATCATAAAAACCAACCATTAACACCAGAATCTAGAAGCATGGGGCAACATAGATCATACTTTAACCATCAGTTAATTAAAGATTGGGAGAGGAAGATTATTAAACTTATAAAGAAATTTAGACACAATGATCTTATATACCACGCTTTTATTATGATTGAAGAGATGTTTAAAACCTAAAAACTTTAAAGTGACTATGAAAGGTAAAGATAGTCATCGCTAGTCAAACACAATGATTATCGTTAAATACAATTAATGATGAGATAAAGTCAATGTGAAAAGAATCAGTGTTAAAAATCTATAAATATACATAAGATAAAAAGTAATAAATCTTGAAAAAGAAATATTCAAAAAATTAAATAAATAAAATACACCACACTTTTAACTAAAAGATTTATCAGTAATTTTTTATTATCTAATTTTAATCACATTTTAATAAATTTCAATATGTTTTTATAACTCTATCCATTTACTTAGATTTTTGGGTTTTAAAAATTTAATTTATGTCCACCCTTACATCAACCATTAAATTTAACTTATAAAATTAAATTTTAAAAGAGTATAATTAAAAGTAAAAGGTGAAAGCTGTGAAGATTGCATTTCAAAATAAGTACGTTTTTTATCTTGTATTTATTAAAATATTTAGGCATATGTTTATATTTCTATTTTACATTCCGTACATGTACTAATCATGTAATTTATGCAAAAACGAAAAAGAAAAAGGGGATAAAGTAGTAAAAAAAAGTAAGAGAAAAATAAAAAGTTGAGAAGGAATAATTGCAAACTGGGTGTGTGGAACCCAGGAAACAAATAAAAGGTAGACAAGCAAGGCACAAGGCATAAAAACAAATTAAAAGTAAATACCACAATCATTCTTATCATGACATCACACATGACGTAAGCAACCCGACAACCCACGGATGATCCAACAACAGCCAACCCTACACGTGGCATCATCTGAACAGCACAGTTCCCTCACCCGAGTGCACCCATATATCACCAAAACCATTGTCCAACCCGACACCTCTCTCTCTCTCTCTCTCTCTCTCTCTCTCTCTCTTTCTCTCATTTTCGCTTTCACCAAAACTTCACTTTCCCCAACTTCACCTGAGAAAAAGATACATACATACCCTTTCACGCACGCGCGCGCGTACTGTTTGTTTCTATTTTGTTGGTGTTTATGCGTGGAGAACAATGACGAGCATGATAAACTTTGAAGAGACCGAGTTGCGACTCGGGCTTCCTGGCGAGTTGACACTCAAGGGTAGTAGTAGTGGTGGAAAAAGAGGCTTCTCTGAAACTGCTTCTGTGGATTTGAAGCTTAATCTTTCTTCCAATAATGATATGGCATCTGCTTCTGTTTCATCCTCTTCTGTGCCTACAGACAACACCAAAGAAAAAATTACTACTACTCCTACACCTTCTCCCACTCCTAATGACCCAGCTAAACCACCTGCAAAGTGAGTTTTTTTTTCCGTCTTCTTTTTATTTGATTGATCATAACTGTAGCCTGTGAGGGATAATTTAGATTTTGTCTGAGACATAGGAAAAGGGTAATAGATCAGATAAAAACAAAATTGAATATAATCTTTTCCTTGTTTTTAACCTGACCTTAGATTAGTAATTTTGATTTGTTTAATATGTGATACGATATTAGTTATTAGTAAACAACTTATGAGAATGAGGTATTCATCTCTACTTTGTTTAGAGATTGAGATTTGAGGACTAGAAAAAGAAAAAGAAAAAGAAAAAGAAAAGGAAAACATATCCATTTAACTTTAAATTGAAAAAGATACTAATTAGATACAATTTCACGTCACTTTGTTTGTTGTTGAAGGTTGAAGTTGAGTGATTAACTAGCCATATTTCTATTTCTGTTCTCTGCCTAACTTTATGCTCCCAACTTGGTATTTTAATTAAGTATTATGTTGAACATGTTTGAATTTGTTTGTAAGAAAATAAACATTAGAGTTTTGATTGTGAAAGAATTAAATTTAAAATTTATTTATTTCTCATATATTTAAGTATGGTTATTTTGAAAGTATATTTGAAAAATTAGTTTTAATAATTTTATGATGTAAATTTGTAAGAGTTCAATGATAGAGTGCATGTAAATTGGCTTTAAATCTGTCTGATGTTAGAGTGATGATAGTAAGCTGTTTATTTGATTTAAACCATAAAAAAATAATATGAAGCACTAAAGCATAATATATAATAAATCTGATAATGAACTGAGATCACACATATATATAATTTTGATAGATGGTGATGTTTCTTTTTTAAATCCCATTTAGGTAGGTTAAGTAATTGATTAAAGAGTAAAACGTAGAGTGGGTATGAAATTAGGTATTGGAGTGTGAAAGGAAAATTGTGATCGATCCTGATTATGAGCAAGAAAAAGTGTGTGTCTGCCGAATAGAATGGGAAGCAAGTTTAGTTTTCTTTAGCGGATGGCATGGTTGGTTGTCGGGTAGACAAAGGAAAAGGACAAGACATATGGAATCTTTACTTTTACGTCCATTAAACTCTTTCAAAGGGTGAATTCCAGCCAAACACAAAAGGGGCCAAAAGGATTAATAGTCCACGCCCCTGTCGTGTCACCCTACACGTTGTTCTTTCATTACTATTTTCAAGGGCCCTCTATTTTATCTCTTGTCTTGTTCGACTAGTTATTACTAGTCAGTACCTTAAGGATAAGGTTTTCCTAATGTAAATTATTAGCAAGAGTTCAACTAATGTTTAATTAAGACTCAATTATTGAGTGTACCTAGAAAAAGAAAGAAAAGTATTATTTGTATAAACTATTTATATAATAGCTAGTGCAATAATATTTTATCGTGTTTATTTTTTTCTTGTACCATTATTTATTATATCTTATAATGATATAAAAAATAAAATGATTATTGTAAAAATTATTTAATGTGTAACACACCTCAAAAGAATAAAAGTATTTCTAACGGATTTAAATATATATAAAAAAAACTTAATTTTATATTGATTAAAAAATTAGTTAATAGTATTTATTTTCAATAATCTCAATAAAAAGTAATTTTCTTTTCTCGAATGATTCATTATCAAAAATTGGTATCGTTAATAATAAATAATCACTGAAAATAGAATTATAATTTAATAGAATTATTTTAAGGATTCTATTATTAAATAGAATGCAATTTTCTGTAATTGATTAATTATATATATAAAACTTTTTTTTTTAATATTTTGTTATTTGTTCAATTTGTTATAAATCATCAATTTTGATAGGTATATATCATTGATGATATTCATCAAAATTAGTGATTTTGAATAAATGTTAATGAATACATAGTGTTGTTGTAAAGAGAATATATGGGGTATTATTTGAGTAATACTCATATTGAATGATGAATGTTGTAGGGCACAAGTGGTGGGATGGCCACCGGTTAGATCATTCAGGAAGAACATAGTGAATGTTCAAAGGAACAAGAATGAAGAAGTAGAGAAGAGTGGAGGAGGAGGAGGTTTGGTGAAGGTGAGCATGGATGGTGCACCATATCTAAGGAAGGTGGACCTCAACATGTACAAAACCTATCAAGACCTATCAGATGCGCTGGCTAAAATGTTCACTTCCTTCACAATTGGCAACTGTGGGTCCCAACCCACCAACGCCTCTGATTTTGTACCCACTTATCAAGACAAAGATGGAGATTGGATGCTCGTCGGTGATGTGCCCTGGGAGTAAGTCCATCCATTCATACATACCCTTGTATTTGTTTATTACTCTCAATTCATCATCATTTTTTTCATCAATTATTTCACAGAATGTTCGTTGAATCATGCAAGCGCCTCCGCATAATGAAAGGTTCTGAGGCAATCGGTCTTGGTTAGTCATCATTTTTAATATACTTCTAATTTCATTCTTTTATACAATTTGTTTTTTCTTTGTTATTATTACTAAATTGTTAATTTGCTCCAAATTTACAGCCCCAAGAGCGGTGGAAAAGTGCAAAAACAGAAGCTGAAGTGATTTTTTATGGGTTCCACTGCAACAATCAACTTGGTTGTTTATCGATGTTACAAGCAAGTAAATTGACTCGAGCAAGATCGAGATTGATATAGGAATAAGAGTTTAATTAATATTATTATTATTGTTGTTATGTGTCTTTCTTATCTGTTTTTGTTTTTCATATATGTGTATTATATGAATGAGAAAATAGTTGGTTATTCGTTAGGGACAAGAAACAACATAGAAGATGTTTATATGATCCCGTTTTTGTTTCAGAGGAAAAAATTATGTGACATTGTCTGTTGACATCGTGCTTGCCTATTGTTTATGTCAAAGTTTCCAGTTTATGTTACCTGGATATTGTCTACTTGGATTTTTTATTTTTCATGTTTTAAATTTTTAGGAAATAGTTTCCTCCAATTTTAATTTATGGTTTAACTCGTCAACTTGTATACTGTGCAAGATTCCCTCACATTATGTACAGAGTCTATCGTGTCTGTCAAATTATAAGGGACATGGTGGGTTAAGGAGTTAGATGCCCTAGGATCTGTGAACAAAGAGATAAGGTGGACCCAGACCATGTGCTTTCCTGTTAGACCGTTTTCTTGAGGGATCCACTAATTTATTTCATCTGTTCCCTCCATTTTTTTTTTATATGCTATTTTAATTTCATGCTTGATTTATGCATAGGTGTTTAAAATCGAGTCAAATGGTCTTGAACGGTTAAATCGTAAAAGAAAAATGTGTTTATCTTTTATTACATATAAGACCCGTTTATTTCAAATTAAAAAAAGTACTTTTGAAAAACTATATTTTATGAAATAGATAAGAATTTTTTAAAAGAAATCGAAAATTATTTTTAAGCAACATTTTTATCAAACACAAAGAAGTAAAACTTGTCTATTTTATTTTTAATAAAATATTTTTAACATATAAATTTAAACAAAAGAATCCTTGTTTAGTTTTAAATCCCTGAAACATGTACGGACCGACAATTGGCAAAGAGAGATGGCACTTTGTCCAGACATCTTTTAGCAAAAATTTTCTAATAGCAACGATTAAAGAAAAACATCTTTACAATTAAAATGACTAATTTATGAGGATTAAAAAGTAAAATATTTAAAGTATAAGAACTAATACCTTCTCCAATGCGATTATTTAAATTTGATCTTTAACTCTTAAATAATATTTTTGAAAAGAAAATAAGATTGAAGTATATTTTTTGTTATTTCTTATTCAAATATCGATTCTTTTACAAGAAATTTTAGTTGGAAGTTCTTTACTAATTAGACATTTTATTATAAAGTAAGAAGAATTCAGCACTTAAAGTGTGTACTATTGGAATAAAATAATAATAAAGTTGTTATTTACACATAAGACATATTAGATTCACTAGAAGTCTCTTTTAAATACCCGTCTAAGAAATTCACCACTAAACATTCTCGAAGAAATATATAAGCCCTAATTAAAGCACCCTATTTCAAAATCTGGTTTCATAATTCAAGTTTATCAACGCTACAAATACAGAGAATCGTTGGATCTTCCCTATATTTAATAATCAAAGAAAAACAACAAATTGACAAACCCGTATTTGGACTAAGATGAAGATGTAAGACTCGTTGTTTATTATGTGGTCAAGTTATTATTTATCTAATTAATTGATCATTAACCTTATGAATATTCACGTATTTAATTGATAATTATTTGATGGATATAATTATCCTCATGACCTAATCAGGTTTTCTTTTGGGTGTATATATAAAGAGATTATTAGGCAGAGATAAACAGAGACACACCAATCTTATCCTCTCCTCTGTCACCTCAACTCTACCATCATAATAATACACCTTAAACGGGAACTCGATCATCATCGAAATCATGGTCTCATCTCTCACTACATTCACGGGACTATCAAGTACACATGATCTAATCCCTGACTTATATTACATGTTAAAGAATTGTTAAACATCTGGTATCAGAGCATTATGTTGATTAATCAATTCTGTTTTATTTTCTAAATACTGGAATTCAGATCTGAAACATGTTTTAGCCCTAACTAAAATTGATTTTGTGTTTCTCCACTCTGTTTCCGATTTGTTTGAGTATTATGGGTTTTAACAAAAGAGATATGTTTCCGATCAAAACATTATGGTTTTATGGTTTTACTGATTCCAGAAAAAATATATATATTCATATTATTCATCCTTATTTTGATGAAATATTTGATTTATTCTTCTTAACTTGAATAATACTCTAGAGTACACTTCTGCCCAAAGGTGATGTGTTACATTTGTAAAAAAAAGAAAAAACTTATTCAAGTTTGATTAAGCATTTTCACTTAGTGCATATCCTTAAACAGATATTTGCATGACGTTCGCCTTAAATACATGATTTTTCACTTCTGTCCAAAGATGATGTGATATGATTGTGTATTGTGAACTTAGTATATATATGCATATGTGTGCATTAAAATTTGGATATCTCATTTCTGCCCAAAGATGGTGATGTGTTACATTCAAATTGCACGTTATAATTTTATTATTCATAATACTTAAATAATTGGTCATAACCAAAGTGAAAGCCATTTGTTTAAGTAGAATTTAATTTAGTCTATTGTTTTGGTGTTATAATAGACTCTTATCACAGCTTTATTAGAATATAATGGTCTTTATCTTCGTCTGCTTTAATTCATTACCCCTCAGATCACCATAAGTTCTTGTCTAATTAAGTGTCTTATTTCTCTCATCTAAATTCACTATCAGCCCCAAATATGGGAATTGAAACTTTAAATGGTGCGAACTTTTCTTCATGGAAGGATTCACTGATGCTAACTCTTGGCATGTTGGATTTTGATTATGCACTGAGAGAGGATGCCCCTCCTGCTCTCACTAATGAAAGTACTGCTGAACATAAAATAGTACATGAGAGATGGGAGAGATGCAACCGAATGACTCTTATGCTCATTAAAAATTCCATCAGCATAATCATCAGGGGAGCTATTCCAGATTCAACTAATGCTAAAACTTTTCTGGCTTTTGTGGAGGAACAATTCAAAGCAACTTCTAAGGCACATGCCAGTACTCTTATTTTGAAGATGGTGACTACGAAATATGACGGGAATAGCGGCATTCGTGAGCACATCATGGTGATGAACGACATGGCCCGCAAGCTTAAGGGATTAGACATGGAGATCAGTGAGGGTTTCTTAGTGCACTTCATCATGACTTCTCTTCCAAAGATCTTTTGAAGCTTTCAAGGTCAACTACAACACCCAACAGGTTAAGTGGTCGATGAATGAGTTGATTGCTATGTGCGTACAAGAAGAAGAGCGTCTGAAGCTGGACAAACCGGATGTGGCTTATCTTATGACTGCTAATCCAAAGAAGAGGAAGGGCAATCTTGATAAGAAAGAAGTTTCTAAGGTCCAGAAACATGATGCAAGTGCTGCTTCCAGCTCTAAGAACTCCAAAGGGAAGTCTTACTGAAAATTCTGTCGTAAGGAAGGACATAGACAGAAAGATTGTCAAAACTTTAAGGAGTGGCTGACTAAGAAAGGTAATCATCTTTACATGATGCTTGAGTCCTTCAATTTAAATGTTCCAACTAATACATGGTGGTTTGACTCTGGTTCTATGGTTCATGTAACCAACTCACTTCAGGGATTCCTTACAATCTAGAAGCTGGAAAGAAACCGAAGAACGCTTAAATTGGGGAATGGAAATGAACTAGCTGTCGAAGTCGTGGGAACCTTAGAATTAATAATGAAAACTGGTTTATGTATTAAACTTTATGATACCTTATATATTCCTGAGATTACTCGGAATTTAGTATCAGGGCCAAAGTTAGACATAGACGGTTTTGATGTTTCTCATGGTCATGGCAGACTTACTATTAGTTTAAATTCTCAAGTGTTTGGTTGTGGTTATCTAGATGGTGGTCTCTATAAATTAGAACTAGATTATGATTTTTTCAAATCTTTGTTGTCGTATAATATCAACCAGACATTATCAAAGAGAAAATGAAAGCAAGACTTAGAAACTTCGTCCATGTTGTGCATCAACGTTTAGGCCACATTTCACGAGAACGTTTGTCTAGACTCGTGAAGGATGAAGTGTTACCTTTTCTCGATTTCAATGATTTTGGAACATGTGTCAAATGCCTCAAAGGTAAAATGACATTAGTAAAAAAAAAGGTACCACTAGGAGTTCAAATTTATTGGAGCTCATCCACACTGACATTAGTGGTCCTTACTCTATCACTGACATAACTGGAAATAATTCATTTATCACTTATGTTGATGATTATTCTCGTTATATGTACTTGTATCTTATTAAGGAAAAATCTGAGTCACTTACAACTTTCAAAGATTATAAAATTGAAGTTGAAAAACAACTTGATCGTCAAATAAAAGTTGTGAGATCAGATAGAGGAGGTGAATACTATGGTAGACATACTGATGTGGGTCAAACTCCTGGTCCATTTTATGAGTTTTGTAAGGGCCAGGGGATCGTGAACCAATATACTATGCCTGGTACTCCTCAGCAGAACGGTGTTGTTGAGAGAAGAAATAGGACCCTAATGGACATGGTACGCAGTATGTTAGCCAACTCAGGTTTACCCCTATTCCTCTGGACCGAGGCCTTAAAAGCAGCCGTTCATATACTCAATAGGGTTCCCTCTAAAGCTGTCCCTAAAACTCCTTATGAACTCTGGACAGGAAGGAAACCGAGTCTAAAATATATGAAAGTATGTGGTTGTCTCGCCGAAGCTAAACTTTATAATCCTTTCTTAAAGAAACTCGACATGAAAACTGTAACTTGTTACTTCATTGGTTATCCCTCTCACTCAAAGGGTTACAGATTTTATTGTCCTTCCCATGTCACTCGTATCGTAGAAACCAAAGATGTTCATTTCCTTGAGGACTTTAAGGTCGATGGGAGCAAGAAGACCCTTATGATGAATTGCAAGAAGTACAAGATGCAGGGGGGAGAGACTTGTCGATTATTTTACCTCCAATTACTCCTCTTGTACTCGACACCACTCCGCAGGACACTGCACCACCTTCCACTCCGAATGTACTTAGAAATGAAGGCACCTCAAATGACCATCATCAAGACAATGCTGACAATGCTCAACCTGATAATGCTCAACCTAATAATCTACTCAGGAGGTCATCTAGGTCCAAAAGGCCTACTAACTTTAATGATTATATTACCTACCTGACTGAAGAAGAAATGGATGCTGGAAAGTTTACTGATCCTACCTCTTATAATGAAGCCATTAGCAGTGATCAGTCTCCTAAATGGAATAAAGCCATTATTGACGAGCTTGACTCCATGAAGAAAAATGGTGTTTGGGATTTGGTTGAATTACCCAATGGCGTAAAACCCATAGGATGTAAATGGGTCTTCAAAACAAAACTGGATCCAAATGGAAACATTGAACGATACAAAGCGAGATTGGTTGCAAAGGGCTACACTCAGAAAGAGGGAATTGACTATCAAGAGACCTTTTCTCCTGTCTCTCGTAAAGATTCCTTAAGGATCGTTATGGCCCTAGTAGCTCACTTTGACTTAGAACTACATCAGATGGATGTCAAAACAGCTTTCCTAAATGGCGATTTGGATGAGGAAGTGTTCATGAAACAGCCTGAAGGTTTCAAATCTGAAGGTCAAGAACATCTAGTCTGTAAGCTGAAGAAATCTATATATGGGTTGAAGCAGGCATCACGTCAATGGTACCTAAAGTTGCATCAAGTCTTGAAGTCAGAAGGTTTCGTAAAAAACCAAGTGGATCAATGTGCCTACCTCAAGATGAGTGGGAGCAACTTTACTATACTTGTCCTTTACGTAGATGACATTCTATTGACAAGTAATAGTTTAGACATGTTGCATGAGTCTAAGCGTTTACTCTCACGTAATTTTGACATGAAAGATCTCGGAGAGGCTTCTTATGTTATTGGCATTGAAATACACCGAGATACATTGAGTGTGTTCTTACACGTTATAACATGCAACGTTGCTCTCCTTTTGTAGCTCCAATAGTTAAGGGAGATGTTTTCGGTTTATTTCAATGTCCGAAAACAGAGGTTGAAAAAGAACAGATGAGAATGATACCTTATGCGTCAGTGGTTGGAAGCCTTATGTATGCACAAGTCTGCACTCGTCCAGATATCGCTTATATTGCTGGAATGTTAGGCCGTTATTAGACTAATCCTGGTCTTGATCACTGGAAAACGGCTAAGAAAGTTCTTCGATATCTACAAGGGACAAAAGACTATAAACTGACTTACAAAAGAAGTGATAATTTAGAAGTGGTTGGTTATTCTGATTCTGATTTTGCCAAGTGCAAAGATGACAAGAAATCCACTTCAGGGTATATCTTTATGTTAGCAAGCGGACCTATTTCATGGAAGAGTCATAAGCAAGGGTTGACTACAACTTCCACAATGATGGCAGAATATATTACGCTGTACAACGCAACCTGTCATGGGATGTTGCTTAGAAATCTCATCACTGGACTCAAATTAGTTAATTCCATATCTCGACCATTGAAGCTTTACTGTGATAATTCAGCTGTCATTAGTTTCTCGAACGAATAGCTTGATCAAGCGCCGCTTTATATCTTGATACAAAGTATTTGTTCGTACGTGAACGAGTTGAGGAAAATAAACTTTGTATTGAGCATATATAAGTACTAAAAATATGCTTGCGGATCCGATGACTAAAGGTCTCCCACCTAAAGTTTTCGAAGAACATGTTTAGAAGATGGGCTTTTCTAAAGACCTTATTTAATTGCATATTGTACTTGCTTACGTTTAATAGTAAAATTTCCTCATTATTTTGTTTTGTCTGTCTCTAAATATGTCTATGCATGCCTAAATACATATAGATAACAACTATACACAAATTATTGTTGAGGGCTTATTTGTCAATTTGATCCTTAGTCTACTTAAGTTTTAAATTTGGTATTGTAGTATGATTAATGGGGGTCTTGAATTGAATATCGATTCAATGACTGTATTTCTCTGCTACAGTTTTGGTTTAAAAGTAAAATGAGTATTATAATCTGATCAGACTTACCTAATGTTCATCATAAATGATTACTTGGCCAAGTGGGAGAATGTAAGACTCGTTGTTGTTTATTATGTGGCCTAAGTTATCATTTATCTAATTAATTGATCATTGACCTTATGAATACCCACGTATTTAATTGATAATTATTTGATGGACATAATTATCCTCATGACCTAATCAGGGTTTCCTCTTGGGTATATATATAAAGAGATTATTAGGCATAGATAAACAGAGACACACCAATCTTATCCTCTCCTCTGTCACCTCAACTCTACCATCATAACAATCCACCCTAAACGGGAACTCGATCATCATCGAAATCATGATCTCATCTCTCACTACATTCACGAGACTATCAAGTACACATGATCTAATCCCTAACTTATATTACATTTTAAAGAATTGTTCAATAGAAGATAAAAGGTTAAAAGGTGATAGGGCTGGGGAGAGTGAGGTGAAAATAGAGGCGAGGAAGGGGAGTGTGGTGAATCATAAATGAGTCAAGAGTCAACACTACTGATATTTAAAAAAGAAAAGAAAAACAATTTTTAAGTAAATTTAATTCTAAAAAGGGAAGAGGGAAATTTGTTTAATAAAAGTCTATTTTAGATGTTTATGGAGTTCAGTTCTTTTAGCCCACACTGGTTCTTTGGTTGAGCCATCCCACTTTTTCTCGAGTTTTTGTTACGCACCTTTTTTTTTATTTTTTATTTTTTTGTATCATTCTTTAATTCACAATAACTTTTAATGTTTTGTTCCATTGTATTATTGTTTAATTCTTCTCTTTTACCCTCTCACTTTTTACATTGTGACTCACTCTCCATTTTCATATTAACTTTATTTCATAATTAAATTTTAACACATAATTAATCAATTAACTCATTAATATATATATATATATATATATATATATATATATATTTATTAATTTTTTTATACATATTACAGTTATCTACGACATTCTTTAGCATATTTCTAGAATTTGAAATTTTAGAAGTGATTAATTTTATAGATATTTGTGTTTTTGGATTTGCTAATACCTTTTGTTAAAAATGCCTCACGAGTTATAGGAATATGTGAGCCACTACATGTAAAAAATCCGACAGCTTACAAATTTCTGAAATATGTAAGACAATTTTTGCGAAAAAATATTAACCTACTAATTTTGTAATTCTAGGAGCTCCCTGATTTCTAAAACATAGAAGCTTAATTTTACTATTAAAAAGTTTTCCTAATTTTTTGGCAAAGCATTGGAAAAATTTAATAGTCAATTTTTTTTGTTAAATGGAGATGAAACGTGACATGAAATTTGACATGTACCGTGTACGAAAGATTAAATTTTGTAATAATTAATAATATAGAGAACAGTGATGTGATAGAGTATTTATTTATTTATTTATAAAATATGTGGTTTCAAGTTTTTCTATAAAAAATTTTCCTTAAATGTGTTTGTTGGTATTTCTTTTGGATGAATACTTATTGGCTTAGACATAGAAGTTAGATTTAACTTAGGGTCGGACATATTTATCAATCAACTAAAAGAGTAGAAAAACATGTATTATTATATTGTGAGAGAGCTAGAAAGTATTGGGCCTACAAGAAGGATAGAGGAGAAAGAATTACTCAACAAATAAATGTGAGTGTTTATTCAAACTCAAAGATAAATCAATACATAATAAGATAAAAGGACAAGGAAAAAGGACAGTGAGTGATCTTGAGTGATTATTTTGAGGGAGTCAAAATAAAAAATGATATTTATATGTTTAAAATAAAGATGATTTTATGTGCACCAATAAAATGAGAAATTTAAAATAAAATTAATTATGTATAAGAAGTAATTTATTTATGAAGTGCATATAAAATCTATAAAAAGAGTGCTTAATAAGATCTAATTAAAATAATTAAGATACTTAATTTATAAAAATAATGTATAATCAGAAGGTTAACTTTAATATTATTAAATTATTACTTGGTGGCTGTATATATTCTACTTACTCTTATGCAGCTTCTTTCTTTTCTTTCGTCTATTTTTTTTTTTTTTTTTTGGTCGGGATACATTTTATGGCTTTCATTTTCGGTCTGAAGATTGAATATTCCTTCAATAAATTATGCCAGGCACAAACTGCGTTAAAGACTATGTAATGCATTTACTATAATATAATTCCAAAGTTATACAAGGAAAGAGAATTAATTTGCATATGCTTTAGTTTACTATGAAAAATCATTGATTTGCTGGCACCATTGAATCCTATAAATGCATGCACATGTAACTCAATTGCAAAGCAAACCTGCAAATTAATCAAGCTTAACAATATAACAGTGATGATAGCAAAGGTTACACTACGCTTGTTGTCCTTAATAACTTAGCATGTAATTATTTTTCAAAAGAAACTTTTTTCAACCAATGTATATTTATTATTTTGTTATATAGAGTTCAAGAACTACACACTATTTTAAGAAAATATATATATGCTATTTATAGATTTAGTAATTAATTTGAAATAAAAAGAAAAATATATTTAAAAAGAGTCCTACTTTTTTTTATAATAAAGATCAAGATGATGATGTTGTATATTTTTATTTTATTTCAGATGGAAAATTTCAGCGTAAATTAACTTCTAAACGTGACCTCAATCAAGTGTTTTCATGTAATTTTTAATGAAAATCTTTGATTTGGAGTCGTTTCACATATGACGTATGTATTAATCAAGCCAAATAATATCTTATTCTAATTTTAATTTCGCAGCTGATTTTTACGGGAAAGGAAGTGTATTTTTTCATTATTGTTATACAAAAAATAGCGTTTCTTTTCTAATACACTAAGAATTTAAAAAGTATTGCATTATCATTTATTAGTGTAAAAAGATTACACATTATCGATCACAATTAAAAAAATTAAAAATCATGGCTAATATAAACATACAAACAAAATTTTCATATGAAACAATGTAATTGAATAATATATTAGAATGTCAATATATATATATATATATATATATATATTATTTATTAATAAAAAATACAAGTTTTGATTAAGGATATAAACAATTCAAGTTAGATCAGACCCAATGTTTAATAGTTCAAGTTTGTTTTCTATTTAACATGTTTGAGTTTGGTGGCCAATAATAAGCTTTTTTTTTTTTTTTTTTTCTTAGCTTGGTCTATTTAAAAAGTTTGGTTTGACTTCTGATATACCAGTTTATTTTTTCAAACCTATTTATAAAAGTTTATTTGAAAAGTTAGTTAATGAGATTTGTTTTCAAGATTTGTTTATTTTAAATATAAATATAATTTTTTATAATATTTATAACAAAAAAAACATTATAGTGTATTGATTAGTGGTTTTTTATTTAAACTATGGGTTTAATCAATATCTTTGTTGTCTTTTTAATATTAAGCTTAATAGGTTGGTTGGATAGGCCAAACAGACTAAAAAATAAGAATGAGACTAACTCGTTTATAAAATAGGACAAGACGAAAATAAGCTAAGCAATAGGCTAAGCCACAACTTGATTATTCTCGATCCTAGTCAGAATTTTTTGTAGCTTTTACGAGATTGGGATTAGGGGTTTGTGGGTCTTTAAAGATATTGAGCCAATAAAGAATCCCTCTCTTATCTTTTTAACAAAAATCTCCATTCATTGGAAAGACGTGCTAACAAGAATACCGGAACACAAGAGCTTTAAAATCTCAAGCAACAAAAAGATATGAAATTCCTAATTTCAAAATATTACGTCAATATTAGAAGACAATATGAACTAGTTAGAGACCTAATCTATAAACACACTCCAAATGCTATGACATAGATCACTTATTCGGCTATTTCTAGGAAAATGTTTCTTTTAAAAAAAATATACGGTAGATAATTAGATTATGCAGATAATCAGAGAACCCGTTATAAAATATGAAAAGAGAAAAATTGTTCTTTTAATATTTAAACAAAAATATAGATGGCTATGTGATTTTTAACGTCAACAAACAAAAAAAGACAATTGTCGTTTGTAATTCTTAATTACTACATGCAAGATTTGTGTTTATTGTTGAACTAAAGGCACAATGAAGTTGATGGCTAAATAGGTTCATGATCCCAGAGAATACAATGTGCCAATTGGAAACTTTTACCTCATGAAAGGTACAATGAAAACCACTGACCCAATGAGCATATTGATAAATACATTACATAGGTAGACCTGTACACGGCTGATGACGTGGCCCTGTGCCGAGTCTTACATAGCCAATTTCTTTTCTTTCTTCTATCTTTAATTTATCTAAAATGATTAATATCTTACTGCATTCGTTTTCGCTCTGAATTAAGATCGAATATTCCTTCAAAAAATTATGTCAGGCAGGAATTGCGTTGATGACTATGTAATGATGTGTTGTAATACAATTCCAAAGTTATACGAGGAAACAGAATTAGTTAGCATATGCTTTAAATATTAATAGAAAAGATCATGGCCTCATTGGTGTGCCGGCTCCAATGAAGCCTATAAATGCATGCACATGTAATTCAAGTGCAAAGCAAACTTGCAAACTAAGCAAGATTAATTAACATCATAACAATAATATGATGATGGCAAAGGTTACATTACTCGTGTTGTCCATAGTTTGCATAATTGCTTTGGCCTCTGCTCAAAGTGCCACAGTGCAGTCAACATATAATTTATACGAACCTGAGAAGCATAATTGGGACTTGCTAGCGGTGAGTGCATATTGCGCCACTTGGGATGCAAACCAACCCTTCTCATGGCGCAGCAAATATGGTTGGACTTCCTTTTGTGGACCTGTTGGGCCCACAGGCCAACCATCTTGTGGCAAGTGCTTGAGGGTACGTTATCATTTCTTACTAAATCATATTTAAATTCAGAATCTTTTTAGTATGTATACATGTTGCTTTTGATTGATTAAGAAAGCATGCAAGATAATTTATTGTTGATGATGTGGCTGTAGGTAACAAACACTCGAACAGGAGATCAGGAAATAGCGAGAATTGTGGATCAATGCAGCAATGGAGGCTTAGACTTAGACATAAGTGTGTTCCAAAGACTTGACTCGGACGGAAGTGGGAATGCACAGGGCCATCTTATCGTCCACTATGAGTTTGTCGACTGTGCTGACTAAACATGTCTTTGTAAGGGCTAGCAGACCATGAAGAAAAAGTCTTGCGTCATTTCTCTATATCTTTTCCTTTAAATCAATATATATTATTGGAAAATTCCAAAAGTCCCATGACAGCTAGAAATAAGACCACAAAAATTGTATTCAAATTCACCTTATAAGATAGTATCAAAGTTTATTAATGGATCCGTGAGAGCTATTTTTCAATTTCCTTTTACACAATACTAATCTCACGACAGTGTTAAACAAATTCCTTGTTCCTCAAAATAATGAAAGATTAATGTGCTTTGCAAGAGACTTTGAAAAACTTAAAGATATGAATTCAACGGTGCATGCCCGAAATGAAAGAGACTTGAAAGCCGGTGACAAATTTCATGCAACTACTTCTAGGTATTAGACTACGAACTGTAACGAAACATGTAAATCAGCAAAGCACGCACTTACCATATGGCATGATATCTGTACGCATAAAAACAAAGTCAACCCTTGAGCAAAACATTAATCTTATTTGAATAGCAGTTAATTATTAAAATTAAGATATACAACAATATATAGTTGCCAATGGCCAATTTCATCATTGCTAACAGCTTGTTTAAATTTTCATTCAAAACCTGACTTTGGATTATATGGACATTATTAATGAGTATATATATATATATATATATATATCCCTCTCGTGTGCATAAGTTAGCAAGAATAGTTGGTATCTCTCTGTATATAATTTTATTACAACAAATATATTACGTGCATATAACTTATTAAATGAATAAAATGGAAACACAACTTACACTATCTTTATACGTAACTACTTGTGTCTTGTAAAATAAAATAAAAGGGCGTCGCCGGCTACAAGTTTAGTCAATAGAAGGCCAAAAAGAGCCGCTTTAGATACCAATGTTAACATCTGTAATACGCAGCCAATCAATCAATTTACTTACAAAATATCTACATATTTTTCTCTCTTCACACTTTATTCGTATATATATATTTTTTTTTCACATTTTATAATTAGTTGTCTGATTGTTTATGTATTATAATTGTTTACCAATTATTTTTAATTATAGAGTGTAATTTTTTCAGATATGACAAACAAAATCCAAACTCTTTGATATGATTAAGTGACCCATAGACACAAAACTGGACAAGAAAACATTGGCTTCTAGTCGGAGAACTACTATTTCTGTCAATTCCTTTATTCATTCTAAACACAAAATAGTGCGTAATTCGCTCCTAACTCTAGCTGCTTTTGTCTCTAAAACTTTTTTCCTCTGTCAATCCATTGAAATTGCATCACGCTGAGTTGTACAGATATTTCTTTGAAATTATAAAGACTAAATATAATTTTAATTTTTTAAGTTTAGAAAATTTTTTGTTCCGGTCCTTTAAATTTAAAAATTTTATTTTATTTTTTTAAAATATATTATTTTGATCGTTTGAATAATTTATTATTAAAAATGTTAATTTTAGAATGAAATTATGTGTGTAGGATCCTTTATTACTTTTATGGTGTCTAAAAGTCACCTTTACGTTCAATTAATTATTTAAAATTTTAAAATTTTGACATTATTGATGAATTAATAATTTTAAAAAAATATATATTAAAAATTAAAATAATACATTTAAAAAATATAAAATATAGAAATAAAACCTTTTTAACTAAAAAAGACCAAATTTAAAAAATATTCAATATTCAAATAAGATAAATGATATTTGACAAATGATAAACAGGTAAACAAAGTGGCATATAGGATTTGAGAAACATTGTTCAAGCCGCGGGCGCATGATCACAACAATTAAGGGACAAATACATGGGTAATTGACAGACAAACATTGTGTGCAATATGTATTCGCCGCGTACAAAGAAAAATAAGAGGAAGATGTGAGTTTCATAAATCATTTTTTCTTTTCTTTTTTAAATTCTATGACGATGTTCCTTATGTACCCATGGTTCAAGTTAATTAGATATTAATAAATATAAATAAATAATAAATAATACAATATCTTGAATAATTGAAGACATCGAAACAATTTTTTTTTTATTTCATACCAGAAATTTCAGTGTAAATCTTTTTATTCATAATGGTTTCACTGGCTTGTATTATTCAACAAATAATATGGATTTTCATTTTAATTTACCCCATCAAAGATTATGAACGGAGAGATCTTTTCTCAAAATAATAAGGATGCTAATATTTTTTAAGATAACTATAATTTGGATTGGCTTCTAGTTTGTATGACTTTTGAATCTATTGTTGTGACTTTTCAACCTGGAAGAGGTTGCTTTAGAATGGTATTACTAATTTCAATCCTTCTTAATAGAGTTCTTTGACATGATGTGTGTAAGATTCATAATTATTTGCATATTGTAAGTCAATCATCAAAGACTCAGTTTTATTACAACATGTTGTCCACTGGGCAAGGTCTTGGAGTATTGCCTTTCTTCGACATGGTCAAGATATTTGAGGCAAGGACTTGCTCTAATATTATTGTTTAGCTGGTATTGAGTGGGGTGGAGTTTTGCGATAGTCTATAAATTCCTCTATCTGTGTATGCTTCATCGCCTTATTCTGGAGGTCATAGAGGTTAGTGGGGGCTTCTTATATAAGCTATTAGTAAAAGTTTCAAGCCTCAAGATGATGTTAAGGTTATTAAAGGCCACTGCCAATTCTAACTTCGGGTATTAAGGATTGTCTTGTTAAATCTCTTTAAGAAGATTCTTAGTGTCTCATTTTTTTCTTAGTGGATATTAACCAACGCCACCGAGCTCAATTGATAAGGTCAGTTTGTGGCAAACTAGGTTACAAAATCGCAGCTAACTTTTTGAAAGTGTTCATGGAGTTGGGAGGAAGTTTGGTAAACTAACTTAGAGTCAACCCTTTTAGAGATGTTGGGATGACTTGACATAGGACCACATAAAAGAATAACAAGATCTTGCTTAAGAGACTAAAGGAGGAGATCCAAAAAGAATTGTCAAAGTCAAAGTCAAAGGGTCAAGACCTTACTCTTATTTTTTAAGTCTTGTAATCTTCTTGTTAATTTGTAAATTTCGTTTAGGAATAATCAGGAGAGTATATTACACTTGCTTAGAGAAAGTGTAATACACTTGCTCAAGAGAGAGTGGGATAAATATGTTCCATGTGCTCCCCTAACTCTAGTTTAAATCAAGATATTTGGATTAGATCTAAATCACAAGGTCTAAATTTAAACTTAAATTTAAGAGCACATATGTTTCTTGCCACTAATACTAATTTGAATTTAGACCCTTGAATTAGATCTAATGACAAGGTTCAAGTTTAAACTTGAATTAGAATACTCACATGTTCCTTGCCACTCAAGGATGAATCTAGGCCACGAATTCAAATCTTATCCACTAGATAAGATTGGATCTGTGAATCATCTTTAGGAAAAAGATCCATGTCACTTCAAGGATAAATCACGACCATTCATGCATTCATTCGTCCAATGGCTAGAAATCAATGTTAGTTTGAATTTTAGCTCCAATTTAAGGAGTATATAAGTATTTGGATGAAATGTATTGGAAATTTTTTAGTAAACTTATGAATTGAAACACATTGTTTTTTCTCTTGAGAGCATTTTCTCTCTAGGTTTTCTTGAGAACCTTTAAATCTTATCAATAGAACTTTGCTTCTTTGTGACAATTCTACTTTGAGCTTATTGGATTCTTCTATAGTGTTCCTTCATTTCTATCTTCTTCACTTTCTATTTTCTTCTTCTTTGAGGTTTATTCAAGTTCTATACTTGTTCTTGGAGGAAACTTATGGAAGAATTGTAAATAGGGCAAAACTAAGCAAGTTTAGAAGTTGAACTATCATTTTCACGGGGAGCTTATATCATCAGCCGTGTACAGGCATGCTCATGTAATGTATATATCAATATGCTCATCGAGGTCAATGGTTTCGTCGTACCTTTCAAGTGCCAAAAGTTTCCAATTGGCAGGGAGTGGTGATTCCATAATTTTTGGGTTAAAGGGATGATGCCCCACAACTATCCCCTACTTGTATATTTAGGTATTGAAAATGGAGTCATCTTGTATTAGGCCAATTGTTGTTTATACTTTCATATATGTGTCAGCAATATCCGAACTTCACCCTATTTTTAAGATTGACATTATTCTCCTCCTTAAGGTGTTGATCTCTAACTGATGTTGCTCTCGCATTCTCCTTATCTTTTCTCTTATTTCTCTCAGAGCCGAAGTGGTGTCGGCCTCAATCAAGATCTCTTCATGGGGTGACATTTCTTCAAGTAAATGATCTTTTATCTTCTTGTTATGACCATCATTTCAACAAGGCCAATTCTAGGCATGGAATGATATTCCACTTCAGACCCTATGATGGACACCAAAATGTACTTGCAACACTTGCTTGAAATTGCTCTTCTATTCCTCATTAGTTGTAATCTTCTGTCCTCTACTGCTTCAGCCTAATTTCTATTTCTGAAAGGTGTCATCACTTGCATTAGTGATATACCTATAAGGACACCCTAACACTTAAATTATTACTCGATCTCGACCCAAAAGGTTTTCTAAATAACTAAAAAGTACCGATTTTAGGAATCCGTATGCTATTTATACATTTTCAATGTGTGTCCATGCTATTTATACATTTTCAACGTGCGTCCAAAGGATACCTCTAGGTAGGTCTGGGTCCTCAATTCATTCATTCTCTCACTAGTGGAAAATGTCTTTTTGATGTCGGTTAAAAGGAGTATTTAATGTCAATTAAAATCCGACATCAAAGATGTCCGACATGTCGATTTTTTGGAACCGACGTTAAAAGTGGACTTTTCACATTAATTATCATCTGACATTAAAACATTTATAACCAACGTTAATAGTATTTTTTAACGTTGGTTTTTTGTTTAAACCGTCGTTAAATGTAATAATGAAATATTGTTTTTAACGTTGTTTTGTTTATTAAGCGATGTTAAAAAATTAATTTTTTTTTTAAAAAAATTCTTTTAATTCATATACGAACCTAAAATACAGGATGACCACTGTAAGGATGCACCCTAATACAATATATTACCAATATAGTCCAATACCAAATAATATTTTAAAAAATTAAACAAAAAAATCACTTAAACAAAAAGTTTCAGATTTTCACATACTTGTACAAAAATTTCAAAGTAAAACCCACAAAGGCAGACAACTGAATCAGTTACATTTCATATGTTGAAGAACAACATAATAGGCTTCATGTTTCTCCCCAAAATCTTGCAAAATGCAAACACTTTAACATGCATATGACATGGCAAACACAACATGTCCATTTAAAATACAAAACTAATTCATACCTTGACAACCATACATGAGCCACCAGTTACTTTCCTAATTCTAAATCAATCTTACTCAACTGCAAGAAAATGAATTACAAGAATTAAAACAAGAAATTATGCAATAAGGCTTTGTTAGTTGATGTGAATAAAGAAATAATCCTTATCCATGTTCACCAACTAGATTTGGAATTGTCAAAAGGCTAACATTGTGCTCTGCACGAGGGGCCTTCACCAGTTTCACATAATCAGGTTGGTCACAATTTTCTACTAGAACACACAGTTGTTCAACATAGTTGTCAATCACCATAGCAAATAAAATGAAGACCTCGTGCAAGACCATAACCTTTGTATCAGGATAAGTTTGATAACTAGAGAAATAATTTAAAGAAAGAAAATAACTTGTATCGGGATCATGCAAGGACTCTCGCCAATATGCCAAGTAAAACCAGACATTACAATCTTCTCCAATGTAACTGCAATATGCTTAATTAACTAATTTCATATGAGACTTTGAAGTTCAAACAAGATATATTGAATTGTTTTGATTTCATAAAAGAAAGAATATGATCATCAACAAAAAGTAGATACTTCATTAGTCTATTCTATAATGTGGAATATGAGAGGTACATACCTGCAACTAAATTTAAGGTGACAGAACATTATCGTCATGTATACCACATTGAAGTTTTGCAAGAATTTAAATATTACACTATAATACTGAAAAAGCAGTGATTATTTAATTATAAATTAAGGGAATACATTTAAGCAAGTTCATTAGAATTGGTACTAATCACAACACATCTTTTAAACAACACTATAATAAAAACAATTGGTACAACACTTGCTGAACCTTCAACCATCCAATCTCCTCCAAGAGCCTCACCAAACACATATATCCTTACATTAACAAATACCTGAAATTATTAAACAAATAACTATAATCCTTTGATTCTATGACCAAAGCAAAATCTTTAAAGTTTGAAAGTCTAAACAATCATTTTCATCTTTAATTACCTCTTTTTAAAGGATGTCAATATTATCAAACTTTTGATATTTGAAGTAGATGTGCTCCCTATTCTTTTCACTTATTTTGAATGTCATCATCATATAATGGGCCAACACTTTGAAACATCTGAAACATTTAATGAAAATGTATTGGTTAATAATTTTCTTATAGAAACCTTTTTTTAATATTTATATGAATATATTATTATGTATATTACCTCAAGCCAAGAATTCATGACAGAGCCAAGATTTCATGACAAGGACAATCAAAATGACCTTCATCTAATAAATGACATAATAGTCACATTCAAATGACCCAATTTGTTTATTACACTACATTGATAAGATTCAGTTAGATAACACTATTAACAATCCAATTGAGGATAATGTATAGATATAAATTGCATACATTGGGAATAATAAATTCGGTATGCTTTCCTCGATTTACCTTTCCACTCAAAACATTTGCAGCAGCAATGATTCTAACAAGATTAAAATTTATTATACAGTACTAATATGATAGCTTAAAAAAAATATTTGTACGCATTTTAAAGTTACCCATGTAATAGTGTCTTCATCTCAATAGAAGGTTTATGGTGTAAAGAGCAAAATCAAGCAACAATATAGTCCTTAGGAATCAGGATTATTAGCTGCCAATGGAACCTATGATTTAGGAAATAATTAGTAACAATATTATATTCAATATATTAAAAGTATGACATAGGAATATCAACTAACCCAAAAATGTATTAAACTAAAAATATTTGCTTTCATGATTCACTCAACCATGTCTGCATGTATTGTTGAATTGAGGTTTTATGATTGCCAGCTTTTTGTATGGACTGAGGATCTAGAAATCCATATATCTCCGACGTGCCATGGTTTTGGTTCAACGAGTGTAGGTAACTATAATGAAATAAAATATATACATAAATAATCAACTTTAACTATATCCATTTAATTAATAAAATTACTAACCTTTGTCATAGTTATATAACCGAAATGTTTAGCATCATTTTCCCCGAAATAATCTCTATTACATATGGTTGTACTATGTACATGAGGACATTTTCATTTTCAACACCAAAAATCTCTTTTCTGAAAGGGAGTTATATTAGGTTTCGCTTCAGGGATGGTAATAAGGTGTAAAGGTCATACATGAGATCATTTTGTGCTTCATCATGAAGTGAAGGACCTAGTAAGTATCACACTATTTATAACTTATTCATTATTAAGACTTTATTTATTTATTTATTGAGATTGTAAGTGGCCATAAAAATAGTGGCTTTCGTCATGGGGAGAATATGGATGATCTTCTAAGCTTTGTAAGTGTACCCTTGGCAATATAAAAGTATGGATTATAAGATTACTTACCCTAGAACATTAATGTAGAAATGAAATGCATAATCTAATAACAAATTTTTACAGGCGTGGAAAAACTGTAAGGAGGGTAATACTATAAATATTGTAGATCCATCAATAAATAAGAATTCACGAAGTGAAATAATGAGATGCATCCATATTGGTTTATTCTTTGCTCAAGAAAATTTAGTTGACAGACCAACCATGACTCTTAATATGGTTTGTAGAAAACAAAATACAAACCATATTGAGAGTTATATGATGATATAACTATTTTGGTTGTTTTACTATAAACATGCTTAACCATTTGGAATAATTTGAACTTTAACTATAAACTCTTTCCAATTTATAAGCTAGAAGTTATGAACTATGCTAAAACATTCCTCTGTTTATTTGGATATAACAATTGAATTTAGAGTTTATTTATTATATATTGTTAATGTGTAACTTATAATACTGTTACCTAATCAGAAATATGAATTAAAGGTATTTATTCTAAGAGGCAATAAATATAATATATTTGTTAAGATTATGTGACACGGTCAATATATGATTTATTTTCTATACATTTTGTCTATATGTACTCATCTTGACAAGCAAGAACTTTTGTATTATGATTATGGCATTGAATAAAAATACCCTTTGTTGTGAACAATATCTAGAGGACACACTCAAATGCATTGTATAGTTCTTAGTTACTAATAAGTCAGATAACTTAATAGGCTTATCTTAATGTAATACGCTTTCTATAGCAGATTTTTATTCAAATTCCACAAATTTGTATGAAGTCATTTGCAGCAATGACTCCAATGTGAGTATGAAACAAGTTTGCCTTATATAAAAATCATTAATTATTGGAAAACATTATATATTCCGTTTCTGATTCCTCCTTCTACTCCCTTGCCTTAGCCCTCTTTTTCCCTAAATATGCAGCCTAACTACTTGAACATAACATATTTCTCAATCATTTTGCTGAGAACTTCTATAATCAGAAAATCAACTAAGCAATATACATTAATCTTCAACAACAATATACATTAATCTTCTATAAACACAAAATCAACTAAGCAACAACAATAGGACATACTATTAGCAACAAAACAGGACATGCATGTACGAAAGCACATAACAGAGGGCGAAAACACAAGAGAAGTTGTACGAGGGAAAAAAGGAACTAGCAATACATCAGAACTGACCTTGACCACGAGCAAAACCACAATAACGATCAAAACCACAATGGCGAGAGCAACCAGCCACGACAAGAGAACTTTAACAAGACCCTTCAATGTGTCAACCTTGACGAGAGAACTTATTTAATGAGGGAACTTCAATGTGAGAATAGGGAACGAGAGAAAGCAAAAGAGAAGAGCGGAAGAAAGAGAGAAGAGCGAAAGAGAGAAGACTAAAACGAAAGAGAAAAGATTAAAATAAAACAATGTTTAGTTTAAATCTTTTATTTTATTGATTGTTGTCAAACAAAATGATGTCATATCACGAAAGAACATCAGGTTAATTTGAACCCGCCATTATATCATAAATAACGTCATTAAGTTACTGACCAATGTTAAATTAGTGACGTTAAAATAGTTTTTACATAATATCTTAATATTTATTTAATAAAGGGTTATTCTCCTATGCTATGTTAATCATCTGGTGTTTTTTTAGCTTAGAGGTCAGGGGGTTGAACTTCAGCTCCTAGCCTTAACGATTTAAGTACAACTCACAACATCAATTATCACGTCTTTTACTAGTGTGTTATCAAGTTTGCAGGTTTTACTCTAAGGTATTCATTACACATCTTTTTTTAGGTGCCAATTAGTCACATGACTAACTAGTCGACAAGTAATGTTAAGTCTGGGTGATTATCCGTACACATAACATTTACTTTATGATAACTTTTATAAGATTTAATTGGGGTTGTTCAAATATTTATTTCAAATGATATGTAATATTGCTGGAAACAATCTCTTCGTGTCCATAAAGGGCATAAATTAATTAACGTGGAGTTATTTTAATTTAATTTAAATTTTAAACATGCAATTGTAATAGGGTCTATTCTGTTTGATTTGCTAATAAATAATGTACTAGACAAATATTTTGTTTAACTTTTGACTTGAGAAGGACTAATATGACAGTACAAATTAAACAGATAACACAACACAAATTCTCAATGTTTTGTTTGTCAAGAAACCATCCAACAAAAAATTGTGCAACTTACAAGTACTTAAAAGACATATATATCCTCATTTATTTCTTAATTTTAAATTATTTTATTTCAATTTTAGTTATTTAAAATTTTTATCATCTAATTATTTTAATTTAACATTATCTATTAACTGAAACAATTTTATTAAATCATTTATATTCAATTATCATTATCAATTAAGTAACTTATTTGTATAAATCCCACATTTAGAATTCAAATACTATTTAATGATATTATAATTTTAATAAAAATAATTATTATTAAATAAGATATTTCAATAAATTTTATATAATTTTATTTGTGATATCTATTTGTTCTTGCTGGATTTTGAGGTTGTCTGAGCTTAGCTCAGTTCTAAGAAATCCGGCGGCGTGAGGGGTTGGAACCCTCGTTGATTTGTGTGAGTAATTTAGGTTTAATTTCGTGTGTCAGTTTTGAATCCTCTATCGGTATTTATAGGGATCATAATTAGGGTTCCATATTCGTGGATTTCATGGGAAAAATTGCTTCAGGCCCAAGAATCCTGATATATCAGGGAAAAGATATTGTCCAGATATATTTTGTTTATGTCCAGCTCGACCCGGTCAGTGAGGTGAGCCCGAGGTCAAGGGGATGAGCTCGGTGCTCATCCTCAGCCCGGTACACCAGCCCTTCAAGCTCAGGCCAAGCGATCAAGTGGCATGAGTTTAAGTTATGAGCTTGGTCTTCCGATGTCAAATGGCGGGAAACTAGCGAAACAGTTGGTATTCCTTCATTTATTTTCTTATTAAATTTTTATTTAATTTTAGTTAAAGATTGAAACTAGGGGTTTTTCGCAGTTATTGTAATTTCGGTAACTGCCCCCCGTAACGGCTCTTTTCTTACCTTTTAAGTACCCTTTGCGTTTTCATTTTCCCTTTCGTTACTCATTTTCACCCTTTCGTCTTCTTCTCGCTGCCCCCCCCCCCCTTTTGCTCTCAGACTTCTCTTCTTGTTCTCGAAAATAACCGTGTTTTTCTTCCCCCGGGTGCTCTCTCTCGTTCGCGAACTTCTCTTCTTCTTCTCCGAAATCGCCATTGTCTTTCTTCCCTGGGTGTTCTCTCTCCTTCGCGAACTTCTTTCTCGTTCTTAGGGTTCGGTTTGCGCGATGCGTTTGTCTTCTCCCTTTCCTATCGCCTTCTCTTGCGTCCACCACTTTTAGGTATGTCTTCCTCGCACTCTTCTGCTACTCGTAGTATAGAGAGCATGGTTGCTAGTTCAGTCTCGGGCTCAGAGGCCGAATCGGTGGAGGCTTCTACCTCCTCCCATAATGTGTCTATGATGGAGGCCGATTCTGGGCCTATCCCCGTCCCTATAGCTACCGAGGTTCCCCCTGCTGGGGCCGAGGTAAGGACTATGGATTGCACCGTGGAGGTATCCGGTGGTGGAGGTGTTCTTCCTGGTGTGACCGAGGATAGGGTGGCGAGGGAGCCTGAGGAGGCCGACCTCGTTATCCCCATCCCGGCCTGTGAGCCCGACTTCTCGTGGCTCCTAGGAGAGGTTTTTAGTCGCGCTTCCTCTTACGATAGCGTAGAGAAGGTTCAAGCCCTTATAGATAGGTACGAAGTCTTGAGGGAGGGGTACGATGATGTGGTGAGATTAAGAACATGTAGGCGTCGTCAGAGGGTGCATTCTCGTACCCTCGTAGCTGGTCGGTACGCCATAATCGTCTACGAGTACATGTTTAAGGAGTATGACCTAGTTTTTCCCTTGAGCCGCTGTGAGACCGAGGTCTTAGCCTTCCTCTATGTGCCCCCTAACCAACTTCATCCTAATAGTTGGGGTTTTCTTCGTGCTTTTCAAATCCTGTGTAAAATGCTCGGTGTTAGGCTAAGCTCTCGTGTCTTCCTTTACCACTATCAGCTTAAGCACGACTCTAAAGTGGGCTGGGCTTCTCTTAGCAGTTCTCGTGCGGGGGGGAGTTTACTCATCCCCTATGCACAGTCGTACAAGAAGTTTAAAGAGCGATACTTCAAGTTGTCCTCCATTAATAATAGGACCGTTAAGGCCCTTTTTCTGAATGATGACTTGGAGCCGAGGTACCCTTTGCATTGGTGCCTTCCTCGTAAATATACCAAATTTCCTGAGGACATGTTGACCCTGGGCGACAAAAATATTATCCAAGTCTTGCATGGCCTTCCTCTGCCCATTAGTAGTCGAGCTCTGATACACTCTGCCTGGGAGGAGGACCCTTTCCAGCACTTCCTAGGTAATTATTTTAATGTCTTTTAGGCCGAACTGTGGAATGTATTACTGACCTATGTCTTTGTTTGCAGATCTGATGTCGGACAACTTCAACTTGGTTGCCGCTTTGAAGGCCCGCAAGTCGGGCTCTAGACTAAAGGGCCGAGGGGCGATCTCTCGAGGGCCCAGCCCGGTTCCTCGGCCTCCCCCTTTTCATGCTACTCCAAGCCCTGCTAAGAGGCCAAGAGCTGAAGGAGCCGATGTCCCAGCTGAAGGGGGAGAAGTCTCATCCAAGAGACAGAGGGTTGAAGAGGACAACGCTACCTCAGCCTCTCCTACTCCCCGGGCAGAGGTAGTGGTGACCAAGCCAGTGCCAGAGGGCCCCACCTACTTCTGTGAAGACCTCTACCAAACTTCCTCCTGGCGCTTCCTGGCTCGGCAAAGAAGGTGTCGAGCCCCGAATTAAGCAGATGGCAGCCGACGTCCTGCCCGGACAATCTTTATGGGACTCCTCTCTCCGGGTGAGCACATCCAGATCGGCCAACCCTTCCCCAGCTCTTATGACAATGCGCTCCTGGATGCGGTAGGGGTGGTAGACAATTTGGATAGGGTCGAGGTGTTACTGAGCCGCTTGACAGCTATAGTTCAGCACAGTAAGAGGAGGGTGACTCAAATGGCCGACCTCCCTGTTGGTCCCTATGGGTGAATCTAGAGGGGGGGTGAATAGATTCTAGTTCACTTTGGCCTATTTTTCGTGAGTTACTAATTCCTTTTGATTCAGACAGAGTATATTCAAATTTATGCAGCAGAAATAACAAAGGAATAATCAAAATCAAGTTTGTAATCAATTTTCAGTTTATACAATGTTTGTATCTACCATTTCCAGTTTAAGTTGATTACCAAGTTAATTACCAATTCAGTTACCAAACAACTTGCAGATTTTAACAATGATAATAGCAGTGTAAGGTAAATGGTAATGAGTGTAAGGAAGAAGAAGAGTGCACAATGATTTATACTGGTTCAGCCAACTGCCTACATCCAGTCCCAATCCAACAACTGTTGCAATTGGTTTTCCACTATCAAATGATCCCTTTTGTGTTCTTTTACATTCACTCTGCAACAAGCAACACAAAAACGAAATCAAAACACCCAAAACAGTTCTTTAACCCAAAGAACTGTTCTTCACTGATTTTGGCACACCCAAAATCAAGCCTTAGAGAAAACACTTCTCAAACTCTTACTCTATCCAGAGAGACCTCTCTCCTAGAGTAATAACCCAACAATCAAAATGACAAACAAAAGATCAGTTTAGAAAACACCTGGAGTGTAGATTCTGATCACAATCAATAACACAGTGAATACCACCCAATCAGTAATTTGAATCAAGTTGCCTTTCTTTATGAACTCTTGAAGTTCTATAAGATTTCACTTGGAGAAAATGATAAACTCTCTTTAGAGAGGATTTGAAAGTATAAGAGCTTTTCTGAAATTGATTTTTCCAAGTCTCAAATCTGTATTCAGAATTGTATCTATATTTTCAAAAAAAATAGCATCCATTTATAGATGCAGATGGAGCCACAATTGTTGACAATTGGAGCCTTATTTTTCAAACTTTGGAGCCTCAAACTTCTGAACGTTGGAGCATTTAATTTCAGAACGTTGGAGCCTCAAAAATTGACTTTCTGGAGTTTAAAAACTGATTGGAACAAGTGGGAAATCAAGTGGGATATTAGAAAACTCATTTTAGGCAACTTTAGCAGTTTACTGATATGGTAATCGATTACAGCAAGTGCGTAATCGATTACTCCAGAGAAGAATTAAGTTTCTGGGTGATTTTTCACGTGGTAATCGATTACTAATCCATGGTAATCGATTACTTGTTTGTGGTAATCGATTACCTTCCTCTGGTAATCGATTACACCAAGAAAGAATGCAATTCTGGGTGATTTCTATGCATGGTAATCGATTACCACTTATTGGTAATCGATTACACCAATGGCAAGTGGTTTTCTGAACTTTGTTTTCCCTCTGTTACTGTTGGTAATCTATTACCAATTGTTGGTAATCGATTACTTCAGTTAAAAAATAGTTTTTCAAAGCTTTTTCAAAGGAGGGAACTCAAACCATTTGAACACTTGAGAAATCAACCAAGTTTGCCAAACTCTCTAGGGTATTCAAGCACAGAACAACACATATATTCTTAATCTAAACAATCAATACATATGAAAAACTCCTAAATACATTCATCTAAGAAAACCAAAAAATTACATAGACATCAAAATCAAAAACACCAAGAGAGACCTTCCAAAGCCTCATCAAGCTTTAGTTCCAACACTCCCAGCTCGGGAGCAAGCACTTACTACTCAGGTGGCCGAGTTGGAAGCCGCATCTATTCATCGGGAACAAGAGTTCGCTACTCGGGTGTCATGGATGGGGAATGGGTGGACCGACCTAAGTAGCCTAGGCTTGGTGCCTCCTTCTTTTTTTGTTCCTGTATCTCACCTTCTTCTTCTTTTTTGTTGCCGACCTTAAAGGTCGGTTTTGGGTTGTAACTAAGGTCGTTATGGCCACACAATGTTTACTTTGCTAATGCTTACTTTGCTTTACTTTAATATGATCGTCTTGTCTTCATGCTATATTCTCCCGAACTCGTCCCCTTCGAATACTTATTTATGTGGTTCGCCTGACCGACCTCCAACGAGTCTTAGGCTTGTGTTCACAGCCTGGCGTCGGCCGAGCACTACAAAGGGATGCGATGTCTCCTTTAACTCGGTAGTCGCCGAGCACGATGAAAGGATTTAGTGTCTTGTAAAGGAACGCGGTGTCTCCTTTAGCTCGGTAGCCGCCGAGCTCGGTAAAAGGCTTGTAAAGGGACGCGATGTCTCCTTTAGCTCGGTAGCCGCCGAGCTCGGTAAAGGACTTCTAAAGGGACGCGATGTCTCCTTTAGCTTAGTAGCCGCCGAGCTCGATAAAAGACTTGTAAAGGGACGCGATGTCTCCTTTAACTCGGTAGCCGCTGAGCTCGGAAAAAAGCATAGGTGTGAATGTTGAAATTCTCCTTTATTGAATACTAATGTGGTGCCTCGTTAAAACTTTTTCCGGAAAAACACTCCTTAGGGAAAAACCCGAGCTTAGGAAAAAGAGTACACCTCTATTACAAATTGAAAACATAACGAATTGTTTAAACTTTAGGTCTTCAGATGACTGGCGTTCCAAGTTCTTGGGATTAAATGTCCTCCCATTTCCTGTAACTTGTAAGAGTCGTTCTGATGGTTCTCGAGGATGCGGAAGGGGCCGTCCCAGTTGGCGGCGAGCTTGCCATGAGCTCGGTCTCGTCTAGCCTCCCCGGTCTTTCTCCAGACGAGGTCTCCTGAGATGAAAGATCGTTCCCGGACGTGGGGATTATAGCGACGGGCTGCTCGCAGCTTCGTGGCCAACTCCCTTACTCGAGCTTCTTCTATGGCTTCTTTAATGAGGTCGAGCACCTCCCTTAGGGCGGTCTCGATACTTGAAGTTGTGTAGGTCAGCCTCCTCCACGACGGTTCGCCGATCTCAACTGGTATCATTGCGTCAAACCCATAAGTGAGGCGAAATGGTGTTTCATTGGTTGAGGATTGAGACGTGCAGTGGTATCCCTATAGTACACTTGGCATTTCCTTAGCCCAGTCTCCTTTTACTTTGTCAAGCTTCTTTTTCAACTCGTTGAGGATGACCTTATTGGCTGCTTCAGCTTGTCCATTTGTTTGGGGGTGCTCCACCGATGATGTCCTATGCTGAATACCGAGCTGAGATAAGAATTTGCAGAACGTGGCATCTGTGTACTGCCTCCCATTATTAGTGATCAGGCCATAAGGTATGCCATGTCGGCAAATGATATGTCTCCAAACAAATTTTTGAACTTGTTTGGCTGATATCGTGGCTACTGGTTCGGCCTCGATCCATTTTGTGAAGTAGTTGATGGCCATAAGTAAGAACTTGGTTTGTCTCTGTGGTGGTGGGAATGGACCGAAGATGTCCATTCCCCACAAGGTGAATGACCAAGGTGACGAGATGAGCTGGAGCTCGGTCGAAGGTGTAGCTGGCAATGAACCGTGTTCCTGACACCTTTTACAACTCCTAACATAGTCTTTGGCATCTTTCTTCATTGTGGGCCAGTAGTACCTAACTCGGACTAATCGGGCCGCCATGTTTTTGGCCCCTGAGTGCATGTTGTAGATGCCAGTGTGGAGCTCGTCCATCACATACTGGGCTTGGTCTTTAGTCAAGCATTTCAGCAAAGGAGTAGAAAAGCCTCTTCGGAACAGCTCTTGATCCCGTAGTACATCGTAAGAGGCTTTACCACATACCTTTTGGGTCTCATTCTTATCGTCAGGCAAGACGTTGTCTTGCAAATATGATATAAGGGGGGTCATCCATGAGCTCGATTCTGTATTAACCGAGTAGACCTTATTTTTGTCCTAGCTCGGGGAGATGAGTACTTCCTGAATGATTGAGTGGTGTTGTCTCCCCTTGCCGGAACTCGCTAGCTTAGATAAGATATCAGCTCTATCGTTTTGTTCACGAGGGACATGGACTATCTCAAATTTGACGAAGTGGGAAAGCATGTTCTTCACTCGATGATAGTACTGCTGTAGAAGGGGCTCCTTGGCTTGAAATTCATCTCTAACTTGAGAAGTGACTAACTGGGAATCACTCAGGCACTTCAAATGTCAGACACCCATGTCCCGGGCTAACCTGAGACCGGTCAGCAGGGCCTCATACTCGGCCTGATTGTTAGAAGCCGAAAATGAGAGGCGTATAGCTTATTCCAAAACGAGATCGTCTGGTCCTTCCAATATAACCCCTGCTCCGCTCCCTTTCTTGTTAGAAGATCCATCAACTCTCAATGTCCAACCTAGCTCGTGCTCTCCGATCTCAGGTAACTCTGTGAGGAACTCGACTAGGAACTGGGCTTTCATAGGACCTTAGGGTTCAAACTGGAGTCCGAACTCAAACAATTCTACAGCCCAGGCTGTCATGCGGCCAGCAAGGTCAGGTCGTTGCAATATCTGTCTGACCGGATAGTCCGGCCTTACAATTATATCATGGCTTCGAAAGTAATGTCGTAGTCGGCGAGCAGTGAAGACGAGGACGAGCACTAGCTTCTCTATTGTTTGATACCTGGTCTCTATAGGCTGGAGTGTCTGACTCACAAAGTACACCGGTGTCTGGACTTTGTCAATTTCTTTGACCAGAACCGAGCTGATGGCGATCTCGGAAACTGCTAAGTAAACGTACAAAGGAAGCTTAGGGGATGGGCTGGTCAAAGTTGGCAAGGAGGCTATTTGTGTCTTCAGCTTGTCGAATGCGGAGGCACATTCATCATTCCATTCAAAGCGGGTTGAGCGTTTTAATAATGTGAACAAGGGTCTGCTCTGCTCGGCCAGCTTGGGCAGAAACTGAGATAGGGCGGCCAGGCGCCTATTAAGTCTCAGCAAGTCTTTTAAGCAGGTCGGGCTGGGCATGTTTGTAATGACTGTGCACTTGTCCGGGTTGGCCTCAATTCCTCTTTGGGAGATCATAAAACCGAGGAACTTACCCCCTCCCACGCTGAAGGCACACTATTCCAAGTTCAGCCGGATTTGATGTCGGCGTATCTCTACAAATATTTCCCTTAGATTAGTGGCATGTTGAGTATGGGTTTTCGACTTAACCACCATGTCATCAACGTAGACCTCCATATTACGCCCGATCTGAGCACTAAAGACCTTGTCCATCAGTCGTTAGTAGGTGTCCCCTGCATTCTTGAGGCCGAAGGGCATAGCCTGGTAGCAGTAGTTGGTCGTGGCCGACATGAATGCAGTCTTCGGCTCATCCGGGGGATATATCAGTATCTGATTGTAGTCTGAATAGGCATCCAAGAAACTGAATGCTTCATACTCTGCTGTGTTGTCCACTAATCGGTCAATGCTAGGTAAGGGGTAGGTGTCCTTGGGACAGGCTTTGTTCAAGTCGGTGTAGTTCGTGCACATCCTCCATTTCCCGTTTTCCTTTTTGACCATCACAACGTTGCCCAGCTAAGTGGTGTAAATTATCTCTCGAATGAAGCGGACTTCTAGAAGCTTACCGACCTTTTTTTGAAAGCGACACTCCTCGCCTAGCTTTCTCTTACGTTGTGCCACTGGCCGAGCATGAGGAAGCAGGGATAGCTTGTGGCACATGAGGTTGGGATCGATACCGGGCATATCAGATGGTTACCATGCAAACAGGTTCGCATTTTCTTGCAGGGTTGATATGACTTCTTGGAGGGTGGAGGTTGGCATGGAGGTGTCGGTCTTGGTTACTTAGCCTGCTTTAGGGTCGAGCTATAGTGGTTCAAGGGAGTGGACATAGTGGCTCCCAACTGGTTGAGTGTTCTTCAGCCGATGATGACATTGTAGGAGGTGTCAGCGTCAATCAGAATGTACCTGACTTCCACGGTTTTGTAGGCCTCGCTTCCACCGAAGGTAGTAAGTAGGTCAATATAGCCCCTGGAATGGACTCTCTCCCCGGCAAAATTGAGCAGTTCCTCGGGGTATGGCGTGATGATGGACTCGGGCAGCTCCAACTATTTGAAAATAGACCAATATAGTACATCGGTCGAGCTCCCTTGGTCGATCAGTACTTTGTGAACCCGCCAGTTGGCTATGGTGCAAGAGATGACCATGGGGTCGGTCTGGTCAGGGTCATCTATGCTAAAGTCGGCATCAGAGAACGTGATGGATGGCAAGGTTCTCTTCTTGGGTGACCCAATGTGATTGACGCTTCTCGCGTAGCGTTTGTGGGCCGAAGACGTAGCTCCTCCCCTTGCGAAGCCTCCAGTGTTGATAGTCCCTTTGACCTTATCAGGATTCTGATCAGTCTCCTTACACCAACCTCGGTTCCTGCGTTTATTCCAGTTGTCTCGGGTATCCCGATCTGATTCCCGAGGCCGGGTCTTTGAGCTCGGCCCCATGTACCTTTCGGGGTGTTTCTGCTCGACTTGGACGAATCTTCGTAACTCACCCGATGTTATGAGGCGTTCTATGAGGTCTCGTACTTGGCGACAATCTTCTATGGTGTGCCCGGTATTCTGGTGGTAAACAAATTGTTTGGTCGGGTCAGCGTCTGAGGGAGATTGGGAAGCTTTAGGACGGCGTACCAATTCTAATGCGCAAGCTTCCCTAAAACTTTTGTCCCTGGATGCATTCAGGGGGTGTACGAGTTGTATGAATTGGAGCGACGATCCCTATTTGACTCCGCCCGACTGGAGGAGGACTCCTTTTACTTGGGTGGACGACCATGCTCTCGAGCTCGGCGCTTGGCCTCGGTGTTTTCTTCTATGTTCATGAAACGGGCAGCTCGGGAACGGAGGTCGTTCATATTGATAGGAGGTTCAGCGAAAAGAGAATCCGAGAAGGGGCTGGAGTTGAGCCCGGCCTGTATGGCGTGCAGTGTAACAACGAGATGGAGGTTGGGTATAGTCCGGCAGGCCAAAGCAAAGCGGGTCATATACTCTTTGAGGGATTCCTTGTCTCCCTGTATCGCATGATGAAGCGATATAGAGGTGGTGGGTGTTGGTTTGGCGTCTGCAAACCGGGCTTGGAAATGCTCGAACAGGGAGTCAAAAGAGTCCACGGACATCGGAGGGAGTGAGTAGTACCAATCGAGGGCTCTCCCTTTAGGGTTGTGGGAAACATTCGACAGAGTACGTAGTCGTCATCAACGGTCATGACGGCCTGGGTCAGGAAGGCTCAAACGTGAGTAACTGGGTCCGTAGATCCATCGCATTTATCTTGGGATGACCATCTCCAGGATTCGGGAACCCGGGTGTAGAGGATGGCTGGGGTGAAGGGGTGGAGAGTCCAAACTTTACCAAGTCCATGCGTTTGGGGAGGAGGTCCGAGGTCCGTGAATGGCTGAGCCTGGGAGAGGTCTTGCCGAGCTACAGAGATCATGTCGGGCCGAGGAAGTAGCGACATGCACATCCTCAACCGTAGTGTGTGGGTTGCTGGGGCTAACGCGCGAATTGGATCTGGCTTCTTCTCCATGCCTAGGTTCTTCATCCTGGTTGGGAATGAGGGGGGTCCTGCCTGGGATTCCTTGAGTTCTCTGTCGCAGGGCTTGCAATTCCAGAATATCGGCTTCACGCTGATGTTGGATGGTATCCAGATTCGCCTGCGTAGTTTGAAAGGCCCTCTCAGTATCTTGATTCTGGGTTCACAATACTTCCACACGAGCATCCATCCGCTCTTGGGCCTCCGCCAACGCTGCATCAACCCGTGATTGTATGAGTTCCGCTATGGCAGCATCCATCATGGTGTTGGAGTGACTGTGAGTGCGAACCATCTGAGTGTGGTAGCTGTGGGATTAAGAATTATCTGGGTGGTTGTGGGATTAAGAATTATCTAGCCCCATGGTGGGCGCCAAATGTTCTTGCTGGATTTTGAGGTGATCCGAGCTCAGCTCAGCCTTGAGAAATTCGGCGACGTGAGGGGTTGGAACCCTCGTTGATTTGTATGAGTAATTTAGGTTTAATTTTGTGTGTCAGTTTTGAATCCTCTATCGATATTTATAAGGATCATAATTAGGGTTCCATATTTTTGGATTTCATGGGGAAGATTGTTTCAGGCCCAAGAATTCTGATATATCAAGGAAAAGATATTGTCCAGATTTGTCCAGATATATTCTGTTTATGTCCAGCTCGGCCCGGTCAGTGAGGTGAACCCGGGGTCAAGGGATGAACTCGGTGCTCATCCTAGATCCGGTACACTATTATTAATTAAATATTGGATAAAATAAAAAATTATGTATACTTTGACATTTATACTACATTTTTCTCTTTATTTTATTTGGTACGTAACTTTTAACTAATAAGATCGGCCCTTAAATATCATTTTCGTTAATAATAATTTTATCGATTGAAAGAGAATTGGTATTAATAGAAGATGCTGTGACTTCTAAGGAAAAAAACACTCTTCCCAACGGATCCAAATTACAGTTTTATTAAAAATATTAACATGCTTATTAATTTGGGAAAACATCTCTCCCATTAGGATCCTTAACGGGGAAATTAAAATGAAAATAAGATATTATCTGTTGATTAATACTAGCTAGTGAAACCATTCTGAATAAAAAAGATTTTCGTTGAAAATTATGTGCAAGAAACTGATTCATGACCGCCATGATCGCGTTTAGATGTTGATTTATCTGAAATTTCTGGTATGAAAAAAAATATTTGTTTCGATGTCGTCAATTATTTCAAGATATTGTATATTTTTTTATTTATATTTATTAATATCTAATTAACTTGAACCATAGGTACATAAGGAACATCGTCATAGAATTTAAAAAAGAAAAGAAAAAATGATTTATGAAACTCTTCTTCGATTCCTCTTATTTTTCTTTGTACTCGGCGAATACATATTGCACACAATGTTTGTCTGTCAATTACCCATGTATTTGTCCCTTAATTGTTGTGATCATGCGCCCGCGGCTTGAACAATGTTTCTCAAATCCTATATATGTCATTTTATTTTAAAATTACTAATTATTGTTCCACTTTGTTGTTACCTGTTTTATCATTTGTCAAATAGCATTTTTCTTATGTGAATATTGAGTATTTTTTAAATTTGGTTATATATTTTATATTTTTAAAATGTATCATTTTAATTTTTTAATATATTTTTTTAAATTATTAATTTCATCAATAATGTCAATAATTTAAAATTTAAAATAATTAATTTAATATAAAGGTGACTTTTAGACACCATAAAAGTAATAAAGGATCCTACACACATAATTTCAAATGAAATATTTAAAAAAAATAAAATGAAAATTTTAAACTTAAAGAACCAGAATAAAAAATATCTAAAGTTAAAAAATTAAAATAATATTTAGTCTTTATAATTGCTACCTCTCAAAGCAATACCTGTACGACTCAGCGTGATGCAATTTCAATGGATTGATACAGGACAAAAATTTTAGGACAAAAACAGGTAGTGTTAGGAGCAAATTGCGCATTTTTTGTCTTTAGAATGAATAAAGGAATTGACAGAAACAGAATAGTTCTCCAACTACATGCCAATGTTGTCTTTATCTACGGGTCACTTAATCATGTCAAAGAGCTTAGATTTTGTTTGTCATATAAAAACTCCACTCTATTATGGTATCTAATGCAGCCCTCGCTTTGACCTTCTACTAGTTAATTATTAAAATTATAAACACAGAGAGGGATATATATATATATATATATATATATATATATATATATATATATATATATATATATATATATATGTGCCATTAATAATGTCCATATAATCCAAGTTTTGAATGAAAATTTAAACAAGCTGTTAGCAATGATGAAATTAGCAACTATATATTGTTGTATATCTTAATTTTAATAATTAACTGCTATTCAAATAAGATTAATGTTTTACGCAAGGGTTGACTTTGTTTTTATGCGTACAGATATCATGCCATATGGTAAGTGCGTGCTTTGCTGATTTACATGCTTCGTTACAATTCGTAGTCTAATACCTAGTAGTAGTTGCATGAAATTTGTCACCAGCTTTCAAGTCTCTTTCATTTCGGGCATGCACCGTTGAATTCATATCTTTAAATTTTTCAAAGTCTTGCAAAGCACATTAATCTTTCATTATTTTGCGGAACAAGGAATTTGTATAAAACTGTCGTGAGATTAGTCTTGCGTAGAAGGAAATTGAAAAATAGCTCTCACGGATCTATTAATAATCTTTGATACTATCTTATAAGGTGAATTTGAATACAATTTTTGTTGTCTTATTTCTAGTTGTCATGGGACTTGGAAATTTTCCAATAATACATATTCGATATATTATATATTGATTTAAAGTTCCAAATTAAAGAAAAAGATATAGAGAAATGACGCAGGACTTTTTCTTCATGGTCTGCTAGCCCTTGGAATATGCATGTGGTAAATCACAAAGACATGTTTAGTCAGCACAGTCGACAAACTCATAGTGGACGATAAGATGGCCCTGTGCATTCCCACTTCCGTCCGAGTCAAGTCTTTGGAACACACTTATGTCTAAGTCTAAGCCTCCATTGCTGCATTGATCCACAATTCTCGCTATTTCCTGATCTCCTGTTCGAGTGTTTGTTACCTACAGCCACATCATCAACAATAAATTATCTTGCATGCTTTCTTAATCAATCAAAAGCAACATGTATACATACTAAAAAGATTCTGAATTTAAATATGATTTAGTAAGAAATGATAACGTACCCTCAAGCACTTGCCACAAGATGGTTGGCCTGTGGGCCCAACAGGTCCACAAAAGGAAGTCCAACCATATTTGCTGCGCCATGAGAAGGGTTGGTTTGCATCCCAAGTGGCGCAATATGCACTCACCGCTAGCAAGTCCCAATTATGCTTCTCAGGTTCGTATAAATTATATGTTGACTGCACTGTGGCACTTTGAGCAGAGGCCAAAGCAATTATGCAAACTATGGACAACACGAGTAATGTAACCTTTGCCATCATCATATTATTGTTATGATGTTAATTAATCTTGCTTAGTTTGCAAGTTTGCTTTGCACTTGAATTACATGTGCATGCATTTATAGGCTTCATTGGAGCCGGCACACCAATGAGGCCATGATCTTTTCTATTAATATTTAAAGCATATGCTAACTAATTCTGTTTCCTCGTATAACTTTGGAATTGTATTACAACACATCATTACATAGTCTTCCACGAAATTCCTGCCTGACATAATTTTTTGAAGGAATATTCGATCTTAATTCAGATCGAAAATGAATGCAGTAAGATATTAATCATTTTAGATAAATTAAAGGTAGAAGAAAGAAACAAAACTGGCTATATATGTAAGATTATATACATGATGAGTATAGTTCAATTAATAATTTACACCGAATCTGTGTGGATTAGCTCTTTTTAATTTCCAGAGCCAGATGTAACTAAATCCGAGTCGAGAAATTACAATATTAATAAAAAAAAGAGTATAATTATTATTCTAATTAATTAAGAATTGATAAATAATACTTTGTTTCATTATAAACTGATTTATTCTTTTACATTTTCCTTCAATTTTATATGTTTATTGAATTTGACTGTATAATAACGCTAGTTAAGATGTTAAATAATTTGATGACTGAATACGCTATAAAATAATTTTAGAATAACAATGAATCAAAATTAAAATAAACAGTTAAATGAGTTAACTATTTACAAGTTTATGAATAAATTTATTTATTAATTATTATAATCTTTATTCAGTTATGGAGTATATTATATACGTTAGTTGTATGTAATGTATCAATCATAAATAATTTAAAATTAAAAATTTTAATCATAGTCTCCACCGGGGCACACCATCTTAGGCCCGAGTCTAGTTCTTGGGCTTGACAGCTATTTCCTCAGAGTCGCATTGTATTATCTGGGATCATGAAACTATTTAGCCATCAACTTCATTGTGCCTTCAGTTAAACAATGAACACAAATCTTGCATATAGTAATTAAGAATTACTAACGACAATTGTCTTGTTTTGTTGACGTTAAAAATCACATAAACATCTATATTATTGTTCAGATATTAAAAGAAACATCTTCCAAGAAATAGCCGAATAAGTGGTCTATGCATTTGGAGTGTGTTTATAGATTAGGTCTCTAACTAGTTCATATTATCTTCTAATATTGATGTAATATTTTGAAATTAGGAATTTCATATCTTTTTGTTGCTAGAGATTTTGTAGCTCGTTGTGTTCCGGTATTCTTGTTAGCACATCCTTCCAATGAATGAAGATTTTCGCCAGAAAGATAAGTAAGTGGAATTCTCATTCGACAGATACAAAGTCATATTTAATCTTAACCTACGAGCAATAAAAGCCTTGCTCAATATCTTTAAAGACCCACAACCCCTAATATCAACCTTGTAAAGCATAGATGCTAAAAAAGTCTGGACTCGAGATATTAAAGAAGCCCAACTTAATTGATTCAACATAATATCTAAGTCATGATGAATTATAATATTTGATTTCTGTTCCTATAAAATAAAATAGCTATCTTGACTATCGAGAATAATAAAAATATTAACATTCATATGAAATACGGAATGCAAGAGAATCGTACTAACAGTTATAAAGTATTTTCCTATTAATAAATAGTATATGTATTGACATTCTAAATTTTACTAATTTATTCAATTACATTGATCTATATGAAAATTTTGTTGATATGTTTATATTAGCGATGATTTTCAATTATGATAGACAATGTGTAATTTTTTTACACCGACAAATGATAATGCATCATTTTTTTAAACCGTTAATCTATTAGGAAAAAATGCTATTTTTTAATAACAATAATAATAAAATAAACTTCCTGTCGATTATGAAATTATGAGAATAAGTTATTATTTGGCTTGATTAATACATAAACCGACTCTCAATCAAAGATTTTCATTGAAAATTATGTGGAAAAATTGGTTGATGGCTGTCACGTTAAAAAGTTAATTTTCGTTGAATTTTTTCATCTGAAATAAATAAAGGTATGCAACATTATCATTTTTTATCATTATTATAAAAAAATGTAGGATTCTTTTTAAATATATCTTTCTTTTAATTTCAAATTAATTGCAAAATCTATAAATAGCACACAGACACACACACACACACACACACACACATATATATATATATATATATATATATATATATATATATATATATATATATATATATATATATATATATATATATATTGTATTTATTTAACTTTAACAAAATAATGAATATGCATTGTGGCAAAAGTTTCATTTGAAAATAATCACTCGTTAGATTTATTCAATATCATGGATAGTTTTAGAATAAATTTAAAATCTATAATATTTTACTTAATTTAATAATTGTGACATTTTCGAGTGTCGTATTCGGATAGGTGAGTCCAGGAGCACATATTTTAAAGATGGGAGGGACCAATTGATAAATTTTTGTAAAAATTATCATCATAATAAATATATAAATAAATTAATTTTAAATAGATTAATTTATTTTATTAAAATTAATTTAAAACAGATTATTTTATTCAAAATTAGTTTTGAACAAAAATAAATAAATTAATTTCAAATTAAAATATAAAATAAATAACATAAAAAAATATTACGTTATTTTACTTTAAAGTGAATTAACCTATTTAAGAATTAAAAATATATAAAAAGTTAATATATAATAAACATTAGAATCTCATTTAAATAAATGAAAATTTTAATTTATATTAAATATAATTTAATAATTTGATATATTAAAGTAAATTTATATAAAAAAAATTAAAATAAATATTTGAAATTATATGTGATAGATAGTTTTTTTTTATATGTAATTTTGGAGTTAAAGAATTGTTATAGTCTGACAAATATTAAATTTTGTACAAAATATTTTTCATTTTAATTTTATTTTTCATATACAATTTTTTCTTTTAATTTTATTTTTTTAGATAGGAGTCTATTGAGGTCAAGTTCAATAACCATGCAATACTTTCTTTTACCAAAGTGTAAGCAGTAACTCGACACTTTTACTTTTTTAGGCACCAAAGCTGTGATATTTTTTTTTAAAAAAAAAAAAAAAAAACACTTAAAATAACCTTTGCCAGCAGATTTGCCATAGTGAGCTTGAATAACCCTAAAAATTGACTGTTTCCACACTATTTGGTTTTTATGCGTAGTTAGTTAGCCTGTGACTAAGGATAACGCAATTGATTAACATTGGACAAAAAGCTTCTCAGACAAATAAAGGAATTAATAAATAAAAATTGGCAGTAGCAGCTTGATTTTCTTGTCTTTAGAACGAGTAAATGAATTGACAGAAACAGAGTAGTTTTCCAACTTCAAGGCAATGTTACCTTGTCCAGTTCTGTTTATGAATTACTTAAGCATGCATAAGATTTTGTTTGTCACGTCTGAAAAAACTCGAGTGTACTAATTATAGGATCTTAAGCTGGCCTCGTGTTGGCCTTCATTAACTAAACTTGGCAGTTCATACAACAGCTTTTTTTTTTTTTTTTTTTTTTTTTACAACTATATTACGCTAACAACTGTAATACGTAGCTAACTAGTTACCCCACTTACAGAATATCTACGTATTTCTCTTTTTCTATACTTTATATGTATATGTATTTCTCTCTCTTCATATTTTATAACTAGTTGTCTGATTGTCTACATATTGCAGTTGTCTACCTAATATTTTTTGTTTTATATATACGTCACTGCTGGTTTGCTCATTACATTGGGTATTAAGATTTTAGTTTGAATTCTATTTCATATTTATTTTTCAAATGGAATAATATTACTTTAGGCTGAAAAGAGATTTTTTTTTTATTTTTTTAAAAGAGATAGTCAAAACTTCTATGCTACTTTGAGTTGGATTGAAAGGAAAAGAGGAAAAAAATAAAAAGATAAGGGGTATAGATATGGTAAATTTCCATTTTAATATATATAATAATATTGTGATAGAAAGAGAAAAAATAAATAGAAAAAATATGTAATATTAGTTTCTCAGGATATAATAAGAATTTTTCTTAAACAAATGAAAACAGAACTCATAAGTGTAATAATACAAAAAAAGAACTCAACTCAATTTATACAGTGCTTAGAAAATCAATATGATAAAGAAAATAAAAATTAAATTTTATTAAGTTAATTATATTGCAATAATGACCAAAATATATATAATAAAATAAGTTTAATGAGAACTATATTAGGAATAAAAATAATTAAAAGTTCATAATTTATGACGACCATAATTTAAATTTGAATTCAAAGACGTGAGCTTTTATCATTTTAATATATCTCTAAATACGTAAGAAAAATAAAATATATGTTGAATATTTTTTTAAAATAAAGTATTACGAACTTGTTAAATAAAGAGTCCAGGCTCAAGAAATAAGAAATATTAAATTTTTTTAATGAAAGGTTCTTGTCTTCTTGATTATTAACCTTGAGGCAAAACTAGGTTGGCACTACCCAGCTAGCAACACTGAAGAATATTACTGAATGAAGAAATCAAAACATAAAATATGAAAACACTCAGATATTGTAATAAATCACACACGTACTTGCTAAATAATCTTAGGGATAGATAATCAGACGAATTACGTATAAAATGTGAAAAAGAAAAATAATAATAAAAATAATACATAAATATATACGTTCTTATTTAGTAGAATTCACTGTATAACATTACTCCACGTAAGACAGTATCTCCTGTCGCATCACATTCATAAATTCTGAAATAAAGTTAAAGCCGGTTCAATTTTCACAGTCCTGGTACTCTGGTAATATTCAAGTGGACCGCACTAATTTAACATTTCACCTACTTTATTTATCAGGTGTATAGGAAACGTGAAAATGTTTTCCAGTAGGTAAGTTTCTTATGTAAAAAGAAAAAGATAAATTTATTTTTAAAACTTTAAAATTAAATTTTTATTAACTAATTTATATTTTTTTTAATTTTTAAAAGATGTAAAATTTTTTGTAAATTAATTGATGCGAAATTATTTTTATTCTCAAAGAGAGAAATTTCCCTTTTTCTTATTATTATTTTTTTTCTATAAATCATTATAGAAATTTCCTGTTATAGGTATAAATTTCTCATTTCATTTGATTATGGTTACACTGTTTCTATTTTATTCTACTTTACAAAATGTATTGTTATAAGGCGACTGTGATCCAGCAAATCGACCTGCCTGCATCACAATCATCTTTACAAGACCAAAAAACCTAAGTCTGGAAAATTGAACACCATCAGGAGAGCATTAGAATAAGTTTTCTATACTATTTGTTACGTATTTAATCCAAATATTCCTTAGCGTATAGTGTTTAATGACTTTGTGTGTTCAATAATAGCGTGCATATGATAGTTTAGCTATTAGACACACGTTGATGCTCTTGTTGTAATTGTTGGAGAAAGGAAAAAAAATACTTCTCTGTGTATATTATTATTCTCTTTTCTCTGTTCTTTGTTTACACACAAAGTCTCTTATTTATAGTGGTATCCATAACAAACTAACCACTAACAAACTAATTATTAACAGATTAACAACTAACAGACTTTTGAATTAGACAATCTTTAACACTTCCCCCTAATTCAAAATCTACAAAAATCAAAGACAAACAACATTCAGTAGTCTTCTAAGTTCTCTGAATCTGTCAGCTCTCAATGACTTAGTCATTATATCTGCAATTTGTAACTCTGTTTTACAATGCTTCAGTCTGATCTTCCCTTTTCCAACTTGATCTCTCAGAAAGTGATACTTCGTCTCTATGTGCTTGCTCCTTCCATGTGCAACCGGATTTTTAGCTAAATTGATAGCAGATTTGTTATCTATCAACAAGTCAACATAGCCATCAAAGCCAACCTTAAGTTCTTCCAGTAACGATTCTAGCCACAAAGCTTGGCATGTAGCATGACATGCAGCAATATACTCTGCTTCACAGGTTGATAAAGCTATAACAGTCTGCTTCTTGGAACACCACAAGATTGGAGAACCAGAGAGTAAAAACACATAACCCATGGTGCTCTTTCTCTCCAATAAATCCCCACACCAATCAGAGTCAGAATAGGCTACAAGTTGTAACCCAGCTTTCTCTGAATGATTTGAGTAAAGTACTCCAAAATCAAGTGTGCCACACAAATATCTCAGAATACGTTTAGCTGCCATGAAATGCGACTTCTTCGGATTACTCATGAATCGACTTACCAAGCCAACGCTGTATGAAATCTCTGGTCTTATATGACAAATAAACCTCAAACAACCAATCATCTGTCTAAACAAAGTACCATCCACTGCTGATTCCTGTTCACCATTATCAAGTTTCAGATTTGTTTCTGCAGGCGTCACTGCAATATTGCATTCCAGCATTTTGAATTTCTTTAATACATCATGAATGTATTTCTTTTGGTGCATAAAGAGTCCACCTTCAACTTGTTTGAACTCAATGCCAAGGAAGTATGACAACCTTCCTAAATCAGTCATCTCAAATTCTGATTTCAAGCACTGTTTCACAGCTTTAATATCGTCTGTATTGCTTCCAGTTATAAGTAGATCGTCTACATAAAGACAAACGAATAGAATACCTCCACCACCCATTGCTTTAATGTACAGACCATGCTCCACATTACATTTCTTGAAGCCTGAACTTGAAAGGAAATCATTAATCCTTTTATTCCAAGCTCTCGGTGCTTGCCTTAAGCCATACAGAGCTTTTCTCAGTCTATAGACCTTGTCTTCACTTCCTTCTATAACAAAGCCTGGAGGTTGAGTAACATAGACTTCTTCTTCAAGAGGTCCATTTAGGAATGCTGACTTAACATCCAGCTGCCACATATTCCAGTTCTTCAACGTAGCAAGAGCAACAACCAGTCTAACAGTTTCCAATCTTGCAACTGGTGCAAACACTTCAGAGAAATCAATCCCTTCTGTTTGCATAAATCCTCTAGCCACTAGTCTTGCTTTGTATTTGACAATAGTGCCATCTGGATTCAACTTAGTCTTGAATACCCACTTCACATCAATAGACATCTTGTTAGCTGGAAGTTTCACCAACTCCCAAGTTTCATTCTTCTTTATCGACTTCAATTCTTCATGCATAGCCTCCTTCCACACTTTGCTTTTCAAAGCTTCATCAATACTGACAGGTTCTGCATTTGCAAGAAGTGCAATATGCTGGAGCAATTCCCCTTCGTCTGTTACAGCATCATCGAAAGTAATTTCGCAATCTCTGAGTCTTGCTGGTGGAGTTCTGGATCTGGTGGGTCTTGTTTGAATACATCTCTCAGGTGAATTTGCACCTTGAAACTCAGTTCTGGGTTCGTCTCTACCGAACGGTAACAAACTCTCTGATTCTGACGTATCAGACGGAGACATAATGTCATGAGCAGACGATGTAGGTACAGACGACGTATGTACAGACGATGTAAGTTGGCTTGACTCGATGAAATGCACGTCTCTGCTAAATACTACTTGTCGTGTCTTCGGATTGAAGAGCTTGTACGATCCAGTGGAGTTGTAACCAACGAAGATCATTTGTTCACTTTTATCATCCAACTTCCTTCTCTTTTGATCTGGAATATGCCTATAGCACAGTGAACCAAAAATTCTGAAATGCCTGACTGAAGGTTTCTTCCCTGTCCATACCTCTTCTGGAACCTTAAATTCCAGCCTCTTTGTAGGACAATGATTCAACACATAAGCTGCAGTTGCTGCAGCTTCTCCCCAAAATTCATGTGACAGACTTTTACTCTTCAGCATACTCCTAACCATGTTTAGGATGGTTCTGTTCCTTCTCTCAGCCACCCCATTATGTTGAGGAGTATAGGGTGCTGTTATCTCATGCACAATCCCATTTTCCATGCAAAAATCATCAAATTCTCTGGAAATAAATTCACCACCACCATCTGTTCTCAGTATTTTGATGGATTTTTCAGACTGCTTCTCAACTAAGCACTTGAAGGATTTGAAAATGGGAAACACCTCACTTTTAGCCTTAATAAGGTAAAGCCACAATTTTCTGCTGAAGTCATCTACAAAAGTCACAAAATACTTGTTCCCTCCTAAGGATGGATGTAACACCCTCAAAATTAATTTTCATAAATAATTTCGTAGTTAAAACATTTACTAAAAAATTCTATAAAAATGTGCATATTAACTGTTTACTGTTATAATTTGATTAGACAGAAAATGTAATTCAAAAATAATTTATCATTGGGTAGCAATATTATTACGTAATTTGATAAAATTATGATTACATTTCTAAATAAAAATGTAGTAGAAAAATAAATTTGTTGTTTGACATTTTTATTATTATTTGATATTTCGAACATTTAAAACTTATTTTATATTTGATTTGAGAAACATTTTAAGAATTAAAAAAAAATAAATAAATAAACTTAGAATAGCCCATGCAAGATTCAAACCTGCAAGCTGCAGGTTATTAAGCCACCACTCTAACCAACTGAGCTACTAGGTCTGTCTGATATTTTTTTTAAAATAAATATAATGTATATAATAAGTACGAGAAAAATATGTAAGAAAAATAGGGAAAAATATTTTTTAGACTCATTATAATATAATATTAATTATAGAATAATCATATATGATATTTGAATAATGGAATTAAAATAATAAAGTATTTAAAAATAATAATAATAATAATAATAATAATAATAATAAAATAAATAAATAAATAAATAAATAAATAAAAGTTAAAAAATTATGAACAAGTGCAATATGTCATGAGTGATGGAAAAATGTACTAAGTTAGTGGTGTTAACATCAATTTGTTTAGTGGAGCATTAAAAAGAAAAAGAATTATAATTTATTGTTTATGGTAAAACCACTAAGTATATTAAATTTACCACTAATAATATTTTAAATTTTATTTCATCTATAAATAGAAACCAATTGAGAACACTTCAGCCATGAATTCATTTGCACCAAAACACCAAAATTTTAGTTTTTCCAATTTACCAAAACCATAAGCCTATTTTGCTAAAATTCCAAATTTTTCTAAATTTACCAAAACCACTTCACTTAACTTTGTGTGGGAAGTAGGATCAACCTTCTTTCAACCATTAGAAGATCTTTCAAAGCATTTTCAAGAAGGAGAAAAATTAAGGTGAGGGAAGTTTCTAAATTATTTTAAGTTTTAAATCTAATTAAGTTTTCAATTCTAGAATAATCTTAAAATATTTGTGTTCTAAAATTTATGAACTTATAATTATTATTGAAGTTTTAAAGTAATAAGAATTATAAGGGAAGTTGCAATTTATTTAAGTTTTCAAATACTAAAATAATGCATATTTAAAAATAAAATAAAAATAATTAAATAGAAATGGTGGGTGCATGACTTGAACCCAAGACCTTCTAGTTTTCAATCATAATCTAACCGTCTGAGCTAGTCCAGATTTCAATTATATTACCGCATATTTATATTTTTATATTTAAATATTTCCGCTTTCATTTGTTTATACTTCGTATAATAATTTGAGCATCATAAAATTATGAAATCTAACTAGCAGGCTCGCCACCTTTTACCGATTTCATAACTTTAAGTTATTTATATAATATTTAATTTTATGAAATGATAATTTGAGATCTTAAAATTATGAGATCTAACTAGGAGGCTCTGCCACCTTTACTGATTTCATAACTTTAAGTTATTTATATAATACGTAATTTTATGAAGATTTTTAACAATTTTAAAGAGTAATTGGAAAATTTGATTTGAATGTGAATGACTTTTGACGTATATTTGGATAATGACTTGGATTGTGTATGTTTACCTTTTCCTTGAATTTGGTTGATGATTGAGACTGTGATTGATTACCTATGCTATGCACGTTGAAAACTGTGATGAAAACTATGATTAATATACTATAAATTATTAACCCATAATATAAAATATAATGATGGAGTAGACTTGTAATATCAACAAGTTGGTGCTGTTTTAAATGAGATTTTTAGAAAGGGAGATAAGATTTCATTCATTCATGCATGCCTCAAAAGAGGTGGCCTCGGTTAGAGGTACAGATAATAACTTAATCCGTGCGTCTTGTGGGATGCCAGACTTGGGGGATTTCCAATAGTGAGAATTCATTTAATTCATGATGATCACATGTTTGTTTATGAGATTCTGTGCACCACTGTGGAATCCCAACTGGTCGGTAAGTTTTACGATGATGATGTCGTATTATCTGAGATGGTACCACATTGCATATTTTTGGAGTTGAGGTTGGAGCATGCATCATATAGAAATTTCATTTAAGTCATAATCCATTCTTTATTTATTTGATTAGGATATATATCATATTAATATTTTTATATGATATATATTATATTGATATTTTTACATGATAAGTATTTTTATTAAGATATTGGAACTTACCCTTGCGTGTTTGTGTCTGTAGTTTGACACCTGTGATGATCCTAAATTTTATTCGGAGAAGCAGATTAACAGGTAGATTCAGTAATCATGTGTGGAGACATGAGGATTTAATGGAATAATGTGTATATTATAATTATCACAATATTACGTATCTATGTGACATTTTGTAAATAACTCTTGATGTATGGTTATGATGTGATCTATGTGATGTGTTTTAATTTTATGGTGACGTTTTTTTTTTAGCAAGGAAATTATTTTAAGATTTTATTTAAAGAAATCTAAATGAAGGGAAACAATTTCAAATAATAATAATAAATAGATAAAAAAAGAAAATATTTTAGCAATGAAAAATAGCGGGGCGTTACAATGGAACCTCAAATGGACCACACACATCTGAATATACCATATGCAGTAAACTATTGGCTCTCGATGCAGTGTAATTGCTGAATGATGATCTGGGTTGTTTACTGATTAAGCAGCTATCACAGACTTTCTTAGGCACGTGTACAGACGGAAGCCCAAGAACCATTTCTTTGGATTTCATGAGACTAAGATCCTTGAAATTAAGATGACCAAGCCTCATGTGCCACAACCAAGTGTCGTCCGATAGAACTTCGGAGTTAAGACATTGAGTCTCAACAGCATTAAGATGTAGCTGGAAAGTTCTGTTTGATGCAAGCGGTGCCTTCATGATTTTCTTTTCTTCAGCATCAATAACTTCCAAGAATCCGTTCTTCATGGCTATTGAGAAACCTTTCTCCAATAGTTGTCCCAAGCTGATTAGATTGCTACTCATGGTAGGCACATAGAGCACATCATACAACAACGCATTCCCACCATCATTCCTCTTGATTATCATATCTCCAATGCCTTCTGCTTGAATCATTCTATCATCAGCAAACTTTACTTTTCTTTTCTTACTTGGATCAAAATTTATGAGCCAATCTCTATGGCCTGTCATGTGATTAGATTAGAACAAATGTTAGTTAGTCCGCATACCAAACTTCTTCACTGCAACTTTCTTGAGTATTTGTCGTCTGTAACATTACAGACGCAGACGACATTACAGACGCGCACAAATCTTCCTGCACCGTTGTCACCATTAGCAGAACAAGGCTTTCATCCCTGTTATCTTTCATTTCTTCTTTTGCCATATGAGCTTCATCATGCTGTTTCCTGCGATGATCAAACTGGTTTGGGGGAGCTTGACATTCGGATGAAAAATGTCCAATTTTATTGCAATTGAAACATTTGATTTTTCTTCTATCTATTTTCTTCTTTCCTCCTTTCCAATTGGATCCTCTTCTCCTTGAGGAAGTTTCTGTTTGATCTTGATCAGTCTTCTCTTGTTCTTGATGAGAACTTCTGCCCTTTCCTCTGTAATCTTTCCCTTTTCCTCGGTTTCTTGATCCACCCCTGCCATCATAACCTCCTTTCTTTGAAGTCTGGGCTTGTAGAACCTGTTCTACACTTTTCTCAGTGGATCTTTCAATGAGCCTCTGCTCATGTGCCTCGAGGGAGCCTTGAAGATCTTCAACCTTCAGTTCTTCAAGATTCCTTGATTCTTCAATGGCCACAACAATGTGATCAAAGTTAGGGGTCAGGGTCCGTAAAACCTTCTCAACAATCGCTTGATCAGTCATCGTTTCACCACATGCCTTCATTGCATTGGTGAGAGTAAGGATTCGATTAAAGAATTGAGCAATTTTTTCATTTGACTCCATTTGCATCAACTCATACTGGCGTCTCATAGTTTGAAGACACACCTTCTTCAATTGATCTGCTCCTTGATGACATTTCTCCAGGATCTTCCAAGCCTTCTGTGACGTCTTTGCTTCTGCAATCTTCTCAAAGTGTGCATCGTCGACGCTCTGATGAATAAGGCACATTGTTTTGCAATCTTTCTTTTTGTTTTCCTTGTATGCCACCCTATGTGCTTCTGTTGCGTCTATAGCAAGTTCTGGGTAGCCATCTTCAACAATCTCCGTAACTTCTTGAAAGCCGAAAATGGCTTTCATCTGAATACTCCATCGATTCCAGTTTTTGCCATCAAGAACAGGGAGATTCGATTGTAAGGTTGCGCTGGTGTGTCCCATTGTAAATCAACCAACAAGAACGTCCCTTGAATCTGAACCACGCTCTGGATACCAGTTTGTTGGAGAAAGGAAAAAAATACTTCTCTGTGTATATTATTATTCTCTTTTCTCTGTTCTTTGTTTACACACAAAGTCTCTTATTTATAGTGGTATCCATAACAAACTAACCACTAACAAACTAACTACTAACAGACTTTTGAATTAGACAATCTTTAACCGTAATTAGATGTAACATTCACTACTTTTGTATATATTTATACTTTCGTAATACAACGAAAAATTGTAATAAAGAGTTCTTCTCAAAATTTTAACTTTATCATGTTTTCTCTAGTTTTCTCAACTCGCAAGGTTCTTGGTCATATTAAATAATATCAAGAGTTCAGTTGTGATTATAAGGAGTAAGTATAACAATGCTAAGAATGGAGATCGAAAAGTTCGGAGAAGGTATACCGATAATTTCAATTTATAACATATGAAAATTAATGTGCTGGTCATTTATTAAGGTTTTGATGCAACGTTGTCAGATAAAGTAATAGAAGAGAAAAATGAAAAGAAACACAGGAAGATTACTAAAAAAGCCCCATAGTGCAATCTTGCTTAGTCTAAGAGACAAGGTGCTTGTGGAAGTTGGTGGAGAATAGACAAATTTAGTGGTGTGGTATAAATTGGAAGATTTGCATTTGCAGAGGTCATTAGCAAATAAACTTTATTGCAAGAAAGGCTTGTATGTGTTGGTCATGGAGAATTTCAATAGAATTATCATGGATTTGAAAGACATTGGCACGAAGATAGATGATGAATACCAAGCCATCATTCTTCTGAGTGCCCTGCTAAGCCTTATGAACACTTCATTGATATAATATCGTATAGAAAACTACGTTGTCAATAGTTCAGGTGAAAAGGTTGCACTGAACTCAAAGGTGGTTCATATGGGCTGAGTCCAAGAAGGAAGACGTTGTTGAAGAATTGTATGTGATTAACAATAATGACAAAAAGGATCTTGAGAACAAGAAATTGAAGTTCAAAAAAACAAAGGAAGAAGTATCACATTTCTGATAAAGAATGTCAAAGTAGGACTTGTTCCAATTCTCGTATTTGTTCGTCTTCTTCGTTAATCATTGTAGCAGCATTTAACCCATCACATTCCATTAGCTATGATACTAAATTGTCATAGCAGTCAATTGTTGTATTCTTACAATTAAAAGAACAATCTATTTACAAGCATTAACATACTCTTCTAAAACTGACAAAAATAAAATCTGATTATAACCATCAAACAACTCTTGCTTCTCATTTTTTTCACTAACTTCTAAATTTATAACCCACTAAAATAACATTTAATATTTATTCAACAATTCCACATATATAGGTCAAGAGTCATGCGTGCTGGAGATTCAAACTGATCGTGCTTGAGAGAATCATATGCTAGCTGCTTTAGGCGGAATCCACACGGGTAAGGATTTCATCCACTTTCTTATATTATCTGCAGTATATAAAAGTAAAGAATCGTATTCCAATTATAAATGAATGGTAGCTCTTGAGTTAATTGGAGTACGGGTTATAACTTATAGTGGCATGTATATATGCATCGTTTTCTAGCGAATGTAAATGAACATGTTCGTTCTTGACTTGGTATTGAAGTCCGACGTAAAGGGAATCAAGTAAAGCGACACAAGAAAAAAATAACATAATCTGAACCGAATTTATTTTCAGCAAAGGCGACAATCTATAGAAATGGATCTACAGCACAAAAACTAACAGCACAACAACGAACAGAAACTAGAGTGATCACATTTTTGTGAGCTGATGGTATCAGGAAAACACTACAACTAAATAACTAAGTATTCTCTGGGGCAAGCTCAAAGTGAATTCGTTTCTCTACAAAGTTAATACTGCAAATATAGCAGTTTAAGATAATGATGTGTATCAAAGAGTTACTACACAGCACATGTTAAATTCTATAATATTTCTATTTTGTTAGGCTTTTAGCAATTTTTTTTTCATTTTATTTCCCTTTTATTTTGTTATGTGTCAAACATGGTGATGTAGCCACTTGGCTCATGATGTACTCGTTGAAAGAAATCTCTTATGGCTACAAATAGTATTGATAGCAATGAAAAATGGCTGAGAATAATTAGGTCAATTCATTTTTAGTTTGAATCATTCATTCTTAATTTCTCGGTGTTTCTATGTGTTGGGAAAACATGAGCTCTGATACCACTTGTTGGGAAAGGTGAGATTACGCAGCGGAAAAATTACACATAAAATCTGAAAGCCTGTGTAAAAATAAAAATCTTTCCTCTTGGGGGAAAAAAAGAACTATAATGGGAGAGACAAAAACCACTTACCTAGTTCAAAAAAATATTCATTATGTCAGAGAGTACAACAAAAGAGCTTTTACAAAAATAAAACTCACAAAAACGTTCTACTCGGGACCATGTGATACAAACATTATATAGATCTAAGGTGTGGCACAAGTGAATATAACATATAACTCTCTCTTATATAAGTGTTCAGCTTCTATCTCTTTCTAAACTTTGTCAATGTGAGACTTTGAATTAACCAAATATTCAACAAATCCTCCCTTAATTCAAAGTCCTACATTATTACAAATTCTTCTACAACAGCAAATCTTATAGGGTTCTCCAAACTCTGCAAAAAGTGGGACTTTGATTGAATCCCAACAAACCTCTCCTCAAACAAAGAACCACAAAACTTCCTCCCCTACAGCGGAAGTCATTGTCAATGATGGTTATTAAGCTTCCATTGCCCTAGTCTTATAATGCCATTTTGATAGCTCAAATCAACGGGACACGCAATCTAGCCACCTACCAGACATATCTTGTCTAGCCCTCATACCGCTAGCAAGAATTTCGACACAAGGGATCATCAAAAAGTAGGTTCACCTGACCACTTATATCCACTCCAATCATTGCACACAAATCTGAGCCGGTCACCAAGTCGAACCATCGACTCTTATACCACTTGTTGGGTAACCATGAGCTCTAATACCACTTGTTGGGGAAAGTGGGAATGCCCAGCGGAAAAATTGAAACCATGAGCTCTGATACCACTTGTTGGGAAAGGTGGGAATGCACAGCGGAAAAATTACACACAAAACCTGAAAGTCTGCATGTAAAAATAAAAAACTCTCTTGAGGAGAAATAAGAGAATTGTAATAGGCGACCATATAAAATCGAAGAAAACAAGGAAAATAAAGTGTAAAGGAGCAAGAAGAACACAAACAATTTTAACGTGAAAACTCCCGGTAAGAGGGACAAAAACACAGAACCTAGTCTAAAAAAATATCCATTATGTTCTACAAAAAGAGCTTCTACAAAAAACATTGATGGTCACACACTACCTACACATTACCTATAATTTATACTGTCAAAGAGATCATATGATGCTTTAGACCCGGGTATGGATTTGATTCATGTTCTTATATTTGTCGTGTTTGAAAAAGAAAAGAACCATATCCTGTCAATAAGTGAGTGGAAGCCTTTTCAATTAATTCGAGTACTGGTTATAGTGCTATGCATCGGATGTAAATGAACGTATTCGATGTAAAGAGAATCAAGTAAAGAGGACCACAAGAAAAAAGATAGAATAGAACTCGAACCGATTTCATTTTCAGCAAATGCAAGTATCTGTTGAAATCGGTATACTATTGTTATTAAAACCGGACCAATGAACATCTTATAAAAACTAGACCGACCAGCTAGATTGACGAGATGAATTATATAAACTATTGATTTTGTTCTAGTTGATTTACAAAATTAGATTAATATTATAAATATAATTTTTTCAACATGGTGGATTTAACTTTACACATCTTTTTTCCATGTGAAAAGTAGAATTCAAGTTCAGTTTTTATACCAGCAAGATTTTAAAACTCATCACTGCTCCCATTGAATTTAGATTAATACGAGAAATCCATTTTCAAAAAAGAAATTATTTTATACACTCTTAAATGCATCGTATATTAGATTATTAATTATATTTTAAATTAAATAATATGTAATAATAATAATAATAAATAATAAAATTTAAAAAATCAAATAAAATTTTTAGTTAAATATAATGCACTGAAGATTTAATGAAATACATGCATGATGTTGATCTTAATTCTTGTTTATACAAGGGGAACGAGTATTATAGACAAACTAGAGAGCTATAATTATAAATGTAATTTATTATTTTGCATTTCATCTGTAAATTCTATTTTAAGAGTATTCATTCTTACACGTTTGCATTTATAATTTATGTCCGCGATAAATTCAAACATTTATTTTATGAGCAGATGAACAATAATAAGTTGATTAAAAGAGAGTTCTTTTGCATTGATAAAGAAGATGAATTCAAACATTTGTTTAAGGAGCAGATGAACAATAATAAGTTGTTTAAAAGAGAGTTGTTTTGCAGTGATAAAGAAGATTTAAAAGACATTTCTTTTCTTTTTAGTTACCTAGACTTTGCTGTATAATTAAATTATATTTTATAAAGCATAGTGGTTTAAACTTTATAACTACTTAACATGCCTTGGGGTTAAGGTGAACTTGGTCTCCATCGTCAAAAGTCTCGACAATGTTACGGCTCATGATGGGATCTCGTACTTCTGGAATGCCTTGGCTTGGCCCAGCATGTGTAGTGCCCACGGTCTTAACTGAGTAAAGGGCCACCTTGAAACTCTGGGTATAACATTCTCAGACAATTTTTGGATCGGCTTTAACAGTGACAATCGTTCCAGTTATCGGGAATTTCATTGCCATGTGTCGAGTGGATACCACTGCCTAACCGATTGAGAGTTCTCCAACCGATAATGGCAATATATAAAGTGTCCGTGTCCACCAGTGTGAAGCAGACAGTTTCTGTCCGCCAGGCCAACCCTCAATAAGTCCGATGGTGGCATGTGTATATGCAAATAACATATCTGAACCGAATTTGTTTTCAGCAAAGGCGAGAATCTATAGAAATGGATCTACAGCACAAAAGATCACTATCATCTCAAGCTGAGATGGGCTCTCCAAGAAGATAGAGATGGCTTAATTATCTCAACAATTACATTAATTGAACAAATTTATGGTAACCTTGTAATTAATTTACTAATAAACTACTGAGTAATCTCTACAAGCTTCGTTTACAGACAGCGCGATGACCTCATTAATTTTGTTATGAATATGTGTAGGAAGGGATACAAGGGGCCTCTGCCCCGTCTCTTAAGAATTCTTTTTTAGAGAACAGAAAATGGGATGAAGGCAAGCAGTAAGAGACTTTAGTTAATTTGAAAAACATTTCTGTTTATGAAAAACTTGACAAGTATTCATCCTATGTCAGATGCTCAGATAAAAAAGGAAAAATAAAACATTAATTTCATCCCAGTCAAGTATGATAAGGAATTTATCAACGTTCTATATACTAGAAAATTAGCAACATACTTGCAGGCGTGCAATTTAAGATTTATTCTACAAACTAACAGAAACTAGAGTGATCACATTTTTGTGAGCTGATGGTATTAGGAAACCACTACAACTAAATAACTAAGTATTCTGTGGGTCAAGCTCAAAGTGGATTCGTTTCTCTACAAAGTTAATACTGAAAGTATAGCAGTTTAAGATAATGATACGTATCAAAGAGTCACTACACATCACATGTTAAATTCTAGAATATTTCTATTTTGTTACGATTTTAACAATTTTTTTTTCATTATATTTCCCTTTTATTTTGTTATGTATCAAACATGGTGGTGTAGCCACTTGGCTCATGATGTACTCGTAGAAATCTCTTGTGGCTATAAATAGTATTGATAGCAATGAAAAATGGCGGAGAATAATTAGGTCAATTCATCTGTAGTTTTAATCATTCGTTCTTAATTTCTCGGAGCTTCCCTGCTCGAAAAGAGTTTATAACAGATATTGTTTTTCTACACATGTTCTAGTGTATACTAAATATTAAATTACGTATAAACCCTAAACACACTTTGTATTTGTATCAATACCATTGTTAAAAAGAAAAAAAAAATCATTTATTAGCAGTGAATACTAAGGCACTAAGGATGGTTTTTTAAATAGCACACCACATATATATATTTATTCAATTTATACAATGCTTAGTTTGTTTCACAAGCTTTTGGCAGGTACACATACACCATGATGATCTATACGAACAGAAAAGTACAAAAGAGTTAAGAAAGCGAGGCATCTAAAAATTAATTCGTGGACATATGTACGTATGTATTGATAACCGGCATGGAGGCGTAATATTGATTTTGGGGGGCACCCCTCACTAGCATAACACTTTCATTCACCTGTTCCATCATAACACTTTCATCATAATGGACAAGGCCGATCTTGTCTGCGCTGATGAACCTTGTTGTGGCATTAGCTTGCTTTTTCGTTTCATCAAAAACGGCCTATCGTTGCCACTATCAATTACGTTGCGCCATTCTCTGTTGGCGTCATTATGGTTAAAGTAATCCTCAAATGGGCTGCGTTCTTCTTCGTTGTCACTGTTGTCATCGCTGGTTATACTGTTGTCATCCTTTTTGCGATTGTTATTACCATTAATTTGGGGAACAAAAGGACAAAAATGCCTTGAAGGTGGTCCACGCTCACAATTAGTTGCCATACTAGGGAGGTATTTTTTGGGATCACCATCACACCAAGCAGGAATGCCTCTCTTACTACCCCTCATTCTACTCACCTGTTTCTCTCCGGTTTTTTTTTTTTTTTTTTCCTTTTCAACTTGAAATGTCCTACATATCATTTCCTTTAATTTATATAGGCAAAGAGATCATATGATGCTTTAGACCCGGGTATGGATTTGATTCATGTTCTTATCTTTGTTGTGTTTGAAAGCAAAGAACCATATCCTGTTAATAAGTGAGTGGAAGCCTTTTCAATTAATTCGAGTACTGGTTATAGTGCCATGCATCGGATGTAAATGAACATGTTCGATGTAAAGAGAATCAAGTACAGAGTAGAACAAGAAAAAATATATAATAGAATTCGAACCGATTTCATTTTCAGCAAAGGCAAGGATACGTTGAAATCGGCATACTATTGAAAGCCTCTTGGGAGAGCTTGTCCTCTTCCCCTCCAGGTGTGGATTTTAAGAAAGAAAAGAAAAAATAGCAGTGAGCTGACTCTGTAATTGTATTAATTTTTTATGAATGTTTCTTTACAATGAAAGAAATATTGTTGTCATATGACAGAGTACAAGAGTACAGCAAGAAACAGAAACAAAAAAGATGAAAACAAGGAAATAAAGACAAATTCCTAGAGCAGAGAATAATCCCACAGAGAAGAAAGGAACATAGTCAATCCTTTCACACACTCTCTCTCCTCTAACAGAAAGCTTTTATACTACTTGCTACCCCAATTGTACCCGCTCAGTCTTTCACTAATTTGGGCCTTGAGCTTTTTCTCCTTTCCTGCTGCAAGGAATTAGTAGCCACGTGTCCATCTCCAGTTGTCTTCATTGTTGCCTTATTTTCCCTTGCTTTAATTGAATTGCTTACAATTCCTCTCCCATTAAAAACAACCTTGTTCTCAAGGTTGAAGTGAGGGTAAGCATTTTGCAAAGTATTGTGATCTTCCCAAAGTGGACTAAGACACATCATGCCTTCCCACTGAACCAAATGTTGTTGAACATGATGAGAACCTTTAATAACCACTTTAGATTTCAAAATGACAATAGCTTGTACAACAGGATAGGATTCATTAATTGTAATTGGTAATGGAACATATGGTTAATCGTTATCTCCTCTAAAAATTTTCAATTGGGATGCATGAAAGACTGGATATATTTTTGCAGTAGATGGCAGTGACAGCTTATAAGCAACTTGACCAATTCTCTCTATAATTGGAAATGGACCAAAATATCTTAAACTTAGTTTCTGATTCTTCCTCAAAGCAACAAAATGTTGTCTATAAGGTTGGAGCTTCACTAGGACAATGTCTCCAACCTTCCATTCTTCCAACCTTCTTTTTTTATCATCATACTTTTTAATATACTTGTGAGCTTTTTGTTGATTCATCTTTAACTCACCAATGACATAATCTCTTTGCAGTAGTTGATCTTGAACAGAAATTGGATCATTACTAGCAGAAACATATTTCACCAATGTGGGGGAATCTCGACCATAAATAGCTTTGAATGGTGTCATGCCAAGACTAGTATGGTAGGCTGTATTATACTAATATTCAGCCCAAGGTAAGAGTTTAACTCATTCCTTGGGGGTTTCATAAGTAAAACATCTTAAATACATTTCCAAGCATTTGTTCAAGGCTTCAGACTTCCCATCAGATTGAGGATGGTATGTAGTACACATATTAAGAGATGTGCCACTCAATCTAAAAAGATATTGCCAAAATTGACTGGTGAAGACTTTGTCTCTATCAGAAACAATAGTCTTAGGGAAACCATGCAATTTCACCACAGATTTCAAGAAGGTCTCTGCCACACCCTTGCTTGAATAATCTGCCTTCAAGGGGGAAAAATGAGCATACTTAGACAACCTGTCAATTACCACAAGTATAATTGTGTAACCACCCGATGAAGGAAGTCTTGTTATAAAATCCATTGCTAGATCCTCCCAAATTTGATTTGGAATAGGTAATGGTTGAAGTAAACCCAAAGGAAGGGTTGTCTCTGTCTTGGCTTGCTGATAAATCCTACAATTCTACACAAATTCTTTAATATCTCGATCCATAACATGCCAAAAAAATTGAGCAAAAATTCTAGTCAAGGTTCTAGCAATTCCAGCATGACCTCCCACAATCGAACTATGAAATTCATGCAAGATTTTCTGAACTATCTCATTTGCAGCCAGAATCACCAGTCTACCTTTCCAAAAGAGAAGTTGATCATTAACAGAATAGTTATGATTAGGGGCCTGATTTGCAATGCACAAGTCAATAATGGCTTTCAACATAGGATCTGTTACTATAGCTTCTCTAAGATTAGAAAGAATAGACAACTTAGGTTGAGACAAGGCCATAAGGAACGATCTTGATAGGGAGTCAACAGCTATGTTTTCTTTCCCGGGCTTATATTCAATAGAGAAGTCATATCCTAACAGCTTATGCAACCATTTCTGCTGTTCAGGAGTTTGAATAGCTTGATCAGTTAAAACTCCTTAGGCTTTTTTATCAGTTCTAATGATGAACTTATGGCCAAGTAAATAGTGTCTAAACTTGGCAATGGCCTCAATAATAGCATAGAATTCTCTTGCATAGGCTGACTGCTTTTGCATACTAGGAGTCAACTTTTTCGAGAAGAATGAAATTGGATGGTGGTTTTGGCTCAACACTGCTCCAATTCCCAAACCTGAAGCATCAGTTTCAAGAATAAATAGTTGAGAAAAATCAGGGAGACTGAGAACTGGGGCTTCAGTAATAGCATATTTGAGGTTTGCAAATGCTACTGCAGTTGAATCATTCAAAGAAAAATTATCCTTCTTCAGTAAATTGGTTAAAGGAGCAACTATAGTTGCATAACCCTTGATGAATCTTTTATAGTATCCAGTGAGGCCAAGGAATCCTCTCAACTGTTTCAGATTAGCAGGCACAGGCCAATCTAACACTGCCTTCACTTTTTCTTTATGCATTGCCACACCTACCAGAAACAGTGTGACCTAAATAATTTATTTGTTGCAACCCAAAGGAACATTTTGATAGTCTTGCAAAAAGCTTATGTTGCAGCAGTAATTTCAATACCACCTCCAAGTGATGTAGATGTAATGACCAAGAAGAACTGTATAACAATATGTCATCAAAGAACACCAAGACATATTTTCTTAAAATACCTTGGAATACCTCATTCATTAGACTTTGAAATGTGGTCGGGGCATTAGAGAGTCCAAATGGCATTACTAGCCATTCATAAAGACCTTGATGAGTTCTAAAGGCTGTTGTATGTCTATCTTCTTCCTTCACCAATATCTGATGGTACCCGAACTGTAGGTCCAATTTGGAAAAATACTGAGCTTCATGCAACTCATCTATAAGCTCATCAATAGTAGGAATAGAAAAGTTATCCTTCACTGTAATGGCATTTAAAGCCCTATAATCTGTACAAATCCTCCAAGTGCCATCCTTTTTCTTCACCAAAACTATAGGAGAAGAAAAAGGACTAGTGTTAGGCACTATAATCCCTTCTTGCAACATGTTTGTATCATGGTCTCAATTTGTAGTTTCTGGCTATGAAGGTACCTATATGGTTTGACCTTAATAGGACCAGAATCTTAGAGCAATGAAATTGAATGGTTTTAAGCTCTTGGAAGAGGTAATCCAGAAGGTACAGAGAAAACTTCTTTGTAAGTGTGCAACAGAATGGCCAATTCAGGTTCCATGTAGGTGGGAAGATCTAACTGTTGGAACTAAAGCTTGATGAGGCTTTGGATAGTCTCTCTTGGTGTTTTTGATTTTGATGTCTATGTAATTTTGGTTTTCTTAGATGAAATGTATTTAGGAGTTTTCATATGTATTGATTGTTTTAGATTAAGAATATGTGTTGATTCTATGATTGAATACCCTAGAGAATTGAACAAACTTGGTAGATTTCTCAAATGTTCAAATGGTTTGAGTTCCCTCCTTGAAAATGCTTTGAAAAACTGTTATTTAACTGAAGTAATCGATTACCAAGAGTTGGTAATAGATTACCAACAGTAACAGAGGGAAAACAAAGTCCAGAAAGCCATTTGGCTCGCTGGTAATCGATTACCATAAGGTAGTAATCGATTACCACGAGTGGTAATCGATTACCATTATACAGTAATCGATTACCAGCTGGGAAAATCACCCAGAATGTTGTTCAATTCGCTAGTAATCGATTACCAGCTTACAGTAATTGATTACCAGCGTAATAAATGCTGAGAAGTTGCCTGAAATGAGTTTTCAAACATCCCACTTGCTTACCCACTCATTTCAATCCATATTTGAACTCTATAAAGTCAATTTTTGAGGCTCCAACGTCCAGAAATTTAATGCCCCAACGTTCAGAAAACATAGGCTCCAATTGTTTGAAATTTGGGTTCCAAATGTCAACAATTGTGGCTCATCTGATTCTATAAATGGGCTTCTTTGAAAAACCAGAAAACAAGTTTTTGAAAGAACAGATTCTTGCATACACTCTTGATTTTTGAAATACACTTTCAGAAAAGTTTTACACTTTCAAATCCTCTCTAGGAGAACTTATCATTTTCTCAAAGAGAAAGAACTTCAAGAGTTCTTGAAAAGGTTTTCAATCAAAGGCAACTTGATTCATTGGGTGGTATTCACTATTTTATTAATTGTGATCAGAATCTACACTTCAGGTGTTCTCTAAACTGATCTACTTTGTTTATTCATTTGATTGTTGAGTTATTACTCTAGGAGAGAGGTTTCTCTGGATAGAGTAAGAGTTTGAGAAGTGTTTTCTCAAAGGTTTGATTTTGGGTGTTCCAAAATCAGTGAAGGACAGTTCTTTGGGTTAAAGAACTGGTTTGGGTGTTTTGATTTCATTTTTGTGTTGCTAGTTGTAGAGTGAATGTAATAGAACACAAAAGGGATCATTTGATAGTGGAAAACCAATTGCAACAGTTGTTGGATTGGGACTGGATGTAGGCAGTTGGCTGAACCAGTATAAATCACTGTGCACTCTTCTTCTTCCTTACACTCTTTATCATTTACCATATATTGCTGCTATGATTGTTTAACTTCTGCAATTTGTTTGGTAAATTGGTAATTAACTCAGTAATTAACTTGGTAATCAACTTCAACTGGAAAGGGTAGATACACATTGTATAAACTGAATATTGATTACATACTTGCTATTGATAATTCCTTTGATATTTCTGCTGCAACTTGAATATACTCTGTTTGAATTAAAAGGAATTTGTAACTCACGAAAAATAGGCTAAAGTGAACTAGAATCTATTCACCCCCCCCTCTAGATTCACTCTTAAGGACCATCACTAACCAATGGTTTTGAGGTAAATCTGATTCCAGAATTTGTAAGGTAACTAACTCATCTATAGCATGAGTATTGTGCATTCTTTTTTAAATGGGTGAACTGCGCTAGACTTGGCAGTTTGGGTTTCTTACCATGTAATGTTATAAACTGGTTGTTCAAATAGAACTTCAAGGTCAATTTGTTGTAATCAGAAATGTGGGGGCCTATGGTAGCCAACCAAGCAGCTCCCAAAACCAAATCTGCCCTAGTAACAGGCAACAAATACACAGGCAATTGCAAGGAATGTCCTTGAATCTTAACCTCCAATTCTTTCACAAATCCTTCTGCCACTAAGGAGTTACCATTTCCAACCAAAAATTGCAAGTTAGAAACGGGTTCAATAGGTCATTTTAAATAATGTGCTAGCCTTGGCTATAAGAAATTGTCTGAATTGTCACTATCTAATAAGATTTGAACCTGCCTTTCATTTATAGTGCCTTGGAATTTCATGGTACCAAACCCACAGGATCCTTTGAGAGCATTGTAAGACAAATGGTGATCCAAAGAGTCCTGATTATCAACATGTTCACTATTGTCAGGAGGATCCGGTTGTAAAGCACTTGAATCATCTTCTTCCATATGCAGAATAAGGTACTGTTTGTTTGGGCATTTGTGGGTAGGTGTAAACGTTTAATCACAAGTGTAGCACAACCCTTTTTCCCTTCGTATCTGCATTTCTACTAGAGTCATTTTCTTTATATTTGTAGTTTTCAGGTTATTGGTATTGTAAGACTGGGTTGGCAAAGGAAGGAGTGGGGGTAGAGAGTTTGATTTGATAGATTGGCTAACAGGTAGGATATTTTGGTATAGGCCAAGGGTTGGAATTGTAAGATCTTGGTTTAGTAGTATACTTCTCTTCATATAACTTGGCTAGGGACACAGATCAAATTAAGGTGGTTGGGGCTTGAGCAATGACATCTCGACAAATATCAGGTTTGAGACCACCTATAAAGCAGTCCAACATTGCTTCTGGAGTAATCCCCTGAACCCTGTTAGCAAAAGCAGTAAAATGCACATAATATTCATGTACAGTAGTGGCTTGTGTCAATTTAAACAGTTGTGCTCTGGGACATTCATAAGGAGAAGGTCCAAATTCAAGTTCAAGAGCTCTTGTAAAAACAATCCATGAATGAAAAGGATTGGTGTTATTTAACATTTGATACCAAGGAACAACATCTTTGTCTAGATGAATAGCAGCAATAGTTAAACGATGTTCATCCGGTGTATTGTAATAGTTGAAGAATTGATCAGTTTTAAAGATCCATTGAAGGACATCTGATCCATCAAACCGAGGAAAATCAAGCTTAACACTTCTTACCTGAAATGGTTGATGAGTGGAGGCAGTAGCAAGGCTCAACTTTGGACTAGAATTTTGCTTGAGCAACCCATCAATGACTGTCTCAACCGTTTCAAACCGAATAGCATACTCCTTATCTCGCTTTTCCATAGTGTCCAACAACCACTTAATATCAGTTGAGAGTTCCTTCATGCATGTATTTTCCACCATGAAGCAATGAAAGCACCAATTGTAATGGGTGTGGATTTTAAGAAAGAAAAGAAATGAAATAGTAGTGAGCTGACTCTGTAATTGTATTAATTTTTCATGGATGTTTCCTTACAATGAAGGAAATATTGTTGTCATATGGCAGAGTACAGCAAGCAATAGAAACAAAAAAGATGAAAATAGGAAAATAAAGGCAAATTCCTAGAGTAGAGAATAATCCCACAGAGAAGAGGGGAACATAGTCAATCCTTTCACACACACTCTCTCCTCTAATAGAAAGCTTTTATACTACTTGCTACCCCAATTGTACCCATTCAGCCTAGTGTTAGCTAATTTGGGCTTTGAGCTTTTTCTCCTTTCCTGCTGCAACGAATTGGTAGCCACGTGTCCATCTCCAACTGTCTCCATTGTTTCCTTATTTGCCCTTTCTTTAATTGAATTGCTTACATGGGACTCCACTTCTTTCTAGTCCATATTGGGCATTCCAGACGACGTGTCCCAAAGCCCTAGAGAGAATGAGCTCTTCAATTAAATCCCTCACCTTATTGCACTCCTCAATGGTGTGCCCTTAATTCTGGTGGTAGCTACACCTTTTTGATGGATTTGCCTAAAGTGTTGAAGGAGTTGATGAGGGTACTCAGAGGAGTTCCATGTTGAATGTTTCATGCAACACGACCTCGCGACTTGCATTGTATATGAGTCAACCTGCCCAATATATGAGTCAAATCGCCCCATTTTCTTCTTTTTGAAACTCGGCCGCTTTGAGGTCGAAGGCTTGGATTGCTTTATTGCTCTCTTCCAAGTTGCGGTGTTCTCTTCAATACTCATATACCAGGCTGCTCAAGCTTAGAGTTCATCCATATTGGCATGGGGTCGGTGTATAATAAATCCAATAAAAAGCTTAGACAGAGCCCTACTTTGATTGTATGCATAGCCACAGCAGTGTAGAGGTCAAAGATACTCAAGGTGGCCTTGGCGAAACGAGTCATGTATTGCCTAAGAGTTTCATTATCACCTTGGACGACATGTTGTAACGAAGCCAAGTATGTGACGATTGGCTTACAATCTGCAAACCGAGTTGTGAACCTTGCACACAGCACGTTAAAGGAGTCTACAGAGAAGGATGGGGTGAGTAATACCACTATAAGGCAATCCATTTTAAGTTAATTGGGAAGAGGCGAAAGTGGATTATGAGGTCTTCGAAAACCAGATTGGCCAATGTTAAGTATGCTTTCACGTGAGCATTGGGATCCAAGGTCACATCATACATCACAAAGTTCTGCCACCTCCAACTATCGAGCAACTGAGTTTGCATGATGTTGGGGTGAAGAGATAAAATGAGGAAAGAGCTTGAATCTATCACCCTCATGGTGTTGAAAGCACATTGAATGACATTTACTGAGGGAATGGCTAAGTTGTGTGCATCAGGGAAATGATGGGGATGGCTTCAAGTGTCGATCTTCAGGGGTGGCTAGAGATTAGCTCTGATGTGGAAAAATTAGGCTCATAACAAGCTTGCTTCGCTGCTCGCCATGATTTAATTTCATGCCCAACTTAGGGATTGGTGTGTTGATCTCTGTGATTGGCGGCTCGCCCGCATTGAATGGATAAGACTTGGTGGCGAAGAGCTAAAATCTATTCTTAGTTGTGGTTCCTAAGAGATTGCATCTCACCTCGATGTCAGGCTCTAAGTCATTCCATATCTTCATCCAATTGATGTAGCACCCCAGTCACTACTAAGTCAATATGGGCCTTTAAAATTGTAAGGAATGATGGTTCCATGTCTTGTTGTGAGGTTAAGGCTTTTGTTTGGCTTTGCGAATTTACCATGTATATGTAGTTGTAGCAGATTTTACCAAGGCCCTACGGTGGATTAAATGTTCTTACCAAAAATGAGTTATACATACCTGAAAAGTTTGGTCGAGTTGTTGAAGGTCATCTTGAAAGGGAGAGAGGGAACTCGACCTATGAGTCATTTTGATGCGGGGAGTTGGCCTACACGTGAGAGGAGGGGGAATACCTGGAAGGACACTTCGACGCTCAAGTGAGTAAGAATGAAGGTTAAGAGAATTTGTTAGTGAAAGAGTGGGAGAATTCGAGTGAAACTGCTATCAGAGGAAAAGGAGATACTCCTTCAAGTATTTACAGGCTATGTTGGCGCCAAAATCTTGTATAGGTTGACACACCAACCTTAACCGAGTATGACAAGGATCACCCTTGTTATACGTGAACTCCATTCCCTGATTGATGTGTGCAGGCCGGAGTCAGAAAATGATGAAGAATGTGTGATATTTACAGGTGGTGGATAGACAATTATCATGCTCGAACTGGTAGTTAGTGAATTGGTTGAAATCATGAAGTTAGTGACATAATGTGTCTCATTGTCAACAGCAAGACAATCATAGCCTCTTATCATGTACGGTTCATTTTATAATAAAATTTTTATATATAATTTCTTTCTCTCAGTGTGATAGTATAAATGGAAAATAAAATATGTTTTAAGTATAATTTTAAAATTGATTATCATTGGAGCATGAGATCATTGGTTCAATAATCCAACCCAAACTCATGTATCACGGTTTAACTACGTAAGCTGAAATTAAAATATAAAAATTAAAGCATTGTAAATAAACAATCAAGACAATACGAGGATATTTAATATGATATCAAAATTTTATTTTTTAGATATTTAGAATTATAGTATTAATAATAAGGCTCTCAAACTTTAGATTTGTGATAAATTTACTTTTATTCCTAATTTAAAATAAACATGTTTAGTCTCTTAAATTTAAAAAATATTATTTTAAGCCTTTAATATTTTTAATTTTGATTTTCATTTTTCAAAATATTTTAATAGTAACACACGGGTCATTATTAATTTTTATTATATTTATATTGATAAATATATGTTTTAAAAAAATTAAAAATTAACAGATTATGTATAAATCATATTTGAATATTAAATTGTTTTTGTTCTATTTAGATTATTATATTTTTAAATGAATTTGTTTATATTTGAGGGCGTATTATTTAACTCTATGAATAATAACATAAAATCTACATCGGTAATATATGTGAGTTACAAGTTAACAAGTCAGTGGATATATTCATATATTTTTTATTCTTTTGAGGAAGTTAAATTTGACCAGAAAATAAGTAGAATCATTCTATTATGTATTTGAGAATATATTAACAACTCTTTTTAAAAATGTAATTATTATTAGTCTTACTAAAAATATATTCTACTTACGAGATTTACTTTGGCAAAAATAGTTATAGGAAAGAGTTGGTATAAATTTGAAATTGCATTTATAGTAATGCATTTGTTAAGACATAAAACTATTACTTAGATTCTAAAAAAAATAACTTAATAAAATAATACAAGTTTTAATTCTTTTATTCCTTGATTAACCATTTTGATGTTTAAGCATGAATGCAAATGCATATAGGTTACAATAACATAATTTGGAGAAATATTTAAACATAAAAATGGATTTTATAACATAAAATTGATAATACATTTACTACATTGTCTTATTTATAGTTAAAGGATTAACATTAGATAGAAGTAATTAATGACACACACGCAACACATAGATATGTAATCCTTTACGTATCAAGTAGTTAGTTGTCAAAGGAACCATAAAAAACATTAATAATTAATAACTGAAGCCAAAAATAGAAATCATCATCTGAAATTTCTATTTAACATTTTGAAAGACTTCGTTGAATATTACATTAATAGTTGAAGAAGAGAATATTTTATCTTTGTCATGAATCAATATTTTTAATCCTCGTCTCTTCTTAGCTCTAAAAATAATTGCACAAAGTTGGTCATAACTAAACACAGATCAGGACAAGTATATATCAACATTTTTTACTTTGAGATTTGTAAAACAATAAGAGGAAATTGTCTCCTAATTAGTTTGAATTGTCATGGAAATTAGGATGGAGATAAAGACATGCGTGCAATATATACTAAATTTTCAAATTTCTTTTGACATCATCTTTGTTTCAATTACCTAATTTGCAAGTCTTGTCACAACTAATCTAGTACCATTACATAAACCTTCAACGTGATTTAGATTTCCTAGAAACAAGATTTGGGTTCCAATTTTAGGTTTAATTGAATGATTTGCAAGAGCTAATGTTCTCAGTAAAGTTGATAAATTCAATAGTAATTGTTTCAAAACTTTGGTTGTCAGTTGTTTCAAATTTGTCAATTGGATCTGAACTAGAATAAACTATTTCATCACATGTAGCATACAACAAAACTGAATGAGAAAGTGGTAATAAAGAATGAATAAGTTAATTTTATAAAAGTTTCACAATGGATATAGAAGTAGAAACTGGAATCAAAGAAATAATATATTCATTGAATTATATCAACAATGTTAATAGTAGAAGCCAAAATACCTCAACTTTGCAAAAAGAAAAAAAAAATCCTTATTTATGTATTGTTGTATTAAATTAAGAAATGTGGTTTCAACTATAGATTGAATAAGGTCATCTAAATTTGAAATTAGAAACTCTTGCGATATATCTATTGTATCATAGTTAATATCCAATTGGAAAATTCTGTCAATTCTATTGATGCTCAATTTTGATCATTTTATTGTAAACACATATTCTTGGTTAAAGTTGAAACCTAACTATGTTCAATTTTGATCATTTTATTGTAAACACATATTCTTGGTTAAAGTTGAAACCTAACTATGTTTCAAAAGATAAGAGACATTCATAGTTGCATGGAATAACTTGTAAAATTTGTCTAAAGTCTCCTCTAAAAACAATAATTTTACCCCAAAGATTGCAATAAAAGAATTATTAATTTTATGCATGATATCTTTTAGACTTTTGTCCAAAACTTACGAGTCATTGACATATCATCCCATATTAGTAATTTTATTATCTTCAATAATTCTACCCCTTGATGAATGTTACAAATTGAGTTGTTCAGTGTAGGAACAATAATCTTGAATTTTGAATGAGTCATCCTGCCTCCTGACAACAACAATGATGCAATCTCGTCGTAACACTGAAATTAATATTTTACTTATAAAAGTTTTACCAGTGCCATTATACTCGTATAGGAAAAGCATCACAAATTTTGGCTTCTCCACTATTGTCATTATTTTATGGAAAATGTTACTTTGTTCACTTATAAATTTTTAGAAATAAAAGGTTTAGAAAGTGTTATTTATAACTTCAATAATTGTGCATACTATGGTGTTTTACCTATGAGTGAAGAATAATAATTTTTGAACTCATTACGTAAATCATGAACATCATAATCAAGTTTTCCATGAATTAATTATTTCTCAAATGACTCGTGACATATGCATTTTGGAAAGGCTTTGAAGGATAATTCTTTATTCGCTTCCAGAATCTTTTTCAATATCATCCAAAGTTATATATTGCAACTCTTGATTATTAAATTGCAACTATATTATAAGAGAAGTGTCAAAAAGTTACATAAGTGACTATATTAGAAGCAAAAGTTTAGAAACAAAGTAACTTATGTGACATGAAAAAAATACAAAACTTTTATATCTTTATTATTTAACAATTTTCTTAAATCATAGAGAATATCATCTAAAACTCATTCTCATATTTATTCCCAAACTTTTTCTAGATTAATAATAATACTTGATAAGAGCAATGTCATAAATAGATTTCGCAAATAATGACATGATCCCTATTTTTTAGATTCTCTTGTAGCCTCAATATATTCTTTAAAAGGAAAAAAAAAAAAAAACTATTGCAAAACAATCTTCTTAGAATGTAGATTATTGAATATTAGCAATTGCTCTAATATCTTCATAGTTGAATAGACCTTTTGCAATAGTTTACATCATCTTTAGATAAAAAAAAAAGTTCTCTTGTATTTGGGGAACCCAAATCAGCCTTCTAATAACATGTACGACCTTGTTTTTTCTAAGATGTATATTGTTTTTACATAAACAAATGTTAAAACAAATTATGAATATGTTAAGTTTTTACCTTCATAATACTTCCTATTTGCATTCATCCAAGATGTAAACATTAATTTAGTCATACTTGGCTTATAGAAAACACCTTGAATATCATGTTTATCATTAAAATACACAGATTTTTCACCTGGTAAATGAAAGAATAATCTCTCTACAGTTGGCTTCCTACCATGAATTAGAAAAAAAATATTCTCCAATATGCCTCGCAAGAAGAGATGTACCAATAGTCAAGGTACTAGTTAATCTCATCAATAACACCACAATGAAATGACATTTGTTGTTGAGAAGGGACAATGACAGGTATAATCTTATTATATCTTTGTTAATGTATTTGAATAAGCACTTTATTGAAATACTTTGATTACACTATTTTATGTTAATTTATGCTTGATATTTTAAAAAGCAAGAAAGGATTGTACGACACAAAACTTCAATTGCCAACAGGTACACCATTATTTATAGTTGTTCTCTTTTGTCTCTTCTCTTATAGATAGAAAAAATATTTTGCTCAACCATAGTTGAATTTGGGAAATTTTTTTAGGATAATACTTGGAATGTTTTACCTCTTTCATACATGGTAATCTTCGATTATTAGTGCCACACAAATCATACACCATATTTTGATCATTTTGTGTAAATCTTTATATTTTTGTTCACAAAGTATTTCTACTGAAACAATTTTGCCAATGTTATCTATAGTGAGATACTTGTAAGTTGGATGCAGAAAAATAAGTAAATATGCATAAGATAACCTACTTTGTGGAACTCAATAATATACATATCTGTACGAAAAAATCAAACAAATTATAATGCAATGGAGGACACATTAGAAATTAAATAATATTGTGTATTGTGAGTGGACTTATATGCAATAAATTTACCTAAAACATTTTATGTCAAATCTGTTCAGAATTTTTCAAAATTAATTTTAAACACTCTTGTTAAAATATCAAGCCGATATGTAACATTTAAATTGAAATGAGCAAGTAATCTTGGTATTTATGGCCAATATGGATTACATTGTGTAACCATCAATCACAAATTATTGAAATAGTCTTTTTTTAGGTCAAGAGGTTGATAGTGAAATATCTAATCAACTTATCGGTCTTATGGTATATCTCAATATAGAGGACAATAATAAAAATTTGTATCTGTTTATAAATTCTCCAGGGGTGGGTAATATCCGGAATAACTATTTATGATACTATGCAATTTGTACAACCAGATGTACAGATAGTATGTATGGGATTAGCCACTTCAATGGGATCCTTTATTTTGGCAGGAGGGGAAATTACCAAACGTTTAGTCTTCTTGATGTAAGAATATCTTATGTCTCATGTGTCCTACATTGAAGTCTAAAGTAAAGCCAATACCTGATAGTAAATTTACTTCTCTTATTTTACTGAGAACTAAATGAAGCTCGATGGAGAACATCGTGTCAATGACCATCTTTACCATAAGGAAATCAAAGAGGACATTGACTCGCTAGATAACTTGTATGCAACTCATCAATTCTTTGAAGTTGATTACTCTATGTCTTCAAAATAATCTCTTTTTATGATGTGTCAAAATCACCCACCACTAGTACAAAAATTACAAACCACTACGCGCACACCACTACGGTTCTACGTAACCATCGTGGTCTGTGACACGGTGGCATTTTGGTAATATTGATGTTACAGACTAAGACGATTCAAATTAAAATCGCCGTAGTCTTTAACCAGGTGGCATTTTTGTAATATTTCCCTTACAAACTAAGACGGTTCAAATTAGAACCGTTAGGTACACATCTTCATCTTCGCGTAAAACCCTGAGCACGCGCGCACTCCCTCCATTCCTTCTCCCTCACTAAACCCTCAATCACTCAACCTCCCTCCCCCAATCACTCAACCTCCTCCCTCAATCACTCAACCTTCTCCGACGAACTCCTCCTTCACCGGTGAACTCCTCTATCACCAGCGAAACCTCAAACTCCAACGCCCTTCTCCTTCCTCCTTCGTGAAACACTTCTAAAAGTTACGCTTCTAAACGTTTGGTTTGATTTCTCCTTTGGTTTGATTTCGCATTTGGATTAGGTTTGTTATTGTTGATTTCTCGTTTGGTTTGATTTCTCCTTTAGATTTCGCGTTATGAATGTTCAATGTATGGTAATTTTGTATGCTCAATGTTTGGTCAAATAAGAATGGTTACTGATTGTGAATTATAAGTTGAACATTCATCTAACTGTAAGCTGATTTTTTATGTGCATACTCTGTTGAGATTTAGTTATAAGCATTATTATTATTACTATTAAAATTACTATTGTTTTTAGTCACAAGTGGAATCTAGCTAGTATTTTGAATTAGTTTTTAGGGAGAGAATAAAAATATAGAGTACACTTCAACTTCAAATATAGAGCACACTTCAACAGTACTAGTTGGTGGTTGATTTGTTGGTTTTGGCAGTGGAAGTCCTTACAATGGTGGGGCTCTGCTAAAATTTACCTCACTAAATTGTTTCCTCTATATATCGGGTTTATTTTGGTCTTTTTATTCTATCAATAAAAGGGTGGAAATAGACTATAGGAACTCCTTGTCCATGGCCAGAATGAGATGATGGATCAGGTGTGTGACATAGCTCACGGAGTAATACAAGAAAACTAATGGAATTTGCAAGTCAAGTTTCTTAATAGTTAGAGTTAATTAGTTAGGTGTCACTTAGTTTCTTTCACTGCACATCATTACAAGAGGAGAAAACCTACCTCACATACTGTCAAACAACACAACAACCAATTAGTTTCAAGTCACGAGAATTTAAGATATAAAAAAGAAATTATTTCATGAATTATAAACACACAGAGGGAGAGACTCCTTAAAAGAGTATTGGACACAAACTATTGTGTTAAAAAAGATGATACAAAGAACTGCAGTGCCACACTTATATATATATATATATATATATATATATATATATATATATATATATCAGTATTTGAATACTCTTAAATTATAAAGAGTATTTAAAGATTCTGGTCCCTCTGGAACCCTTGGTTGCAGATCTCACACACATATCTATCAAATTCCAACAAGGTGGTTGGTGAAAGAGACACAACCTCAGCATCTGGATCTGCATACATAAATAAATACACATACATACACATACACACATGAACAACAACAATAGAAAGAAAAAGAAAATAACTTTGGAGAGAAAATAACTTTAATTTAATTGAAATCTTAAAAGAGATTGTGAGAGTTTATCCAAGGCTTGCAACTGCTTGTATGTTTATTGGTTGATTCAGATGTGCCTTTTATAATTAACTAGAATTAAGTTAGCCACAATAAGAATTCTTTGCTTCTTTCTTAATTTTCTGCATAAATAGCTAAAGCGATGTATATCCAAATCAATCTCAAAATAGTTAGGTCCCTGAAATGAAGATATATAAATTAGCGGCAGATATACAAGGATATATATGAATATTTATTGTATGATAAAGTGAAGTCTATGGTGTATGGTAATAAATGTGAGCTTCACCTTATGATATAGGAAATAGCTAGATTTTATAACTGCAGTAAGATCATTATTCCCTGTCTAAATATACTATTTCAAAGAATTTAACATAGATTATGTTATTTCCCAGTTCATTTGAAATATTGAAAATAGAACAATCACTCATACCCCTTTCTTAAACACTGATATCTACAAATTTCATAATAATGTCTAACACTGATACCTGAAAATTATTTTGTTAGTTGAAACAAAGAAATGTAGATCAACTCAAATGAAATAAAAATTTTGCCAACTTCAGCAAAGACTTGTCCAAATTATCATATAGGTTTCAACTAGCATGCAAGTTCATGTAGCTATATATCTAGCAGTGTGCATAAGTAAGGGTCAACACTTGATTTGGTCATATCTAACAATATTCATAAAAAATCTAGCATGGGAGAAAAGAAAAGATTGTGTAGCCAGAGGTGACTTGCCAGTAAGTAGTAGAGGATTAGTTAATTACTGTACAAACCTGTACTCTACACTCTATTCAATATTTTTAGCCTCTTGAAGCTTCCAGCATCTACCGTATCTCATGTTGATTGCATAGCTAGAATGCACATGTCAATTTGTAGATCATGATTTTACAAAACTAAGTTTATCTTTTGATATTTGAAATTCGTAGGAATTTAGGGGCAGGCAAATGTGCAAGTGTAGCAATTCTTCTTTAGTTACTATGTTTTGCTCTGTGATTCAACTAACTAGTTTTGTTTCTTGGTTTATCAGTGCCTGGTATCAGCTCCTTCTTGTGAAAGCAGAGTAAGCTAGAGCTTGCATTCCTAAAGAGTTCAAATTGATTCAAGCTTTTGGGTAGGTACTTCACCTTGTTGTACTTATTGATGTTGCTTTAGAAGGATCACTAGAAAATGGAGAATAAATTTCATCACCCATTAGTTCTCAAAATTACTCTTAAGATTAGTTTATGCAGTTTGAGGGCAAGTGGTTTATGCTTGTTTGAGTCCTTCTTTTAGTCATATTCTCTTGCCTGCCAGAATTCCTTCTAAAAAATATAAATAATTTGATGATTTGTTCAATTACTCATAAGTTCTAAGACTTAATTGATTTGGTCATTTAAAAGTAGCTCTTCTGATATTGTGCTTTAAATAATTATCAGCTTCTGCCTGGTCTCTTCTGCATGCAAGGCTAAAAGGCTATTAGAGGGAACCCAATTACTATTTCATTGTTATGTTTTTCTAGAGTAAATGTGATTTTAGTAAATAATAATCTATGGTTCTAGGATCTTGTGTGATGTGTTAGATGTTGACCTCAATTTCCATTTATGTGCTTGGGGGTATTATTCTGGCTCATTGTATAACTAATCCTCTGCGGTGCTTGATGGAGTTGGCTAATAAGATTAGGAGTAAAAGTTTGGAGCTCTTTTGGGATAAAAAAGTCTTTGGTAGAGCCAACAACATGCCTCTATACATTCACATGTCAAATTGCATGGAGATGTATTCAGGCATGGACGAGATGAACCTAACTCACGTGCAATTTTGGATCATGTAAGTACTTTAACTATTAATTAAATATGTTAATTTTCAAATTTATTACATTTTCTAACATGAATTTCAATATGATTCAAGTATTTGAATAATATATCTATTGAAATGGGCAACAACAATGTCTATGGATTCCTTGAACCACAATCCATATTGGGCTTGACAGATAATTCACCTGATACCAAGTCATATATCATGGATTGGATTGGTCAATCGAACAAGAGGATCTACCTTGCACCATACCTTCACAAGTAAGTATAATTTATATTGATATACTAAAATTTAAACAAAAAGTATAAACAATTATTTTATTTACATGTAGTGAGCATTGGCAACTTATTGTTCTTTGCCTAATGGATCATCTCGCAGTCTTCTTTTGTTCCTTGTACAAACCTCTCCCTCCGAAGTTGAAGAAAGTGTTTGAAGGGTATGTAAATGTTATTTAATTATTATCTTTCATTTGACTTATATTTAATTATTATAGTGTGACATTAATGTATAATTTAATTTAACCAGTATTCATGTTGGACATCATATGCTCACGAGCAATAGTCGTTCCAGACCAAGACTTGATTTTGTAATAACAAAGGTAAAAATGTTTCTCTTAAGAAACACAAATACAACATTATGTACACTTTTATTACAATTAAGGTGTTATAATAAATCATTCAATTCTTTGTAGGCTAATAAACAAACAAATCGACCACAATGTGGTTTATATATCATGTAGTGGATGGAAAGCATAATTCGAATGGGGATAACAGACCATTGGGTAGAGGTACATACTTTTTACCTATATCCGTTTGGTAATTTAATTAATGATACATACTTGTTAATAATTATTCATTATTTTCCAAACCTTTAGTGACTCAATGTCATTTGTTGAAGAAGTCATCGACTACACTCGCAAGCAATGGGCGACATTTTTAGTGTATTGTAGTAAGAAACATAACATAGATGAGTCTTCTGAAGCTGATAATTAGAAATATACATGTAAAGTTTTGAATTTAATAATTTTTAGTTAAGTATTTGGATTATATCATCATTTCCAGTGAGTAGTAGTTAATTACAACCCTATTAAATACAAAATTGTTATTTAGAATAGTTTCTAAGTTAAAGTATAACTTTTGGTTTATGAACCATTTTATTTATTATCAATTGTTAAATTATTAGGAAATATATGTATGGACTGTCTGAGTAATAGTTTCTAAACAGGTACAAAAATTATGGAAAAATCGTAAAAAACAAACAGCATATTAAAAAAATTAAGCAGACTACGACGGTTTTAACAATAACTGTCGTAGTCTGCTTAATTACCCTTGCAGACTATGACGGGTTAAACTAAAACCGTCTTAGTCTTAGTTTGATAAAACAAACTACAACGGTTTTAATTAAAACCGTCATAGTCTGTTTTATCATATTAAGACGGTTTCAAACTTTGAGAACCGTCTTAGTATGTAAAAACAGACTACGACACCAGATGCAACAACGGTTCATGAACTGTCATAGACTATCTGTTTGAACCGTCGTAGACTATCTGTTTGAACTGTCATAGTGTGTCTTTTCTGTACTAGTGCACTGTCAAAGCAACAACTTCTAAAGTATGTTATAAATCCTTAAATTTTTTAATCTATCAAGGGTCAATTTCTTTAAATCGGTCAACTTCGTTAAATCTTCAACATAATCTTTCTCTAGCCATCCTAATAGACTTTGCACGTATATTATATTGATCCAACATTTTTATTAATACAACCATAATATCTAGAAGGATATCACTTTGGTTCCTACAATACAAAAACTAGATTTCTATACGAATAAAAGTTAATGAAATGGAAATTATCATTTTGCATCATTTTTTTTAAATAGATTTGAATATATGTATACATTACTAATTGCATTCGATTTTGTATTTCATTTTCAGGGTCATAGATATAAAGTTGCCCAAATTTTGGTAGGTGGCCAGGAATAAGTAAAAGATTTTGTGGCATGATTGACCTTGTATTCTAAAATTTGGTTGTCCTCTTCCATTATTAATTGAGGTGCCAACTTTTGCTCAAGTTATGTGAATACATACATCATGTTCTAAATTCAAATATGCTTCTAGTATTTTTCCTATCACTTGATTTGGAATTAAACAAAAGATGGTTAAGTAAGGTAGGTGGTATTTTCAGAGTGGCAACTTGATTTTACTTTCACAATAACAAAGATAAAATTTTAGAATCGTGATATCTTTATTATCCTTACCTATACCATATAAATGCATTACAATATTGACATTGCATGAGAGGATCACCGTATCAAGATATCTTGTAATGATAATATCAGTTATACGAGGAATCTAACTAGATAATATTAATGAAAACATATATTTAAATAATATTCACCATACTTTGATTTACAGTGGAATTAGACTTCAAATTGGTAGTAAACTCCTTTTCTTCGCAGTTAAAGTATTTAAGAGAATATGTTTGAATAAGAATATACATATAAGGTATAGTGTAAATCTTAAGCAAAACGGTCAATAATATAACTTTTTTAATCGATACCTTCTTGAGTTGAATTAGTGTCTTTTGTTGTCAAATTAATTGTCTTCATTTCTTCTATTATCACTACTTGATAAAATAAAGTTCTCTTCTAAATAAAAGGTGATTGTCATCATTGGTAACAGGTGTTTCACTTATTAACCATTCGATCAAAAGAAGATGAGGTTCATAACAAAACATTTTGATGTACTTTAAAATGGTATAAATATTTACAATTTAAACCCTAAAATGATCATATCAAAACAAAGCACAATAATATGTAGAGAACTTATAAAAAGGATCTATATTAATGATTTAATAAAAGGAATAAAATAAAAAGAACAACAAACCAATTTACATCACTAAATTTCAAAGAAGGTGAAAAGATATAAAATATTAAGCTTAATGTTTTTCATGTCGGTAACTCAAAGAATAAGTTTTAAATTTCCTATGTGCCATTAATTTCGTTTCATACTTAACCAAAATGATTAGTTTAGTTATGTACCATTAATTTCGTTTCATACTTAACCAAAATGATTAGTTTACTAAACTATAAATTTAAAACATCATATGTAATGTAGATAATTAAATTTCCCAACGCTAATATATATATATATACATGGACCTATAATTTAATGTGTATTTCAATGCAAAGAAATTACATGAAATTAAAATTTACCAAATCAAAATTAGCACAAAAAAGTAATTTCATGGTGTTAAATAAATCTCACCAAAACTACAGATTTTTATTATTAACTAAGATAGCAACAATCGCACAAGAGTAATTTCATATTATAATACATGCCAAAAACATGTAACAATAGTATCAACATGTAACAATGATGAACACCTTCAAAAGACAAAGTCAAAGAAAAAAAAGGCACAAACAAACTTAAACTCTCAAACATGAAGACGAGGTTCACAACATAGTATTTTGACGTAGTTTAAAACCCTAAAATCTTTTCTGATTTTACCATACAATGCAGGGAAAAAAAAACTCTTATTCCACCTTTGCCATACAACACAAATCCAGCTTACATTTCCAGAGACAACTTAACTCTACTTATTCATCTTTCACAAAACACAAATATATAAGAAAGAAAATTTAAAAAACAAAAAAGGTATTGCGAAATGACTCTTTAAATAGAAAATAAAAGTCTAACTATATGTATTCATCTTTCAAGAAACACAAATATATAAGAAAGAAAATTAAAAATATGCATTGAGTAATGACTCTTTAAATAGAAAATAAAAATTTAATTAAACAAACATAGTTTATTTTTTAAATTAATTTAAATTATGAGATAAACTAATTTTTTAATTAAAATATATAAAACTATAATTAAATTAAATGCTGAAAATAATTATGTTTGTTAAATCTATTAATTCTTATAATTAATATAATGCGGATGAATTTTTTCTTTTCACATTTTTCTAATCAACAACTTTATACAAAATATATATATATATATATATATATATATATATATATAATAAATAATAAATGAGATAATGTTTTTAACTTTTCAGTGCCGGCTGAAAAATTCAACTAGTTTTATCAAACATAATTTATGTGCTTGAAAAAATGTTAATAACACATATTTTAAATATAGTTGGTTGTAATTTATAAAAATGATAAATACATATAAATTTCACATTTTATTTAATAAAATATTTGTAAGCTTTTAATTTTTAATAAATTTAACTAATAAAAATAAAGTTACAAAAGTTACATAAATTTGAGGCATGGCATGGGATGGCATGTCTGAAATCCTGAAAAGCGAAAAAAGGTGCCAAACCAAAATTAAAAAGTAAACAACCCCCCTCAACACCTTTCTCTCTCAGTTTTCAATTTTCAATTTTCAATTTTCAATCGAATCTCATCTACACACATTCAATCATGTCCAAATGCCAGATCTAACAAAACAACACTCCCAATCTCAAATGTCCAACGCCGGCTACGGGACCGTCGCCGGCGACACCCCCTCGGCCACCACCACCACTAGCAGCGTCACTCCCCGTCCATGGCGCGAGTTCCTAGACCTGTCGGCAGTGTCACGCCCCTACTCGTACGATGACGCAATGATTCGACTCAGACGAAACCTGAGTTACTTCCGATTCAACTACGCCGCCGTAACGCTCGTGATCGTATTTCTGAGCCTCCTATGGCACCCTCTCTCAATGATCGTGTTTCTCCTTATCCTCGTTGCGTGGTACCATTTCTACTTCTCACGCCATGGCCCTATCGTTCTCTTCAACCAAACCTTTGACGATCGAACTGTCATTTGCGTTTTGGCACTCCTCACTGTCGTTTTGCTTGTCTCCACTCACGTCGGTGTTAATGTCTTGGTTTCGTTGATTGTTTCCGTGATTCTCGTTGGGTTGCACGCCTCCTTTAGGGTTACTGAGGATTTGTTTGTTGATGAGGAAAGTGGGTTGCTTTCTGTTGTTGGAAGTGGAACTCAACCTCTTAGGACTAATTATACCCCCATTTGAGATTTTTAAGGGCAGAGTTCAAATTTCAAATATGGATCCTTTGTTTTGAAGGTTAGTGTGTGTTGATTTTCAGAGTGAGGATTGATGGGATTTTGTTCTTGTTTTGATTATTGTTTAAACCACGTTCGACCGGAAAATTGCGCATTATAATGCAGAGTTTTTAAAGTTTTAAGTTTTAGCTTTTGACTGAAGGTTGGTTGACATAGAACTCATGCTGGAAACCAAACACACACGCTATAACTGTGTTTGTGGTTAGGGATTGATCAACATTGAATTGGAAATTGGAACTATTTGTGTTTTTCCAATTTCTATCAGATAATTTTATGAGGAACTGGATTCGTTATTAAAGAAGTGACTCACAATGGAGCTATTTTGCTTGTTTACCATTTTACTTTTTCAGTTCAATGTTTAGATTCTATTTGATAAGTTTGAGTCTCTTGCTGCATAACCTCATTTTTTTTTTTCATTGCTAATATCTGTTATCTAGTTAATATATATTTCACTGATGGTTCTGTTTTTCTTAGCTGTTTTGATGATTTTAGTTTTGACCATTTGCTCGATCTTGAATTCATTACGAATTACTTATTGTATTTTACTCTTGTAGTCTTGTTAATGTTCATTGCTTCAAATCTGTTACAATTGGTTTGCCCTGTATTGTTTACATAGTCATTTTTCTGTAACAAGTTTTTTGGGGGGTGTTTCTCTTGATTGTTTAAGGTAAAAGAAAGTGAAATTCTTGCTCATCATTGTTCAATATTGCCGGGATGAGGTAAAGAGCACATAAAGGAGGGGGAAAGGTGAATTTTGGGGAGAAAGCCATCAGAATATTATAATGAAGCATATTAAAAGGGTATCCAAAAGATGGGTGGGTGCGGTAATTATTATATGCGGATTAGTATGTGTCAATGTAATGATGAGTAGCACATGTCTCCCTAAATTTGAAAATCATTACTCTCTCCCTCTGGTTTCTTCACGTTTATGTGAGAGAAGATCAAGGCAATCATGAATGGTTGTGTGAGATTGAGAATATCATCTGTCTTCAGTATTTTATTTTTGGTGATTTTCGTATATGATCATTGGTTTTTATGCCACTGTGAGTGTTGGAGTGAATCTGATTTTGTACTAAATGTTTGATTGTTTTGGATGGTGCTGCAAACCAAGATGCAGCTCTAGAGTGTATGCATTACTCCCTCGGATGTACTATCCATGAGGCTCCCCCTACTGTAGTAGATGGCTATCAATTTAAACTCTCCCAGTTATGATGGATACTGATGTATACCTCTATGGTACCCCTTAGGCACTGACTTGTAGGCCTTGGTAAACCTTGTTAAAGCAACGGCAATTAGTACTGGCCTTATGCATATATATGTCTTCATAGATGAATGTGTTTGAAAAATGCACGACTTTAACCTATGTTTTTACCTAAGTAAAGCATGCTTTTGGCTGCAATTTCTCCCTTTATTATAGATTATAGATGTTTCCTAGTTGGAGCATATTTCAGGCACTGGTAGCAACGTTTGCATTTGCTGTAAACTTTCTCAACTGTGGAGGATTGATTTCAATGATAATTCTTTATTGCGTGGAAATACTTGAAAAGAAATAAAAAAAAAAAAAAAAAAGTAGTGATTTCAATGTATTTTGGAGCTTTCATCTTTTGATAAGGTGCTTGTGGGATACGATTCGGTCATTAGGAAATGCCTGATGCAGTAACACAACAGAAGGAAGTATGCTTCATGTAAAGTGCATGAACTGAGCTTGTCATGACTGGTTCTTCGATTTATTATAAATAAGAGGTACACGAAAAGAAGAAATAATTGTTACAAAATGAATGTGACTGAGGTAGAAGAAAGAAGTATTGTTCTGATTTCGTAATAGAAATTCGAATGTGGAGATAATTTGCATTAGAACCAAAAGGCTTATATTCTGATCTTGGCATAGACGTGGATGAAACAATTTCGCTGAGAGTTGATGAAACATAAGGGGCATATCCACACTTCTTTCTATCATAAAAATTATAAAATTGATGAATATTTAATATTATAAAATTTAAGACTAAATATCACTTTCACTCATTTCAAGTTTAAACATTTTTCATTTTGACCTTTAGAAATTTTATTTTGATTTTTTATATTTTTAAAGTATAGCATTTTATTTTTTTAATTATTTTTCTGTTAAAAAAATTAATTTTATATTGACACTGTTATTGTTAAATTTTTAAATAATTAATTTAAAATAATGATAATTTTAGAAGTCATTGTGTGTTTGAAATATAGTGAAAAAGTTCATTATACCTATGATTTTATTGTAATAACGTTGTTTTCTCATCCTTGAAAACACACAGTAGAAAAGTGTCCAAACTTAAGAGGAGTAAAATTAACATGTAACCCTAAAAAGTAATTTTATTATTTTGAAAACTACTTAAAAGAGTGGAAGGACAAAATTAGTTCTTTTGCTCCTCAAAAATATATGAAGCAGAGTCATCCAAATATCTGTTTTTATCCCATTCTGAAGTCAAACATCTTGATATTCTCAAGCCAGAAAGGCAGTTTTAAGAACCAATATTTTCGTCTCCAATATTTTGTCATTCATACTGTATTGTACTTAACTTTTTAAAACTCCCTTCGATGAGGAAAATAATAAAATTAGTTGATAAAAGATTAAAATGATAAAATAATCCATATAATGTGTTTACCACTGAATAAGATATTTTCTATTATTTAATCTAAATTTAATTATTTATTATTATTTTGATTCTAAAAATTAAGAATTAAAATATGATAAGTAATTAAATTTAAAGATTGAAATAATAATAAATATCTCTTAAGAATTGAAAGAAAAAATGAGTGAAAGGGGTTCAACCAAGACAACATGCATTCTCAAATGGAAAGAGAAGAGACAACATGACTCAGAAATGTCGAAGGTCCATTGGGTCATATATCCACAAAAGAGAAAAAACAACTAGGAATCTATCAAGATGAAGAAAGTTCCTAATCCTCCTCAAGATTGATCGAGTCATTGAACTTGGCATACAAAATTTTTTTCAGTTCAGACATCTGAGAAAGCACAGATTCTTTCTCCTCTTCAAGTTTTTCCAATTTTTGACTTGTCACCTCTTTCATCTGTTCTATCCTGGTCTCAACTTCATCCTTCGCCACATGAGCAAAAACCTCCCCTATTTGAAACCGAACCACCTCCTCATCTGTGAGAATCAACTCGTTGCTCGCATCCTCCAAATTCTCATTTGTTTCCTATTAAAAATAGAAACTTGCTGAATTCGAATCATAATCTGAAAAACATGCTCACAATGCTTTTTGCATTGCAAAATGCTTGAATGGCAGTGAAATTAAAATCACAACAGGAAATTCAGAACAGACACTTCAACAACTAAATTTTCATTAAACCAAACACAGAACCAGAGAGCAGAACAGATGAATCGATAAAATGTAAATCTTGTGTGTGTGTTTAACAAAGTTAGTCCACATGGTTGATTTTGGAGGATATAATCATTCAGCTGTCTTCTATTTTTCCCCTCTCCCTCTTCAAACATCAGTTATCATAAAAACTGCAGAAAGCAATGAGATTAATCAACTTTGTTTTGCAGATGATTAACTAAATTTCTCCTCAGGTGCCAAAGATTCAATCACTCATTGCTGAGGCCAATCAATGAGATCTTTCCAGTTGCATATCCTTGAGCACAATCTATACTGTAGAGAGATCTATCCAAAGTTTTTCTTTTTTTTTTTTTGGGGTGGGGGGAATGAGATTATTATCAATTCTTGATACAGTTCACAGATACTATATAAAAATTTGATAGATTTGTCAACCAATGAAAAGCAAAAAATAATAATAATAATAATAATAAATATCATGATATATACAGAAATTTAGAGTAAATCGTCAATTTAACCCTGATCAATTATCTTCTCTCCAAAATAGTTTTTAAACTAATAAAGTACAAGTAGTCCCTAAAATAATGAAAATTCATCAATTTAGTGCCTTCATTTTAACAGTTGAGGATTGAGGGACTAATTTGAAGATTATCTCAAAATCTAAGGGAATATATAGCATGAGTTTAATATTTTAGGGACTATTTATATAATTTCTAATACATTAAGGATTATTAAGGAGCCAGTGAAATAGTTTAGGGATCAAACCGATGATTTACTCCAAAAAGTTTTAACTCTTGGAGCTTGTCCTAAGTTCTTAAGCTTAAGCTTAAGCATAGAAGGTTCCAAGTAAAAATATAAGTATACAACTAAACAAGAAGCTAATAAAATCTGTGTTTGATATTTCTGCAAATGCACCAAATAAAGGCAGAAATTGAAGAGTTAGAATACCTTAGCGATTTTGATCTCATCCTCAAGCTCGTGAAATCGATTGTTCAACCTTCCGAATTTGTTGATGTTCTGTTGATCCTCCCATGTCACTTCAGTTTCAGATCCTCCCCCCTTTAACGATGATCAAAAAGGGATCAGCTTTCACATGAATCCATTGAAATAACAAAGTACAAACTGCAATACCAACAACAATTAGGGTTTTCGAATTACCTGCTGCATGTTGTTGATCCAAATTCAATTTAGGGTTTCCAATACGACACGGATGTCAACCCCTAAATTTATAAGATTTAGTTGATTTGAAGATTAAAACAAGAGGTATATAACATGAGAAAGTAAAATGTCTAGTGTAAGAAAATAAAAATGCACTGTATTTTATTATTAACTATTAACTATTATTTTAATTTGTATGATTTAATGAATAAATATTTATTTATATATAATTAAAATTTGTAACATATAAATAATTTTTGAAAGTATAAATATGTTTCAAATTATTATAATGATTTAAACTGTGATAAGAGATTCTTAATCATTAATAATTTTATAAAAAATTATTAAAATTATTTTAAAAATATGTAATTACCAAAATAAGTATAAAGACGAAGATAAGAAGAAAACGAATAAATTTTTTTAGAGAGAAATGTGTTTTTTTTTAATATAACAACACTAAAAATAGAATCTAAGGCGATACGAATCAGTAATTTAAAAAAAAAAAAAAAGTGTTCTATTTCATTGCAAAAATAGTGTATAAAATGTACAATGAAAGGAAGAGAATATTGAGACATTTTAGTAGTAGAGAGAAAGTATGAACAGAAAGTCTAGTGACGAGTAATATATTTTAATTGCATAAAAAATGTTATATATTTTAATAGTAATATAAAAGTAAATACATATACATTGAATTTATGAAAATTTTAAATTTAAATTAATCATGGATATATTGTGTTAATTCGCTTTCATACTTTTTTAACTTGATTTATAAGCATGAGGGTTTAGAAAACTATTTAAATAATATTTAACAAATAAAATTACTCTCCTTTGTAAAAAAAAAATAAAGAAAAAAAGTAAATTTAAAATTATGTGTAAGTTTTGCCTCCTATGTACCTGTAACAGGAATTAGTTCCTTTATAATGGAAGAATAATTTCTTCTAATGATATTTAATTAGAGATGTTAAGATGTGTTATTATTTTTGGTGTTCTTATTAACTTTTTTTAAAAAAATTCAATTCATGTGGATTATTCTCCCGCTAACTAAGAGATTTTGACGGCTTTATTATGAAATTGAGCACAATTTTATTGAGACTATAAAATGCAAAATTTTATTGAGACGTAACCTAGATAAGATAAAAAAAAAATTATATTTTATAATAAACATAAAAAAATTATTTCAGATGAAGGTGGATTGATGGACTAGGCTTGTCTGTATATCATTCACACGCGTACAAAATCTTAATTAAGATGGATGAAGTTTATTGATTTTAATTAATTATTAAATCTAATTAATTAATTAAATTTTTTAATATATTTTTTACTTTTTAATTAAACAAAATTATGAACTAATTCGTTTGACCCACCACTTGGTAAGTAAATTAGAGACCAACTTTCGTATGAATCGGGTTAGTTCGTTTTAACAATTCTAAACTAAATAATGTCTTTTATCAACTTAAAAAAATGTCATAATTTATTTAAAACTAATCTCTTAAATAAAAGTAGTTAATCAGATCTTTCGATGAAAAATTGTTATTAAAAAAATTAGTAGATGCTTTATATTTTCAATTCTAACAAGTTAAAAAAATTCTTAAAATAAAAATTAAAAAAATTCATTAGGTCCGTTAATTAACCAAAATGTAAAAAAAAAAAAAATGTGATACATTATTATTCAATTTTGCAATGATAATAAATTTATCGTTTATATTTGAATTTCATTTATTAACACTAGGAAAAACACTATATGCATGTTTATATTTTTTGTATGATTAAAATAGATAAAGACAATGAATTTGGTAGTTTTAATTTTTTTAAATAAAATAAAAAATCATGACAAATAGAGTTATGACAAATAAAATATTTGATATGAAACTAAACTAATTTTAAAATTTTAAGACACCGAATAACAAATAGCTTTATAGAATGAAAGGAGTAGAATGGTTCGTAGAAATGTAGATAAAAACAATTATAAGAAGGAATAACAACCTTTATATATAAATATACATGACATTTAGTTCAAATATGAGGAAAAAAGTACTTTAAGAAAATTATAAAAAGGAGTAAAGACCTTTATATATATAAATATATATGACATTCAGTCTAAATAAGAGGGAAAAATACTTGAGAAAATAAAATAGATAAAAAGATTCGTATTCCAAGAGGGTGAAAAATAATTTCAAACTATCATCCAATTATAAATATATGATAAATTTATTACTTTTTACAATAATTATCTTGAAACTCATATCCCAACAATGATATTTAATCAATTTTCATAAATAAATTTTTTACATAGTACATTATTAAACACAACAATTAGTATTAACCTTTCACTTTCCTCTTGTTCTAACAGCTAAAACTTCCTTTTTCATAGTTGCATTAACTATTTTAATTTTCCACCAGAAACCTCATAAGTGTTAATTGTATCAAAATTAATAATTAAATATAATAACTATTTCACGTTGAAAATAGAATCTCTTGGCTCAGAGAAATTTTGGGTGGAAGAGTAATTGGTGATGAACATTGGAAACATCCATAGCTCAAAAAGGAAAAACGTTTTCAATGAGTTGAGATAACAATAATCATAATTGAATTAAATTTTCAATGTGTTTGTCGCCCCCATAATGGAAAGTTCACATTCATCGTATAAAAATGCTACTGGCACTGTTGAAAAGAAGGTGTTTGTGTCTTGCATATCATGTAGAGTTTTTTTTTTTTTTCTTTTCTGATTTATAACCACTGTCATTTTGATTCTTACTAAGAGGAACACATGAGTAGATCAAAAAGGAAATATTAAATGTTATATGATCCAAAGAATAACAGAAAATAAGTAATAAAATTGTTGTCTGCACATATTCAGTCACGAGCTAAACAAATTCATATAGATTCCTCGCATGGTAATAAATGAACAAATGCCTAAGCAGTAATATTGGTGAGAATGCTATGAAAACATTGAATGTGTATGTAAAGTGATGGATGGAAAATGATATAGATAGAATAAGAAACTTTCTCAATGAAGCAAGACCTTCCGACAATATGATAAAACCATTACAAAATCTTTGGCTGAGGATCCCACAGATGCTGGTATCTTTTTTGAGGTTGATGCTGTTCGGAACCATAGATCTACTAAGTTATGAAGTTGCAGAGATGGAAGCACTGGTTGACCCCGACACATTATTTCCACCTGTGCAAATTACAAAACAGTATCAATCTACAGCACCAGAAATGTACCACCAAATTTTTGCTTATGTACAACTTGAATTATTATATTCACTTTAGAAAAAAGAATTTGTTGTAATTTCGTAATTTTTGTCAAAACAGAAGAGTTCAAATCTGATAGCATTTAGAAGTTCATGATCTGCAAATGATAAGGCTATTAAAATTCACATAGATTTACCAATATGCAACCCTAGTATTGAATATCACTGAGTTAGGAAAAAGGGTTGCATCAGAGAGAACAAAATGTCTGACAATTTATATGGAAAATTCAGAGATTGTTTTCACCCGGTAAAACCTGGACCAAAGGTGGAAGGACTAAGGAGTCATATTTTCAGTACCTTCAATGTTAATTCAGTTCTTAGTGCCTACTTGGTGATTGGGAGTTGAAACTTCAACACAAGAAATTTGTTTCCAATATATTCATTTTATTTACATGGCAACAAATCGTGAGGGTGGTGCATGAGTTTGTGCCAGTTGAGATTCCATTTCTGTACTCAGTTGTCAGTATTTGTGCATTTGTAATATTTATTGTTTCCTGTTATGTAAAGGCATACAAAGTTCATTAAAGTTCTCAGACAGCCCCTAAATTCTAGTTTTCATAGTTGTACACTTGTACTGATTTCTTGTAATAGTCTCAGACAATGTCCCCAAGGTTTGCACTATGTTGCTTGGCTTCCTGGAGCAATTTCTCACAAACAACAACAAAGACACACCCGACAAACCTTATACAGCAAATGACTCAGGACCACAAATTCCTACTATAATTAAATCCTTAAACAAAATTAGTCAGAGAAAAACAAGAAAACAGAAAGCAAGAGAGTGACAGAGAGAGAATGTGCTGATCATTCTATGTTCTTAGAAGGTAGTGATTATAATTTACTCACCTCTGCTTCACTGGCAAGATTAAGTTTCTTCACAAGGTACTTTTGAATAAATGAGACAGGCACAGTACCATCCCTGTGATGAAGTCAGAAACAAAGAATTACACAACTATCACCTATAAATCTTTATCCTAAGAAAGGGATTATATTGGAGAAAGCTAGAAGAGAAAAATGAAATTCTGAAAAATCAACACATTTTAAATGATTCAATATTGAAGTTAATATTCCCTTTGCTAAAGCTGTGATTTAGACAATGTGTTGATTTATAACCATCTAGAATAACACAGCAAAATCAAATCAGCATGTGACTTATTAAGGTAGAAGCTATGTGGATAAGCTCTGGATTTATGAGTCTCATACGCATGTTGTAGGCCATGGGACACGGAACCAAACAGACTGTCAGACAATGATCATTTGAAGAATGCAGCATGGAGGCATTTGCACGAACACCTATCAGCCATACCTTCAAATGCAGTAACAGTTTTTTCTTGGGTTGTGATTTAATTCTCAGAGTTTGTGAACTCATGAGATCGCATAAAAAAACACATTTTTTTTTCTAAATCTAATTGTTGATTGTTAGCTTAATTTTGAAACCAAAATAAAAAAAGTTATATTCTATTCAATTCACAGACCAAAGTCATACTCATTCAATAGAAAAAACAAGAAAAAACATTAAATTTGTTTTAAAAATGAAACAATCAGATAAACAGAATGGGAATGAGATTGAGAAGAATTACATTATTCTTAAGTAGCAGGCTGAGATCTGTGGCAAGGGAACATCTCCTTTCCTGAATAATAGCACCAATTTCTTTAATGACCACAGAAGCTCAAACTGTGTTATTAGTTTGATAGTTGTATATAAAAAAACTTACTGGTCCTCTGAAGCAACTAATGAAAACCAAATAGGAATGTTTTTTCTGTTGGACTTCCCCCCAGTTGCATCTAGTGAGGCTGTGGATGAGGCAGACATCTCAGATGCTGCAACTCTTTTCTGACCGGCAGGACGCAACCTTCTTCTCTTCACTGGTCCAGAAGGCAAGCTGTTTGCATCCTTGTCATCTCCAGTTTTATGTCCAGTATCCTTATGTTTGGATTTTGAAATGTTTAATTCACTCTGGACAGAAGCAGGTAGGTTTGTTTTGGTTGTAGTTTCAGGTGTATCTTGTCCACCACGAGGAGTAGTTGGGGAATCTAACTTGGCAAGAGGATTTGCTTGCGAACTTGACCTGGAGGACTTTGTTCTGTTGGCAGCTTCAACAAGACAGTTTAGTGGTGTCCATAGATCAACCTTCCCTTCTGCATGATCCACACTGTTCTCTGTATCTTCATTGGGCTTATGCTTCTTAGAAGGCTCAGCCACGGAAGAATCCTGCAACCATACAGCGCACCAATGATTACGCTTGATCATTATCACATGAAACAGAGGCTTAAGTAATGACACATAAAAACCACTAAAAGTCCAAACAAATTGAAAAGTAACACCAAGTCCTGTTGCCCCCATAACCCACAGCTAACTTTAATTTTCAGAAGTCATGCGATGAATCGGGTAAAATGGATCTTACCGTATTATCTTCACCATTTGTTTCTTCCTTCTTTAAGGATTCTTCAAGAAGAAAATTGCATCCACGTAAAGCAGCAGCCTTTCTTGTACTGGTTTTTGTTCTCTTTCCTGTAAAGCCAGGTTGCATTGAAACTTTTGGAGCACTGACTACCAATGATGAAAGTGACCTTTCCTTCCTTTTTGCAGGCAATGATATTGAAGACAAAACTTCTTGCGCCTTGATCTTTTTCCTTTTAAAAGGGAATATTTTTGCCCTTATATCTTGTAAATTATGGTCTGGCCTGTATATAATCAATAGGAACCTGTGATTATTTTGCAAAGATCTTTCTACAGATTTACTAGTCTTCAGTTTTTTAAAATCCTATAAAACAATTTATGCATGCAATCTCTAAGAATAAGTCATTCAAATCTAACATGCTTGAAAGATGTCACTCTGATTCAGGTTTTCATATTGAAGATCCATTATATAAAAATATCAGTCATCACCAAAAATCACAAGCTGCAGATGAAATTCACATATAAGACGCAATCTCATTGAAAATTTAGGAAGAAGGGTGCCTTCTAATATACGATAGATACCATTTTCACTAAACAAAACTCTGCATCTGAATTCTGTAGGTCAACACAACAGTTAAACAGTTATCTGTGACAAAAATTGAGACAGATGTAACAAATAATACTTTGTGATTAACATTTCAGAAGTAGGGAAAAGAAAAGTAGAAATCATACTGAAAGAAAGAGAAGGAGTTTAATGAAGTAATAAAGAAATACATTGTGAAAGATATTAAAGGCCACAACTTTAATGTTGTCATACATAAATAAAATAGATTTTATAAAAGGAAAGAAAAAAGGGGAGATTATCATGAACATCGGTAAATACTAAACTGCATGTTCTCTTGTACAAGCAAACAACAGATTCGAGCAACAAAGTAACACATTAATACATCAATACATCTCCAACTAGAAATTCGAGCCACAAGTCCAGTTCAAACAACTCATGAATCAGACAAATAGCAATATTAGGTTGGAAATCAAAGACAACAATGGACCTGAGTTTTTCCACTGGAAGGCAACCTAGATCAATATTGCACACTGGACAGCAATCCATCTCCTCATCCGAGAGTTTCTCATATATGCACTTCCTGCAAACTGTTGTAGGAATCATAGTTTAGTGCATTGCATAGAACAAACTTGAAACAGACATGTGCAAACAAGAAAGTGTAAGTGTCTGATCCAGGAATCTCATAAACATCACATGCTGCTCAAATTAAAAAACAAGAAACTTCACCACAGTGCACCACCTTAAACTAGTGAAAACGGGCATGCCTGAAAAATTAAAATACAACTGAAATTCCTCTTTTACCCGTTAAACCAAATCACAGAAACCCAAGCAAGCAATATGCCACAAAATAGTAAAACACGTATCATGTCAATCTTATTGCTCAACCACAGTAACAATAACAAAACACACTTTTTTCACGCCATGAAACCAATTAAGATGAATGGTCCTTGATAACCTCTGATTAAAATGAACGTGTATTAAGAAACCAGATCACATAAATCAGCAATCAGAGAGAACCAAGGAACCGCATTGAAAACCCAAATCAAGAAAATCAAGGGAATTGAATATAAATTAGAAGAAGAAGCAAGAAGTAAGAAAGAAGAATGCAGAGAGAGAGAAAAAGAGAGAAGATACGAACAAGTGTGAAGGCAGAGAGAGATGGTGGTAGCATCTTTGAAGAGGTTATGACAGAGAGGGCATATCATGCATGTTCGTATGGTATCTCTCTTCACTCTCGCTACATGTCTCGAAACCATCTCCACCATGTATCGGATTCGACGTAGAACCGATATGGATCTGTTAGGGAAATTCAAGTAGCGGGTTTTAGGGGCAAAATCGTAAGATGGGGTTCGATTGTTCGAACGTAAAGATTACGAGGCCGGCACCGTCGAATGTTGTTGTTGGGTTTGGTTGTTGTTAGAGTTAGAACGAGACAAAGCATGAAAAAGAGAAACAGAAGAAGCGAACCAATACACACGCCATATTAACAAACACTTGTGCCGTGCTTGCTTCCTCACTCGTGCGTCTTGTTTCTCTCTCTTTTCACTCACGTTTTTTGACTTCAACTCTCTCTTCCATTGTTACTGTTTACCTTAGTAATACTCATTAACCCTTTTATCTTAATCTCTTCTCTCTCTCTCTCTTTTCTTTCTTCTCTTGAATTTATTGCGACCAACATGTCCAAAACATACACAACTTGTGTTTCTCCAATGTTTTCACAATGTGTCTCACTTTCCCCGTGATATTAAATTACGTAATAAATGACATTTTTTGGATCAATATTAGTATTATTAGAATTATTTTGATACTTTTTTTTTTAATTATGAATTGTTCATGTGTGATTTGGACGTAACTATGATGTTGTTGAGATGTGTACGTGTAGCTAATGCTGTGTAAGTGTAACAATATTACTCAATCAATACAAATTAACACAAGTGTTAGATTACTTAATGAATACAAGCACAGGGGTTGAATAATAGATAAGTTGCAAACTTTGAGTACAAAATATTGATAGAAATGTCTTGAGAATCTCTAACAGAATAGTTGACTTGTGAATGATAGATCCTATTTATGCATCATTTAAATAATAAATCACATAGCATATTGGCATCTTTGTGTGATCATTATTAGTAGAAATCAACGGATTTATTATTTGTTAATTGACTTAATTATATTCTTAGTTTCTTTAACATGAATTCTTATAATTTTCATCTATCAAAAATATTTTTAACCAATTTTTATTGAAAAATAAACAAATTTAATTCTATTATTTATTTTTTGCTCAAAACACGTTTTCCTTTTAAAATAAGTTTGCTCAAAAGACTTGAATTATTGTTTTTTATCTAAATATTTAAGGGTTTGTGATGAATTTGGAATATGAATTAATTTTAAAACTCTAGAAATTAGAAATTTAATGAAAATTTGGAAAATTTTGAAGACGAGATATTAGAATTTGAAGAGAGAATTTTTTTTATTCTTTTTAAGGGGTGAAGTTTAAAATCTTGGTTAGTGTGTTTTAAGTATATTAAGATTTAAAATAACTTAATTTATTTATATTGGGAAGATTTTCAAGAAAATTAATAATTTGTGAATTTTAAGGAAAGAAATACCGGCTAGACTTAATCGTTCGGTAATTAAAGTATAAACTTTACTAAGAAATTTACGACCTTAAAATTATATATATAATCTAACTTATAGGAATCCAAAATACAATAAATTAAATCTCTTATATTCTTTAACGTATTACATGTCTAATAAAGTTATAAAGTTTTATAAAGCAGATTAAATTATATAAAAAACAATTTATATTTTATAACACTACTTTCTTTTGAAAGATAATATGTTCAAAACATAAGTAAATGGTTGTTGTTAGATTGATATCATATTAACAAATGTCATAAATTAGGTAGAATTTGATTTATGATCAAAATGGTAATATCAAATGAACCAATGATTATATTTGTTAATTTTGTATTCAATATAAATTTATTAAATACTATAAGTTCACTTTTTATACATGCAGGGTGGCTGCTTGTCTGATTTGGTTTACTTGGCTTTCTATATTATATGCCTCTTTGAAGGACTATTTGTTTTATTTGAAATCATCTTGTTTTACTTTAATTATTATAATGTATCAGATGAATTGCAATTTAACCTTTCCTTGCATTTGCATATGTATTTTCTTTTGCTTTCAACCCACCGAGTAATTTGTTTGGTATTCATACATATAAGTAATACGCTAGACGTGGCTGTTATTTATTTCTTCAACATGAAAGTATGAATATGTGAGATTCTTGGCTATTTCACTCATAAGCTCATCAATTTAATCTTGTTTTATCCAATTAACTTTGTTATGAACGTGACCTTATCATTAAGTTGTTTTGGTGAGCAGAATAGGGACTAATCTAATAATAACAGGAAAAAGGAAAAATTTCTTGATTGTCTGTTTCTATATTATGATATTATCTATTCTTTAGCACATAAACCGTTTGTGGAAGCAACAAGAAATTGATTACAAGCAAACAAAGTAAAGCTTGTAAAAGGGAAACAAAACAAAATAAGCATCATATCTTACATTGAATGATCAGATCAGAATCTACCTCTACAATGTATGAGTCATAGTCCTCATCCATTGTCCCGTCTATATTAAAACAAAATAGTTGGGTACATCCAATGGAACAAGCCCAGCTCCAACAAGTTCAAATGACAATTATTACAAGCCCAACTTCAACTTGAAGGCCTTATCACTTATCACCTTCACACAATATTGTTTGTTGGGTTGTGCGAACGTAAGACTTAATCTAACTGCTGATATGTCCTCATCTAACATGTTCACGATCAGGTTGAATCTTATTAAAAAATATAAATAATTAAATAAATAAAATGACAATTTTCATTGTTGATCATATTTCAAAACCCTGCCATTATTACTGAACTAATCACGTTAATGGGAGGACTTTTATTTTTAATAAGATTTTGATTAATGTAATTACAAAAACTTAAATATAATTTAGGTAGTTACAATGTTTAAACCAATGTGGTTCTTTGTTTAGGTGACTCAAAATAAAAGAAACATCTTCTATGTTTTCCTTATTATTTTGAGACAACTCTATTTTAAACAAATTATTTAGTTTATATGCTCCCATTAACAAAGATTTGAATTTATTATAGACATTAATCACAAATGAAAACAGGTAAGAGTAGTGACTATTCTTAAAATGAAATTTATAGATGTAATGTAAAATAATAAATACATTTATAATTATAGTTCTCTAGTTAGTTTATAACACTCATTCATTTTATATAAGCAAGAATCAAAATCAACATGATGCATACAACTCATTAAATCTCAATGCAATGTAGTATCATTTAAAATGAGGTAGAAATCATTTAAAATGAGGTAGAAATAACCTAGAAGAAGTGTTCTCTTTACACTTTCTCAGGGAATCTTCGCAATAATCATGGATGTCACCAATTTTGCATAAGTTGTCTTTCACTCATGTGATCAACACAAGTAAGATGGTTCAAACCAAGTAAAATGCTCATATTCCTAAGTCTCCCTTTAGAGACTTGACTTACTTACCAAGTCCCAACTATTTCTATTTCAAAAATATTTTCATATGCAATATGCAACATGAGTTTAAAGAATGCAATGGCCCACCATAGTTATATCTTATAATTTGATCAATTCTACCTATCAGTTAGGGTATTCACAACTCATTATCATAAGCTATCGCACCCCATGTACATACATAACATAGAATCTCTCTAATAGCATCATCATTATGCACTCATATCTCACATTAAAATTACTACTATATTCATCAAGAACATCACTCAATATATAAAGAAATCAAATATACATCATATGTACATATAAACTACGAAATCCCAAATCATCTTCATTGTTTATAAGGCATCATTTGAAGATTAATTTAAAATCAATCTAAAGCAAGTTTCATGATCATGGGCTAAAAATGGCTCAAAATAGTGAAGCATATATATGTGATACTCGTTCAGCAACCAGAAGTCCACTTTTTCAGTTGTGGACATGACACTTATTAAAATTGCATGCGCCTAGCAATTTTAATCTAGAGAGCATAAGGGAGAGAAAACCTATAAAACGCTCAATGAGCTTAAATTTAGTGCTCAACACTCCATAATATTGTTTGACGATATTATGTAGAAAAGAATCATTTGTGTAAAATTTTAATGTAGAGTTCTAAGCACTTAGCAAATAAGCTAGCACTCGAGAAATAAGTTAGTGCTTAGTAAATTTTCTTCAAAGAGAAATACAAAGACAAAGAAAGATACAAGGCATCACACACTAAGCGGATAAAATGGACATCCAGTGAAAGTATAACAGAACTTCTTATAATCTACACATAAAACTATTTCTTAAATTCTCATTAAACTCGTTTTATCCTTACTTCTATTGCACTTTTTATGGCCTATTCATGAAATCCTTACTAAGGTTGTACAATTCCCTTCACGCTTACAAGCTAATATATTGAATTTACAGAGTTAGAATCTAGCGAAAATTGAATTTATGTTGAAAATTCCTTTTACCTAATGTTGTAACTCAAAACCTACAAGAGACAATAAGGCAAGCATGAGGTGGCCAGATCTTACATAAGGTGGAAAAAAGGATTAAGTACGTGGTGGCTCTTCTTTTATGAATTGCTTCCAAAGAGGGAATCCTAAACAACAATATTTTTTGTTGGTAGAGCGAGAAAGTTATTGTTGCAGTTTGCTACAATATCAACTTAAATTTTCATTTCAAACCTGCAACTATTGTCTCTCCCTTCCTTAAATCTCCTTCACCACCTTATAACTCTTATTATTTGTTAGTTGTTAGCAGGAGATTTTGACCCTCCTTCCCCTCCCCCTTCTATGAGTCCTCTTGTGGAAATGTTAGATTACCTTATAACTCTTATAATTTTTTTAACAATTTTTACCTCATAACTTTTTTAGTTATTGTGATGAGTTATTTTTTTCAACATTAATTTTTGTTTAGAGTTCGGGGTTTTAAATATGATGGACCAAAAAAATACATGTATTGATAGAGACATGGGCCAGGACCTTAAATAATAATCAAAGCAATAATTATTGGTATAAATATTTACGGGGCCATGACTAATCATTATTGGTATAAATAAGTATATTTTCAACGACTTTACATATCATGGGCCAAAAAAATACATGATTGATAGAGACATTCTTTCATTGATGCGATAATCATATTTTTTCTTATAAAATTAATGTTACTAAAAAATAATAAATTACAACAATAATCAAATGTCTCGTCAAAAATTTATTTTTATCAACAACTTATTTATCGTTGGGAAAAAGTTGTTATAAATAACCTTAATTCTTATAATGGAGATGTGGAAAAAGAAGGAGGTGACAAATGCTTCTTTAGGCTGTGCAAAATTGACTTAAGATTTACTCAATGTCACATGTGACACTCAGTAGCTTAGAGGCTGATAAGAAAATTGCTCAACGAAAACCTTCCGACTTAACGATACTTGGACAAAAACCAAGAAAAATCAGTGTTTTGGTGCAGTGCCTTGTCACTCAACTTCTTGGTTGCTCAACGAGGAATTCCTAAATGCCAAAATCACTTAATGAGATATCCCGTGCTCAACCATTTTGATATAAACACAACCAACCTATAATCTTTTATGTTAACTTTTATATATTCAAGATAATTCTAATCATTTTTTAGAAACGAAAAACCTTGGGTGTGGTGCTATTGATGGGATTAATCAGTACCTTAACTATCGCTACATCTCTCCTAACAAGACATGTTGGAGAATATTTTCTTTTCCAATTCATGGTAGGAAGCCAACTATAGAAAGATTATTCTTTCATTTACTAGGTGAGCAACCTATGTATTCTAATGATGACATGACATCTAAGGTGTTTTCTGTAAACCAAGTGTGATTGAGTCAGTATTTACATCTTAGACGGATGCAAATAGGAAGTATCGTGAAGGTAAAAACTTGACATATTCATAATTTGTTTCAATAGTTGTTTATGTCAAAAAGGATAAGTCCTAGATACTAAGAAAGCAAGGTCATACATATTATTAGAAGGTTGATTTAGGTTTCCCCAAATACAGGAGAACCTTTTTATCTAAAGATGATGTTAACTATTGCAAAAGGTTTATTCAACTATGAAGTATTAGAACAATTGCTAATCATATTCAGTATCTTACATTCTAATAAACGTGTTTTACAATAGTTTTTTTTTATGATGATATAGAATATATTGAGGTTATAAGAGAATCTAAAATTTAGGGATCAAGTCATTATTTGCAAAATTTGTTTGTGACATTGCTCTTATCAAGTATTGTTACTAATCCAGGAAAAGGTTGGAAAGAAATATGATAATGGCTTTTAGATGCTATTTTCTATGATATAAGAAAGTTGTTGAATAATAAAGGTATAAAAGTTTGTATTTTCTTCATATCATATAATTTACTAAGTTTCTAAAAATTTTCTTCACTAATATAGTCACTTATGTAATTTTTTTTTACACTTTTATTATAATAAAGTTGCAATTACCAATCAAGAGTTTCAAAATTTAACTTTGAGTGAGATTGAAAAAATTCTGGAAGCAAACAACAAAAGTCTAAAGAATTATCCGTCAATGTCTTTCCCAAACGCATATGTCACAAGCCACTTGGGAAATAGATTAATTCATGAAAAATTTGACTATAGTGTTCATGATTTACGTAATGAGTTCAAAAACTATTATTCTTCTTTCATAGGCTAAATATCATAGTATGCACAATTATTGAAGTTATAAATAACGTTGTCTAAACTTATTTCTAAAAAATTATAGGTGAACAAAAGGACATTTTCCATAAAATAATGACCGCAGTGGATGAGCAAAATGGTGTGATGCTTTTCCTTTATGAGTATAGTGGCACTAGTAAAACTTTTATATGAAAAACATTAGCTTCAGTGTTACAATCACAACTTAAAATTGTATTAACTGTTAATTCAAGCGGGATTGCATCATTATTGTTTCCGGGAGGTAGAATAGATCATTCAAATTTCAAGATTCTTGTTCCTACATTAGACAATTTAATTTATAACATTCATCAAGGCAACGACCTTGTAGAATTGTTGAAGTTAACAAAATTACTAATATGGGATGAAATGTCAATGGCTCATGAGTTCTGTTTTGAAGTTTTGGACAAAAGTCTTAGAGATATCATACATAAAACTAATGATTCTTCTACTGTAGTCTTTGGGGGTAAAATTATTGCTTTTGGAGGAAACTTCAAACAAATTTCATAAGTTATTCTATGAGGTACTCGATCTGACATTGTTCATGCAACTATAAATGTCTCTTATCTTTGGAAATATTAGTAGATTTTAACTTTAACCAAAAATATGTGTTTACATCAAAATGATCAAAATTCAACATCCATAAAATTAGAAGAATTTTCCAATTGGATACTAGCTATTAGTGATAGAAAAATTAATCAAGAAAACAATGCATATGATAAAATAGATATACTTCAAAATATTCTGATTTCATATTTTGATGATCCTATTTAATCTATAGTTGAAACCACATTTCTTAATTTAATAGAACAATACACAAATAAGGATTTTTTGCAAAATTGAGCTATTTTTGCTTCAACTATTAAGACTGTTGATCAAAATCAACGAATATGTTATTTCTCTGTTTCTAGGTTCTACTTCTATATCTATTATGAAACTTTTATAATACTGACTTATTCATTTTTTATTACCACTTACTCATTCAGTTTTGTTGTATGGTACATGTGAGAAAGAGTTTATTTTAGTTCAGATTCAATTGACAAATTTAAAACAGCTAACAGCCAAAGTTTCAAAATAATTACTCTTGAATTTCTCAACTCATCGAGAACATTAACTCTTGCAAATCATTCAATCAAACTTAAAATTGGAACCTCGATCTTGATTCTAAAAAATCTAGACCAAGTTGAAGGTTTATGTAATAATACTATATTGGTGATGATAAGACTTACAAACTACGAAATTGAAATAAAAATAATATAAAAAAAAATTAAAAATATATATTCCATGTATGTCTATGTCTCCATCCTAGTCTCCACGACTATTAAAACTAATTATGGGATATTTTCTTATTAATGTCTATGATAATTAACAAATCTCACATAATCCTTAACAAATAATGGCATGTATTTGACCTTGACCTATATTTAGTCATGTCCAACTCTATGTAGCTAATTTTAAAGCTAAGAGGAAACAAGAAATAAAAATATTGATTCAACATAAAATATCATCTTCTTCAACTATTAGTGTAGTATTCAAAGAAATCTTCCAAAATGTTAGATATAAATTTCAGGTGATGGTTCTTATTTTTTCTTCAACTATTAATGCTTTTTATTTCTGACAACTAATTACTTAACGTTCAATGCGGTTACAAGAGTTACAGTCCACTTTTTTTTTTTTTTTGGAGTTTGTGGAAGACATATATATCATTAGCCGCTTCTATCTAATATTAATATTTTTGCTACAAGTAAGTCAACACAGTCAATACATTATCAATTTTATTTATAAAATCCATTTTCAGATTTAGATTTGGCTCCAAATTAAGTTATTGCAGCATATATGCATTTTCATTCATGCTAGAACATCAAAATAATTAATTAAAGAATACAAGAATTATAGCTTGTATTATTTAATTAAGTTTTTTGGTACAGATAATAATTTTATATCTTAATTACACTTTTTTTCGCCAAAGCAAATCTCTTATGGAAAATGTATTCTAGTAAGGCTAATAATAACTAAATTTTCAAAAAGGGTTGTTAAGGTATATCCTTCATTACATATATAATAGAATATCTATTATGATCCTACTTTTTTTTTCATCAGAAGAAGAATAAAAAATATATAAATTTATCCACATCAAATTTTGTTTTATTATTCATAGAGTTAAACATATAACTATATGTTCATAATCACACTCAAGTATGAAAATAATTCATTTAACGAATATAATAATCTAAATAGAACAAAATTAATTTAATATTCAATTATAATATATATATAATCAGTTAATTTTATTTAAAAAAATATCCATCAAAATAAATATAATAAAAATTAATAACAGCCCGTATGTTACTATTTAAAAAAATTGAAAAACGAAAAATCATAATTAAAAATGATTAAGAATTAAAATAATATTTTTAAAATTTAAGAAACTAAACATGTTTATTTGAAATTAGGAAGAATAAAAGTAAATTTACCACAATTTTCAATTTTGAGAACCTTATTATTAATACTGTAATACCAAATATCTGAAAAATAAAATTTTGGTATCATATTAAATATCCTCGCAATGTTTCGAATATTTATTATATTATTCTAATTTGTATATTATTATTTCAGCTTATGTAGTTAGACCAGATCTATGGGTTGGATTATTGAACTAGTGACCTTATATGCTCCAACGATAATCAATTTCAAAATTATTCTTAAAATATATTTTATTTTCCATTTCTCCTATCACAGTGAGATATAGAAATTATATATAAAATTTTTAATATAAAATAAAATATTCATTAATAATTATCAATTAATAGTGATACATATTAAGTAATATACCATATTCGTAATTAACTATTAAAATATTTCGTTTTCTATTTTTATTATTTAAATTTTTTCTCTTTTACATCAAATAGATGGTTGCGATTGATCATCATGTTACTAGAGACGATTTATTCCCTTTATAAACAGACATAAAAAGATTATTTCGTTTATATAAATAGTATAATAAAAATTATATATAAATATTCATTATAAAAAAATAAAATAACCACTAAAAGTTAACCAATTAATAATAATATTTTTACACATATATACCTATAACAAACTTGCCCATCAATGTTACATTTCTTCCCTTCTATATTTTTTAAATTCATTGAATTAAAATTATGCATTAAAACTAAATCTTCAAATCTCTTTTAGCGTAAAAGGATTAAGTTGAAAATAAGTATTAAAATCTAATTTACTGTAGTAGTTAGTCAAACACAGTAAGCATGATTATCATGATATGTCATGATTATAAGATGGGTAAATTTAACTCTATTAGAAAAGAAAAAACTTATTAAAGAAGATATATAAATTAAGTAATCACAGTAGTTAATGAGAAAACTAATAGTCAATAAATGACGCATAATAAGTCATGCATGCATTAGGTGAAGAGTGCATTTAAACATTTTTATTGTTTTAAAAAGTTTTCATCAAGAACTAGTTTGAAATTAAGTGTGAACAAAATCTAGAGTTTAGTTCAACATCTAGTTATGTGAATATGTTTATTTCTCTGTTTCAGCAATCAAATCAAATTTTTTTATCATCTAAGACATTTTTTAAATAAACCACTAATTCTACTGCCAAACGATAGAATCCAGGTAATATTGTAACGGGAGATAGGATTGTGGAAAGAGAGAATGAGCGTTGAAACAATGATCAGCAATTAACATAGACTTTGCAATTACACGGCAAGTCAAAGGATGTCCTAAGCTAATTGGCGTAACTTTTCTTGAGTAACTTAAGAATACATATTTTTTTCAAGGAGAGCCCCATACCCTAACCCCCGTATGCTATTGTTATTTTATCGCGTGACCCAAAAATTGCTATCCAAATACACCCTGCAACAGACAAATTGGGATTAAAACAAGCACGAAGAGAGAAAAAGATGAAGAAACTTGGGGTAATTGTTTTGACAATAGTTATACCAACTTCCAAATTGTACAGACCCCCAATGCCTCTTTATACAAAACATGCCACACACTCTCTCTCAAGAAGACTGCATCACTGAACAAGCAACTGCTTGAGCCCAATGCCTTAACTTGGTCTTCACTTGTTCCGGGTCGTCCCCTACGTCTCACACAAAAACCCCATCAATGAGTAAATTCCAATACGTAATCAACCAACATGATTAACTTTAATATAGAGTCAACCAATACCATGTCCGGTTGTCTATACTAAGTTGTTTACCAAACATTTCTAGTCGTCATTTTCATGTTAAAAAGAGAAAAAAAAAAAACTTTGATTGAAGAAGGAAAGAGAAGCTGACCTGGGCTACAAATCTTCCAGGAGTCAGCATCACTTCTAGGGCTTCCAAAAGAAGAAGAACGACCTCCGAGGGAAGATGTACGGCTCTGAGGGGTAGAGACGGGACTGGGAGTAAACCTGCGGTTAACAGCAAAATAAAGATCAAGTGCGGGCAAGGTGTTACAAAGTCTCTGACCATCTTCCTCATTGAATCCAAAGCCAAGTTCTATACATCCTTTTAGCTCACGCAGGTCCTCATCGGTTAGATCATCACAACACACGTTCGAAATCCTTCTTCTCTCTTGCATGCGCCTCCTCTCCCATGCAATGTCTCTCGGCTTCTCGCACATCGACAACTGCTTTGACAACCTCCTCCTCGCGTTCCATAACGGCGGCGCCAACGTCATGTGTTGCAACTCTTCATCTGAATCGCTTGGTGATGATGATGATGATGATAATGATGAGAACATATCATCATGATGCTGATGCTTTTTCTTTTCAGCGCTCATTGCTACAAATTTGAAGGATGAAAAGAAGGATGGCGGAGGAGACGGCGGAGGCAGCAAGGGGGTCCCACCTTGCGATGCCGCCTCGCCGTGAAATGCTTGATGGAATTAGGTAAGGGTAGGTTGTTAATAGGAAAAGAAGATAAAGTGGAACAAGGGAATGGGAGGGGATAGTGTGTTCTAATATTGGCGGGTTTTGAGGTTGTTCTCTGAGGCTGGACCGTCCATTTGTAACCGTCGGAACCAAAATTTAAGGAGCAATATTTAGTAGCTTGTTTGAAAGGTGAAGCTATATTCGGGTGAAATCTTCGTGTTCCACTCGTGCATGCGTTGCAACCTATTCAGTTGGCAAAGCTATATATGATCTGTGCCGTTGTTTCTTATCGTTTCTAAGCTCTTAACTATAGTCTTGTTACTTTCTCCCCTAACTGCATCTTAATCCGCAAGCTGTTGTTCACTATATCTACATGCAACAACAACCTGCCTTGTTTAAACCACAAAAATAAAACAGAAATTGTTCTGCTAGTATGCAACAGCAAAAGTAAAACACAAATTATTTATTCCAACTTTCCTCGTTAATTATATATTCAAGTTACTTTATTTGATTATTAAAAAATAAATTTAAGATTGATTATTTAAATGAGTTAACTGCATTTTAAGAGTAAGGACATCATGTTTAACCATAATTTAATAACATTAGATCGGATGTCATGTAGAATATGTCAATTTTATAAATTCAACATCTCAATTACTCCAATACAAAATCTTATTAAACACTTTCTTTTATAAATCACACAGAGTCTATAAATTAATTACTTAATATCTATAATTATTAATTTTATTTCAAAATTCTCATGTGCCCAATATTTGTAAAGTATCTTCTTTCCTTAAACATCATGTATTTGTGGAAGTACCTTATTTCTTCTATATTCTTATGCACATGTAGTACACTCGAATGGTATGGGTGTTTATCACAAATATTCTTATTTAGCATTCCCACTTGACATTAAGAACATGTGACTAACTCGATACACGAGGATAACTTTTACTATAATTTTGCATCTATTGAAATAATTTATTTATTTATAAATTAGTATAACTTAATTTTTTATTGTTTTAACATGTTTCATTACCACTTGCTACTAGCCTTTCTTTTAGCTAAGTGAGTTGCTTTTAGTTATTACTTTCTCCGGGTATTGAATATCTATATAAGTCAAATTTGCAGTTAATAAAAATTGAGTCATTCAGTTCAAATTGTTGTGTTAACGTTCTTGTTTAGTGTCAATTTAGATAAGAGTTCCCAACAATCTAGTACGAAAGACCTTGCTGGGCCTATACATCAAAGAGCAGTCTTTTGATAATTTTGCAACAGTACGAAAATGACTATGGAAAAGAGCATCGTGCAACCAACAATTTCATGTTTTGACGGTGATTATATCATTGGCTTATGCTAATGAAAAATTTCATCATATCTAAGAAATATAAGGAGTTGATTAAGTCTGGCTGTAACGAAGTAAGTGGAGTGACATTGACAAAAGCAGAATGAAAGAAGAATCAGGGCGGAGCTATGGTAGCAGGGGTTAACATTTTTTTTTAATTTTATTTTTTTATTTTAATTTTACTTTTCTTTATTTTTTTCATTTTACTTTTTTCATTTTAACTTATCATTTTTTCAATTTTTTATTTAATTTATCTAAAATGATATTTTATATTTTTAAAAAATAAGTTAAAATTATTTTAGTTTATTTAGTTACAATTTTTATGTAAGATAATAAAAATACATCATCAATAGTTAAAAGTTATTGTCATGGTTAAGAATTTTCTTTAATAGATATATAATATGACAGTAAAATTTTGAAATTAAAGATAAATATTAAAAAATTTAAAACCTTAGACATGTATGTTAAAATTAGATATAAAATTATACATAGAAAATTGAAAATCATCAAAAATTAAAATTTATTATATATATATAAGAAAAATTGAAAAATTTTGGGAGGGGAATGTTAAAGTGGTGGAAAAAATTCTACATGAAATTTAACTATATCGTATATGTAAAATATAAATACACAAGAAGCGGGTAAGTTGAATTAAAACTTTTGCATATGTATAAAATTGTTTAGATCAGACGCAAAATTAAACTTGTTCTTCAAAGATTGATTCTAATTAAATTTACAGTTGTAAGTTATTATCCTCAATTAGTAAACAGTTAAAATAATCAAAGCAATAATATTTTTATACTGATTCGTCTATATAAGACTACGTCCAGTTACTCAGCCATTGGTTCGTCTATACAAGACTACGTCCAGTTACTCAGCAACTTGCTGAGGTTCCACTAACAATACAGATATTCTTTGAACTCAGTCACTCCTGGCTAACAATACAGATATTCTTTGAACACAGCCTTCTCAGGCTAAAGCGGTATTATTTGACCCCAGCCTCTGCAGGCTAAACCCAAGTATTTTTTAACACAGTCTCCGCAGGCTAACCAAGGTATTCTTTCAACACTTAGCCTCATCAGGCTAAAGAAGGTATTATTTAGACTTCAGCCTCCACAGGCTAGACTCACGATATTATTTGGACTTTCAGCCTCTGCATGCTAGATTCAAGGTATTGTTTAAACACTTAGTCTCCTCAGGTTACAAATAGAAAATATCCTCTTCGCAGAGAGGGATTTTACAATAAGATTTCTATTCTAAGTTTGTGGAGAGCAAACTTGTTTTCTTGAGAGTTTGAGCGAGTATGTATATGATCTTGATCAGAGTAGTTCGCCAAGTTGAACTCGCAGGGATGAAGTCCTTTTATAGGTGAATGCATGAAGTAACCGCTAGATTGTAGATGTTATCGTTAGACCTTGTCTTGGGTACTTTCGCATCTGGTAGAGTGAGCAATTAGAACAATTAATGAAAAGTTAGCGGTTGTCAGCGTGAGATCTGCCTTTAACTTGATTCGCTCAGAGATTTCACTAAAACGTACAACTGCTTTTCGTGTTGCAGAGGTTTATTTTGAAATCTTTTTCCACCTATAAAACATTATGAGTAACGGTTGAATAAGAATGAGTGCACGAGTTACTCAGAGTCTTGAACTTCATAAAAGACTAGAGGAATGAATAATTATAAGGAGTTGTGTGTTGAATTCATTCGTCTATCTTCAATCTTCGTCTTCAACTATAGTTTTCAAATCTTCACACTTGAGCACATGACTTGAAGTTGAGACGCGCTCTTTGTCTGATCTTGAAAGTTCTTCGTCTAATGAAAATACTTTGTAGCATGACGACTTGAACTTTTGCGTCTGGAACTTCTTATGTTTTGAGGGTGCATCTTTCGTCTATGCGGATAATGATCCGTCTGATCATTGTTCCCTCTGCGTCTGTAGATGTTTCCGTCTGTCTTGTAATTATCAAAATTAAGATGATAAGTCATTTTGACTTAACAATCTCCCCCTTTTTGATGATTACAGACCAAACAAGCACAATCATCTTCTTCTACTGAAATAGGAGCTTCATGAATGTATCAGATCTTGAACATAGTAGACGAAACATCTTGATCTTGAGTTCTTCAGACGATAAGATCATTCTTGATATATTGTAGATGTCGATCAAATATCTTGCATAAGACATGTTAGCTTAAACAACATAAAATATATCAGAGCAAAAAAAAAATTTACATCAAGATGATGTTCATAGTATTCTTCTTTCATTTTAAGTTATTACATCAAAGAGATGTAATATTTTACAATTAGAGCAGGAAAGAAAAATAAAATACAGCCACATGCTCTAGAACAAATAATAAGAACATCAAAATAGCTCCCCTAAGCTTGATCTTGTTCTTCATTTTTAGCATCTTCTTCTTTTTCCGTCTGGCTCCCCCTCAAACTTAGCATTTTTCTCTTTTAGCTTCCCCTCAGCTTGATATCTTTCTTTTTCAACTTATCTCCTCTTTTCTTCGTCTGATTCCCCTCTCCTCTTCTTCTTCCTTCTTCCCCTTAGATTGCAATCATCAAAACATCAAAATGATGTAATCATTTAGTTCCAGATGAAGACGATGTGCCTGGATTCTTCTCAACAAGAATTATCTTCATCAATTCTTCTAAAGATTCAATTCTACTAACAAGAATATTCTGAGTGAACTTATATTCCAAATTTTCTTTTTCAAGAACATAGCACTTTTGCTTGAGAGAATTGAAGGCTTCAACAGAAGGAACTTCGGTCTCTAAAAAGGTAATTCAATCTTTATAATAATTTTACTTCAAAAATTATTTATAAAATTTTAATAGGTAATTCATATCAATTAAATATTTACGCAATGATTAAACATTTCATTTTAAGTAAATTTTTTATTTGATACTTTTTAAATTAAATAAATTAAGATATTATCATTTACATAAATATTACTTGAACAATCACAAAATTGATATTATGATTACTTATTAAAATAATTAAATAATAAAATTTTAACAATCATGAAAATATGTTTTGGGTAGGAAGTAAAGTAATATAACTCATTATTAAATATAGAACAATCAATCATCCCTTTCTTTTTTTCAAAGATTTTTTCATTTTTAAAACATCTTAAAAACAAATTCCATTTTTATATTTTATTATTATTTTCAAACTCATTTTTTACTCCATCTAATTATTCTTGAAACCCTCTTTTTACACTCTCATCTCCGTTGTTTAACTTTATTTTTCACAAGAGTTTCGTTAATTTATACATAATATCTCGATACATTGTATGTTTTATTGTGAGTTTTCAATGATCGAATTAGTTAACGTGCTTATTTTATCATTATTTTATACACATGGTAATCTTAAGTGGCATCAGTTTTTCATTGTTTGTTTCCACTGGTTTTTGTAATGTTATTATTTCTGAATTTGATGTCTAAAAAGTACTTTCTAGATCGAAACATCACAACTTTTATATTGAAATTCTATTCAAGGGATGGATGTCACACCATTAAGTGTTGGACAAGCTTGATTTACAAATTTCATTAGTTAAAGTTTGCTTCTTTTGTATTCTTTGCCAAAAGCTTCCTATATACTCTTCTGCGGCCTATGTACACTTTACTCTAAAGCATGTAAACATTTTTTATAAATTTTATATATATATGTCTTCTCTCTTAGATTTCTTATAAAGAGTCTTTAGATCTTATTAATGACTTCCAGTAATAATGTGACAATTCTTTAAAGGTTTATTGGGATCTCCCGTAATGTCATCTACATTTCTTAGTCTCACCAATTTTCCTTTTCTTCTTGTTCTTCAGCTTGAACCAAAACTTCAAACCCATTTAATGGAGGAATCTTGCTATAGAGGAAGCATAGAAGCATCCTTGAAAGAAGATCTTGCTAGAGTGTGATTCAAAATTGGTGATCTAAGCTATTCATAATCATTAGATTTTGCCTTGGAGGCATCCAAGTGGAGAAGGTGTACGAGGGAGTGTATGGGAGTTGAGTTTCAGTTCTCTCGTATCTTTAGAGGAGGGAATAAATGTGCTGACTCTTTGGCAAATTTAACGCTTGTTGATAGCATTGCTTTCAATTGGTGGGACAATGTGTCGTCTAGAATTAGGGATTTTGTTGTCCATAATAGAAGTACCCAACCCAAATATCACTTTTGTTAATTTTGTTTCTCCCGTGGGTTTTGGTATAGTCTTCGTGTCAACAAATTCCTTTGTTTGATTTGGCATGTCTCATGTGGGTTTTGGCAAGTGTTTACTCTCCCATGACAATCACATGGTATTTCGTCCATAAAATGACATATATAGTTGCACAAAGATGTGTATCTAAATATAACCAGTTGTCGGTTAAGTTATATTTATTTAGGTTATTCAATTTAATTCTATTATTTTTTTAAAATTTTATTTTATTTCTTAATTTTAAAAGTTAATGTAATATTATTTTTTTATGTTTAATTGAAGGTGACCTCATTAGAGATTATGATTAAACCATTGTAAAAAATCATTGTAGTTATAGTTTAAAATTAAATCTAAGAAATTTTAGCTTTGAGTGCACACAATGATCAATGGTCATTAATTTGAAGAGTACAAGTTGTTTTGCTATTGTTTATGTCAAATCAATGTTGATTCGCCCTTTTGACCTATTGTTTTTAAAGAGCACAAGTTGTTATACCATTTTTATTTTTTTTTGGTTTGTTTGACATATTGTTCTACGAGCATTGATTTTATCTGTGTTTGTCATTTTATTTTCATTTATAAGAATATATTTAGTATTCAGTTTAGTCTCTAATAACTTATATACTTTCTGTAAAAGAAAAAACTTGCATACTTATATGTTAATGTCGTAAGGTTCTCTCATTTAAGCTCGGATTGTGGTGGTAATTTCACTAATTTGTATAAATTTTTAGGGTGAACTTTCAAAACTTGTTTTGTCTTTTATTTTTATTTTTATTTTTCATTTTTTATTATCTAGTGTCACCACTGGAATGGGATGCCAAATATAGCTAAGGCTTGCCGGTTTCGGATTGAAAGAATGTTTTAAGTCCAAAACAATCAATTATTACGACTCTTACTCCTCATCATCAGTTCCCAACCACCTCAACTCTCACCCATGGAACCTACGTTAACGTTCATCAAACAACCCACAACAAAACAAACAAAAATCCCAAAATCCCAATTCAGAACACAAATTCACAAAACAAACTCCTCATAGTAGCCAAAAAAATAATGATAATAAAAATAATAATCAAGAAAAAAATTCTTAGCCTAGTTTCCTAGCCTGGTTTGGTCCAGTCCTACCATTCCTGATAGGTCGTTTAATCTTGTTCCTCTGCACCTCCATGAACCACCGATGTTGATAATGGTTTAGACTTGCAAGTTGCAACCATCATTTCCATCACAATATCACCTCCATAAACCATTTGTTGTTAATTTCTGGCGTACAGGAAAACGAAAATAAATATATAAAAAAAAAAAAAACAAAAACTTTGTTACATATATGTTACAACAATTGTCTTTTTCCTGTACGCCGCATTCAACCATGCAAACCCGAACATGTCTCTTTTTGGTGTTGTTCCTCCCTTTCTTGATAAACGCCGCCGTGCCACCCGACAAAGGTGACGGTGGCAACAAAGTATCCTTGATGTTAGGATGCGGCTTAGAAGGTGCTGGTGGCAAAGACAGCGACGGAAGACAATGGTCCCCTGACAACAATTATCTCTCAGAAGACAAAAATTCTGTTACATCCAAAGCTTCTTTCCAAGACCCTTCACTTTTATCTGAGGTTCCATACATGACATCACGAATCTTCACATCCCAAGCAACTTACAAATTCCCCGTTAAACCTGACCAACGCTACTTTCTTAGGCTCCATTTCTACCCTTCTGTTTATGACAGTTTCAACCCCTCCAATTCCTTCTTCTCTGTCACTGCCAACGACGTCACTCTTCTCTCCAACTTCAGCGCCTCCATAACCTGCCAGGCCCTCTCACAGGCATACATTGATCGTGAGTATTCTCTCGCTCCTCTTAACTCTGATACTCTCAATGTTATCTTCAAGCCCTCCCACGATGGCTCTTTCGTTTTTGTCAACGGGATTCAGCTCATTGAAATGCCTCAGTTTTTCGATTCTGCTCCTTTGGTAGGGTTCCCTGACCAAACCATGGATACAAACAGTTTTCATTTTCAGACTATGTTTAGATTGAATGTTGGTGGACAATATATATCTCCAGGACAAGATTCTGGTTTAACAAGAATGTGGTATGATGATACACCTTATTTGTATGGTGCTGCTACTGGTGTCACAAATCAAGCTACAAAAGATGTCAAAATTGATTACAAAACTATGCCGCAGTACATTGCTCCTGCTAATGTGTATTCCAGTTCGAGGTCCATGGGAACCAATAAGGATGTAAATATGGGATTCAATCTCACTTGGATTTTCCAAGTTGATCCGAATTCAATGTACCTTACAAGGTTTCATTTTTGTGACTATTACTATGCAAAAGTGAATGAGATTGTTTTCAAGATTTTCATCAACAACCAAACTGCGGAGACTGAAGCTGATGTTATTGGGTGGACAGGAGGTAAAGGAGTGCCAACTTATAAGGATTATGTGACAATTGTGAAAGACGAACCAGGTGATGATCAACTTTGGATTGCTTTGCACCCTTCACCTGATTCAAAGCCAGAATTTTATGATGCAATACTAAATGGGGTGGAAATTTTCAAGCTCAATGACACAAACCTTTCTGGCCCCAATCCTCAACCTTCTGAGATGCTAGTTGAACATGAAGAAGAGCAGGCCAAGACTTTCCAAATCAAGCATAATGGTAAGACTTATGTTATTAGTGGTGCTGCTGGTGGTGCTGCAGGTTTTGCCATAGTGGCTGCAGTATTTGCTGTTGCTCATCACCAAAAGAAAAAGAGAGCTCTAGGATCATCCCCCGCATCAAGCTGGTTACCTATCTATGGTCACACAGCATGCACCAAATCCTCTCGTTCAGGAAAAAGTACCAATAGAAGCATATCAGCCATGACTCAAGGACTGTGTCGCTATTTCTCCTTACAAGAGATGAAGCACGCCACCAAGAATTTTGACGAGTCTAATGTGATAGGGGTTGGAGGGTTTGGAAAGGTTTACAAGGGTGTCATTGATAATGGCTTCAAAGTTGCGATCAAGAAATCAAACCCGCAATCAGAACAAGGAGTGACTGAGTTCCAAACTGAGATTGAGATGTTGTCCAAGTTGAGACACAAGCATTTGGTTTCACTGATTGGTTTTTGTGAAGAGGATGGTGAGATGTGTCTTGTTTATGACTACATGGCTCGTGGCACCATGAGGGAGCACCTTTACAAGGGGAACAAACCATTGGGCACACTATCATGGAAACAAAGGTTGGAAATTTGCATTGGAGCCGCAAGAGGCCTTCACTACCTTCACACTGGGGCAAAATACACAATCATTCATAGAGATGTTAAAACAACAAACATACTCCTTGATGAAAATTGGGTTGCAAAGGTTTCAGATTTTGGATTATCCAAAACAGGTCCAAACATGAACCAAGGACATGTTAGTACTGTGGTGAAGGGTAGCTTTGGATACTTAGATCCTGAATATTTCAGGAGACAACATTTGACTGAAAAATCTGATGTGTACTCATTTGGGGTTGTTCTGTTTGAGGCACTTTGTTCAAGGGCTGCTTTGAATCCTAACCTGGGAAAGGAACAAGTAAGCCTTGCTGAATGGGCATTGTACAACATAAGAAGAGGAACACTTCCGGAAATCATTGACCCAAACATCAAAGAACAGATCAACCCTAAAAGCTTGAACAAGTTTGTTGATGTAGCTGAGAAGTGTGTGTCTGATCTTGGATCCGATCGACCCTCCATGAATGATCTCTTATGGAACCTCGAATTCGCTCTTAATTTACTAGAGAACCCCGATGGTTCAATAACTCGCGCTCCACGTATTGATGAAAGTGAGTTTGATGAAGTGAACTTAGAAAACAATGACACGGCTGGTCAAAGCCATGGAAGTAAAAATGAGGTTAGCCATGAATCTAGATAACTCTCCACCCATCTTCTCACAAATTGCCAATCCAAAAGGACGATGAAGTTAAATTCAAAAAATGTTCCCCATAGTCAATTAGCTATAACCAAGAGCTTCATGCTATCAAGGAAGAGGTTTGCTTGCGTCACTGTCTCAGACACTCTCCTATCAAGAAATTCATGATTACAAAACCAGCGTTTAGCGATGCTTTTAGAGTATACAGAGCTTAAGTGCTTCTTTTTCTTCTTTTATTTCATTTGTTATATCATGTTAAATTGTAGCTTACTGAGAATGATTTTCTATACACAATAGCATTTTAGCAACCTGTTGTATTATAAGAAGGTAGCAAAGTCAAGCTCATCATGCTTGTTATGTATAATAATATAGCTATATATGTATAATGTGATTTATAGTTTATCAGAATCAACACTAGTTCTGCAAAATCAACACTGTTGGGAATTTTTTATTTACATGTATATGTGATTTGTGATTCTGTATTCAATGAACTTGGGATTCCTTCCTAATTACTATCATTAATGCAGCGATTCGTGTTAGAATTATAAGAAACGCTAGTTAACTTTTTCCGTGTGTTTTATTTTGCGTCTTAAGTTCAAATTCATTAATGAAGGAACTTCAAATAATAAAATCTATCTACTTATATGTATCCAACGAGACATGCCTTAAATAGTATTTATAGAATTTGATAATTTAAAAAGTTACCGAGAAATCTATGGATGTATAATAATGAATTCAATTAAATGTTACCGAGAATCCGTGGTTATAAATTATAAGTTTATATATAAAAATAAGTGATTAAATGAATTCAATACTGACAAATATAAAACTTTATTGTTACATATTTTAAATACATAAATAAATCATAAACCTCAACGGGTATATTCTTTACTCTTTAGAGGTTAGTTGTAAACCTTATGTTTTGGTGATAGGAAATATTTAAATTTATTTAGTCAAATTTATTTAAAGATAAATTATAAATTTTAATTTTGATAACTACAAGTTATTAAAGTAAAAGTTTTATCTATAAGACGAATGATGTTAGTAGACGAAGACGAATAAAATTGTAGCATATGAATGAAATTGAAGCAGACGAATGCATTGAGTAGATTAATGAGTTAGCAGACGAGACACAACAATAAAATAAGTACCATTTTTATAAATTACTTATACACGAATAGACCTAACCAACAAAATTGTATTTTCTACCGTCTTCTAGAATGTTCGTTGCAGTCAATCACTCTTTTATGAAAAGACAGGTCAAATCAGAACATAGAGGATATTGTCTGACCCAAAAATCTAGTACAAAAATGAAAGACACTTTTTTAGTACCTAATTCTCATTCATTGGAGAATGTTGTTGTCTCTGATATGATAATCTATGTAGTTGCATTTAATGTATGAGGACGTTGAACACGCTTCCATAGATAGATTAAAGAAGTTGAAGCTGTTGTGTCTAACGACTACTTCAAGTTCTATATCTATATAAAGGCTAAAGCGTTCTAAGTTTATGTATTTGAATCTAGAATAAGATTTTGATTAGAATTGTGATGTTCAAAGTTTTATTAGGATTGACTAAAATACCCTAACTAATGAGTTTGCGGGAGGGGATTGTCTTAATTTTTTCATTTTAGGGAATGATATTGACGTCACACTAAAAAAATGGATGAGAAAATGAGTAATAAGTCATAGGTTTGATAGCCACGATTGCTAAGATCAATTTTAGTTCTTTTCTCAAGAACTAAAACAAAAAGGTTTTATACTAGAGAAAATCTCATATTTTTATTCAAATTCAACTTGTTTCTTACAATTCAAAGAAAAAACACATCAAATTCAGTCTAAAAAATCTGCACAAAAATTAAAAACTCACTAAAGACACATTAAGTGTTGCCTAAAAATCTACACAAAAATTAAAATCTCATTAAAGACACATTAAATGCAGTCTAGAAATTTGCATGACAAAATAATAATAGAGTAGGCTTCCAAGTTCACATCACTTACACACCTACTTTTCTCTTTCTTTTTCTTTTTCTTTCTCTTTCCCCTCTTTCCTTTATTTCTTTCCCAGTAACCTAACCCTCACACTCTCTAAGTTTCACTCACTACCTTCTCATCACCAAACCCTAAGTTCTATATTTTCCCCTTCTACTTTCTTTCTCCTTTTGCTCCATTTTTGTTTTGCTCCTCGTGCTTACTATCTCTAACTTTCACTCCACCTTCACCCAAGAGCTTTCAAGAAGAACACACATGCTCTTTCTACATGTTTCTTCGTCTTTTCCATCATTTTCACCTTGCTTGGGCTTATGAGAAGAAGAGCTTGTTGGGTATAGGTGACTTTCCATGAAACATGGTGATAATGGATAATGGGTCGGGGAATTAGGATGGAGAGACAGGGGTCAACAATAAATTTATGTAAAAATCATCATCTCAATAAATATATGAAAAATATTTATTTTATAATCTAAATTCAAGAGACACTCATATTCTTATAATATATCATTGTTATTTAAACATTTAATTAAGTAAAGTAGTCTATAAGAACTAACTTCAATAATTAAATTCTAAATTTCATTTCAGGATATTCATTGTTCAAGTATATATAATCAATGATTTTCTGGCAAAATTATAAAATAATATAAGATTATAACTTCTAAATTAATAACAATATGCTACAATTATAATAACTCATGAAAGTTTAAAAGAATAATGACACATATATTATTAAAAAAATTAAATCCATTACAAAGGTTATCACTTAAATGTTTCTAAAAAATTTGTGTTCGTCACTTTTTAATATATCCAAAATCATTTATGATTAACTAAAAAAAATAATAGCAACTCACTCATTTTTAAGATTAATTGAAGCTAATAAGAAAAAAAATATTTATGCTTTAAATATATAATAAAGGTGGGCATCGATTGGATTATTTAAAAACTAATCTATATTAGTTTAAATCCAATTAGATGGATTGAATTTAAAATTAAAAATCCATATTTTCTAAAATAAATTAATTTAGATTTTTTAAATTAATTTAAAAGTAAATTTTGATTTAAAATTGATCTAAAAAAATATGATTTACATATATAATAAGGATGGGTATGGATTGGATTTTTAAAATCCTAATCTATATTTAGTCTAAATCTAAAGTAAGCATATTGAATTTGAAATTCGAATCTATATTTACTAAAACAAACTAATTTAGATTTTCTTAAATTAATTTAAAATTAATTTTAAAAGTAGAATTGAGTTTAAAACTGATCTAGAAAAAGTATACTTTTATATATATAATAAGGTTAGACATGGATTGGATTTTTTAAAATCCAATCTCTAAATCTAATTAAATAAATTGAATTTAAAATTTAAATTCATATTTTTTTAAAACAAACTAATTTAGATTTTTTAAATTAGTTTAGAATCAATTTTAAAAATAAATTTTGGTTTAAAATTGATTTTAAAAAATATGTTTTATGTTTTACATATACAATAAAGGTAGACATAGATTAATTTATATATTATAAATTCAATTAAATGGATTGAATTTGAAATTCAAATCTCTATCTTCTAAAACAAATTAATTTAAGTTTTTTAATTTAGTTTAAAATCAATTTAAAAAAGAAAATTTTAGTTTAAAACTGATTTTAAAAACATTAATTTATTTTTTAAAAAAATTGATTTTAAAACATATCTTTTTTTCAAAATCAATTTATTGGAATTCTAAGGTGTCAAGGAACCCAAATTGAAATTGGAAAGGGTGATTGGTGGAGTAGAATAATTTCAACGTATTAAACTAGAAAATTGAATATGGAGACTATAACGACCTAATTCACAATTAGGTTAAAGTTACTTTAGCTAGAGTTTGATTTAATTTAAACTCTTGATTAAATTTAATTATGAAAACACAGACAGGATTTTTTCTTTACTAACTTTTGAGATTAAATATCATTCCATTTTTAAATTTGTCCATATACTTTCCTTTAATCATAAAATTACAACTATCATAATAAAGGAATTATAAAGAATATACATACAAATGTACACACTTACATGTAAAGAAATATATATATAAAAAAAAAAAAAAAAAAGGGAGAAGAGTGGTTGGCACTATGTACACTCCTATAAAGGATGCCATAATGAAGCCCACGGTAATCAATGAACTCATATAGACTATAGCTTTGTAACATATTCTCATGTTAAGACGCTTACTGTATTTTTTATAAAATTTTATGTTGTTTGTAATACTTTGTTATGAAAATTATTATATTTTTGACATATTATCATTAATAATTTGGTTGTTATTACGTTGTAATAAATCTTGGACGTAATAGTATAATTTTTTATATTTGACATTTTAATTGTTATTCATTATTTTACTTGTTGAATTGTTACTTTTAATTATTGTATGCTATATATGAATGTTGTATAAGCATTTATTGGTTGCCTATGCAATCTTGTTTGAATTGTACTATTATTTGTATATTTTTAAAAGTTTACTATATTTAACGTGTGTAATTTATTAATAATTAATATATGAAAAATATATAATATTAAAAAAAAATTCAGATTTTAAAAATATATATTTTTTTAAAAAAAATTAATTATTTTCATGATAGTGAATTTTTACACAATTTAAGTAGAACTGTTCAAATAGATATAGAATAAGATAAATAAAATATATGTGATAAAAGATTAATTGTAGGTTAAAAAAATACACAATTTTTGAGAAAATTCGATTATTTTCTGTGTAACCTTTATATTCAGTATGAGTCAAGAAATTCAAATAATAATAATAAAATAAAAAGAGACTAAAACTCATAAGATACAAAATCAAAGGTAAAATAAAAAAATATACAATTAGAAATAAAATCATGCATAATAAATTTTGTAAGAATTAAATACATAAATAACTTTAAAAATTCATTTAGAAAAATTTGTAGACCATAAAATTATGGGAAAATGACCATTAAAATCCTTGGATTTTATATTAATTATGGTAAAATTTATTTTATGAAATAACATAACATAATAATTAGAGATTTTCTATATAGAAATTTTAAGTTGAAGAGTTCAAATTGAATTTGATTTTTTTAAAATTTATAGATAAGATTAATCCTATATAAAACTAACGGATTTAGATTACAAGAAAGTCTCTTATTGAACTTGGTAACATTTTAAGGTTAGATTAAGAATACAAAATAATCATTAAATTATATTTTTAATTAATTTTAAAATTTCAAAAATATGTATTTTTTAAATTACAATTATGTAAAATTTATATAAATTATCTTTGTTTTGTATAAAATCTAGTAAACTAATATAGAGGTGACAAGAAAAATCTAAGAATGATAGATCAAGATAAAGTTCACGGCACCTAGAAAGTTGTAGAAAAAATATCTTTCAAAGTTTCATCAAACTTTAAAATCACGTGAAATTAAGACCACTTTTTATAAACCTTTTCAAGAATTTTCTTAAGGAATCAAAAAGTTTTAAAACAAGAAAAAATTTCTTAAAAATAATTAAGTGTTAAGTATTCTAAGTTTCTAAAAAATTCTTAAAAGTTTTAATAATAAAAGTGGTTAACATAGTCAACAAGTAAATTTTCAATGAATTAATTTAGTTGATATATTTTAAATAAGAGAATAGAATTTTGAGTAATAATAATTAATAATTGAAGGATATTTCGTGTTAAGATTCTAAGTTTATGAAAATTTAAGTTTTAAAATTTCTAAATTATTTAAGTTGTTACGTACTCTAAATTTTTAAAGTTTGAAAAGTTTTTATGAATTTTTATCTACTTTATAATTTGATTTTAAATATTCTGTGTTGAAAATTTTTAATTTAGACAACGTATGTATTGAGATAAAATTTTATAACGTCATAATGTGATAAATTGTGTGGTGCATTATGATTTATGAGATTATAAATGATAGTTTGTATTGTATTCATCATGTGTTTCTATTTCAATTATGTACAAATTCAAACGAAAACAAAAAATAATTGATCATAGCTCAATGTATGGACTTAAATTTGATTTTCTTATGGCTTAATTAAGAAATTATTACTAATTTATGTTCAAAAAATTCAATTTAATAATCAACTATAATTAACGTTCCTCACACCGCATTTTTTCATGTTAATGATGTGTGTAAATAATAAATAATTGATAAATTTTTTTCTTTTTTTTCTGTAATTGATTTTATAGATTTTTATTTCAAAGACTATTATGAATTTTATATTCACAACATATACAACAAATAAATGCTACCCAGATATTTAATAGACTTTGAGTAAATATTTAAAGTCTAAATAATTCTATAACTACTATTTAGTATATATTGCCTTAGGATATTTTAGAACGTAAGAACGGAAGTCCACAATCATTAATATACCATTTCAAATCTAAAGGTTAGTGATGCTAAAGTATTATTTCTTTAAGTTATTTTTCATGCATTTTTCTTTTGCAATAATTTTAAAAATGCTGTCTGATTTATTTTATCATGCATGATTTTCTTTTTAACAAAGTAATTGGTGAAATATGAAAACACACCGTTGAATCGGCACAGGTAAGAGATTGAACTGCCAACATGGGTTGTGTTGCGATTTCTGATGGTTTGAGCAAGTCTAATTAAATCTTTTACTTAAAAAAGTATATCGAACATTTGTTTATGTATTTTATTTTTTTATTTACCTTGATAATGGTGTGAAGGAAGCGTTGGCAGTCAACTATTCAAAGAAAACTCAAAGAGTTGAAATTGAAGGATTCAACTTCTTGAAAGAGATGTTCTCTCGAAACAAATAATTTAGAGCTTGATATGCCAGATCAATTACTTGAAAATAACTATCAACATTGAAAATAATTGAAATGGTCATGGAGCACTGTGGTTTAAGAGACAAACATTGAAAATTAGTTTGTATTTTTGGTGGACAATTTTTTTCTGGTTGAAAAAATAGTGTCATGTACTTATAGAATAAGTACTCTCCTATTTTATTTTTTTTAATTAAAAGTGCTGCATATTTTTTTTTCTTTTAATGTACACTTGAATACCCATGTTATTATATTAATGTTGTTATTTTATGTTATATATATGAGATAGAATGTTTCCTGAAATAGATTTTAAGTCTATTATTAAAAAATTATTAAATTTATACTGTCATATAGCTATCTTATTAAGTCAGACGATATTATTGTATGTAAAGCTTACAAGGAAAATCAAGTAGAATTACACAGATATTTTTTTATCTTGATGTGACATACGCTCTCTCAAATATGATCTTATAATCATGTCCTCGTACGTTACATTGACTTAAAGCTTATAAATATCTTATCACATCCTTAAAGTATTTTAGGACTTACACTCATTTCCTCCTGAATTCCCATTACATTTTTTCCTGAAATTGACTTAAGTATCAGAGTCTTTACATGTACTCTCTCCTCAACTCAATCTGACTCTTTAACACATCGGAATCACCCTCCAACTCATCTTAGATGGTTAACCTCCATTCCTGGTCAGAACATTAGGCATCCACTGTGGGGTCACAACAAAATCTTACATGTCGACGAGGGAGAACAAAGTTGGATGACTCTCATCATTGCCTATTTGACAAACAACACTTTGCCTAGCGATAGTGCAGAAACAAAAAGAGTATGAAGACAAACTTCATTCTATATTATACACAATGTCGAGCTTTTTAGGCACAGGTTTTCATCCCCCTTCTCAAATGGCTGGAATCCTGATCAAGTCCAATATGTCATGGAAAAACTCCACAAAAGAATTTGCGGAATGCATTTTAGGCATATTGTATGACCTCGAGAATATTACGAGCTGGATACTATTGGTTGACCATACATAAAGACGCTCACTTGTTCAAAAAAAAAAAATGTTTGGAATGTCAAAAATACAGGCCACTCCACCTTATGCCTTTTGAAGAACTCCACAGTATTTACATGCTTTGGTCGATCACAACTCGGGGAATTAATGTACTGTGTCATTTTCTCTCGTCATAGACTACATCACCAAATGGATAAAAGTTGAACCTCTTACGAGTATTACGACAGAACAGATTCAGAAATTTTTTAGAAAAATATAATATGTATACATGAGTTACCCCGCAACGTGGTCGCACACAATGAACGACAATTCATCGACAAAGTCTTTGAACAATTTCTCCAATAATTTAGAATTAGACATCGAACATTATCCACAAAACATCCTTGAACAAATGTCTAAGTTGAAACCGCCAATAAAATTATCCTAAAATTGATTACATTTGTGATGGCTGAAATTCATATCATCAAGAAATTAAATACATTTGTGATTGTTCAAAGTCATGTGATCAAGTTTTTTTTATTATCTAGTTTTATAACTTAATTTATTTATAATAATTACATAACTTTTATTCCTTTGTTTAATTTTTTTTTTTTATCAAGGGCTTACCTTAAGTATTTGCAAAATGCTTATTCAGGTTTGGGTAAAGGTCGGTACATGAATATTTTCTGTTTGTTTTTTTTTAAAAAAAAAAAAATCAATGTTAATAGGTATACCAAGATACACTATGTGTTTCTAATTGACGTTCAATTAGAAAACAATTAATAAATGTCTGTTTTTGTAATGCCAACTAAGTAATTTATCTTTCTAAGTCTATTTTTTTTTTAAAAATCCACAAGCAAAATAATTTTGTACATATTTCCATATTTAAATTATTAATTATTATTAAACTTTAAAATAAATTCTTAAGTAAGCAATGGATGTGTTTATTTTATAATTTTACCCAAATAATTTATCTCTCAGATTATGTATTAATCAAAATCAATTTGTTCCTATGTATATAAAGATTTTAAAAAATTTATTAAAGATTCATAACTTTCAAATAGGTTTTGCGGAACTCATGTACTATTAAGAATTATTTTGAGTATTAACGATATTTTATGCATATAAAATATTACCAAACTATAAAACAAATATAAAATAATCACATAAAATGATTACACATGTATATCAATTTATTGTATGAAGTGAAAATGAATCAGAGACGGTGCTCTATTTCAAAACTAATTTATTGTATGAAGTTCAATTTTTTTTTTTAAAATAAACAATAACATTTAATAATTATAATAAAATTCATTGAAATCATGTTAATCAATTTGTCATTATAATTTTGAATATTTAAAATGTAAATCATATGTCCGTAAGTTACATTGCCTCTAAACTAATTGAATTACAAATGACAATCAACTAAACCTAAAGTGAGACACATGATAAGTTGTGGGAAGACATTCTTGAATTTGTTAAACCAAATAGACCAAATAGATATTCGTTAAAAAGCTGAGATGCAGCGGTAAGAGAATCAAAAAACGTTTTCACAATCCATTTTCTACATCACACGTTATTCGGCAATGAAATCCACATGAAAACACACCTATCCATGATCCACCACAAGACTGAAAAAGCAAATCACCTCCAGACAAGTTAACTTTAATAACGCTATCAATCCGTGTGCCTCCGCTGACTTATAATCTGGACTGTCAATAACCCTCAATCGTAAGGCTCACATTTAAACATTACAAAACATTATCGATCCGTGCAACCTACCTTTCCACCAATCAGCGCTCACTATTTCCCTCTCTCACTTTCCTATATAAATCCCTTCAAACCTCAACCCTTGTCATCCACAACAACGTTCTCTACACTCTTATTCAAACCGTTATTCTCTATTCCGAGTTTCTTCCAACGCCAATTTAGCCATGTCTACCGCTGCGCAGCCCAAAGCCAAGAAAACGGCCTCGTCTAAGAAGCCTCTCTCCCACCCCACCTTCGCCGTGGTACTTTTCTCTCCAATTAATTTGTTAATTATTATTATTTTTTTCTGATTTTTATTAATGGTTTTGTTATTGTGTATGATATAGATGATAACAGAGGCGATAGCGAGTTTGAAGGAGAGAACCGGTTCGAGCCAATATGCGATAACGAAATTCATCGAAGGGAAGCATAAGGAGTTGCCACCAACGTTCAAGAAGCTTATTCTTGTTCATCTTAAGAAATCTGTTGCTGCTGGAAAGCTTGTGAAGGTGAAAAACTCCTACAAGCTTGCACCAACTACCAAATCTGCTACAGTTAAGCCTGCTGCCGCTGTTCCTAAGAAGCCCAAAGCTGTCACAAAGCCCGCCGCTACCAAGTCCAAATCTCCTGCGCCCAAAAAGAAGCCTGCTGCCAAGCCCAAGGCTAAATCTACCGCCGGTGCTGCTAAGCCCAAACCTAAGCCCAAGGCCAACCCTGCTAAGGTCGCGGCGCCCAAGAAGGCTGCGGCTAAGCCTGCCAAGAAGACTCCTGTGAAGAAGCCAAAGACTGTTGTCAAGAAACCTAAGAGCGTCAAATCGCCTGCGAAGAAAGCTAGGAAGTGAGGGATTGTTGCAAAGCTTGGATTTTTTTTTTTTTTTTTTTGTGCCTTTAGTTTTTATGTATTTCGGGGGATTGGTAGTATTATAGATAGTGGATATATCATTTAGGTGGGTATTCATGTAAATTCCTTTGCTAGAAATTTAAACAAGTGTTCTTGTTTGCATTGAATACAGTTCCAGATTGTTCCATACTTGCCCTTTGTTGTGTTTTCCCAATTCATCTTTACATTATTTCTGTTTTTTGTTTATTTCCCAATTGAATATGCTTCTGCAGAAATGGTGTTCACGATGAATTGATAGTTGTAATATTGAATTGGTCCTCAATCTCATCCGTGTTCGCAATGTCACTAAATTTATGTTAGTGTTTACGTATTGTTAATATATGGATTGAAGCAATAGATATTTTAAATTTGATGGTAGATGAATTATTTGAAAAATTAATCTAGCTTTTTATTATTTGATGCATATAATCATTCGATTAAAATTACAAAAGTGTTTTATTTTGTTTAAAGGATTGAGACGTGGTAGGGTGGTTACGTGCTGTGGCGGCATAAAGAAGAAATTACTCTGTTTAAAGATGGAGCGGTGTGTAGCCGCTGAACTCAGAAATTACTCATCTTTTTCTTTGTAAAGCTTAGCGGTGTAGGAAAGGAATACTTAAATGACGCAGAATTTTGGAACAAGTGGGTCGTCGTGGCCCATTCTCTCTGCTTTCAATTTAAGATCTGCATTTGTAAACTTTATTATTATTCCTTTTTCGTTTATTTCAGTTTCTTTTATTTTGTGTTATAATTTAAATTATTCACTTTAACAAATATTTATGTATTGTAAATTTAATTCTATAATTTTTTAATATAAGATACAAATTAAAATAGTTTATAATTGAATATCTAGTCAAAACCGTTAATTTTAATTTTTAATCACATCCGATAATTTTAAACTAAATTTACATCATTAGTTTTATTGAATCATTGACCGAGAAAGTCTTAGATTGGATTGACTAAACCTATAAGTCTTTTTTTATATATAAAAAAATCTGTGTTTGTTTGATTGTTATAGAAAAAAGATAGGATCAACTAAAAAACTAGGGACCGTGCACAAAAAATCGCTAGTTAGTCATTCACCTTTAGAAAGGGGGAGTCCCAACCTCCAATACATAGTTTCATGTCGTGGGAAACTTTTGTGCTAATATATGTCTTGATGATCTCTTTTAATTTGCTTTCTTTTAAGCTTAGTTTGCTATACAAGATATACAAACAAGAGAAGAGAAATGCATAAAAATGTGGGTCCTATACAAATTTCGTTAGTTTCGTTAGAGGAGAATTATAAATTATGTGAATCCCACCTCTTTGCATTTTCACACTAAGATGAGGAGAAATGATTAAGAAAGTTATGTAACCTCATTCGTTTCAAGAATATTTTTTATATATGCTTTAATTGGCTGAAATTGTATTTCACATTGAAGGAGATTATAGAGTAATTGGAGTCACATTTTAACTTGTTACATTTGTGTCTTATTTAATATTTTTATATGTGAAATCTACTTGTGTCCCTAAATTAACAACTTCATTGGTTACATGCATGTTTTGATTGGTTAAATTTATTGTATACTACTTTCACCAAGATTTAAGGTTACAGGATTATATTTATTTCTTAATTGGTTAAACTAGATATATCTTTTTTTTCTTAAAAAAAAAGTCAATAAAATAGTTTCATAACTCCCTAAAATACATACAAGGATAAAATAATAAATATAATAAAATTGTAATTTTTTTCCTTTCTCAAACCATACGAAATATCAAAATTATTTAACCTCTTTCAATTTTATTTATATTCTTATCCTCTTCTCTCCAATCACCTCCATTTCTTTCCTCTAAACCGAATACACCCTCATGTTTGATTTTTCTGAATCCTAGTCCCGGTTCAAAAGTACAAAACTCGACAGTGCAACATAAGAACACAGGGATAAAAAAAAGGTGCATGACATGATAAGGAGGCAAAACACAGGGATTTAAGACAACAGATACTAAAACGGTATAACATCTCTAACGCTAGTCCTGCACAAAGGCTTACACATATATAAAATCCAAGGACTAGTCTGGGAAAACATCATAATCATACTCAGACTCTGGTACGCACATATTACATCAATAACTCTCTCTCTCTCTCTCTCTCTCTCTCTATTTCTCTCATAATAAGAAGAGACAACGTGTAGCAATATTATAAGTTACAAAAACATGCATATACACCGCAACAAGTTAACGCAAATCGAAAAGTCAGTCCGGACGAAAACCAAAAGGGTAATTTGGTCTCAACGGTTATGATTGAACTGAAATGTCTGCATTTGGGTGGTCGGTAATCTTAGGAGGGTTTGTTGTTTTTGTTTCCTTATTATCCACTTTGGAACGTTCTTTGGGTTTGCAAACACCATTGTTGTTGTTGCGTCGAATGTTGTTATTTTTGTGAGGGAAAGGGGCGTTGGAACCACCTTTCACGTTACTTCCAGTGCTGTGACGCCCTCTACTACAAACTTCAGGAGATGAGTTCACATTGTCTCCAAAGCTCCTTCTCCGACTCAGTTTTGGTGATTTCGGCCTTGTCAGTGGCAGCTGTTACCAAACCAAATCACACTCCTTTAATTATTTTTCCAATACAAACCTCTTACACATTCCAAACAACCAAAATTCATGTTTATGCATCTATAAACCAATAATGCTTATACCATATTTATGTCCATAAATAGTCTTTTTCATCTATGAAAATTCTCTCAACTAAAAAAAAATCAAAATCAAAAAAACCCCTTAAAGTGCAATTTATTATTCACTTTTATCCTTAAGATAATGGTGATTGAAAAAAAGACGCAAGAAAAAAGGGCAAAGTACCTTCTTTAGTTCAGTCTTAGGGGGAGGTCCTTCATAGTAGAAACTCGGTACTGGATTTGCTCTAATTACCAAGTTCTTTCTCAACTGCTTGATGGCTGCTTCTTGCTCTTCCTATCATTTGGAATAAAAAAAATAAACAATAAACAAGTTGATTTATCAATTCATTCAGCAAAAGGTATCATGGGAGGATAACCATAAAACAAGTAGTAACGCATGTACATGGGAAGAAAACCCAAGTTTTGGACCATGCAACATGGTACGGATTGTGCAATCACAAGAGAAAAACTAGTGTACCTTTATCCTTGCTTCATACTGGTTTTTTTCTTCTCGGAGAGCTCGGTGTTTCTCCTCCAACTTCAGATAAAACTAGATAGATGAATTGAAATGATAATGTCAAAATCAAACAATAGTTTGTTTCAAAAATGTATACACAAGAGTTGACTTGTCAGTAAATCTATTATACCTCCCTCCGTTTCTCTGCACGTTCCGAGCATCTAAATGTAGGGGCCGAACCATGAGTTACCTTAGATCTGGCTGTGCGCATAGACATAGCACTAATATTTGTGGTTAAGGAACACATAACAGAATAACTGCTGCATTAGTCTGTATTATGATATGCATAGGTAATACTTAACTATTTTGGATGGTTTCAAAATCCATTTTTGTCTTTTCATTAAAATTCATAAATAAGAGGTAAATGTTTTAGACTTTAGGAGTATGAATACATCAAAGTTTCTTCCGATGTATGTAAAGCTTGTTGTTAGCAATAAACCATCAAATTGTCCAAGCTAGAGGATACGAGGAAGCAATAGACCAATTATCTTCATCGTCATAGTTCTTCTTATTGTGTTGCAAATGCTTACTTGATGAAAAAGGTGAGTTTGGCTGAAAAAAATGAAAATTTTTTGTCAGTAATTTCATTAACAAACAAATACACGCAAGTAGCAACACAGGCAACTGCAGAGGATCCCTGCAAACATCAGAATATATAATGATATAAATAGGTTATTGAGTTTGTTAAGATCAAACCTTAACAAATTAGTGACGTTACAAATAAACCATTTCTGCATTTGTTTCACATGGTATTTTGAGCTTCCTAAGATTGAACAAATTTAAAATTGATCCAGCACAGCCCTTAAACCCAATTACTCTTTCACAGGTATGCATGACTCAAATTTTTAATCAATGGCCCATAAATTATCTTCATGTTGTGCTTTAAGAAGATTCCCTTAGCAAGCTTACTTGTTTAAGTGACAACAGGTGAAGAAACTAATCCTTTGTCAAAGAAACATACCACACACAAACAAGCATGCATCAAAACAAAAAGAAGATCCTAGTTCTGTAATTCTCTAACAACTTCCCTCTCATTCCGCAAGCAAAACAGGAAAAACCTATCAATATAGGTTCATTATGCATCATTGGCTCAATCAAAAGAGTACTTATGATTTGAAATGGCCCATGCTTCAACATTAGCATGTGATGCCATAACAAGAAGCAGGACAATCAATTACCTGAGAATTCTTTGACGAAATAGGTGAGTGCATGTTGTTAGTGTTTGGTGACAAGTTCAGACCAGTTGCAACAGTTTCAGTATCAACAATCTGTGTGGGGGATCCATACTTTTCAGCAACCAGATCAGATGGATTTGGCACTTCAGATTTCTCAATCTCCTCCTCAAGTAAGTCAGTACTGCAGTTTGTTGTTTTTGGAGAAATGCACACTTTATCATTAGAACTTCCATTTGAAGATGGTATTACACCATTTGGCTTCTTGTCCACAACTTGCATTCCTGTAACTTCTCTCCCCATGACGCTGCATGGTATAATTTACAGGGTGAGTATCAAAGGACTGGGATGAAAATTGAATTGAAGTAGAAGCATTCTACTTGTAAAGGAATAGGAGTCTTCTATCAGCACTAAAATCTCAAGAAACACTACACAATTAAAACAGAATACCGTACATAATATATACACCACCCAGAAACTAAACAAAAAGTTACATCATATGTTTAAGGTCAGTTTAGTACACTACCCTTAAAATAAAGGTAAAAGATTCAGGGATGAGATTGATATCTTTATAGAGATTAAAGAAAGAAAATGATAAACAGAAGTTACTTCTTCTGAATAAGTTTTAAACAGATCCAGAGAGTACACAGTTCAATTAGAACATGTTAAAGACCATATTATTAACCGCTCTTTAAACTTCAAATTTTGAGCTGATTTGCTTTTTCCATTTTTAGAAAAAAAATCTCATCTTCAATGTGTTTTAAGGAGCCAAAAAGGAAAATAGAATCTACTCCAACGTGATCTTAAATGAAAGAAAAAAAACACATATTTACATTGTAGAATAATAATCACGTGAATCAAAGGCGAAATCGAAGTTTCGTTCGAACGGAAGAACAGAAACTGAGACGCAAAAGGACTAATTCGACCAACTAAATTTCACCAATTACATGTTCGATAACTTGAGTCAAAAGAGAAAGTTGAAAATCAAAGCATTCTAAGAGAAAAGAAAACAATTATGGCCATGAATGAAAACAGACCAAGCAAATGAAGAAATCAACCGAAGAAATAACAATATGTGGAAAACAAAAAAAAAAAAAAGCACAGAAAAGTAAAAAGGAAATTGAATTCCACTTTTGACCCAATATGCGTATCCCCATTTTGAAAAGGAAAAAACCAGACTTGGCGGTGAAAAAAGATGAGGTTCCTAACAGCACTAGTGGGTATCAGAAACAACAAATCAGAACAAAAAACACACTGAGAAAAAACCCACATCACAAATCACAAAACAAGCACACAAGAGTGGAAATAGCAGATAAATCTCACCACAGTACCAAGAAGCAGAGTTAGGTGCAACCGAGATCGACACTCACATTGTAAGGAAGAAGAAAACCAAACAGAAAAATGAGAAACTGAATCAACAAAGAATGTGAGAAATGTAGCTTACAGTTGTGACCTGATCTCACGAGATCTCTTCTTCTCTTTCTTGTTACTCTTCTTCTTCTGCTCTCTCTCTCTCTCTATATATATATATATATATGCGTGTGTGTGTCTCTGGTTGTGTGCTTGTTTTGTTTTATTTCGTTGTGGGGAGGGGTGCCATATACAAAGAAAGTCCAAAATTTATGTATCAATAATATTCTTTTGCTTTATCAAAAACCTCTTTTTCCTTTTCTTTTCTTTTATTTATTTTCTCACTCGTTTCTGTTTATGTTCCTTCGTTTGTTGGTTTAAGGTTTATTTATAGATGTATTTTTAACGGCGAACTTTCACCGTTGGTTGTCGGAACCGAGGAACTGACGGCGTTAAATGAGAGTGAGGTTAAAGTCAAATGAAAATTAAAATGTAGAGTAAAAGGGAAACGAGATATATCAGTCATCATCAATCAGATAAGGTACTACCCTCTCTCTGGTCTCTTATGCCTAAATATAGCGAAACAAATATATATTTTCATTATCTAAACAAAAATAATAATAACCATGCACAATTCTTTCCTCCATTTATCTTCAAAATTTTATGCATTTCTCCACACTCAGAAAAAAAATAATTAGTTACATGGTTACTATTTAGTTAAAGAATTCAATTTTTATATACTGATATACATTATCAATAAATTAATAGTATATATGATAGGTGTAGCTTTTGTAAAATATCAATCAATTTTTTGTAAATTATTAATTAATATTATATATCTAACATCGTAACATAAAGAAGAAGACCGTAACTCTAGGATATATATTAATTGTAAGCAAAGAAAAAATAGTGAAAAAAATAAGAAATGAATTTTCTGTCATAAAGTCGTTGAATATAGCTTCTTTAGAAACAAATATTAATACTATACATATGATATATGAATGAATTGTTTATTTGCCATTGGAATTATGCATTTCATTTACATCAACTTCAATTCGGTTTCCTTAAGAAAACTTCAATTTAATTTCATATCCTATACCATTCATTAAAATCTTGCCCTCATTTATTTTTTGTGGAGAGATTGTTTTGATGTGATCTTACTATGCACCAAATTATGAACAAAATTAAATAGATTTTTGTTTTTTTTTTTTTTTAAATTGATTTGAATGAAGTGGCTTTCTTGTTTGGGTATTCTTCTTTCTTCAAAGTAAAGCGACAAATTGATTGTACGATGATAATGATTAAAAGTCATCATAATCAGGGACATGTTTAAGCAACAATCTCTCAATTTGTCTAACATAAGTAGGTTTAGGAAGGGATAAAAAATGGTAGCTGGTGGCCATAGTAACAGCAAATCAACCTTCTTTTTACTTCTCTATCCCCTCATTTTTGTGGGGGTGTTTCTGTCTGTTCCACTTCGCTTTCTCTCTTTCTCTCTTTCCATGTTTCTATTTTCTCTCTTTAATAACTGTCCTGCCATTTGACCAAACTCAAAGGTTAGGTCAGGCATCCAATAACTATCCACTAGTAAGTGAGAACTAATAGAGTATCACATTATTTGATAGATAATTTTTTATTTTTATGTACAAATATATTCAAGAGTTACGTACTTCAGTTTAATTTTTCTTCGTCGCAAAATGATAAATATTTGATAAATAACTTTAATAAAAAAAAATTACAAAAAAATATATATATTTATGTTATAAATTAATTGGTTGATTGATGACATATTAATTAATTAATTACGTAACATTATTATGTGAAAATATCCTAGAGAAATTAGTTCTTTAAGTAAAAATACTAAACCGAAATATATTCCTATTTCAATAAAAAAAATTATTAAAAATATACTTGAATTTTTGTTGGAAAAATATGTTTCAATCAGAAATAATTTTGGCAATAGATGAACTCAACCGCTACAAGGATTGAAGCATATTGTAAAGTCACGTGACAGATTAAATGTAACTTTCATTTGTTACTCGTGAATAATTTTATACCTGTTTCTCTCTGTTTTCCATCTCTGTCTCTCCGAGTGTGGACAAGGTTGATGCTTGATAAATTTGCGTGACACATACTTGCTACTTAAGCATCGTGCTCAAGATACAGCCTTGCCACTACACTCTAGATTCAATGTCATTAGCATAATTAAATGATGCGTACGTACCAGCCTTACAAACTGTGTATGGAAATGTCACACACATATGAAAATCTTCTGTTTTCTATAGTTAACCTTCAATTTTCCATGTACATATATGCAGCTAAGTATGTGGTTCATTCATAGTCCTCTTGATCTTATCACATGTCACAAGCTTCACTCTTAAGATAAAAAGTAACATCTTCAAGATGTAATTTTTATTGTTAGGTTATATAATCAATCAATGATAAATACACTCCATTTTGTTTTCTTCCGGATGAGTATATGTTGAAAGATATTTACTAAATTAATGTATACACAAGTTACCATTTTCTTCTTTATTATAATTGTTAGCGAAACATCATTGACGTGATTATTTAAGAGCTGAATACTCAATCAATGTACAAATGTACAATACTGTTTATATTATTGTTCAATATCAATTAGATACCTTATTCAATTGATTTTACTATATTAACAATTGCGTACGTAAATATTAAATTTATCAAATAACAAGAACACAAATCATTAGATATAAATACCAACCAATTTTTTTACATCAAAACTAAATTCACATTTTAGATACATCCATTTAGAAATTAGTTGTTAAGAGAAACAATAATAATTGAGGGCCAAATTGATGATTTATTGTAATTAAAATCAACTACTAAATTAAATAAGGGTCTATGTTAAAACCTCAAGTAATCTTCATCAAATTTCTAGCCAGCCTATAAAAACGAAAGGTCTTATTTTTTGTGAGTGAATATGTTAAATAATTAAATAAGGTTTTAATTTAAATATCTCATTTTAATTTACCAATTGAGATTAATCCTTCTCATTCTAATATAAAAAACTCATTCTTATAATCTACATTTCTCATACCAGATTCTCATAATATACACTTCCCATATATACTGAGAGAGTGAGGAGTGCTTGATAACACTCAATTATTGTAAGAAATACAACTAGTTATTGAAATAATTGAGTTTCATGAACAAAATAATAATAGATGTTCGATTCGCTAACTGTGTATATATAAAAAGACTTTACATGAAAAAACCTACCAGAATAATATAAAAAAAATTAGTCTCTGTCTCTTAGTCGAAAAATATTTTGGTGCAAACATTTTTTTTATTGAACTAACACCTAAAGGAAAACAAATTTGGAACCCATTAGCATAACACAAAACTCCTAAAAGTAAAATTTGTCCTAGTTCTCGTGTAAATAACGCCCGATGAAAATGATAAATAAAAGGGGTTGAGAGTGAGGGGAAACAAATAAATGTTTAGAGGATAATACTGATTCAAGTCAAAATATATATGTATTTATATTTTTTTTATTAATTTTGTCTCTTTTTTATATTTTATAAGGTAAATGACAGATTAGCTTGAATTAGAGTTGAATACCAAACTTTGTTTTCACGCTAGGTTGAAAATTTGTTTTGTAGTGTTTTATTTTACCAATTTATGTTAAAAAAAACCACGTACAGGGAAAAATGCTGACAAGGTAGTTTGTATTGCAAGCTATGTTCAATTTTTGAAAATGAGGTAGCTCAAATTTTCATTATAACATGCTCCCACACCTTAGTTACTGCACAGTAGGAAGCAGGGACACTTTTTCACTTTTTTCTCGTTTTGCTCATCTTCTAAAGCGCCCTCTTCCTTTTGAATTTGAAGGTGCAAAGGAGGTAACTATTTATCTGATTCTTATCCATTTCAAATTCCCCTGTTAAAAACTTAGTGGAGTTTAGCTAGTATCAACTATTAATAATTTCTCTATCAATTTATTGAACATATTAATTAGTAACCAAGAAAAGTACTGCGGCAAATGTAGGTAGATAGGAAAGCCTTAAAAAAAGAAGGTTCCTTGTTGGCATGTGTAGTATGAAACGAATACCACGAATTAATTGTATCTTTAATAATAGCATAATGTTGGTAATGTTGTTATTTAATGCACATCTTCATAACTTTAATCGACCCAATGGTAGGTAATTTTATCAATCACAGATAACATCTTTTACTGGCTTAAATTAATTCACCAAATTTATTCATTACCTATATTATTATGAGAGCTTTTACTCCATATCCATTGCGGCTGCTATATGCATGTTCCTTCTTTAATTTATTTTTTTTATATGTAAAATGTGTTTAAGGATTTAAAGTGACTCACAAACTCTATTTAATTAATTGAGTTAAATTCTTTGACTCTTTCTTTAATTGGTTATTTTATCTATTTGTGCATGTTTTTATTATCTTTGAACATGAGTGGGTCAATATTACTGGTCAAGACCAATTATATATAACTTTCTGTCAGAAATGGCTGTAATAAGAGGCAATGAGACACTCTTCCCAGTCACTTGTCTCAAGACATTCTTTATTTGATCTATGGTATGGTAAGGTATTTTGTTAGTCCGTTCTGACCTCTTTGCATATTGTGGTTTGTGAACATTTATAGAGATTTGTATTTTGTTGTCTATTAATTTTCTTCCTAGTTCCTAGCTTCGGAACAATGTAGAACCTTTGAACTTTGAATATAAAGCATGCAATACTATACTTTGATTTGCCAAGAATTGCTTTATCGTGCAGCTTATTCTTTGGTTTTGAACCGACGAGGAAAAGGAAGGCTTATAAAAGATGCTTTGTCCTATTACTTTTGCATTTCCTTGCATATGATGTTCAATATTCAATGTTTGGTACTATTGCATTTTAATAATTGAATTAATATTATAAACCAAGCCGTATTACCGTATATTATAAACAAGTTTACAAGAATTGACCAAATTTAACCTTTATTTCCAAACATGAGCCTACTTTTTGCCCCTCACTTTTGAATATTCCAAGTTTTTCTCCTTTCAAGACTTCCACAAAGTGAAAAAAGTTGAACCTTTCGTCTATCGGTTGTTGTTGACCTTTCCACTTAATTATCCTTAATCCCTTCACAACAACACGACTTATATATTGTCTAATTGCTTATTGATGTGCAGCAGTTTAGAAGGTGAAAAAAAAATATTGAAGAAAATTCCCAAGCCTAAGTTGTTATAATTATAAGGAATTAATAATTATAGGTCCTAGGATGGTTCCTTTTGCTTAATTTCCCTTCTTATGGGACCAACTATGTTCTACAAACTAATTTGATTCGTTTACGATTTCTTTGAACTACTTTATTTTTAATGCACCCAATAGACAACAAATCTATGTCGGTTACAGAGTTGACGTACGTGAAAGGTGCGGCAGCATGATCAACCCTAATAGGAGGCTTTTGTTGATTGCTCTTATAACTAAACCATTTAATTTAATTTTTTTTTAACTTATACTGTATTCTTCCTAAGAATACTGGTAAAGAAATTAAAAAAATATATTTAATTTGTAGATTGTGGATAAATGAAAAATGTCTTAAATGAAATGATTAATTTCATACATTTCAATATATATATATATATATATATATATATATATATATTATGTTTTTAACTCTGACTAATGCCTGGCCTTAAAATATTTATTGGTTAACATTTGCCAATATTTATAATGATGGTAATCCAGGTACTGGTCTTTTGTTTTGAAGGAGATGATGAGTATCTGTGAACATACTCCAATATTCATATCAACGAGTGAACAAACAGAATAATAATATATAGAAAGATTAATTACTTGGATATGCACTCTATATACGGTGACCAAATACAAGTAAGTTGTAGTAATGACATCTGAGCACATATGGGAGATAATTCTCATAGTGTTTTTCTAACTATCCTATCAATATAAAATGTGTAATGTTGAAAGCTGATTAGAATTTGATTTTATTTTTTTTAAATTGTCAATTCCATATTTAAGTTGGCTTGAGGCATTTACCAATTTTTAATACTTATACCAATTAATGTTGATTTTTCAACGAAATGTGTACCTTCAAATGTTAATCAATGTTTTGTAACCGTAACATATAGGAGGTGTGATTAAGTTGGAGATTCTCTAAGTATAACATTTCGATCGTATCCTAATTAAACCTAAGTAAGACCTAACTGATTTGGACTATTCATGAGTATTAAATAGAACCTAATCATGTGGAATCTTTTTTTTTTTTTTCTTTTTTAATACCTAATCATGTAGAGTCGATAATATATATATATATATATATATATATATATATATATATATTAGTCTAATATTTTCTAACTTTTATGATTTGTTCCTTAATTATGTGAAGACTAAATTCTGAGTTTTAATTAAAAATAATTTTAAGTTTTCCTGTATCATTATTTTACAATTTTCTTATTTATTTGATAAAGAAATAGTAAATATTTTTATGTATTTAAGATATTAAATATATGTACTTTTATTTAATATTTTATTATAAAATAAATTAATAAGAAGATATTGTAAGAGAATATATATAGTATTAATCTTTAATTAATTGTTCTCTCATAAACACTTTTCTATACATAAAATATATTTACACATTTTTTCTACATATTTATGTTTCTTTTTTCTCCTTTGTATATCGGCAATCGGAATCTTATTAAAGTTCAGTGCATATTATATATTGAATACCGACAACAACTAATTTTCCAAAAGAAGTTCCTAAGCAATCGAAACTTCTTTTTCTATTCTGAGTAAAATTAAGTACATACTAACGAACCATTAATTACGATGGGTTTTAATTATATGTATGTTTTTAAATAATTAATGGGCATATAAGTGTAACACAATACATGTTATTTTCAATCAATTTTATATGCCTTAATATCTTAGGCAAGTGTAGTAACTTAACTTCTCAACTTATGATAGTTTCAGATTAGAACCAAATTTTAATATAGAGTATTTATTTCCATGTGCATAATTGGGTTTTTTCTCCATATATAAAAATACTTCACTTTAAGTAGATTACCTTTATGCCGTCATTGCTGTGGTTGACCTACATGTTCCAAACAAACAAGAAATTAATTAAATTTGTTTTATAATATGAATTATTCTGGAGGATCAATCGTCGTAGTCATAGCAAGTTTGTTATGTCAAATTAATCATTTGATATTATATAACATGTATATGTTATACTCCATGTCGTAAACATGCGTATTTATTTATTTCAATTAATTAATAATGAGGACGTGATATGGAAGCTTAACTGATGAATGATTATTAAAGTAAGTTGTGGAAAATGATATAACACGGTGTGTCGGTGTCCCATTATTTCTCAACTAAAAAAAAAATCTAAATCTCATAAATATTTGTTTTTTAACTGATAGAAATAATCTTATGATTCTAGCTTAGATAATACAACAGTGTTAAAAATATAATTATGTGTAGTTAGATAATATGATGGTATGAAGACCAACGTAGAATTCTTTCAACATAATATGAGGGTGTACGTGTGAAAGTTTACAATGAATTAATTACTTTTTAAAAATTGAACTTAAAAAACTGGACATTTTTTCCCTTCATTATAGTATTCCCTAATTCACTGGATGAGATACTATTCTCAGTCTTAATGTGTGATTTGTCATTAACCCAAGAAAATTTTGCATGTGCAAATAGAATCAAGTACTAGTTCTCCCAATTGTTCATCTACAATTAACAGAACCTCTAAAGCAACTAATTTTTTCCTTTCATTTCCACCACTAAAGTTAGACAAAAAAGATTATAGAGGAGTTAAAATGTTTAAGTTAATTTTAAATTATGTGAGGAATTTATTTTATCTTATCTTTTTATTATATATATATATATATATATATATATATATATTTCTCAAAATAATTATCTAAATTTACTTAATTACAGAAATGGTAATTAACTTTTCTCAAAAACAAAAATGGTAGTGGACTTCAAAACTATTTTCCTTACCATTAATCAATCACAAACAATCAAAAAAAAAAGTTATCATACAATTAATTATTATTACTAAAAGGAACGAATATAAGAACATTATAATTGTAATCCATATTCTATGTGATACAAATATAATACAAAACACTCATTGCTAACTTATATTTAAGCTAATAATTCTGATATCAAATCAAAACACTTTTCTGACTCAGAAATTAACAAATTCTATTTGGAACGCGGATTCTCTTATTAAATAGATATTTTCTCGCGTGTGAATGATATGCATCTTTACATTATTGCACCAAATCTTTAAGTTATAACAAATAGGGTGTAACAAAAAAATAAGCAGCAAGAAAAAATTGAAAACTAATTTCAAAAAATAATTTAAGGAGTGTAAATTACTAGGATATATACAACCAAGATATTATTGTTATATATTATAATTAAGGACAATCAGAAATAATCATTATTAGCTATTATACTTGGGTGAGTTCAGTATACATTGGCGATCCATCAAGAAACAAGCACATATAAGATGATGCTTAAAAGGATTTGGTGTATATATGTATACCAAGCATCGTGTAGCAAGGCATGATTAAATATTAATTAAGCTGTCCCACGTCTGGCCTTTGATTTGCATAACTATCTTATAATCTCCTTTATTATCAAATCCAAAACACCAATACCACACCTTCTTCTACTAAATGAATAAAATACTCATACTTATGGCTACACAGAAGATTTACTCGATAAATTTAATACTACGCCTTCTTCTACACAATGAATAAAATACTCATACTTATTGCTACACCAAAATTTTACTCGGTAAATTTAATCTGAGTCAAAATAAAAGTTAAATAAGTTTGAGTATAAGATTTATTTATTTAAATTTACAGTGAAAATAGGGGTATTTAAACCTACCCGCTACTATATTCTTTATTTAGAATTATGAAAGTATATAATTATATATATATATATATATATATATATATATATATTTATTGACCAAATTAATGCTTATAAATAAAAAATTAAAATGTTTAAATAATAAATAAGATTTAAATTTATATAAGTTATATTTTTTTTTTTTTTAAAAAAAAATTAGTTCAAAATCTCCAGATTTATATATGGATTAACTACCTGTAAAATTAATTTTCATGTCTACAGAAGTATGAGTCTAAATAGGAGGATATTTTTTTCCGTGAGTATAAGTATTTGGATGCCTATAGTCATCCTTCACACATAATTGCAATTTTTTATTTTTTATAAGATCACTTATATATAGAAATTATTGTGGTTGAGAAATAAAATTTTCATTCTTTTTAAGTAGATGTAATTATATATTTAAAGATTTAAACTCGATATTATTAGTTTAGAATATGTATTTGACAGTCTTATTTAATTTTTCTGCTATATATTATATTTTTGTGTTTATTTATAATTAAAAATATTAATAACACATTATTAATACACTATTTATTATTTATTATAAATCATAAATTTCTTAATGAATATATTTTTTATTTAACGAGTCTCTTTCTTGATTTTATAACTTTTAATATGTACAGGCGTAAAAACCATTAAAGTAAGTTGTTAAATAGATTTGTATTAATAATAAAGTATTATTAAAATGTATATATTAAAAGCTAGGATGTGGGGTTGTGAAAATTGGGGTTGGCAATTGTGGTCAAGTCTGTTTCAATAAGACGCAGAAAGGGAGTGTGGGCTCATTTGATTTGCTTCCACGAAACTGTGCTTTGCAAATTACAAGAATCCAATTTATTTGGTCCCATGTGTCAAAATAGATCCTTCCCTCTTTGCTTACATTTTTACAAACAACAATTATCAAATATCATCTTCCTACCGTCTATTCTTTTTACTTACTACCTAATAAAATATTAAATGTATATATTCTTATAGAAGCATTCAACCAATTGAAGTGAATCAAACTAAACTTAAGAAGTTTCAACATATTTTGTATGACATGTTAACTTAAGAATACTTCTTAAATACCTAATTAAGTGAAACTCTATGTTTTAAGCATTAATTTTTAACTACTGATTTATGAATATTCCAATATAATATAACATTATTTTAAATTTAAGTTTTCTACATATTAAAATTATTTTTTCAGCATTGTTGTTGTCGTGATTTTTGTTGCCATTGTAATTTTGTGACATTAGTAGAATTATATATGGTAAAATATAACAAGTAATATTAAAATAATTATTATATATAAGAACAAAAATATAAATTTTATTTTCAATTAAAATACTATTTTATTTTCAGAAGACAATGTTATTATATCAATAAATAATGAGAATTGAATTGAAAATAAAAATCTATAAATATAAACAATTAATTTAATTTTTATGAAAATTTTTCCCATTAATTATCAATTATATGAATTGAAAATAAAAATCTATAAATATAAACAATTAATTTAATTTTTATGAAAATTTTTCCCATTAATTATCAATTATATGAATTGAAAATAGTTTTACCTTTTCAAAATGCTAAATCCCTTGTCATGGATATAGTGGAACAATTTCAATGAGTATGGACCACCATATCAATGTACCGCGTGACCTACATAAATATGTATGTACAATTCGGATTGAAAAAGATTAGAATGGATTTTGCAAATTAAGAGTGAAATAAAATATGCTTATATGCACGTGTGCATATGATTACGAAAGAGATGGCACATTCATTCATGTGAGAATCTAGATTTCTTTTATTATTAATAAACAAAATTTAATAACATCATGGTTATTATACTTTTTTATTTATTTATGCAAGTTTTGATTCTTAAAACATGACATTTTTAAATTAATTTCTATTTCTGTTTTATTATTTTTAGTCTTTAGAAAATTGCTAATGAAGATACATAGATGTGATATTTTTATAGAATATAAATGTTAAATTAATAAGAATTAAAATATAAAGGTAAAAATATATAAATTAAATAGACTTGCAAACAAATCTGTTTTACTTGTCGCGTGAAATTTAACCAAATGAATTAACTCAGGCTCAGCTCAGTTCCAAAACACTTTCCCTGGAATTATATGTAATTTTTTTTTCAGTAAACAATTATTTTATTCTTTGAATTAGTTAAATATTTTTATTCTCTAGTGATTTTTTAACTTTTATGTGAATGTCTTTCATGTTATTGTACATTCTGACTAGCATCATACGTTTAATTATATATAAATTTATGTTTTTTTTTCTTATTTCATTTCTTTAATTTCATCAAAATTAGGTCAATATTTCTAGTTTTATTTGAAATAGGATCAAGTTAAAAAAAAATGAAAGAAGGGATGATAACTAACTTGTTATATTACCAAAATGATGTAATTATATACTAAATATTTATTAAATAATTAATAAGATTATTAAATTTTTTTATTCAATGACCTTTCTAAATTTGCTTTCCTTTCAAGGATTGAAATAATTTTTTTAAGTAATTCAAAAAGTAAAATAATTATTTACTTAATTTTTTGACTTAAATATAACAAATTTTAATGTTTTTATTCCAAAAATACCCCTTAAAATTCATCTTTTTAATGTGCAGGTGGTAGTTTAAAAAATTGAGTTAATTTTTGTAAAAAAAAAAATAAAATAAAATCTACTGTATTTTCTAATCAATGTAAAACTATATATTTTTAACGAAGCGATTTATATTTATATTGAGAAGGAGAATTTACTTATCCATAAATGAGTTTTAAAGCTATTAAAGAATGCAATTGGTGATAAATGAAATAGATGAAGAATTTGCTTGAAAAAATGAAAGAAAAAACTAAAAGAACGGTAGGTAAGTAAAGTAGTAAATTAAATACAAGTGTAAATAAAATAGGTTTCATTTATGATGAGGGAGTGTTTATAGTAGGCAACAATATAATATTTATTTAAGAAGTTTCATCTTTCAGAAATAAGTTGGCTAAAAAAGTACATGTATGGAAAAATATTCTGAAATTTCATTACGATTTACATAATTAGATTATTATAAATAAATTTTTATATAAATTTTTAGTAATTTTGTAATTAAAATTAATAAATTTATCATTGATAGATTATTTATGCTCTCAACATGCAAACCTTTTTATCTTATTTTTTATATATCAACATGGTTCAGACTTTTTTTATAATCTTTCAGTAAAAAATTCATTCTATTCCTGTAAATTAGGAGGTAAGTAATCAATAATTTATTCCTAACACGGAATACCTCGGTTGAATTTTAAGAGATAGAAATAACAAAATAATTCGTATAAGATATAGTATAAAAAATATATTTATATTTTTGTAGTGAAACAAATTTACTGTTATTTCAGTTTTTAAGTTATATTATTTATTATTATTTTAATTTTAGTTTTTAGATTAAAATAAGAATAAATAATTAAACTAAAAAGCATAAATAATAATAAATAACATAACTAAAGAATCGCCGTAATTATAATATCTTTCGCATTATTATATATTCAAAAGTTATTTGATTAGTTTTTATTTGAAAAAACTAAAACACGTGACTTAAGTGGAAACATGGTAGTTTATTTTACCTTGGTTTGCTTTTTTTTTTTTTGATACAGAGAAAAGACAATACATCTTGTGACCCACATTTCTTTACTAAAATCTACCCAGATATGGGTTTCAGTTACATATGGTAACTTTTGAGGAGTTTCAGCTGACTTGGAAATTAAGGGCTAATAGTTTCTTGGAGACTAATCAACTACAAATGGGTCCCTTTAACAACAGTTAATCTGTTACAATGGCTTACAATTCACTCACTGCCCACTTGCACATTTATAGAAACCAACTTCTTATTTGTAGTGGAACCAATATTTTCACTCAAATATTAATGCTACACAGCTGATACAGGTGAGATGTATATGTATGTTTATATATTCTTTTTATTAAATTTTTTTTCTTCACTTTTTATAAATAATTATTTATCAAATATTTCTTTAATTCTTAGTCACCTCACTTGTCAACTTAAATTTTCAATCTGGTCATAAATTTTATATCTTGCTAAGTCCAGTATTAGGTATAAGTGGTAAAACGAGCTCCCTAGTTTAATGTGAGCGTAAAAAATTTTGAGTTTTTCTTCCTTATTTCTATTTCTTTTTTATGTATCATATTTTGAATTGAAAGTCCCACTTTATCCTTTATTAAAACATTACACCTACCCATTCTTCTCATTTTCACTCTCATCTTGTCCTTCACTGGAATTTGTAAATCAATAGTATAAATTTTGCAAAATTTTAGATTTTTTTCTTCGGAATTTCAGTTTTTTATAAATTTCTGAATTTTAAGTTTCTATAAGTTTTCAGAGTTCATATATTCAAAACTTTCCGGATTTCACAAATTTGTAGCATAAATTTTAAATTTTTTTGGTTTATTTGCTTTTGAATTTCCATTTTTCGTAAACTTTCAAAATCTTTAAATAACATGAATTTGCCTACAGATTTACCATCTCGGATAAGACTAATCCAGAAGCACAAAATGTATTATAATTTGATATACTCTCAAAATTCCAAAATTCGGAAACGATTAAAAAAAAAAAAAAAAAAACTTACGAAGTCCAGGACGAAAAACTAAAAAATTGCATGTTAAATTTGAGTTCAAAATCTAAAACCTGAACCCAACATTTCGTTGGGCTTGGGCCAGCCGGTTTAACCGGGCCCATTTTACTAGCTCGTCTAGGTGATAAACTCCTCACGTGCCTGCCAACTTTATTGGTAATCAGATTAATTACTTCTGACTATCGATATTGGGCTCAAATTCAAGAGGCTTGATAAATTTGTCGAGTTCAGCCCAATGTACATCCATTAGCTTAAATAAGATCCTGGGCCTCCCATACTTAATTGGGCCTTACTCTGAATTTGTATTTATTCCATTGCCAACACTAACAAGTTACAAGGGTTTTAGTAACCTTGTGTTTAGCAAAATTATTTCGTAAATTAACTTATAAATTACTAATTAAAAACTTATAAGGTGTTATATTTCGCTTAGATTTAGCCAAATTAGTTCATAAATTACATTGAAAGATAAAATTAATTAGTCGTTAAAATAAATGATATAATAGTTACCAAAGTTGCATTTAATCAACCATGAGAAAGAATTTATATATGAATGTATCTAATTAGATGGGAAATTCTAAGATTAGTGTATGAATGGTGATGTGATATTTGTGGTGAAGTAGAAGGAGGAAGCACAAGAATCGGTCCATTAGGGGTGAGGGGCATTTTGGCTAACATTTAACTAACTAACTAACTAACTAATTTAACAGTTTACTCTTACCGAGTCTCCGTCCCCTGAAACGGCGCCACGTGTCCTGTGATGTTACCTATATAAACTTGTCTCTAACCCATTCCGCTACTTTACCGTTTTACAGTTACAGAAATCAATTACTTGTTCGACTTACAATGGCTACCATAGCTGCTCCTCCTACTAGTGCTGTAACTGCAAACGATTCCCACAAGAAAAACAGAATTCAGGTTTCCAACACCAAGAAACCTCTTTTCTTTTACGTCAATCTCGCCAAGGTATTCATTCTTTTTCTTCATTTTTCAATTACTTACTTTCTTTATTTGTTCCAATTTCAATTGTATTTGATCAATGAAAATGGTTTATTTTATGCAGAGGTACATACAACAGCACAATGAGGTTGAGCTCTCTGCTCTTGGAATGGGTACAAACTTTCTCTTCTTTTCCGATTAAACACTGATTAAAGAAAATGCTTCTTCTGCATTCTATTAATTTCCCATTCTGAGAAATTAAAATGTGTTGAATTGAATCAAGTTTATGAATCTTGCATTTTATACGTGAGATCTTTAATTAATATTTTGTATGCCTGATTATTGGATTTTATTTTCTCGTTGATTGTTAAGTGTCTTTTGTATCTTGCTATGTTTATCTCATCTGTGTATATATCTGTAAAAAGTATTTAGTTTCTATTTAAGAAATTCATCGAGTGATTTGAGTATCATACCATTGAGCCATTGTTTTTATATTTTTACCAGGGTGTAAGGATTGTTATATTGCTTTGGACTTTATTTTGAATGCTTATTATGCATTCGGAGTTGTACTTATGGCTGACTTAACATCCAAGAATCTACGACAAATCTTTTTTGACATATATGAACAATTACAAGGAATACAAACTCATTTTCTGTAATAAATTTCTCCTTAAACATTTCGTATAAGAATAAATGAATTATCCTCTCCCGTATATTTATTTAAATTAACTTATGTTAAAGTTAATTTACAGAAGTTTTTGATTCTCCTAAAGAAGACTTTTAACTTGTTAATAAGCCTAATATGAGCTTGTGGGACATGTTCATTTATTTTTCCTTTTTATTTTATTGTTTTCATAGAAAAGTTTATCCAAATAACACTAAAATATGATTTTTCACACATTCCATACAACTAATATAGTAAGCTCCATTAATTGAACATATCAAATGTGTCCGCTTCATCTATTCTCACTCCAAATCCAACTAATATGATATTCTGCAAAAAAAATGTTGACATGTATTTGTGCAGCTATAGCTACCGTGGTCACAATTGCCGAGATTCTGAAGAACAACGGACTTGCTACTGAGAAGAGTAAGGCTTCTTCCTCTTTTCTATTACTCACATTTGTATGATGGTTAATGTAGAGACTCTAATCACTCATCAATCTATGGTTGGAACAGAAGTGTTGACATCTACAGTTGGCATGAAAGATGAGAACAAAGGTCGTCTGGTACAGAAGGCAAAAGTTAGTTCCCAACGAGTTTTACACTTTTTGTCTGCTATAATAAGCCTTAAGCTTCTCACTTTTTTTTTTTTTAATGTTTAATTGCTTATTAGGTTTTTATAGTTTTATAATCTTTACTTTTTATCTCTATAACTTAAAGTGTTTATTTTAGTTTTTATATTATACATTTTAAATTTGTTTTCGTCCATGGCGTCAAAACTGCTGTAATTCCATTTACATTTTAAAGGAAACAATTAAAGGTATATCACTTAAATTTCTAACAGTGTTACTGAAATTTTGATGACAAAGACGAAAACGGATTTAAAATGTAAAATAAATGGATTAACAGGAACGTTTTTAAATTATAGGAATTAAGAAATAGATGCTGTGAATATGTAAGAGTCGAATAATTAAAGTTTTTCATCATTATTATTTTTCCCCTATATGTTTGTGTACTTTATCTTCTTTTCTTGATGTTGTAGATTGAAATTGTGCTGGGGAAATCTGAGAAGTTTGACCATCTGATGGCTCCTGGCAACACAAGTGATGAATCAGAAGAAGCAGTTGCTGATGACAAAAAGTGACAAATATAAGACAGTTGGGTCAATGTGAAACTGTTGTAGTTAACATTTTGAGTCTTCTGTACTGTTTGCATTCATAGACGTAAATAGGGGACTAGAAAAGGATCGTAACATTACAATGATAAAGCAGCAATGTGTGGTCAAACTTGTAGAACACGTATTTCCATCATCAATTTAGATTTTGTATTTCTTCACTGCACATATATGATGACGAGTACCACTTGTGACTCTTCACCTGTGTTGATCCGAAGGTGTTATTGCCGTATTGCCATCTGTCATTGGTGCGTTCTTTTTCTTTTCTGTGAATAATTCTATTGGTGAGTTTACGTTAACAGATATGAACGAAACCACCCATAATTAACAACCAAGCAGTGAAACTGAAATATATCCATGTGCAACATATGTCAACTATTTTCTCTTTATAATAAACCAATACAAACTGCAATACTTGTGAATTATCTTCACTTTTTTTAGCTAATGCGGTTTGCTATGCTAGTTTCTCATTTATATAAATCAAATATGCTCTTTACCATTTCATTGAATAATTTTGATATTTGTTACTTAACACTGTATGTAACAATCTTCAACTAATCAACTAAATAAGCACAAACTAAAAGGGAAATAAGCAGAGAGAAAACAAAATAAATCAGAGGACGAGGAGTATAAAGAATGCAGCGGAAGTTCTCACTCACTCTGGACATATGAAATGCTAACTCTTTTTCTTTATTCTTTTGGTATGGAACAGACTTAGCTAAGCACGTAGAAAAGTTTTTCTTTGTGCAACCTCCCATTTTTCTTCATGCACTCTATTTTGATACAAAATGACATAAATATTCTCTATGCAATCTTTGGCAAAAGAAATTCAAAAGCATTTGGAATTATGAATCTGGAACACCTCTGTGCACTTCCTCCAGAGAATGAAATTTGGAAGCATCTAAATTTGCAAATACAGAACGTGCACCCTAAAATATTTTTCGGAAAAAACTACACGTAGAAAACCCGTTAAAGAGCTCAATGTAATAAAACTAGTTAGAAAATTGCAATTGTTTTCCTATGGAGACAAGTTCTAACACAATTTGGGCGGTCTTTATTTATCGAAACTCCTAAATACTCTTTTGTATCCACATAACTTCAACACGTAAAGAAAAAAATAATATTCTAACGAATAATAACATATTGATCCTTTTAAAATTATAAGTAATGACTGATAACTTATTAATCCTCTATTCATCAATGACAATGATATTAACTTGTTTTTTTTATAATAACCAATGCTATCAATTTTGCTATGCAAAGACCAGTTGCACATCATTTAAAGGTTAATTTAGTGAATACTACACTTCATTTAATAATTCTCTTTCCTGATTTTGAGTCCCTCACCTTATTTAACCAAATAGTGTTAAAAAGAGTGTATTGATAAGAGTGTAATAGTGTTAAAAAGAGTGTCTTTATAAGAGTGTGTTAGAGGATGTATTTCTAACCTTCCACTTCACCTAGTATAAGAGGGTCAAGCACCCCAAAAAAGAACTCGAAAAACACACTCTAAGAAAGAAAACCAAGGCCATTACGATGTGTTATTGAACAATGCTCAATTATTGGAGGATATACAAGTAGAGTATATGCTAAAATTAATTCACATTAATGTCAAGTAAATAACATACATCATTTACTCGCTAGTCTAAGCTATCAAGCCTAAATAGAGGAACATAACATAACTAAAGGTTGTCTAATTTATCAATTCAGCTACTTAGATGGGAGCTGCACATGTGGTTCTAAAGTGGCCTGTTTGATTGCAACGGCTACAATGCACCACTCGCTTAATGCGTCCACGGTCTTCAGCGCGAACTCGCTTCTTTCTTGGTCTCCCAGGCGGCCTGAGTGATTTAGGAGGATTAATAACAACTTCTGCTATAGCTTTGCTAGCATTAGCATCCCCATCAGACAACTCCTTCCAGAGAGATTTATCAGGAACTGGATGGATGGTCTGCGAGTAGGTCTTGCGATAAGTTGCAACAGTGAAACAGCTTTCGGTGAATCTGTGGACGTTCTGCCGGCATGAGAGAAGTGCTGCTACAGCATGTGCACACGGCAGACCATACAGTTGCCAGCCACGACAAAGACAGCATCGATTTCTGATATCAACTATGTTTGTTCCTTCATGAGATATTACTTCAAACTCAGCATCATTGGCACGGAGAACCTGATATGCGCGTGCACGGTCAAGAGCCTCTGCAACACGTCTCTCAGCAGAAGGTACGAGTATTGAAGTCCACTGCATACTGGTCTCTCGGCGCTCATTGAACCAAGTCATTAGCTGCCTTCTGATGCATTCCATCATTTGAATTATTGGAAGACCAGAGGCCTCCAATATCCAGGTATTTAAAGATTCAACTATGTTGGCTGTCAGATGACCGAACCTTTGCCCCTCAAAATAAGCAGTGGCCCAGAGACGAGGTGGAATTCTTCGAATCCAATATGCAGCATCTTGCGATATCTCTTCAATTTCTAAAATTTTTGCTTCAAATTCAATTACTGTAAGAGCATTTGCGGCTTCCCATAGAAGATTGACAAGCATAGCATTGTTAAATTCCTTACGGAAGCTGTCAGTCAAGTGGCGCATACAAAATCCATGGAAAGCAGTGGGAAAATTTGCTTCCACTCCCTCCACAATTCCTTTCTGTCTATCAGACAAAATAGTAAGCCTTGGCATGTTTTCAGTGTGAATCTCAAGCAGGTTATGAAGTTCAGACAGAAACCACATCCAATTATCATCGTTCTCCTCGTCAACAACTCCAAATGCCAGAGGAAAGAGAGCCCCATCACCATCAAATCCGGTAGCAAGAAGCAATGTTCCAAGATACTTGCTCTTTAAATATGTTCTGTCAAGCCCCAAGAGTGGCCGACAAGCATTTAAAAAGCCATATATAGATGCTTGAAAGGAAATAAAGAGACGTTGGAAGCAACCGTCAGCTGGATTTCCATAGACAGATGCAATGCTGCCTGGATTAGTGCGTTTCACCTGTTCACAGTATTGTGGAAGCAAGCGATAGCCTTCTTCAAAAGATCCACGCATTGCAGCCATGATACGCTCCTTGCCTCTCCATGCTTGCTTGTATGATAAGGTGATACCATGAACCCTATGAATCTCTTCCAATATTTCCTTTGGCTTGCAATTAGGGTTCTCCTTCAGCCTTTGCTCCACGGAGTTAGCAACCCACTGAACTGAAGCTTGCTGATGGCCAAGATGAGAAATTCCTCCACAAGTATGATTCTCATGGATTGTCCTAATAGTAAAAGTTGGAACCCCTGGGAGCTTAGCCGCATGAATGCGCCAGGGACATCCTTCACTAGCACACTTAGCAGTGAAGCGGGTCTTGTCAGATTTTATAGTCTGCATCTCAAAGTGAAGAGCAATTGCTGTATCCCTCAGTGCCCTTCGGCAACTCTTGACATCAGGAAATTCTTGCCCCACTGACAATTCATAACTCGGACTTATAGTACGAGCCTGAATTATAGGGGGTGTGTTGACAACCATGAGCTGTGACTGTTGAACATCCATATCATTTGCAGAATCAATTCCCATTTCTGGGTTCTGAACCACAGTCAGGGTTATGTTGTCATCAAGTTCTTGGTTCTCTGAAACAGTCAAATCATTGTTCTCTGATAGGACTAACTCATGATTTTGTCCAGGAAGGGGCAAGTCATGGTCATCATGCTCAGGTTTTTGATCCATGGCCAGCTCATGCTCGTGGTCATAAGGGTGACTATCATCGCCTTCTTGATCATGGTTCTGTCCTAACCCCAATTCATGGTCATGGGCATGTCCCAAGCCCAGTTCATGATCATGGGTTTGTCCCAAATCTAAATGATGCTCATGGGCTGATCCCAGTTCCAATGGATGGTTCTGGCTGAGGCCCATATTATGGTTATGACCCAGCACCAATTGCTGATCATGACCAAGTGCTAAATTGTGACTTTGACCGAGTATCAAATCATGGTTAGCCATTGAAGATACAGATCACACTATCTATAACAATGGCAAGAACTGCTGTTCAGCTTAAAATGTAAATAATGGCTTTATGGGTGAGAACCTGTTGCAAGATCCCACTGAAAACAAAGAACAAATCAGATAAACCATATTAATCCTCAGTCCAGCACGTTAAAGTTAAAAGTTCTGAATTGTACACATAACCAGAAAGAAACTAAGAAAATAACAAAATATCATACACGTAACCAGTTCACAAAGCATGCAAAAGTCAAGCCGATTATTTATCCTAGTTTTTACTTTTCTATCCTTTCTTCAAGTACCCCACCCCAAATACATAATAAATGTACACCGTGACGCTTACAATCAACTAAATCATTTCGGGACTCTAACTGAAACAGCAGCAAATAAATAGTTCAAACAGACAAGAGAGCCACCCTTAGTTCAAGTGCTATCACACGTCATAAATTACAAACTACTAGTGTGTTTGGATTACATCTCGCAACAACGTTTTCATGTCAACTGATATAAAAGACATAGAAGCAGCCTTATATCGCTTTGGAAATGACGAGTGTGTGCCAGTCCAAACCGGGTATCCAAGCATGTTACACATAATGCAACATTAACTATTGATTCACAAATAAAAATTGCATAGTTGGGAGTAAAGACTCTCAAATCCATGGTTGCATAGCATCTATATCCACAAACATTCCATTCACACTTCCATTAATTGATAACCATCCAGAAACAAATTCAGATTACTCGAGCTAAATTCCCAAGCCATGGAACGAAAAGCATCACCTTTTTAATAGCACAGAGAACGTGTAACATTCATGAGACACTAAAACCATTATAACCATTAAAAAAAGAAAATACAAATTATGCACTGAACTTAACACTCCAATTAAGTTAAGTTGGACCATAGTAACTCATTAAGGTAACAGTGGAAAAAGAAAAAAAAAACGAAATGTAATGTGGAACAGCTTCACAAGTAAGTGAACTAAACCAAAAGAGACAAACTTTGATGAAAACATGAAACCACAACCATTACGCAGAATTGAATTGAACACAAAAGGGGGAATTTACTTACACCCACGAGAATTCACAACACCCAAATGATTAAAAGATTAAAAAAAAAGGAAAATCACCTGAAAGATTTCAACTTTTCCGAAAAGGGTGAGAAAACATGGGCGTAGGATCTGGAAAAACATAAAGGGTAAGTGGTAACGCTCAGAAATGCATTAGGTTAAGGGATCGAAGGGGTTTTGAGAATTGAAAGAGAAGGTAAGAGAAATTTTGAAAAGAGGTTGAGGAAAATTGGCGGGGGAGTGGAGAAAATCGGAAATAGAAGAAGAAAGGCAAGGAGAGGAGAGGAAGATTGGGAATTAGAGGGGTAGCAGAAGCTTCGCTTGTGAGGGCTGAGAAGGGAAATACAGTTTTGGGGCTATCCACAAAAAGAGGGTATTTAGGTCAAAGAAATTCAACCTCTTCTTTTCTCTCTTTCTATGAATTACTGTTTTGCCCCACTTCACCCCTACTACTTGTACATGTATTCTCTTATCATACTTTTCATACCTTATGCTACTCATAATATTAGTATATTTGATCATTAACCAAACTACTTCAATTAGAATCTTTCACTTTTTAATTTATCTCTTGCACTTTAAACCAACTTAAACAATTTTTTTATTATTAAAACTTTAAATTTATCTATTTCAAGATTTTCGTAATTACAATGTTCTTCTACTTTTTTATCTCTCTGTGTTTTTTTTTTGTTGCATTTAATTGTTTAATTCTTTGTGATTGTAAATTAGAATATTTAATAATTTAGTTTGCGGGATGTAAACAAAAAAAATTATAAATATATATATTTTTAATATATTTTAAATTTATGATAAATAATTTATATTATAATATATTGTTATTTTAATCATAATTAATCCTGTCATATAAATCAGTATTATTGAACATCTATTTGATTCAATTAAATTATCCGAAAAATATCTTATATATTTTATAAAAAAAAACTAAACCTGTTTCTTATTCAATAAAAGTCTAAATAGGTGAATTTAATAGATATTAAATAATGAGTTATTTTTAATTTTAATTAAAATGAAACAACACAAACATCTATATATAAATATATATTTATTTAAAATATAATATTGAAATTTAATTTTAAAAAAATATGTTTTTCTATTAGTAGATGAAAAAAATATACTATTAAATATAAGATGTTGAGAAAATAATTATCTTTGAGAGAAACATTTCCAAAAATACTAAAGATAAGATATTTTTAATGATTATATTTTATGAAAAATTTAGTGAAATATTTTTAGGTTTTTTCTTAATGTCTTTTTTTTTCTCTTAAAATGTTTTCTCGTATTTATTGTTATTCACGAAGAATTATTTGTAGTTAGTTGTAGCTTTTTTAGAGTTAGTGAACTAAAGTACAAATATTTAGTTTTCGCCATTTCAAGTTCATTCATAAATATATTTGATATATTAAGTATTTGCATTTTGCACAAGTTAATTATTATTTATATTTTTTAAATATGATAAATGTTATTAAAATATATCATTCTATTAAAAAAAAATCAATTTTATGGTTAACATTATCATTTTTTAAATTTTGAAATAATTAATATAAAATAATGATAATATTTAGAAGTACTAAAAGACAGTGAACGAATTTGATAAACTTACTTATCAACGCAGCACTATTTTTTTCTTTCTTAAAATAGCTCATTTTCAAACTTAAAATGACGATGATATCAATATATTAGTGTTAGTGGGTAACGTTAAAAATTGAGCAGTTTGACCCATGTGGTTTTTTTTTTTCTTACAGAAATGGACAATTTTAAATTATTTATGGTTCTGCGTCGTTCTGTCTAGGGCTAGGTTACTTACATCTAGTCTATGAGCGAACCTCTGTTATTATTTTAAGAGGGGTCAAATTTAAGACTTTTTCTATTTTTTGTTATAACTAATAATTTTTAATATAATTTTTTATGTTTTTATTCTCTTCATAAATATATTATATTAAAATGTTGACATTATTCAGACTAAAATAATTTTAACTTGTAAGTCCAACTCAGAATCTAGGATTTTCTACAATTAAATTAAATAAATTTATAATATTAAATATTAATATTTTTTTTATTTTTGTTGTAGATTTTGGAGAAATGATTTATATAATTATTACATAAAAATATATTTAAATCTAAATAATAAGTATTATGTAGAAAAATATAATACATAAAGTTTTATTTTTATTTTTACGTAATGTTTAATATTATAAAATAAAAATTACATAAAAATAAAAATAAAACTTTACGTAAAAATAAAAATAAAATTTTATGTATTACGTTTTTTCTACGTAATACTTATTATTTAGATTTAAATATATTTTTGCGTAACAATTACATAAATCATTTCTCCACAATCTACAACAGAAATAAATAATATTATGAATTTATTCAATTTTATTGTAGAAAATCCTAGAAAAATTGTTAGTCGACAAATAAATTTTTAAAATAGAGTGCTATACGAGTTTGACACGCCCATAACCTGAGCATAACTTAACCTAAACAGATCCGCCTAATCGAATCCGTCCACAGATTGGACGTAACCTAAACCATGTTAGTTACACTGCTGAAAAATTGTGACCTTTTATGTTGGTTAACCCATCAACATTAAAATTTTCATTTCGGTTATTTGTAAAACAAAAAAAAAAAACAAAATTATACTTCCACTTCAATTTTTTTAATCCACATGGATTCTATAAAAAAAAAATATACAAAAATAGTTTTTAATGTCATTTAATATTATAATGAATATAAAAAGTATTTTTTTAATATTCATTTTATTTTTCTAAATAAACACGATAATAACCTGAATAAATATTTTAAATATTAAACAAAATAATTTTATTTTCAGCAATTATAAATTGATTTGGAATTATTTTATTGGTTATAAATCTATTCACAATTCGATTTCCAACACTCAAAATAGATGAATAATAAACAAAACTAAAGTTATTTTCTTCCAATACTAAATAATAGATGAATAACAAACAAAACTAAAGTTATTTTCTTCCAATACTAAATAATAGATGAATAACAAAACAAAAAAAAGTTATTCAGTTATAAAACTGTTTATAGTCACATATAATATTAATTACATATACCGGTAATAACCACATTGCGATTACTTGAATTTCGTAGGATTATTTTCCTCTAATATTGGGGTGATCACAATAATAGTGAGTATATGAAACCACCTTTGTAAGTCGAACATTAGAAAGATTTATGAAAAATTCCTAAAACGTCTCGCCGAATTGAGCAACAATAGGTATATTAAACTTACCACCTCCATAATGTCGAAATTAGAAAGAATAGAAAGTCGTTACCCAAACTCCAAGCCTAGGAATCCAACAACAACAAGTACATCAAACTTGTCACCTTTGGATGTCACAAATGGATTTTAAGAGTCTAAGCCAAGACGTCACTATTAAAGGGGAACACTCTAGTAGATAAGTCTGTTAAGTGTTGCAAAAGAAATTGCAAGACTCTTAACTACTCAAAGAAACTAGCAAAATAAGGAATAATCATTTTTCATTGATCAAAAGGTTTTCTTACACATTACATGAAACCTTTATTTATAGAGTTAATTGAATGATTGTTCATATACTTTTTTCAGTCACTAAGCAATCTATTAAACATCTAATGCTCAACTAACATTAAGACACTCACTAAGCATTTAGTGTTCCACTATCATTGAAATCACACTTTAGATTTTTTTTTTGTAAGTTACTAAATAATCAACTAAGCACTAATTGTTCCACTAAACAAACTAAAATTACACAAAAAATACATAATTAAAATAATTATTTTAGTTCCATCTTGCTCACATTGGGTTGGGCTTCAATTGGTGTAGCCCATCCTTGGACACCTCCAAGTAATGCATAAAATTAGGCTTAAGTAAATCTGATTTGCATTTCTCCTTGGCCTAACTTGTATAGATCAACTTTGTCAAGGGTCTTTGCATCTTTAAACACCTTGAAATTGGCATTTGGCCAACCATGCCTTTCAAAGAGTCCTCAATGTCATTTGGACCAGATTTGGATTGGTTTGAATTACTTGAACTTGAAAATTCAGTTTAATCCTTTTGATTGCTATCACATACCAATTATGAGGACTAATCATTCCCTAATAATATTACATGTAAATCAATATAAGACAATCACATGACAATTTAAAAACAAACAAATTAAGCAGTATCATTCACAACTCTTCTAGTAATAACTTTAGTATTAATGTTACCTAAAAATAGAACAAATGTTTAATTAATAGCCTACACAAGAAGTGCCAAGAAAACCATGAAAGTTCAAATATCATTCGACAAATTTGACATTAACTTTTTCTAGTAAACACATCATAAACTTTTTAAATCATAAATTCACTCTAAAAATTATCAAACATACTTTTGTCTATTATATAACTTAAAGAAGTTTAAGATAACTTAAAAGAATAATTTTAACAAAAATTGGACAGAGTTTTTAAAGTAATTTAGATAATTCCCAAAATTAAACCTGTTCAAAATCAATCAAATACAACTCAGAATCATTCAATCAATACATTTCAGAATAGGATTTGATTCTATAATAATCTAATAACAAGTTTAGGAAAAATTTTCCTAATCCTAGTCATTTGAAGTATTTGTTTAACCTTAACTTGAATATAACAATAGAACCTTTACTCATAAAACAATTACTTTCATAAAATAACTACAAGATTTAAACAACCTCTTTATACAGAAGCGTTAGTACTATAAACTTTTCTTATTAGAACTAGATATGTTGTCCATTCCTTTCGAATAATCTCAATATCATCACTTTGTAATGGGTCAACATCTTCAAACAAACATTTAAAACACATGAATCCTTACTTGTGTTTTAAATACCTTCTTTTTCATAATAATTATATAAATATATACTTATAAATATATCACCTGAAGCCAAGAGTCCATGATAATCCATTAACAGTTGTCTTCATCTAATACAAGACATAATAGTCACATTCAAATAAGTCAAATTATTTATAACACTACATTGAAAAGATTCACAGTTAGATCACATTATAAATAATGTTAATTAATTGTGATGCATTATACCTTTGAAATGATAATGTTGATATTCCTTCCTCCATTACCTCTTCCACTCAATACATTTATTCTAGCGATGACCCTAATCAACTTAAATATTATTATACCATTAATTCTTGTAATATAAAATATATTTGAAAACACTATAAAGTTACCTATTTAATAAGTGTCTCATGCCAATAGTGAGTTTATGGTGTAAAGAGCAAAACCAAACTACTGTATAATGTAATGTCTCAGTTTTAATAATAATAGTAATAATAATAATAATAATAATAATAATTAATTATGTAACATCTTAATTATAATAATAATAAATGAGTGGTAACTGCTCAGAGGAGTGAGTTATGTGAATTAGGTGTGAGTGAACAGTTATAAAATGGTAATTCTACACATTCTCCATATAACACGTTAGACTTCTCTTTTCCTCATTCTTGCTTTTCCTCTAACCCCTCATATCTCTCTCACGTTTTGGTGTTGACATATTTTTCTTTTCCCAAAAAAAAGACTAAAGTTCTTAACGAGAGTGGAGATCAGAACCTTACCCATTTCAATTTTTCCCCACACGGGATTGTCTCAAATTTAGGTTAGGTTAATTCTTATTTTAATGATAATAATTCTTTCTCTTTTCACTGCATTTGTTTATTTAATTTGTATATTAGTGGTCCATCTTTGTTTTTCCTTCCTTGTGGCTTGAAATTTCTTTAATTTGAGTTTCACTACCTTTCATTCGATTTGGTTAATTTTGCATCTTTCCATTATTCTCGTTATTGTGTTGTTTAGTTTTATACTGTGTTGTGAATTTTGCTGGTTTGGACTGTTGTGTCAATGTGATTGGTAATACCATGGTGGGTTGTGGGTTTTTGTTGGATTGGGAGGTTTCATTGTTGCTAAAGATTGACAGTGACGTGGTGTGTCGGTGTTGGTCCGCTGAAGTTAGGTGGTCGTTAGAAAATTTGTGGGTGTCGGGTGCGTGTGTTGAAATAATGAGAAAATATTATTTTTATTTGTGAAAAATTAAAGGGAAGGAAAGGAAAGGGTGACATTGTTATGCAACCCAATAGAATGGAAGTGAGAGGTAGAGAAGTAAGAGTAGTTTGAATTTATTAAAATACTAAGGTAGATTTGGTCTGCATAGGAGGGAATAAGAAATCTAGGAATAAGTTACAAGAGTAATGCGTAAATGTGTTTGTGGCCTTTGCAATCAGATTCCTAGTATACTTAACTTATGTTATATCTTCTGATATTGTGTTTACTTTATGTATGGTTGTTTCGGTGAATTCAATTGTGGTGTTAAATATTCTGTTATGGGAAAATGATTGGTATGGTTTGAGAGATTAATTTTAAATTTATAACACGCTTAGGTTCATGATAATTAGTTGTAATTGTTTGAAAGTGAAAAGGGATGAATGCCTGCTGCTATGGAAGAGTAGTGAGGTTGCCCCTAGGAAACATGCCTGTGAGGCATGATGGTTTGAGAAAGTGACGACAATTATCATGAATGCTAAATGAAAATGTTTTTGAAAAGTGAGAATTAATGAAACTAGAACGGTTGGTCACTAACGGGTCAACATAATGCCCTAAAATTTTGAGGGTATTCACAATGGGGAAAACTTCTACTATGACCAATCACTATGAGTGGGAAGTGACTCATGTTGCAACACTGGTTACCCTGACTGTAACTGTCTAGTATTTCTAGTGAGAGTGTCAATGGTAGCATGTACTCCTAGATATTGCTCAGTTGTTTTGATGGTACCACATGGTATGGGAGTAAATTGTGAGTGACATGCATCATACTGGATTGTATAACATGCTTGGTTGTGATTGTAATAAATTGTGAATTGAGGTGTTTTTTTATGTGTTGTTGCTAATCTTATTATTATTATTAAATGGTGAACTGACCTTGTAGTTGTGCCTGTGGTTGACATTTGTCATGATCCTACAAACGGGTGAACAAATGAATAGTTTCTTTGAGACGCAAAGAGCGTAGGTTAGGAAGATAACATGATTTTGTGAAGTCGTGACATGATGTTTCTTTTCCTTTTCTTATGCTTGAGGCATTGCTAATATTTAGGAATGTTAGAAGTTTAAGATTTTTAGTTACTTCTTTATTGTAGACTTTTTTTTTATTTTATGAGAAATTTATGGTTGTAGAAACTTTACTTTGAAAAATTACTTTATGAAATAAGATCTGATTCATTTTATCGAATGACATAATAATTTACCGTAAAGAAATTAAGATATTATAGCCAAAGAAGTTTGGGGGTGTTATATATAGTCCTTAGAAATAAGGACTATAAGCTGGCAATGAAACCTTTAATATGAAAACTCACTAGATCATTGTCATTAATTTATTAATTATTTGTATATATATACATATATATATATATATATATATATATATATATATACACACACACATATATGGCCAAAAATATTTGTTTTCTTTATTCACTTATCCATGTTTGCACGTATTCTTGAATTGAAGCTTTGTTATTACCAACTTTTTGTATGAATTGATGATCAAGAAATCCATATATCTATAACGTCTCTTGGTTCATGCTCAACTCATACAAGTAACTATATAAGGCCAAAAACATATTTAGAGGCTTAAATAATTAGATTTTAGTATATGAAATTAGTTACTAAATTTATTTACCTTTTCCATAATTGTATGATGGAGATGTTTAGCGTGGTGTTCCCTGAACTAATCTCTAGAACATCAGACAATGATATGTACATAAGCATAAATGGGTTTTCAACACCAAATATCTCTTTTGTGAAAGACACATGTGCAGGGTTCGAATCAATGATGATATTTTGAGAAGCACAACCAAGAGATTTTCTTTTGCATCATCGTCATCAGCAACCGGCCTTCCAACCCCATAACTCATTTTCCTTTATTAATGTCATCCTAAACATGAAAGTCATGTTTTATAATATTTAGTATTAAAGTTAATAATATATACAATTAAATTAACCAAATTGTACCTTATAATGTGATGAAATAGCCTTCATCAAATTTCTAGGTCATGCAATGAAGGTGTTAAATGTTTGTCCCACAAATTGAACCTATGTAACAGGCACAAACACTTGGGCACTAGGGTCTGTAGCTTCCTTGACTACCACCCTAACCCGTTGGGACTGTATAGGAACCCCATGAATGGTTGCGCCCCCCTTAAACACAATACCAATGGCTACTAGGCGTGTAGGATCTCCCTCTACATATAACTCGCACCTATTATTAAAATCATGAGAATGAATATTATCCTAATTAAACAATAATATTTATGTTAGGATCATATATAAATAGTGATATTTTCTAGTTATCAATTCACATGTAAATACAACTTCCACCTTTTATTAAATGTCGATTCTCATGCAATACAACTTCCTTTGTTGCTAACTCAAGCAATGTCATGTGGTGGAGACAATTATTACATGGTTTTTGACATGCTTTTAAGCCTCTCCTCAAATTTATCTTGAAACTTTTTAAACAAATCTTGGCGAATTTGGTCATACATATATTTTTGCAACTGCTCGAAGGTCTCTTGAGTCATAGTGGAAATGTTGGTTCTTCGTGATTGTGCACCAAAATAATTTCAAATACCAACCCCAACTCCAGCAGCATAGACCCATCCATGGTGTTCATGTTTTCTTATGGTTGTAGTCAAAATATCTTGACATCCATAGGAAACAAATGAACCTTAACTGGTCTCCTCAACTAGAGAATCCTGTAATAATGTCAATGACAAAAGTCAATATATCAGTTTTATTAGAATTTATCTTAAATAATGTGATTATTTAAGTCAATACATCAAATTTAGTAGATTTTATCATAACATATAACTTAAAATGCTATTCACAATGTGTTGTGTCGAAGAAAAAGTCATTTCCTCAGATTTCTTTGTGTGAGCAACTGTCCATAATTCATAACGTCTTGAAGGATATAGAGGATCGACAACAATTTTGATCACCCCTGATTCAACCTGTCTCCCCTTCATCTTCTCCTCTATCATCTTCTGCTCTAACTTAGCATAGCCACAATGAGACAGTTAATGGGGTTGTTAAAAAACATATTAATTAATAATTGCATTTAACCAGAACATTCAAAACTACTACAACAACAACATCTATATTAATAATAAGTTACCACACAGGGTCCATGTGACTATTACAAAACATCGTCCAATCTTCTTTAAATCTATTATACTTTTCATAAGAAGATTTGTTAGACTTTGGTACAAATACATATTCCCTAGTCAATAAGGTCTTAAAATCTCTCCATCAGATGTCAACCAAGGATAAAATATTCTTCTTAATTACTTCACTATCATCAAATTCAAAATTATGCTGAAAAACACATTGTTAATGAATAATTTATAACTAAATTTAAGTTAGTAATTTAATTTGATGGATAATGTAATTAAAAATATAATACCTTGATATCTTACCATATTAGGTCCTTCTCAATCATCTCAACATTATCCCAACTAGGAATGGTGATGCACACATGGATCTTAGCTAGGAGTTCTAAATAATTATGAAACTGAGCAACATTTGATCCTTTTGCCTTTTCTGAGGATCCACTTCTACATGAGTCTTCTCTTTAACAATGCGTCTTGATATTATATCAGGTAGTTGAGTCACGAATGTAGCACTCCACCAATTAGTAAACTTGGATGAATCAAATATATATGTTGAAAGGAGAAAAATCAAAATAAGTAAATATGAAAAATAACAACCTTATGAACTTAAATAACAACAATATATATTAAATTAAATAAAAATAATAACTACAAGTAAAAAATTAAAGAAATAAAATATATTATTAAAATATACGTTCATATTGAATTAAATTAAGTTTGCAAGTTTTTTCATATCCTTTCATCTTGATCATCTTAAATGGCATGATGGATTATCTTCTATGATCGGTAAAAAAACATGTTATGAATAAAAGTGTTTAACAAATATCATTATATGAATCCTCGTGTATACTATACATGCTCTTTGATTGAAGAACCACAAACCCGTTCTCATTACAAGGATTAATAATATAAAATATTTATTTTTAATATGTTATAACAAAGAATTCATTCTTATACTTCATCTTATTCAAATCAATCAAATTAAATCCTAAAGCATTTAGTAAATTAACCGTAGTTTAAATTTTTGAATTTTTGTTATAATTCGAACCGATTTGATGTAATATATTGGATGAGATTAATAAGATTAGATTTATATAATAAAAAAAATTTAAAATTTTTTTAGAGTAAATTAACATTTTCTAATGTTAAATTTTTGAATTCATTTCATTTTAATTATTTTATAAATATTTATTAAAAAATTAGATTCATTATATATTTTCAATTTATATTTCAAATTCAATTTTTTAATGTTTGAAATTGTTGTAATGAATTAGCTGTGCATTTATAAGATTTCAAAATGTTAAAGTGGATCATAAGTATAAATTAATAGTGTTAATATGTTATTAAAATATTAAAATAATAAAATAAAATTTAAAATTATATAATAAAACAAATTAATTATAAATTAATTTTTTAATATTTAACAGATTAGATTAAATTTTTAAAATATAAATCCATTACCTAAATCAATTAATGACAGATTTAATTAAATTGATTAAGTTCAATGCCAATAAACAAAAATATCCGAGTCAATGTCAGTTGAATTAATTCGGATTACAATGAACTGCTACTATATTTATTGTAACAATCGTCCAAGACTCTTTATATACCCATTCTTATTTAAAGTAAAAAAAAAAATGTTTTAAGCCCCGCCTCTGATTCCTTCCATCTTTTAAAATAATGAAAATAAAAAAAAATATGTGTTCAGAATACTTCCTTAAAAGAGACATAAATTAAAATCTTATGAAATTTCTAGATCAATTTTAAAATTTAAAATTTAAAATTCAAAAATAAATTGTATCAAATTGAAAATATGTGTTGTAAAAAATATTAATATAATTAATAATAAACTCATGTCAATAAATATAACATTTATCCTTTTATTTATCCTTTTCTCAAGCCATTCAAACTCATTGATGATTATTCCTAACCAGTGTTACAATAATATACACTAGCTTTACCATTTAGAGTTTACTTAATATTAATTTTTTATACATTCATCTAATTATAATTTTACAATTCGCTGTCAGTATGATTTTTAAAATATTTGTATAAAAGTTTATAAACATTTAAAAACAATAATTTGTTATGAAATGATATTGTAAATATCTTTTATATAGTGGATACCAATTAAATCTTATAATCTAAATTTATAAACCATTGTATGTGTTCTTTTGTTTCAAAATAATTTATCAGAACACATGTTAGCACTTAATTAAGAATAGTTTATAAGTTCAAACACTCCATTACAAATTTTTAAATATCAAACATTTATAATTTATAATAATTCACACACTCTTCAACTAACTAAGTTGAGTTAGACTCCTTATTCTTTAATTCACTCGATTTTTGTAAGTACATGTTTTAATTCATGTTAGAATTGATTTTGAGTGTACAATTAATTTCAAATCAATTTTGGCATGTTCTGTTTCAAGTTAGAGAAAAGTCTATGATTGATTCTAGGTCTAAAATCAATTCTTAGTTGAATAAATTTTGGGTAACTTTACATGATAAAAAGCTTAAATCACGCCAGTCTAAAATGAATTTTAATCAAATGAATTTTTCAAAGTCAATTTTTTTAACATTCATTCAAACACACATTACCACTACAAGACAATGGATTAGAATGAGCTAGGGAAATAATTACCCACTACCTATCCTGTTGGAGAAATTTTGGATCCGCTCTTTACTCATGGGCTACTTATTTAAAATATACCCACAACCATCACGGATACCTCCATCCCACAAAAACTTAATAAAAACTAAAATAAATTTGTGAGTCATGACAAAATTATTTAAAAACTACTCTATAAAATATAAATTTAAATAAAATAAAACTCTAAAGCTTTAATTATACTAAAATATTAGTGAATACCCATCCATGTATGCAAACTTGACCGATTAATAAGTGAGTATTGAAAAAAAAATCTAAACTTGTTATCAGCGGATTTTACCTATGCATATCCAAATCTATATACGAAGTTATTTTTGTTGTTAATATGAATTGTACTATTGAGACAACCCCATAAAGAATTGTTATTACATGGTTGGGTAATCCTATACGGAAAATTTGTAAATTGTTTAGAGTAAATAAATGAGACTAAGTCTTGGACGTTGTTAGTGTTGGGGTGTAAGATATTGTGTACAAAACAAACCCAAGCCCAAATTTTACGTTTTATTGCGGAAACAAAAGACGTGGGCTTGTTGACATAGTCATAGTCGTAGCGTGGTAGGGTCAGTCGCGAAGACTAAAGACTTGAAGCGTGTAAAGTAGCATGAAAAGAAACACAACGAAAAGCTTCTGAAAGTAGAAACGTTGAACGTGAATAAACTTAATTTTGGGTCAGGTCAGGTATGGGGACTCATTCAATTCAACTAGCCAACTAAGACTCTCCATTTGCAAATTGCAAGGAAATTTCGTTTTTGGTATTTGATTTCAAATATCTCATGTTTTGCACCTTAATTTACTCTCCTAAACTTAAAAAACGCGGGGTTTTTGGTCAAAGCAAACGTTCTACAAATCGCACCTACCGTTTAATGTCCTTAGTCCTTACACACACACATATATATACATTACAAATCGCACCGTTTCATATGTATATATATACACTATACCCTCCACGTTATTCGTCATCTCCTAAGTCTTGATATCCTCTCTTCAAATCAATTGTTTTTGTTTCTCGATCGATCAATTAGATCAGGTCTCGAAGTTCTTCAATTTCTGTCATCACGATAATGGGTGGGTACACGAAGATGTTGTTGGTATTCACAACAATTCTACTACTATGTTCACAACAAATATGGGCATTTAGACCATTAAAAGAGGATAAATGGTTCAAGCAAAGGCTAACAATACAATCAATACTACAAAGAGGCCCCGTTCAAGGTTCACAAAGAAACCCATGTTCCACCGTTCCTGGACGCAACCGTGGACGCTGCACTTTGGCTGAAACCAACGTTGTTACTCATGCACCACCACCAACCTTACCACAAGTTATTGTAAACTAATACGATCTTCTCTCATTCCAATTACTAAGTCAAAGTTAATCTGTGTATGTATATACAATATAGATGTAACATTAATTGAAATAAAGCAATTCATTCTTTAATTTGTATACCTCTCTGGCTTTTCCACTTTGATTTTACATATTATTTTGCTTAATTTAGTTTCTTTCCTTGATGAACATTTATCATTGCTATTGTTTTTTTTATTTTTTTTTATCTATCGGAATCAAACACGAGTATTAGGGTTTATAACAATTTACATATTCTACCTAATTATTTGAGCTACACCTTTTTAATTGTAATATTACTTTGCCGTACTAGTCTTTACTTTCGATAGATATACATTGCCGTCAAAATTTGAGGGCTTCCATGCATGCATGCTATGTTTAGTAAAATATATTAATATGGCCACCTGACCTAGACTAAGTTTTTGGCATACATTATAAATGTTTTCATAAAAGATGCGTTGACTTTTCACATAATAAACACCGACTTTAATTTCGTTTCTTGTATCATGTAAAAACGTTGAGTTGGCTTTCCACAAGAGAAATGCTTATTTTCTTCTAAGAATTGTCGTGCAAAACACGAAACGTGTTCTTCTTTTTTTTTTTTTAATATTTATTTAGTTTTGGTAAACATTGATCGAATAAAGGTTTTTTTTTTTTCTATAATTTTGTTATGAAGTCTAAAGTCCACCCATGATATTTGTCAAAACAGAGACTTTTTCTTATTAGTTTTTTATTTAGCTTTTGTTGTTGAATGAAACACTGACGCGTCTCCTGTGAATTGTCGTATGGTAAGAGTTAGTAATAAAAAATAGCACTACACACGTCATTTGGCTAGTTTCTTTTTTCTAACTATAAAATTTATCCCTCAAGTGATTGCTTATCAAATTATATTAAATGACATCACGTGTTAGGTTTTTTTATTTTTAAATTTGGTTAGCATATTAGTTCTTGATAGTTCCAAAATATTACCATACTCTTCCTAATTAACACAGTTAAGAAGTTAGGATTAAATTAGGTAGCTATAATGACATTATAGGAATTTTAGGGAATTGAATTAGTAATGAATTAAATTTTTAGAGATTAATTTTGGTGACAGCATTTTTGAAAGAATGATATATATAGACACATTTTAGAGGACTTACAATGGTCTAGTTTGGATGATTTTTTCTAGGAGGATTTCTAGAAAAATAAGAAGAAAAAATAAAAATAAAAATAATTTTTAATTAATTAATTTGTAGAAATTTATTTTTTTTAATTTTTCTCAAAAAATGTAGGATTTCTGACATATTAACTAAAGAGAAACTAGTTTTAACTTGTGAAAAATCTTATACAAAATTACCCAAAGTAACTTAGGCAATTCTAAAGGACATATTAGAAGGATTACTCTTCAAATTAAAAAAAAAAAAAAAATGATAATGTCCGTTTTAGATGGATCGGGGTGGAGGAAGAGATCTACAAGGAAAATCAACATGAAAGTATTTTAGATATGATATGTTGTAATGGGAGTGATAGAGAGAAATAGAGAAAAAAAAATCAGATGAAAGTGAGTTGTATGACAATGGAATGTGTGATTATAATAGCATTTTAACTATAAACAATAGGAATAATAAGATTGGATTAGTAATTGAGAAAAAGAGAATTTAAGGGGAGGAGAGAGGAGAATGAAGTGAGTTCAAGTCCCTGTTGATAAAATTAATAATTAAATTTTATCAATAAAAAATTAACAATTAAAAAGATCTGATCAAATTGATTAACGGTGAAAATACGTAAGGTGATGAGAAGAATCTAAGGTTAAGACGTAATGAAAGCTTTTTGTCTGAGAAAAGTTACTGGGAAGGTAATTCCATCAAAGGGTTGTAGGGAACTGATAATATATCAAATCAATTTTTTTTAATTTAATTGTTTTGAATTTTTTCTTTTAAATAAACACGGCTTGATATTTATATCTCCCCTAATTAATAAGTTTACCTTTACTTATTCTATATCAATACCTTTTTAAATTTTCATTACCTCCTTCTCTAATTATATTTCTTGAAAAAAGAAATTGAAAAAAAAGGTAATGGAAGTACACTTAACAATTGCTTAAATATTAATATCAATAAAAGCATGTACCGTTGGATATATGACTTCCATATATTAAACCGTGGATTTTAACGGACCAAATTTATATGAACCAGGCTAAAAAGAAATTCATTATGACCTTAATTTTCAAGACCCGTAACTTTTTCCACATAACTACGAAAGTTAACCACGTAATCCGTAGCATTTAACTTAACAGCATAAAAATTGAAAAATAAAAATAAAAATAAAAATATTATTTCTATTTTTTTTTTCCTAGTCCTAAAAGATTAAAATTGCCAAAATAATCCCTCAACGCGAGAAACGTCTGTCAAAATAATCTAACTGTTAACTGAGTTTTGTTATAACACGTTAAGCATGTATGTGACATATGTCTCTGGCCATTTAGACTAAATTAGTAGTAACATTTTGACCTACGTTTATAGCTCAACACCATTTGTCTTCTTCCCATCACCTTTTTTAATCTTAAACTTGTTCCCCACGTAGAGTAAAAAATGAAGGAGAACATGGCTAGTTGAATGTTCTCCATATCCAACCTTCATAGAAGAAGAACATTGGCTTTTAGAAGAAGTGTGCATTTCGGAGAAAGAATGTGGTTAGGTACCATTCACACCTAATTCTATTTTTCTAGTTTAATTCGTTGAAGAAAGTGTTTGTGTTACATATTATTTATTTCACGGTGTGTGACTCCGTATGATTTTGCTTGAGTTGTGGTTTTTGATTTTTAAGTTTTCGTGTGTTTGTTTATTATTGTCTTTTTTTTTTTTTTTTACATTATGTTGGGTTTATTTCTTATTTCTATTATTTTTAAAAATTAGAGAGAAAGGAAAATTGTAAAGATAAAAAAGTAACATGAGGAGTTAAATTGTGTTAACTAAAACTTTTTATAAGTTTTTTTTAGGGGAAGAATGTTGCGTGTAGTCAAATACACTCCATTTTCAAAAATTGATTTATAAATATTTTCATATAAGACTTTGTTATAAAACAATCAACCCCTTTGTTAGTATTAGATGAATGAAAAATAAATAAAATATACAAGTTTTTATACTAGGTCATTTTATCTCAAGATTACGTTTAATTCATTAGAAACAATTAAAGTTTTACTAACTTTCTCAAAGTTACAAGTATTGTTTAGCCACAACTTCTTCGGACAAATAAAGTAGTCTTTCCACACTACTCCTTCAAGCTAACAGACTAAACATTCTTTAAGCTAATAACAAATAAGTATTATTTGAAACACAATTTCTTTAGGCTAAAACCTAACCAATAAGGTTTAAAGGTTTTGAAAAAGGTCTGTGTCTAACTTTGAATAACCTCAATGTAAAAATGAATTTACAATCAAAATAGAAAAACTTTTTACAAACAACTGAGAAACAAAACTTCAAGAGTTTTTGCTTGATCAAAGTAGTCTCTCCTTCAACACTTCAATCTTTGACATTTATATAGATGATGACTTTAAGTTAGTTGTTAAATTCAACAACTTCAAATCTTCATGCATCCATTCGAAGCGTGCACCATGTCTAAGAGCATTAAATGCATCTGCATGGACTGTCTCATTAAAGTTGACAACTTTATTCTTTGATAGTTAAAGAATGATAAAAAGTGTAACTTCTTTTTTGTAACAAATCTTCAAATAAGAGAAGTTCTATTTGTTCTAATTTGTCACATCTTTTTATGTGAAGAGTAGGTGGATATCTCGTACTTGATTTGACCAAACCAAGTTAACCTCTACAAGACGAATAACTTTGATAAGTAACTTAACATTTATACTTGTTTTTCGTTAAGTTCTGTTATGCTTCATCCTATAATCATTAATCTATTCCTCATGCTAATATTCCATCTGATGCATCCAATTCTTAGCATTCATTTGTGTTGGACTTGAAGCTGAAGAAGCCATCCCTAGTTTTAGTTTTGATATACTTGTACTTTTGATCTTTATGATAGATTGTATATAGGAGTTTTAAATGTATTGATTGTTTTAGCTTAGGCTTTGAGTGTGATTTTTATTCAATCGTTTCATAGAAACTTTGTTTTATACTTGTGATTTGAGCTAGAGAAGCTTTGGAACCTCATTTTGGTTGAAAGGAATCAAAAACTTTAGTTTTAAAAGGTTTTTAAGCTGAAGTAATCGATTACCAAGAGCTGTAATCGATTACCAACAGTTTCAGAAAACAGGGGAATCCAAACTGCTCTAGAGTAATCGATTACCACTCCATAGTAATCGATTACTTCGTGCTTGAAGGAACAAGGAAGGCAAATTTCTCTGGAGTAATCGATTACCACTATCCAGTAATCGATTACCACACCTGAATTCATCTCAAAAGTTTTTGAAACTGCTTTAAATTGAAACCTCTTTGAATTATTTCAGAGAGAGAGATCTTTTTGAGTTTTCAAAGAAGAAAGGAAGAGAAAAACACTAGTTTCTACAAGAAATCTCTTCAAGGTTCAAAGATTTCTCTTGAGATGAAAGCTGTGTGAAAAGATTGAATTGTGTGGATGATTTTGTTTATCAGTGCCTACACACCAGGTGTAATTTTATCTGATCTTTATCTTTTGTAATCTTTTTGGTTTTAACTCTAAAGAGAAAGGTATTCTCTGGAAAGAGTTGATGAGTTTTTGAGAGAGGTACTCTCAAAGGTTGATTCTTGAAGGGATCAAGGATCAAGATATGTTCTTAGTGAAGAACATATAGTTTTGAGTATTTGATTTGTTTTTGTGTTTGTGCAGTGTGATTGTATTGAACACAAAATCATTATAGTGGAAAACCGATCGCAACAGATTGTTGGGTTGGGACTGGATGTAAGCCGAAAGCCGAACCAGTATAAATCTCTGTCTAAACTCTCTTCTCTATCTTATCTCTTTTAATTCTTTGTTTTCTTGCTTTACAATTTTTCCCTTGTTTTTCCGCTGTTTATATCTCTGGTACGTTTTGTAATTCAAGATAAAATTGAATCGGGAAAAAGTGAGAAAAAGTTAAGTTGTGAAGGGAACTTGAATCTATTCACCCCTCCCTCTAGATTCATATAGGGACCAACAATTTGTCTAACAGACTGAATTTTATCTAATGCATATAAAAATGATCATTTTATAAAACATTTAAAGATAAATTGTAATTATCAAAATTAAGAGTCATAATTTGTATTTAATTATTTCAAACTAATCAATCTCCCCTTATTTTTTATGATTACATGTCATACTTATAAAAGTTTGCATAATTCTTAAGCAACAACCTTGTTACAAACTTTAGCTTAGAAAACTTTAATTATTTTTGTAGGTATCAAACTTTGCTTTATCTATGCAATCAATGTTAGTTTCTTAAACAATTTAAACATATTATAGCAAATGATTGAATATATCATAACATAAACTTAGGAAATCAATATAAAGAGATGAATATTAAATTGATCAACATGATCAATTTTGTTTCAATATTATACTTTACAAAAAGAAAGTTTTCACATTAAGATGATGTGTTTTGATTTACAAATAAACAAAGTAATGAAAAAGTAAAAAAAAAAATCATGCAGTGAAAGAATAGAAATAAAATTGTTTTGATTTACAAATAAACAAAGCAATGAAAAAGTGAAAAAAAAAATCATGCAATGAAAGAATAGAAATAAAATTCTCCCCTTAAACTCATGCTCTATTTCTTTAAAGACTTCCATTCAGTCTTCATCTAGATCTTTAGACTCAGACACTTCAAACTTTTGACTTCTCCTCCTAAGGCTTAATCATTAATAAAAGGCTCAGTCCTTTTTTTCTTTTTTTGTAGAAAGCTTCATCAAAACACCTTCCAACTTCTACACCTTAGCCTGTAACGTTGCATGCTCAGAATCTAAAGATTCATGCTTCATCTCTAGAGTAGGGTACTTGCGTTTCAAGGTTTTGTATTCCACTCCAAATGGCACAGGCAGTTCTATGAAAAGAATACTTATGAAAGGAAGCTTTACTTTAAAAGTGAAGTTGGGTCCCACTGGTGGTCAAAATGACGCACAAGTTTCACTAATTTTAACTTCTTTAGCTCTTCTTCATCATCATCTTCTTGAATCTTCTTACCATTAGATATATTTCATCTTAAGATGAGTCTTCTGAACTATTAGATGAAGATTCAATTTCAGCCTTAAGGATTTTGCTTTCTCCTCTTATTGATTTTGGAGCTTTAGGTTTAGATTGCTCCTCTTCTGTTAGCAAGGTTATAGCCTCTTGCAACTTAATCTTATCTCTTTTGTAGAGATGAACCACATGAACTCTTAGAGCACCAATGGGTCCATCTAGAGTGAGAGACTTCACATCTCTCCCAACAGAGATTGTTGTGGACATAGCTTCCCCATGTAACTGGGATACTATCCAAGATCTTCATGTTGTTTTGGGCTTGGTGGAGGTTGTGCCTAAAGTTGTCAACCCATTAAAAATAGTTTGGAAACTTCCAAACATACTATCGATAGATTCTCCCTTCTTCATTGAGAACATATCATAACCTCCTTGAAGAGTAACAATTTCACTTAGTTTAACATCTCCAATGCCTTTGTGAAAGATTTTAAGAGTGTCCTTGAGCTCCTTGAGTGTCTTGTATGAGTAGAACCTATTGTATTCAGTTCTAGATAATGTACAGGTTATGGCATATCTAGCTTTATTATTTAGCTCCAATATAGTAAATTCTTCATTTCGCATTCACTTTCAAGTTTTGTAAGAAGCATATCTCTTTTAGCGATAATTTTGTAGAGTCAGTATTCGGTAAAATTGATATAAATATCCATATGATCTGCCTAGTAAGGATAATCATCACTTAAAAATTGAAGTCTTGTTGATAAAGGAACCTTCTGTGATGAACATACAAGAAAAGCTTGTTATTGTGCTTCTTTTCCTCTAGCAGCTGTCAAACTCTGATACAAGATCATGGTGATTTGTGTAGGAACCTCCACGGTCTTGCAATGAAATGTTCCAATCTTCATTCACCAAGCATCATCAACACCAAAACAGCGGAATAACTCAAGGCAAAACATTGATAGCTCACGGTCAAACAAGGATAAAAGGGAATAAACTCAAAAATAGAGAAGATAGAAGATGGAAAGTGTCATGATTGAATCAATAAGCTCTAATTAAGGAATCGCCATTATGGATCAAGATCCATTAATAATATTCAAAGGTCTCAAAAGAAAACCCTAAGAGAGCACTCACTCCTTTCAAGAAAAATTATCTATTTCATTCAATGGAAAGTGTTGACCAATATAAAGACTAAAGCCATTCCTTCACTTAAATGACCGTGAGCCTTGATAGCCATTGGATTCAAAACATGATCGATAATCCATGATGCAAGGCACCATCACGGATTAATCAACCAAGAAAGGTTCTATAAGGCAATCACATGGTCTTAATTTAATTTGATGAAGTGTGAGTCATGTGATTTAAGGTTGAATCTTGTTCCTTGGATTAGAAGTAATCTTAAGGTCACGATTCAATCTTAAAATGATGCTTAAATCATAAGAGGACTGATTTGAATTTGCTCCATTGATTTAAATTAATCAAGTGGTGTAAATTCAAATCAAGTTAGTGGAGAGAGCACTACTTTCTCTCTCTTCCTCTTCTACTATTTTTAAGGAGTGAAGAGAAAACCCCAAGGGCACTCACTCCTTTTAAGAAAAATTCTCTATTTCATTTAATGGAAAATGTTGACCAATATAAAGACTAAGGTCATTCCTTCACTTAAATGACTGTGAGCCTTGATAGCCCTTGGATTCAAAACGTGATTGATCATCCATGATGCAAGGCACCATCACGGATTGATCAACCAAGAAAGGTTCTATTAGGCAACCATATGGTCTTAATTCAATTTGATGAAGTGTGAGTCATGTGATTTAAGGTTGAATCTTGTTCCTTGGATTAGAAGTAACCTTAAGGCCATGATTTAATCTTAAAATGATGCTTAAATCATAAGAGGACTGATTTGAATTTGTTCCATTGATTTAAAATAATCAAGTGGTGTAAATTCAAATCAAGTTAGTGGAGAAAACACTACTTTCTCTCTTTCTTCTTCTACTCTTTTTTAAGGAGAGTGTAACTCACTCTCTCAACAAAATCATAAGCAAATTTAGCCCACAATAATTGTCTTGGCCGAAACTTCTATGACTCAAATTCGGTCCAAGAACTTCCTAAACAAGTCTTAAACTAATTACAAACTAATAAGAAAACTACAAGGCTTAATTAGCCCAAGTCTAAAATCTTGAAGAGTTGACTGTTGACTTTGACTTGTTGACCTTTTACTTTGAATTTTGGTCAACTCTTCTTCAACTTGAACTTGGATCCTCTTTTGCATGGCTCTTGTAATTCTCATTATTGGAGATGGTCCTCCATCAGGCTCTCAACTCTTAGATACCAAGTTCTGATTGGTTGTAAAGATAAAACCAAAGAGTAGGGTTTGAATTTAATTGAAAATTTTTGCAAGCTTTTTAAGGAGACAAATGTTACGTCTAATTAAAAAGACTCAATTTTTTAAAATTGATTTATAATTAGATATTTTCACAAAAGACTTTATTATAAAACAATCAACCTCTTTTCTTAGTATAAGACAAAAGAAAAATAAATAAAACACATAAGTTTATATACTAGTTCATCTTATCTAAAGATTATGTTCAATTCCTTAGTAACAGCTAATGTTCCACTTCCTTTCATTATGTTACAAGTATTGTTTGGCCACAACCTTTTTAGACTAACAGAATATCTTTGCACATAACCCCTTTAGGCTAATAGACCAAATATTCTTTAACATAACCTCTTTAAGCTAACAACACAATAAGTATTATTTGAAACTCAATCTCTCCATGATAACACCTAACTAGTAAGGTTTAAGGATTTAAAAAAATATTTATATCTAACTTTGAATAACCTCTACACAAAGAGAGATTTACAATTAGAATAGAAAGATTTTTAATAGAATGTTGAGAAATAAAACTTAAAAGTTTTAGCTTGATCAGAATATTTTCTTTAACACTTCAATTCCTGGACTTTATATAGATGATGAGCTTGAGATAATAGTTAGACTTAACAATTCAAATCTCCATTCATCTATTAGATGTGTATATCACTTCCATGAACATTAAATGCCTCTAAATAATTTGTCTCGTCAAAGTTGGCAATATTATCATTTGGCGGTTGAAGAATGTAAAAAAAGTGTAACTTCTTTTCTTTAGTAAATCTTAAGTCAGAAAAAGTTTTCTTTATTCGATTTGACATGTCTTTTTTATGTAAGGATTAGATACCTTAAACTTGATTTGAGCAGACCAAGTCAATCTCTATAAGATGAATAACTTTCACGAGTAAGTTAACGCTTAAAAGTTATCGTTACGAGAGATACTTATCTTTTGTTATGTTCTGTTGTGTTTCTTCTGATGATCATTAGCGTATTTTCAAAAAATTAATCTTCCATTTGATGCATCTAGTTCTTAGCATTTGTTTGTTTAATGGATTGAATTTCATCTGATACATATAAAAATAATCATTTATAAAGTATTTGTAAGATGAATTGTAATTATCAAAATTAATAATAATTATTTGTCTTTAATCATTTTATACTAAACAAAAACACTAGTGACAGTGATGAGGATAGTGTTTATGAACTTATTGGCATTGATATTGACTACCCAAGTGATAACACTAATGATAGTTATTGTTTAGAAATTCTCAAGTCTCCAATTAGTAGTGATGAAGAAGATGGAAACCATGATGCTCTAGTTGATCCTCAATACAATGAAGCTGCCTAATTTGGTTTTATTCATCTAGATGGAGTTTTCTAACTTAAAAGTTCAAGGATGCTATTAAGGACTATACAATATATCATGGAAGACAAATTAAATGGAAGAAGAATGAAAGGAAGAGGGCTAGAGCAAAATCCAAAGATGAGGAGTGCTCGTGGGAGATCTACTAGGCATGGAATGAAGTTACCAAAGATTTCAAGTTAAGAATTTTGCTCAGGAACATAGCTGCAAAAGGACCTATAAGAATAATCAAGCTTCAAGGGTTTGGGTGGCAAGTAAATTGGTTGTGAAGATGAGAATACACCTTGCTCTAGCTTACATTGAAGCATTCGAGTACTTGAAATTTGATTTTAGTGTGTAAAATTTTTAGGGCTTTGAAAGTGGCAAAGGAAATGGTGGAAGGTAGCATAAAGGAACAATATGCTGGCATTTGGGATTACGGTCAAAAGCAACCCAGGGTCAGCTACATTAATTGTATCTCGATGTCTCAATTGGAAACACAATTCCATAGGCTTTATGTTTGCCGTAATGCATGTAGAAAGGGTTTCAAGGTCAGACGTAGACCATTTATTGGTTTAGATGGTTGCTTTTTGAAAGGATATATTATGGTGGACAATTGTTATCTGCAGTTGTACAAGATGATAAATGATATTTTTGTAATTGCTTATGTTATCGTTGATGTGGAAGATTAGGGAAATTGGAAGTAGTTTTTAACCTTACTTCATGAGGACTCGGAGACTATAACCAGTACGATTGGAACTTCATCTCATAGATGCAAAAGGTATTGTGTCCGTATTACTGCATATTGTACTAATTTTATAATTTTTTACATAATTGAGGGGACCAAATTGTACAGTAAGCTATAATATAATGTTTTCTATTTTTTCACGATCTTCTTCCAGCCATGCAAGAGGTGATGCCTGGTGCTCATCACAACTACCGTGTGATGCATTTATGGAGGAACTTTACTAAGCAACTGATGATAACGAGTTGAAAGAAATTGTTTTGAAATGTGCTAGATCAACAACTATTCCTGAATTTAAGTTGCATATATATGGAATCATATATATCAACTATAGAAATTTTATCATATAAATGTAAGGCTAAACTTTGCCAACTATGACAATGAATTGGTGATGACTGGGTTCAGTAAATTATATTTATTTCATCATGGCTGTCATTATAATTTTGTAGTTGCTATCATATATCTTTTTCATGTAATTTTTGGTGAATGTGGTTGTTTCAGAAGATAAAGAGTTAGCCGTTTCTTTTTTTTCTTTTTAAGATTAGAACTACAAGTGTTTATTTGTGCCGTGTGAGACAAAAGAAGGCTTTAAAGAGGGATAGATGCATTTGTTGGAAGTTTAACGTTAAAAAATTAAAAGAAAAAATGGAAAACAAGTTACTAATTTACAAATGCTCGGTGCTTGATATATAGTTCATTTCAAGCCCCATAATCCCCGTAAACCAAACCACATAAAAATATTTCTTTTGGCCCAAATTAGTTTAAAGCAAAAACACACACACACACACACACATATATATATATATATATATATATATATATATATATATATATATATATATATATATATATATATATATATATATATATATATATATATATATAGTAATTAATGATAAGATTATATTATTTACACTTCAAATTCGGAAGATCATGAAGAAACATATTTTAAAGAATATAATAATTTATATTATTCTTACAGATTTAAAAATACAATTTATATATTTATAAATATTATTAGCTATTAATTTTAATTATATATATATATATATATATATATATTCACATAGCTAAATTAATAATACGAAATTAATTTTTTTAAATCTGTAAGCAATAAATATATATATATATATATATATATATATATATATATATATATATATATATATATATATATTCACATAGCTAAATTATATATTTTTTTGTTGTGCTCGTGAGCAATATTTTATTATATATATATTAAAAGTTAAAAGAAAACTCATCATTAAATAATGAATCACACACAAGTATAAAAAAATAGTTTTAAACTTATAAGAGTTATTGAAAAAAGAAAGAAAAAAAATTATACAATATACACACATTACTCTTGTTCAAAGGATAAAATTATATTACTAAAAATAAAGAATAATCACATTTTTTTATGTTGCTAGTATAGACATATATAAAGTGGTTACCTTCCTATGAGACATAGAATCCCATCGAAATCAAGGAGTGGAAGAAAGAGCAAAAGAGCATATCTAAGGCAAAAAATGTTATTATGTGTGCCTTCTCAAAATAAAAGTGCGTCAAAGTTCACAATTTCACTAGTGTTAAGTAAATGTTGGACACTCGTACTTTAACATATGAGAGTTCTTCACATGTTAAAAGAAGTAAATAAGTTTGTTGGCACATCAATGTTAGTGCTTTAGTATGGAGGAAAAGAATTTGAAGACTCAGAGTAACAAATCTTAGAGCTTGATATGGTCCTTGGTGGAAGAATCATGTTTGTCCAAATCTACCTCTCATAGCACCTTCAATTTAGACTCAAAAGCTTGCAGAAATTATGGAATATGTTTACATTTATGGGTTTAACAAAAGAAAGAATAAATTGTAAAAGATGGAAGAGACTAAGAAGATGAAGTAGAAGGAAAGATGCCACAGAGAAATATCTTCAATAAGCCTATTAAAATTGCCACAATGGATTCTACCTTCGTGAATGAGATTTAGAGTTCTCTACGAAATTGCACTCAAAGAAAGAGTGAATTCTTATTCAATTTTAGACTAAAATTTTGAACAAAGTTTTAGAGATAGCTTATATAGGCACAAAAACTTACACCAAAAAGACAGAGGAAATTGAAGACATGCAAGCTTCCACAAAGTGTTCTCGATGAAGGAAATCTATAAAGACATGCAAGCTTACACAAGGTGTTCCTCAGCCCAGCAACGAAATCTTTAAAAAAGGAAAGGTTGTTCTTATCAATCATCTTGGAATCTTGAGAGCTCCTGGATACACTTATTTGGGGAGACAAAGTGTGAGAAAGAATGAGCGATATCAAGCGTTGGAAAGGCGAAGAACAAGGGATAATTCAAATTTTTCATTCCTTTTGGAGAAATCGATTGTCTATGTATTCTTCTCTTTGTAATTATTTTTATGTTGTGCTCTTAATTATCATAAACTAAATCCATATTTGATTAGGGGAACGATATAACCTAATTTATTCTAATACAATTCTCGATGTTATTCAATTATATGTTTGCGAGATATTTCTTCTAAACTTAATATTCTTCATTAATTGGTCACTAATGAATTGAACGTAAATCTACGGGAACATTGAGAAATGAAACTTAGGTGGCATTGGAGAAATAATCATTACTGAGCTAGAGTTTTAGAGATAAGAGTAAATGGTAGTGTGAATTATAACATCACAGTTACTTTAGATTCACAAACTGTAAACCCTAATTAACTTAGTTTACTTAAGAGATTATTAATCGGGTCAATCTAGGCGGTGTAATTGATTCTGAGAGGGACAGTCACGAGAATAGGAATCTAATTCGTCCAAGAATATGATTGAATAACAAGAGGAGGGTATTAGGAGAATTAAGGGTGAAATCGGGATTTCAATCACTTTTGTCCGTTTGAATTTAAAAACTCATCTTTTACAATTCAGTTATTCAAAACACACAAACTCTTTAATTTTAAAAGTCAGAAATATAATTGATATACTTTGATCACTTGTCCTCGTGGGATCAACAACCTTTGTTTATAAATACTTATTACTTGACGGTTGTGATATACTTGTCATAGTAGGCCCCGTGTGGGAGTATTTCTCACCCTCGCATGGGATTTTTGCATCATCTAAGTTCTTAGAGCATAAATAGGTTTCTAGTCATATGTCACAAGCATCCATTGTCCATGTACCAGCTAGAAGCCTTTTTCACTTCTATTGAGGATATCTTAGATGAATCAATAAAGTCTCTCACCAGACAAATGTTTGCAGCTTCTTCATTAGACAAATCATTCTCTCACTGTCAAATCTTCCCATATGAGCATAATTTTCTTCTTCTTATCTTTCTTAGGATTTCACCTTCTCCTAAGTTTAAGACATTCAACTCTTCTATGTCCTAACTTTCTACATTCATAATAGATAATTTCAGAGCTTTCCTCCTTTGCGATTTTTTCTCAGGAAGGCTTTCTTCTTTCTTCTTGAAAAAACAATTCCCTTTACCATTTTTCATCATTATTTTCTTGAATCTCCATGTCATCAAGGAGACTTCATCATCAGACGAATCATCCAAACTTTCTAAAGAAGTGGTCTCGGCTTCAGCTTTGAAAACCTTGACCTTCTTCTTCTTAGTTTTGGAGTCTTCATGTTTTGATGACTCCTCCTCAACTTAAAAAGTAATAAGCTTTTGCACCTTGATTTTATCACTCTTGTACAGTTGAACTTCATGATCTCTTAAAGTCCTATAAACTCATCAAGAGTTAGTATCTTCATGTCTCTTCCAACAAAGATAGCAATAAGCATGGCTTCCCAAACAGTTGGGAGACTATCTAGAATCTTCATGTTAATTTGGGCCTTTGTGAAGGTAATTCCAAGGGTAGTCAGCTCATTCAAGATGGTTTGTAACCTTCCAAACATGTTTTCAATGGATTCATCTTTCTTCATTAAGAATATTTTGTATTCTCATTGAAGAGTGGTTGTTTTCATGAGATATCTTAAGAGCATCCTAAAGCTTTTTGATTATCTTGTAAGAATAGAATCTGCTATATTTTATTCTAGATAAGGCACAAGTAATGGTATATCGTGTCTTGTTGTTTAGCTCCAGGATGGAGTATTCTTTATTCTCTCATTCCCTTTTAGACTTTAAGAGTGATACATCTCCTTTTATAATGATTCTCTATAATTTGTACTAGGTTAACTTGATGTATATCTCCATCCTGTCAGCCAAATAAGGGTAGCTATCTACAGAGAAGGTTGGAGACTTGTTCATGGATGAACCTTAATGAACATGGTTGATTTGTTTGTCATGTTAGATCTTTTTCTTTAGCAGCTATAAGACACTCAACCTTTAGAGGCTGAGCTCTAATACCAAACTGTATAGAGAAAAACACAAGAAGGGAGTTGAATTGTATAATAAAAAGGTTTTCGCAAGTTTTTTTTTATCAAAAATTAAACATATGGTCTGAAGTCTTCAGAAGAAGATTCTTATAGTTTTTATAAAATATTTTCTTGAAAACAGCTTTGTAAAACAATACGGTTAGAGAATAAATGTGAAAGTAGTAATAACAAAATAATTTTATATTGATTTGTTTTATCAAAAGTGGGTCCAATTTCTTAGCAACAGCTGAGATTTTGCTACCAATGAAAGATTATAAGTATTATTTGAACACCAACCACTTCTATCTAACTCAAGTATTCTTTAGACACAGTTTCTTCGGGCTAAACAACTAAAGTATTATTTGAACCTAGCCTCTTCAAGCTAACAACTCTAAGTATTCTTTGAACTCATTTTCTTTAGGCTAACAATGTTAAGTATTTATTGATCTCAACCTCTTCTAGCTAACACTACCACTATGGTTAGGTATTATAAGAAATGGATTGCCTAACTAAGATAAATCTATTAGTAGAAAAGGATATACAATGAAGAAAAGATAAGGCTTTTACAAGATATTTGAACGTAGAATTTAGTTTCTGTCCATAGTAATCTCTAACTTCAAATCTTCATTGTCCTTTATACAAATGAAAAGTTTGAAGTAGTTGTTAGAGTCAACAGCTTCAACTTCTTCAATCTATCCATTAGAAGCATACTCTACGTTCTTGTGTATTTGAAGCAGTCTTGTAAGTTGCTAACATTAAAGTCACAACATTCTTCATGAACCAAGGATTAGTTATTGAAAAAGGTGTTCTCCTTACTGCATCAGATCTTTGTGTCAAACACATCCTCTTCTTTCTAATTTGCCTCAACTTCTCATGAGGAATTAGTTGACTTCCTCGTATTTGTTCGGAAAAACAAGTTTTTTTAATAAGACTCTATAGAAAATAAATTTTTGTTGGTTAGACTCTGTTAAAGTATAAATGACAAAGAAAACTAATACTTATTGAATTTTAAGCTTTGTATGTCATTTCATTAGTCTAAACATAGTCTTCGCCTGAGATGCACATCCATCTGCTGACTTATGAATCATTTTGATGGAGGCTGATGCGCGCGGGACGCGAGTGCACACCTTGCTAGCTATGACAAGTATACCACAATCGTCAAGTAATAAATATTTATAAAGATTAAGGTTGTCGATCCCACGAGGATAAGCAATCCGATTTAATCGTTATTTTAATTATATTACTTTTGAAGGTTATTGGGAGTTTGTTGAGAAAGCAATTATTAAAAAGAAATAATTCAATAATTTTAGAAGCGATTGAGATCCCGATTTCATCACTAATTACCCTAATATTCTCCTCTCTATTATTTAAATTATAATCTTTGGTTGGATCGAATTCCTACTCTCGTAACCGTCCCTCTTAGGATCACCTATGTCGCCTAGATTAACCTGAATAATTAATCTCCTAAATTAAACTAAGTTGTTGAGGTTTTAGTTCTATGACGTTTTGTCTACATTACCTAAGTTTCTTTTCTCAAAGTTCTCATATGTTTATTATCAATTCATTAGTGATCGAATAGAACATTAAGCATAGAAGAAATAAACGTCCAATCATATTCTGAATAACATCTAGAATTATATTAGGAATAATTAGGGTTACATTGTTCTCACAATCAAAGGGGGAGTTAGTTCATACTTGTAAAGAAAACAACACAAGAATAATAAGAAAGAGAATACATAGATAAATGATTCTTGGGCAAGTCGGATGATCCTTGTGTCTCCTTCACTTACGCTTGATGTTGAGATCTCTATTTCGTGTGAACCTAGAGTGATGGAGTTGAGCCATCTAGGGTTTCTAAATTGATCAAAAGATGTTTGCTAACAGTTACCTAATGCATATATATAGCCTTTCTAAAGTGGACTTGGACTTTTCTCGAGCCCAACTCACACGAGCTCATTGGCAATTCACGTAAGTTAAGGCTCCAGAGGCAAAACATGGTCTTCAATTCAAGCCAACTTACGCAGGCTGAGTCACAAGTCGCGCAAGTTAAGGTTATAGAGAGCAATGGTCTTTCACTGGAGTTCTAAGTTGTGCGAGTTAAGTCCCAACTCGCGAGAGTTATATTCTTCTACATGTTTTCTCCTATTTTTGCTTATTTTTAACCCCTGAAACTCTTAAACAAACCATCAACAAGTCCTAATACAAAGTATTATCAATTAGAGTATTTAGTGGTTATTTTAGCTTGCTTAAGAGTGTTTAATAGACAAATTATGCATTAAAAATGCTTACAAATAACTAACTTTTATGAGTTATCAAAGGTCTATTCAAGTCAAAGGAAAAAGCTAAAAGAGTTACAAGAGTCATGGTTAGAAGGATGGAAAAAGAGATTAAGAATCAAATGTTGAAGTTGAGCTCAAGTTTCCAGTCTCTTCCATCAAATGAACTTAAGCCTTACAGCCGTCTAAGTGTTATAAATAATTTGTAAACTTTTTTTGTTTAGATTTTGGCTAACTTTTTTTGTTTAACTAAAATAAATATTAAGGATTGTGTAAATTCTAACTAATTAATATGACTTCAATGATTGATGAATGAATATTGGAAAATGACATGAAATCAAAATGAAATCTTGGAATTACTTCATCATTAATTTTAGAACATAACGTCTTTCAAGTAAAATTTAGTTTGAATATGTTAGTTATTGTTTCGTATTTGACACTATTTTAAATAACCAATATATTTTGAATGATATAAGATGTTCCTTCTTCTAAAATCCCTTAATACTTAGGTATCAATTATTTATTTTGTATGGATGCATGAATCATATTAGACTACAAAGAAAAAAAACAAGCAATAAGAGTATTAACATAAAATACATGCTATAATTTTTTAATAAACTTTACTTATCTTTCATCCGAAAATATCATTTAAAGACTCTTAATATTAATAGGTTTAAGATTTTCAATCTCTAGTAAAGAAAATAATATAATATGTGTTTTCAATATCCAATCAGTTAGTTATATGAGAGACGAATAAAAAAGTTATTAATTTAAAATAACTTAAAATCACATGTATTAGATGAGTTTATATATAGTAAATTTAGAGTAAAATATCAATATTGTTTAATAATATTGTGTAATATTGAGTAATAAATGAAATATAAGTAATTAAAATTTTCCTTTTCAATTTGATATGTATGTGTTGTCTTCTATGGTGAATTATTAATGGCTAGATCCTCTTATTTTATGGTGGCTTATCAATTGTTAGATCCTTTTATTCTATAATAGAGATTATCAATTACTAGACCATCTTCTTATATTAGCTGAGTAGACTAATAAATTGGTAAAAGTTAATTATTCTTAATAATATATGTACTTAAAAGATAAAAAGACTTATGGTGATTATTCTTGATAATAACATGTTCAATGCATAATAACATGTTCAATTGAACATAAATAAAAAAAAAATCTAAAAATATTGAAAGGCATATTAATATTGCTAGATCCTCTTATTCTACAGTAGAGATTATCAATTGCTAGACCCTCTTACCCTATAATGGATTATCAATTGCTAAATCCTCTTTTTATATTAATCGAATAGAATAATAAATTAATAAAAATTAATTATTTTTAATAATAAATATACTTAAAAGATAAAAAAAAAACTTAATAGTGATCATTCTTGATAATAACATGTTCAATTATAGTGATCATTCTTGATAATAACATGTTCAATTATAGTGATCATTCTTGATAATAACATGTTCAATTGAACATAAATAAAAAAATTTACGAAAATTAAAAAGCATATTAACATTAACACTTTTATACTCTCCGAAAATAAGAAAGATTGAAATGATAATCATCCAATTAACAACACATTCAACAGTACATAAATACGAAAAGAAATTATTTTAATATACATATATTACTTTGAGAATTAGATATTCACTGTAATTTGTAATTTGACTGTAACTCGATAACAGATGAATTATTATATTCAGAATGAATTTTAAAATAAGTTTTATTACTATTTTAAGGATTAAGATTAAATTTCACAAACTTTAATTCAACTTCAAACTTAGAAGATGGAATTTTTATCTATATAAATTACTTCAACACAAATGTAAATTAATATTCCTAGAATGCTAATTAAAAATTAAAGAACTAGAAAAGAAACTAATGTAATTAAAATACAAAATACAACTGCCCAAATTATTTTTATAAATCCATAATTATTAAATATGAGAGGGTAGATTCCAGCAATGATTTTGGTTTCAAAATAGAGTTGTTCATATATGACCGTTGTTCTCTCATATTCAGAAGCTCTACCTAAATATAGGTGTGGAGGTAGGTCATAACTGTCACATAGCTATGATAATACTACGGATGGATGGCAGAAAAATGACAAAGGTGTGTGGGGGCATTTGCATGGACAAGTCACATGGTGAAGGACAGAGAGGTAACCATGGTACCACACATAATTTCAAACTAATTTAAGGCAAGGCAAAGAGCAATAGTCTTTGGTCTTGGAAACTGGACTATGATGGGAGGTGCATGCAACTAATGCTATAAGCCATTAGGGTCTTGTTGCCATTGTAAGCAACATCAAACGCGTTCAAAGCGTGTCCATCACACATACATTATTAATTCTGTGTTTACATTGGCATTCAAATTATAATCAGTTAAATTCAATTTTATTTATTTTCAATTTTAGTGAATTTGGATTATAAATGAAGTGAATCTGGTTCTATGCGGAGCGGGACAGAAGACATTCATTCAATTATTAAGTTTTTTTTTTTTTTTCTGTGGTAATTATATAGAAATCTAGAATTTCATCCATTAACCTGAATGGATTTGATTAAATAGAATAGGAAAATGCAATGGCATGATTGTTCCATTTCTCAGTTTGTTTTTAAAATCTATTTTATAAAAAAAGTTCGAAAATTTGTTTGTGAGAATAAAAATAAGAAAAAATTGTGTTTGATAATTTAGTTTTGAAAATTATTTTAGGAATGAAAAATGAAAAGAAATTGTTTGTTGAATCAGTTTTAAAAATATTTTGTGAAAACTAAAAAACACGGGAAATTGGTTTGAGTCAATTTATATTTTTTTGAGTGATTTTTTAACTTTTTGAAGAACTTAAATACTCTTATTAATAATTTAAACCACATGTATTAAAAAACTCTAATCATACTTTTTGAATGCAAGAACTGAAATAAGAAAAATATATATAATTCCAATAACCATTATTTTAGAAATAAATATTACTTTAAAATCTATTGCTAATTGCTGATATGAACAGAAGTGGTTAGTTTATTAATTTTACTGTATATATTTATAATTTAGTTGAAATTATTACAAATAAAACTTTAATAATTAATAAAAAGTAAAATAATTGCCCCCATCAAGTTGATATCATTTCTGAATTTTCGAATTTGATTTTTTAAACTTAAAATTAGTAGTGTTCTTTTTATTGAATTAGAATAAAATTACACAAACTCTAAACTTTTCTTTCAAGGAAACAATTAAAAAATCCATAAAGCCTTTCCATAAATTTTATAATTTCATTTAATTTGTAAATTAATAAGTTCAATTCTATATAATTCATTAATTTATTTAAAATTAAAACAAAAAGCTTTGATTTCATATTTTCACATTTATAAAATTTAATATATATATTATACGAGAAAAATTAATATAAGAATCTTTGTACGTGAGAATATTAATTAAATTTAATATAATCTTTAATAAATTTGAGTCAGGTTATTTTTATTCTAATAAATTATTTTTTATTTATAATTTTTTAATTATTTCATTTTTCATTTTTTAAATTTATATATTTTATCACCATTATTATAACCGTATAATTATTTTACTACTGCTATTAAAATTATTATTATTATCTCACTCTCATTATCACCATGAATATGAAATATATTACAATAATTATTACATATATCATTAGTCTAATAATAATAATTATTATTATTATTATTATTATTATTGAGGATAAAATTTTTAGCTACAATACATTTCATAATTATAATGAGAAAGAAAGCAATAATTGTGTGATTAGATATATTCATAATTATAATGAGAAAGGAAACAATAATTGTGTGATTAGATATAAATCTAGCAAGTGGTGGAGGTTCTATCTCCTCCCAAAATTTTGAATATATATTAAAAATATATTAATTTTTTATTTATTTTAAAATAAACAAGTTAATAAATTATATTGTGAATATATTTTAAGAAAATTAGAATTAAAATTTGTCATCTCATTTCTTTTATAAAATATTTTATACATATGTTAGTAAATTCTATAAATGTTTTTCAATTTATACTCGTTTATTTTTAAAATGATTAAGTTAATCAATTCAATCCTAAATGTATTTTAAGAAAATTCTAATTATTATTTAATAATTTACTCTTTCTAAATAATTGGTGAGTAGAAATAGGATGAGAATATAATAGATCATATTAAATTTTAAATAAGTAAGTCTGGTGTATTTTATAAATTAAAATTTGATCTTGCATATTATCTTGGAGTTTTTTTTAAAAAATCTATGCTGATTTGATTGCCTAATTAAAGGTATATATTTTTTTTGTTTACAGTAATTCATTTCACAAATGATTAAAAGTTTAAAAATTAAAAAGAAAAAAATGTATATTGAGAAAATAGAAAATTTTGTGTTTTATGATTTTAAATTAAGAAAAAAATACTATTTTAGCTCATTAAAAATAAAATTATCAACAAAAAGTTATCATTAAATTATAAATAATTCATATATTATAAATTTTCATCACCTTTTGCTCCTCCAAATTTTGTTTTCGAAGATCCTTCACTGGTTTGTAGTAGTAATAATATTAATTCATGATGATAATAATTATAACATTTGTGATAAAAATGATTGTGGATATAATACGTTACATTAATATTGGACAAGATTGTAATAATGTTAATAAACTATATTTATATAAAAAAATAAGATAATCAAGAATAATGGTTAATGAAAAAATATTTTGATTTAGAGAAGGGTAAATTGATTTAATGATTCAAGATCTAACTATATTTTTTAATTGGTATTATAGTCATCACCATTAATTTAATGATTATAATTAATGGTTTTCAAGTCAGAATTATTACAAGAATTATCTTTAAGAATAATCTTTTAATTAAAATATTTATTAATAATTTTTTTGTATAAATTAAATTTGACCATTTGATTTGATATTATTATTAATCACGTACGTAAAGATTTGATTCATATAATATAATATTAAAAATACATAAAAATATTGATTATTAAATGATATATTTGAAAAAATTGATTTTATAAAATTTTATGTACATAATCTTAAAATGAATATCTATTAATTTAATAAATAAATTAGTTAAATTTAATTTATATAAAAAATATTAAAAAGTACAAATCCACCCGTCTTATATATATATTATATTAACGTATGACCAATATTATATATATATATATATATGAAATTATAATTTTTATATGAAATTTATTGTATTTTTAAAGTTATAATATCTAATTAATATATTATATAATATCCTTAACATTTTAAAAGAAAATTTACGGGGACATAGTGTTGAGAAGAAATAAGAAATTACAAGGTTGCCATGGTATGATGAAATATGTAATGTTATGGAGTATCTAAGATGGTTGGTTAAAAGAAGGAGAAGGAGAGAGCGCGTGAGGAAAGAAAAAGAGTATGACCTATGTACGGTACAAAGCAACAGGGTGTTGAAAAGACAGGATTGGAATTTATGCACATAAATCAAAGGAGACACCCTAACCATCCATCATGTTTCAAGACTTGGGAGCATCACATTTCTTCCTTTTTTTGATTTGACTCCATTCATAAATCATAATCAACACACCATTGTATTGTACTTGTATTTACAATATTTTTTGCATTAAATTTATAATATTACATTATAATTTAATTTATAATAAATAAAGACAATTATCATTGAATTTTCTATTATATGAAATATTCTTATAATTGATTAGTAGTAAAACTTAACCTTTAAAATTGTAATAAATTAAGATAAAATTTTTTGAAAAACTTAATATCCATTAAAAATTTAATATAAAATATAATGAAAAAATAACATTAAACCTGTACTAGTTCTTTCACATTTGTTATTGTCTTTATCTTACTATAATTGTTGTACTATAGTTTTTCCCACAACTACAATTTATTTCTTTTTACCTTGGGACACATGTAATATGTAATAAACATAATTGTACGATATTTGTAAGTCCTTTGTTTTGCTTACATATGATCCATTATTATGATCTGGGAATCTTAAGAAGGGGACCCTCCAATTAAAAGGGAAAGACAGCCCTAAGGAATAGACATACAGGTTGTTTTTGTGTTGTTGTAGAATCTGTGTATAATAAAAGATTGATTAGAAAGAAAATGAAATGAAAAAATCTGTGTATAAGAGGAAGAGGAACTTGGTGTTACCTCATTAATGTGACCCACGTAGCTTAGAAGTGTGTGCGTTGGTATAAGGATAAGTCTGAAGTCAGTTTGACCTTTGTATTGGTTCGTAATGAGGGGCCTATTCTAGTGACAGTTGGAAATGGACTGGACAACACTCGAAATAGGGCATGTGAACCTTTGGGTCCCAATCCCAATCTTTTTCTCTAGAGCAATACGGATCAGTTAATGTACGAATTAAGTGAAATTGTAATTTTTTCATTTCTTATTCAAGAACCAATGTGTGTGACTATAAATGTAAGATTTTGGATTCAAGTTTTATAAATGGAAAGTGTAAATGGGAATTGAGAACTCAATAAAATAATCTGTCAATTTTTTTTTTAAGTGAGATGAATTATTGATAGAATTAGTGAATATTACATATAAATATTATTATGGTTATAAGAGAATTATACAAGAGGAAAATAGTAGATGTAGAGATGTTACAATTAGTTTAGTCCTATGACTTGGTTAGTTGGTATTATGGTTTGGCTCTAGTCAAGCTAATCTATTAAATTTTAGGGGAAAAAAAGGGTTTATTTTATTTTGTCCAACAAGTTGCTCGATGTCTTCACAAAAATAATCAAATAATAGTAAACTTATTTGATCTAATATTATTTTTGGCCTTTGATAACACATTTTACTTAATTAATATGATTTTTTATATTTTTATCATTAAAATACTTTTAAAAAAATATATCATTTTCTTATACATTTTTATGATTTTTAATTTCTAATTTTACACTTCATTTCATTATTCATTAAAGCATTTTTTTACATCTCCATTTTCATAATCCTTTAATTCTAATTTTTAGATTAGTTTTATTGATTAATAGTTGTTGTGTATCTTGATATCTCGTATTTTACTGTGTGTTTTCATTTATAAGATTAGTAGTTGTGCTTTTTCTTTGAAATTTTAGTATCATCATTTTTGTACGAGTATTTTCATCATTTATTTTTACTGATTTTTTTTTTTAAAAAAAACATTGTTGTTTTTAATGTACGTGATTGTCTTTTCTATGTTCTAAAAGTTACTTTTCAAAAAATAATTATTTTTTCTAGAATATAATTTTTTATTTTAAAAAGTGTTAAGTTTTGTTAAGATTACGTTAAATTGGAATTTTTAATTTTAATTATTATAATTATTAAAAATTTAATGATTAAATCTATTCATAAAGGACATGAAATTACTTGATTTGAGCAAATAGACAAACTTAGGTTTGTTATACTTAAGAACTGCCAAAATATGTTAGTAAAATAAAGTGAGTCCATAAGATGAACTTAATTTTAAATTGATTATACTATTTAATATTTTTTGTTTGATTTTGATAGATCTTATTATGAAATGAAACACAGACACCAACATATAATGTGTTATCTATATGATGTATTATCTAATATTAGTTTCAGTCTTAATTACATGGAGAACAAATAAAGTATTGCAAAGTAATATTTTTTCCTGAATTCAAACAAATATATTTTAAATAGTACAAGAAAATACAACATTTGAAAATAAACAAAATGTTTTATCAACTTTAACGTAGATGTTCTATTTAAAATCATTAAATGAGTATTTAATGATCAAACAAATAATTTCTTCCGTACATATTTGACATACGTCGTAAGAATTTAGAGATTAATTTTAATGGCTAATTCAAGCAGAAATTTGTATAAAGATTAGAGTTTAAAAATTTAAAATCAAGAATCTTGTGAAAAAATTTAAACATAACTTCCAACTTCTTCTTTAGTTCTAAACTTCCAACTCTTTTAATTGTATATTTTTTGTGTGTAAAGATTAGTTTATATTCTAAATCTTAAGCCATTATTTTGTATTTCGTGAAGTTTGATTGGGCTTTATATATAAAGAATACATAGAGATTGTCGGCAGAGGTGGTCAAAAATTACTTACAAAATCAAAAGTAGTTTAGAAGAAATATTCATAACTTGTGAATTTACAATAAAATTTTATTATTACTAATATAGTTTATTCTATATTTAATATATGTGTTTTCTTTTTAACACAATTTTTAATATTTATTGAAATATTATTTATTAAAAAGTATAATCATTTATTTAATCATTATATTTTTATAAAATTTACCTTTTAATTCTTATTATTCTATAATGGCATGTTCGTTCGGTATAATTTAAAAGTACCATTTTTTATTTCTTATATTTCACAATTGCTTTTTAATCTCTATCGTTATTTTTTAGTTTCAATACTTCTTTATCTTAATTCTCATTTAATCTCTGTCATAAAAAATTATGTAATAGTATTAGGTCATTTTCCTTATTCAATAATTTCAATAAAAAACATGTTATTAAATTATTTAACATAGTTGTATAACTTTTGATAACAGAAACTAAAATAGAATTAAAATAAATAAAATAAGGACCAAAATTATTCTTTTTTAAAATTATAGGAACTAAATAAATAATAAAATTTTTGAATATTCTTAACAAACAATTTTTTTAACCCCTTTAATTGATGTCCATATCCGTGTTTATCTAAACTAAAAACCATGAAATATCCATCCTAAATTATTTATTAAAAACTATAAATAACTGTTACAGTTGTGTAAATTAGTATTTATTTGATAAAATATTTTCTATACTATTTTGTGTTCGTATTTTAAATACTTTTCTATATCTAGAACGGATACAGTGTATTTTCCTGAACTATCAATGGGTGTTTGGTGATACTCGTGGCTTGAAGAGAAAAAGGAAACAAATTGAAAGACAGAGGGAACAAGTGATACTTTGGAACTCATGTTCAAAATTTAATTCTTTGGCAACCTATTTCACCAAAGTATAGTTAATAATGTTCTGTGCTTCTGTCAAGTGGTATATTTCAGTACATTATTCATTTATGAATTAGTAATCAATGGTTCATCCACATTAAATAAATTAGAAGTAGCTAAGAAGCACGAGGGGATTACGACAGCTGATTCATAGGTACGGTAAAATACAATATTTTAAGAAAAGCATGCCATGATGTCCAATTAAATAGTAATTAAGATTGTTTAATGTAGCGCATCTCTGATTGGTTTATTCCCTGCATATATTAGAGTAATTTTCCCAAGAAAAATCTGAGTAAGCATACATGCAATCCTAGCCTCTTAATCACCCTGTATTGATTATATTGATTAAAGTAACTCTAGAATAAAATGAGCTGATTAGGAATGAAATGGGTCTCACAAATACATAATTTAAGAGTTAATATCAAAGAATATCAAATTACAATATATTCAATATATAAGAATCAAATATAAATATAAACATTTATAGTAAATTATAGATTTCACACTACTAATTAAATTAGACTTTGAAATTTAGTTTTTATGATATATTATTATCTTTTATATTATATTTGTTTTCTATTTTTCTTCATTCATCTAGAGCAAATGGACCCTCATCTTTTGGAGTATAGGGCAAACGAGAACAAATGAAAAAACAATGTTGTGCACGAAGGTCAAGGTTAATTAGATGTGATTTATAAGGGTATAGAATCTCTTACATACGTCCAACCTCATCATCAAACATCGATAAGTGAGACCTATAACCTTTGCACCCTGGCATTTGTCATGTTTTTTTGTGAGAGATCTTTGGATTCCAATTTCTATGCTTTCCCTTGTCATTAAAAATAAATATAAAATCCTATGCTTCCCTCTCTCTATATATTTTTTTGTAAACTTGGTTGTGAAAATGTAGTAATGTGACACGTTTCAGTATTGTTTTCAAAATAAACATTTTACTTCACTTATGAATATAAATGATTCAGCGAGTTTCTATTTGATTTTCTATTATTAGCTTAGTGGCAGGGTTAGGGTAATAAATTATAAAATTTAGGAAATAAAATATAATACTTATTTATTATTTTTTAATGTTAAAAATTAATATAATATTTTTCTATAAAATTAAGGATTAAATTGATAAATATTTTAACACTTTAACAAAAGAACATACAAATTAATCTATTATTTTTCTATCATAAATAGATATTAAATACGTAAAAAGAGATTGAAGTGTGTATAAAAACGTTCTGATAAATTTTTATTTTTTGTTTAAATATGAATAGCAAAAATTATCATATGATATAATTTTTTTTAATAATTTTTTATTTATGACGAAGCTCTAGTTATTAATGAAATAGTATAGTAGAAAATATAAGGAATTTTATATAATTTTATTTTATCAAGATTGCATCAAGTTTTTTTTTATCAATAGTTAAGATTTTATTATGATTTAGTGAATATAAATATTATTTGACTCCGATCATTTCTGATTAATTTAAGTATTGTTTGATCATAATTTATTCATGTTAACAAAATTTAAATATTATTTAAACACAACTTTTTAAGGCTAATAAATTTGAGTATTGTTTGTTTTCAACTTCTTCAAGTTATAATAAATATTGTTTAATTTGAAACTTTTGAGACTAAGTACCATTAAGGTGTGGATTTACAGAAGGGTTGTCTAGCTTAGGATAATTCAACTTCTAAACAATGAGCGATATAGAATGAGTTATATAAGTGAAAGACTTTACAGAAAGAATGAAATTATACAAAATTAATTATTAGAGCTTTTTCCAACAACTTCGCAACAGTTCGTCAACTTCAATCCTTCGTTCTTCAACCTTTATATAGATGGATGACTTGATGTAGTCGTTAGATTTAACAACTTCAAAATCTCCACTTCATCTGACGAAAACATGTTTAACGTTCCTTTGTATTTATTATGTCCTTAAACTGTCAACATTATAGCAGAAAAAAGTCTTTATGGTTCGAGGATTTTGTATAAAAGTTATATTTCTTTTTGCAACAAATCTTCATGACAGAAAAATCCTCCTTAACTTTGTTAAGACTAGTCTATTTTTATGAAGATCTGATTAACATCCTCATATTTGATTGAAATGTGTGTTTACTTTAAAAGACTTGGTATAAAATAATGTTTTGATTAAAATATGTATAGAAAAATAATAGATAAAACTAATATATATCTTAGTTCTTTGAGGTCTTTTTGTTACTTCATTAATCATCTAATACGTTTTATTCATTTTATTATAAATTCAGACTTTTATTTTATTAATTATCAAAACTAAGAGATATAATTTGTTTTTAAACAAATTTCACTCAATAATCTCTCCCTTTTTTATGATTATAAATCATGCATATAAAAGTTGAGTTATGAAATTCACTTATTTATATTTATTTGATAAATGAGTTATGAAATTCACTTATTTATATTTATTTGATCAATTTAATATTAAAATAATTTAGCGAGTTTAAACCGAAGCGAATTTTAATAATGCAAAAATGAGATTATGTGAAGTGTTTGACAAACTCTGGCCGTATTGGAGTGTTTACCTAGACCAGCATCTTTTCTCCCTATTTCTCAATTTTATTCCCTCTCTCTATCGACTGGTCCATCACGTGAGCAACTTCCATGAGAGAGAAAAATAAAATAAAAAGACAGGGAGTTGTAGAGAGGGACCCCATTGCAGGCAGAGAAGAAAGAGAGAGGCAGATGATACAATTTCTCTCTCTTGACTCATTCTGGCTTTGTTAATAGCATCATTCTAAGAGAAATAAAGAAGGGAAAAGCGGGAACACACAAAAAAACAGAGCCCCTTTTGTTTCTCTTTGCACTTGCACCCCCTGTTTCCCCTTCTGGCCTCTGCTCGTTCTCGCTCGGAGTTTTGAGAAAAGAGAGAAAAGAAAGAGAGAGAAAGAAAGAGAGACAAGTTACCGTGTGTGTGTGTGTATAAATAGTGAAGATAGATAGCGTGGTTAGAGAGCAAATGCAACAGCACCTGATGCAGATGCAGCCCATCATGGCAGCCTACTACCCCAACAACGTCACCACTGATCACATTCAACAGGTCCTTTCTTTTCTCCATTCTCCACTCTCCATTCTTCAAACTCTTCTTTTCTTTCCAACCCTTCTTTCTTTCTCTCTCTGTGTCGCTGCTCAGGGAACCTGTGTCTCTGTGGGTCTTACTGTGCCACTTTTAGTACTACTTCCGCGCACTCTCTTTTCTCGTCATCATGCCCCTCTTTCTCTTTTATTCTTTGTCCGTTTCTGCTAACTGCTTCCTGCGATGTTCTCATTTTCTCAACTCTTAACCATCTCACTCACACCATAATCCCTTTACCTGTCTCACATCACATTCATAACTTTCGCATTTATTAACCTTAACTTGACTCATTCTTGGAACCTTATGTATTTGTTTCATTTTAGTTACTTTTTCCACAGAAAATTTCTTCCTTTTTCAAACGCACGCCACGCCCAATTCTTCGGCATACCCACTGTTCTGGTGGTACCCCACTTTTAGACTTGCTGTGTGTTATTTGCTCTAATCATGCATTAAAGTGCTGAATATCAAGTAACTAGCTTTTCTCAAGTATTGTCCTTGCAATTTATTAATTTTTTTTATTATTTTTTTTATTTTTTTTTAGATTGGTAGTTTGGTTCACGCATATGACTTCTCTGTTTTTAGTTTTGGCGCTTTATTGGGACTGTTTTGATGAATTTTATGTTAAATACAATTAATATTAATAACAGTTTCACATTCAAGGAACATGAGAGGAAATTACATGACAGAAAAGGCTAATATTTATCATTTCAGTTGTATTATCGGAACATAAACACTTTGCACTATATCATATTATTGGAGCATACGTATTAATATTAAGATTACCATGCATCATAGACTCATTGCAAGGAAAGAACTTTTCTTTTTTGTGACTTCCCGCATCATTCTAAACTTTTCTTTCTTTCACATCTACTTACTAGGTAAGTTTTCCCTGCATTTTTGTAATATCATCATATTTCATATAACCACTTTTTCTTTCTTATTACAACCAGTACCTGGATGAGAATAAGTCCTTGATTCTGAAGATTGTTGAAAGCCAGAATTCTGGGAAGCTGAGCGAGTGTGCCGAGTAAGAATTGTTCTAATTTGCAGCATCAATTGAAAATTTTGTTTCATTTCTTATTTCTTAACAAGCATGTCCCCTTCTTGGGCGGATTAGAATTTTCAAGTTAATATGTCCATCATACCAGGAGTTCAACTCTATCATATGATATAGTAATGTGTGAGAAGAGTAATGGCTGATTTCTGTTAGTGCTGTATAATAATTGTAACGTATAGAAAGTTGCAAAGTTACTTACCGTAATCCCAGTAGTGAGCTTCTATTTTAGTTTTCTAGTTATCTGTTTCATTTGCAGGACAATAATGTAGTTCCTCAATGTTAAGCTTTGGGGTATTAACTTGGCTGCAAGATTAAACATAAAATGGTTTGTCACAAGAGTAGTCTTTTTAAGAAAATTTGAACTTCCTAGCTTCTTATGTGATTGTTTACTTGCAATTACGGTATATGTTGCTATAAACTACTCAGTCTAATGATAAATTAAAGGTGTTATAAGTCTTGAATTGGACTGTCTGCAGTGATTTTCTCTTTTTTTATTTGCTGGCTTTTTCTAAGATATGTGGTACCCCACAATACTTATAAATTTTGGATACCTATAGTTTTATACAACGATGATGAAAATTGCACATCATGATGACTTGATGCAAAAAAGTTATCACTTTTTGTTAAAAGATGTTACATCCATTTTGATTGGAGTGTCAATCTGGTACTCTAGGACTCCCCTTTTAGCAACTGCATCATTTAAGTTTTGTCAATGTAGTTGGTAGGGGACAGAGGATACACCTAATAGATTACCTTCTATTGTTTTTCTTTTTTTTTTGGGTTATGGAAAAGTTTCTTCCAGAAATCCAACTTCTCATTGTCGTAGTGAGCTAGAAATTGGATTTTGCCCTTGACACGTGGGAAAAGTTTCTTGTTCCTATTGTTTTGGCCCTAAACCATCATAATTAATCCTCTTGCAATCATTTCAGGAACCAATCAAGGCTGCAGAGAAATCTCATGTACCTAGCTGCAATAGCTGATTCCCAACCCCAACCACCTGCAATGCCTGGTCAGGTACATGCCATATTCATAATATTGATCAACATAAGTAATAACTTTGAAAGCATTAACTTGAGGCCATTTTGGATAAACTATGAGTAAATGATCTTGAGACTCACTGTATTTGTTTGTAATTGCATTTTACATCTTTCATTTTTCAGCATTACTTTTGCATTACTTTTACATTTACCTTATTGGGACCTTTCATGTAATGTTTTTAAAAATTTAGGAGGTGTTAGTGTAATGTATATAGATGTGTTAGTTTCTAAACAATTTAGAGATTTTATATAATGGTAAAAATAATATATTTGCTTGTGAAATCTCGCAAAATATTAAGAAGTGTTAGTGTAATTTACTCATGCATTGTACCATTCTTTCTTATCACACGCCTAACATTCATTTAACTTGATACTCTTGTGGATCTTAATGCAGTACCCTCCTAGTGGAATTATGCAGCAGGGAGGACACTACATGCAGGCCCAACAGGCTCAGCAAATTTCACAACAACAACTAATGGCTTCACGCTCCTCCCTCATGTATGCGCAACAGCCTTACTCGGTGCTTCAACAGCAGCAAGGCTTGCACAGCCAACTTGGCATGAGTTCCAGTGCAAGTGCAGGACTTCACATGCTGCAAAGTGAAGCCAACAATGTTGGAGGCAATGCAACCATGGGAACTGGCGGAGGCTTTCCTGATTTTGTGCGCATCGGTAGTGGCAAGCAAGACATCGGAAGCTTGGGCGATGGCCGAGGAGGAAGCTCTAGTGGCCACTCTGGTGATGGTGGTGAAACCCTCTACCTGAAAACTAATGCTGATGGAAACTAAACTAGCCAAGGAGAATGGTAAAATTCCTTGGCCTTTGGCTATTAGTTTAGTTAGGAGAATTAGGCAGTGAACAATGAAACATTGCGTGGAATGAAGAAAGGGAAAACTTGCTGCTTCGATATCTTTGTTTATTTTGTGCTAAAGGCAAACAATTGAATCGTTGCCTTAACGTTTCTTCAGTAGTACTAGTAGTAGTAACATGATGCATGTTTTATTTTCTTGTGTAAAGTTTTAGTCATAAAATGTCTGTTACCACTCATTTTGGAACTTGAGAAGCATAGTCACTAGTTGTTGGAGTGGGTTATTTGGTGAACGATGACAAGATGTAATTTTGAAGCTATTCCTACTTTATGGAGTTTGATGCATCAAAGTTCAAACACAACAATCATGCCGCAGGAAATATCTGTAATCATTGATTTTGCAACATGGTGGTGGTCCATGGTTTAGTACTACCTAGTGCCCACCAAGTTTTTTTTTTTAACAAGTAAAGCAAAGTTTAAACAATATAAATCAAAGAAATCTGAATATTCAAATTATATTTGAATAATTAATTTAAATAAATTAATAGAAAAATGTTCGATAAATCATAAATATTCAAATTCTCAAAATATCCTTATTTTGCAGTGTGACATAGTATTGTCCATATAAGTTTTAATATAGTTTAAATTAAAAATAAAAAAAAAATCTGAGTGATTATTATACCTATATTGCATTTTTTTGAAAGTATAATTTTATGCAAATTATTAGCTAGCAATCTTCTCAACCATATTATGTAATAATAAAAAAAATGTTTATTAGCCATTGACATTCTCAGCTAAAGGTTTTATTATAGTTGCTTTTTTTAATTAGGCTTATGTTCCATTAATAGCATTGTAATCCTATCCTAACATTGTAATTCTATTCAACTCATTGCATTGTATTTAAACTATTTTTAACTCAATTGTCACTTCTCTTAGCTAGCCCATTGGTAGGACCAAACAAAAAACATGAGGACTTAACCTGTCAAACAATAGCTAAAAAAAATAGCTATTCCTTTTGAAATTTGAATGCAAGGTTTTTTTTTTTTGCGTAGAGTATTTTGTTGGAACTTGAAAGACACAATTGAAAAAAATATATACTCAGAAATTTCAGAAGCTCATAATCTGTTTCATACTAAACTAGTCATATTGATCTCTAGTTTAAATCTTATTGAAAATACTAATACACACACAGTTCCTTTTCATTTAGAAAAAAAATAAAAAAAAATTATATATCATGGGTCTTTACTTTCCATCATTGTTCGTGTTGAATTGGTCAAATTGGTCATCCACAGTATGCTGCTTCATAGTTTTCACATATATGTGTGGCCGTCTTCTCCTTTAAAAGAAATTGACCTGTGGGTTAGGAACTTTATTTGGTCTGGGGGATGTTCAAAACAGGAAGATAGTTACTATGGCTTGGAAGCATGTTTACAGGCCTATAGCTAAGGGGGGCCTTGGCTTGAGATGGGTTTAGGCAATCAATAATGCTTAAACTAGCTTTGGAGTTATGTTAATGCTCTTCTTTGGTCCGTTTAGAGTGATAAAAAATAATTGTCCGGTCTCCTCCTATGTTCGCTCTTACATTTGGCCTGGTGTAAAAAATTTGGTGCAAACCACAATGGTAAGCTCTTATTAATTAAGATTGGCCAATATCTAAATGTTGACGCCAACCTCAACCTTAAATACCTCATGCAGTAATTTTTTAAACTCCAAAGGAACTTTTATTCCTTCGTTCACATATTCTTTCAAACTCTCCATCTCACTTACTTGAACGGAGTGTCCTTTTATGTATATCCTCAACATTCACACACAAAGATTACCTCTCTACTTCAAAGGATCTCTTGGCTCTCTCAAAACACCCATGTCAGCTCAACCCAAATTGCCAGTGTGTTTCATTGGCTCATTGCTGAAAAGAATAATCGCAGTGAAGTTAAATTTAATAATTATGAACTTCAGCTCCACGAGATCTAAAATTATATTTATGTAATGTGAAAATTGCAAGTTCTTTGTCTACAGGTCATATGTTTTCATCTTGTGAAGATTCTCTATCTTCAAATTCTTCCACTTGGTCGGGCACCCCGGAAGTTAACCAACGTTAAGCAAGTTTCTTGACACCCTCTCGTGAGCTTGGGTTAAATTTAATTTTTAATTATTTTAAAAACTTATATAATTTATTGATTTCTTACAATTCCCTCTTACACTTGTCCAAATAATTGTTTTTTTTTTCTTTTCCATTTTTCTCTCTTTATATCTATCTACCCTCCTTCCCTTTTATTTTTTTATTATTTATTTCTTCCTTATTTGACTTTTGATGCAAGCATATCCTAAATTAAAAAACAAGAATGCACAAAACTAAACTATTCATGCCAATTAAATACTGAGCAGTTGTTTGCCAATACGGGAAAAAAATAATGTGTTAAAGAAATAAAGCAGAGTCACAGATTTTTGTACTTTACTTCAATTCAAATATTTATTTTCATTTGCATTACATACTGCATTCTTCCAAATAATTATTTTCAAAGAAAAAAGAAATAAAAAATGAAATTTAACTTTTAATTAACTAATTTGTAAAAACCTTCTTCCTTAAACATTTTAAAAAAAGTGACACATTTTATTAATTAGTTAATAAAAAAACATTTTAATATTTAGAAGAGTGATTTATTTTTTCCTTATTAAAATTTCTTCTTATTTAGTAATATTAACTTCCTATTACCTATTAAAGTTAATAATAATATCATATTTTAAAAATAAAATATCTAATAACTAATTATAATTTTAATGTATAAATCTATGGATTATAAATATTAATTTAACAATATTATAATTAATATTAATTACTACTTGCTTTAATGTGAAAATGACAAGTGTGAGTTATAGTGTTTAAACATTTAAAACACACAAGGGAGAAAATTCGTTAAAAAAGGAGGTGCAAGAGAGAGATAGTTGATTAGGAACCACGAGTTGGCGCGAAAGCAAAGGGAAGAAGAAGAAGGTGCCGAAGTTGAAGGGTCTGGTGAAGAATGTCTTGTTCTCATGGAACAACACCTACTTCCACTTCCACTTCTCCCTCCTTTCATTTTTCCCCAAAAACTAAAACATGCCCTTCCCTTCTCACTTTCTTCTTCACCTTTACATTTTCTCACAACGCATTTCTTCCATTTCTCTCATTAACAACAACAACGCTCCTTTCACGTCAAATCCCTAACTCTTTTTCTTCTCTTTATGAACCTACTCGTTCTTGAAACCGACCACACTTTCCAATCTACACCGCAATAATGGTACGTTTTCTATTTTCGTCTTTCGCTTCAAATGCATCCTTCTCTTACCGTTTGCGATTTACATGTTTTTCATGCAATGCGTTTTTAGTTCTATACTATACACTTCAAGCGTTTAGCTGTTCAGCATCATTTGATTTTTTTATCTTTCGCATTTTGAAATAAAATACAACATGTTTACGTGCGTTGTTGGAATTGAAAATACTCGTGTTGTCGTGTTTATGTGCGTTGTTGGAGAAGGTTTTTTGGATCACTGAACTTTGAAGTCAACCGATTCTTTGTAATGTGTGTAACTGTTTTGTATAGTGATCCTCTTTCGTGATCAATCGATGCAAATGGTAGGGGATTTGAGTTCATTGGTAAAATCAATGGGACATAACTTATATGCTGTGTCTTAGTTGCTTTTGGTGTTGATATTTTTTATCGGAACTGGAGTTTCACCTTGACAATCTTTTCTGACATTTAATATAAACATTTATTATGCGGAGGTGGAACTCTAATTTTGATTGGACAATAACATTAAAAGCAGTTAAGGAAGTGCATCTAAGTTTTGTCCAAATCAAAAAGCAAATGATTTATTTGGGAGATGTTGCACAGATCGAGTTGGGAAACTTAGGCAGAATTGTCAGAGAATAATGATGCCGACAGTGGATAAATTATGAAACAAAAAGTTATGAACCATGAAATGCATAGCAGACAAATCGCACTTGGTTCATTCTCTATAATGTGGATGGATTGGATATGTTATTTGGATGGGTCGGAGAAGGGCAGATTTTTTCACCCTTTTCTTTTTCTTTTCAAGCAATGGATAGAAGAAATATAGATTTAGTAGGCATATCAAGTTTGAAGACGATGTCGAGCTCTGGATCCTGAGTTGTGGGTTGTGACTCACGATTGTTTATACAATGTTAACTGCCACTTTTGAAAAGCATTGTTAGACTTAGAATAGTAGATTTTGTCCTCTGGTACTGTTTGCAATTTTTTCAAGATTCAAAAGCTCAAGATATCTCCCAATTAATACATAGACAAGAGATGTATTAAGAAAGAAATGTGAGATCATGTCATGTAGCAGCTAACTTCGTGACAAAACTGAATTTTCTAAATGGTGGTATCCAGTTTGTTGTTAGGCTACTATTTTAAGAATTGTGTGAAAAATATTCTGATTTATTTTATTTGGATGTTAGTATTACAGTTCCTGTCTAACTACAAGAAAGAAATTTGTGTCAATTCTAGACATAGCTTAGTTTAGTTTGGAATTTATAGATCTTTCTTGACACATGGCATGCGACAAACTGTATGTACAGTTCTTGTTAGTTTTTCTTGCTGAGAAGATAATATAAAAAAACATATTTAGAACCTTAATGAGATCTTACAAATAGATTATTATAAAAGAACATAATGATTTCATATCTCCACCTGCAGGGGACTCCAGTGAATATTATTGTGGGTTCTCATGTCTGGATTGAGGACCCAGATGTATCTTGGATTGATGGACAGGTATTAAAAATCAAAGGAAAGGATGCTGAAATCGAAACTACCGATGGAAAAAAGGTCTGTCAATTGTCAAGTGCCAGTTACTTGGTTCCTTATTTTATAGTTGTTTGGTTGGTTATTTTATAGTATTAGATCTTTTTCCTTTTAATATCCAATTTATTTTGGGAGGATTGATAAGTCTATTGCCAATTTTCGTCATTGATAGGAAGCACCCTACCTTGATAAATAAGACTCATTCTAGAATCAATTCATGCTGCGTTGGATAGCTAAACATTTGACATAGGCTTATTATATGACAACAGTTAGTACAGAAGAAAAAGAAAATAATGACAGGAATGATTACCTCTCCTCTTTAGTGGCGGTGAATTACAGAACATGATTTAATTAATGTTTATCATCCTGAAAATCCACTGTCAAAGTCATTGTAATTGGAGTCTTGAATAAACTTATCACTGTCTGTGTCTTTATTGCATTCCTGCTTTATCTTCACCGATTGAACTATGCAGTAAGAGAATAATTATTTGTTTAAATTTATTCCTTAATGCAGCACTCATTCTTTCTCATGCCTGTATTGCTAATTGGAAAATGTGCAAAATATTACAGTAACTTATTAAGCCAAAGATTACATCTGAAGTATTACTCTTTCTTCAATTTTGGCTATTTTAAGGTTACTGCAAATTTATCAAAAATATATCCTAAGGATATGGAAGCTCCTCATGGTGGAGTGGACGATATGACTAAACTGTCCTATTTGCATGAGCCTGGAGTCCTGCAGAACTTAAAAGCTAGATATGAATTGAATGAAATATATGTAAGACTTTTTTTTTTCCTTTAATGAGATGAGATTCAGCAAAGTTTATCAGTGAAAAAATTGTTACCTATTGGTTTGGCAGACTTATACTGGAAATATTTTGATTGCAATAAATCCATTCCAAAGACTACCACATATTTATGGTGCGCACATGATGCAACAATACAAGGGAGCACCATTTGGAGATTTAAGCCCTCATGTATTTGCAGTTGCTGATGTTGCATATAGGTATTCCCGAATTTTTCCCCTCCAAATCCAAGTTTCATTTCTATAATTGAGTCAGATATTAAATTGGTGATTTTATTAATACCAGGGCAATGATTAATGAAGGAAAAAGCAATTCAATTCTAGTCAGTGGGGAAAGTGGAGCTGGTAAAACTGAAACAACAAAAATGCTTATGCAATACCTTGCTTTCTTGGGTGGTAGGGCTGGTACTGAAGGACGGACAGTTGAACAACAAGTTCTTGAAGTATGATTCTGATAATGACACTCATTTTTTAACTCTTAATATATTTCCCATTCTCATCTTACCCCCCCCTCCACCATGAATAACATTCCATTTTGTTATCATCTAATGTGAACTCATTCAAGACTTCTACATTAACTGATTTGAGTGCAGTCAAATCCAGTATTGGAAGCATTTGGGAATGCTAAAACTGTCAGGAATAACAATTCTAGGTGAGTCTCTCTTATATGTTGTAAAGAAAGAATTCTTTAGGTTTTAGTCTTTTGCTATATAAATTTACTTTTTCAGTCTTTCTGACATGTGGGCAATAAAGGATTCCTTATTCTTCATTCTCACTGCTTGTCTGAAATCACATGTCCCCATTTTTGTCTCATTTCATAACCTCAATACCACATCATTTTGCAAAAAGTCATTAATGATACCACTCAAGGAATTTCTTTTGCTAACACAAACTGCTACATGATACTTAATGCTAAACTATTACCAAAGAGTTGGTTTCAAATTCTTCTAGTGTTAATGGTGCAGTCGTTTTGGTAAATTTGTTGAGATCCAATTTGACAAAAGTGGAAGAATATCAGGAGCAGCCATCCGAACTTATCTCCTAGAGAGATCTCGGGTTTGCCAAATTAATGATCCTGAAAGGAACTACCATTGCTTTTATCTTCTTTGTGCTGCACCACAGGAGGTAGCTTTCTGTCTATGATCTACTTATTGTTGATTCTTTTAGTTATAATAACTCATTCAATATTCTGCTAACAGGAAATTGAGAAATACAAATTAGGAAGTCCTAGTTCATTTCACTACCTTAACCAGTCCAAATGCTATGAACTGGCTGATGTAAGTGATGCTCGTGAATATCTTGCCACCCGTAGAGCTATGGATATTGTCGGAATAAGTCAAAAAGATCAGGTATTTCTTTCACAAGTAGAAATGTATGAGAATATAGTTTTACTCTGTAAACAGTTTGTGTATAATTACTGCATTTTCACATTTATCTGTTTGGGCCTGTCACTTTCATGACAACTGTACTCTGAAACTACCACTCAGTTACAATCTGTTAGTCTCTTGGTATTCTCTTTTACGGCTACGTGAAGTTGATCTCTCATCTTTTGTATTTGGTTTTTTAATTTTATCAGAATATAAAGTTTCCTTTCTTTCATTTTCTCTGCAACCTAATAAAATATAGTTTCTTTCTTTCGAGCATCTAGAATGATTTTCTACCTCTCTGCTTTGCACTGCTGTCTTGTTCTCAGGAAGCCATTTTCAGAGTTGTTGCTGCAATTCTTCACATTGGCAATATTGTTTTTGCCAAAGGAAAGGAAGTTGACTCATCAGTTCCAAAAGATGAAAAGGCCAAATTCCACCTGAAAACAACTGCTGAGCTTCTCATGTATGACTCTCTTGTATCTTTACTTCTGTCCACATGATTTATAGTTTCCTTAAGATTATTGTCACTATTGAATCAGGTGCGATGTTGATGCCTTGGAAGACGCATTATGTAAGCGTGTCATGATCACTCCTGAAGAAGTTATAAAACGGAGCCTTGACCCTCAAAGCGCAGCAGTCAGTAGAGATGGATTGGCAAAAACAATTTATTCTCGGCTATTTGACTGGTAAGATACTAAAAAAAGAAACAAGTTCATTTTTTAGACCTTTATAATGTCTAATTAGTGACACAAATACTGAATATAAGGATACAGCGTTCTGGTTTTGATTCCTGGGTCATGTGTGTTTGCTAACAGGTTGGTGGACAAGATTAACAATTCAATTGGACAAGACCCCAAATCTAAATCTTTGATTGGGGTCCTTGATATCTATGGTTTTGAAAGCTTTAAATCTAACAGGTAAAATATAATTTTGAAGAATAAACATATCCATCTATAAGTATGTTCATAAGAGTGCATTACTGAAGATATTGAAAGAAACTACCTCTACTTGTTCTCAAGTTTCAATCTTTTGTAACTTATTTTCAGTTTGTCATGCTCTGCAGTTTCGAGCAATTTTGCATTAATTTCACAAATGAGAAGTTGCAGCAACATTTCAATCAGGTAAAGTCTAAGACAAATTACACACTTCAAGTTTGTTTGCCATTTCCATATTTGATATGATTTTCATAATGAATTTCAGCACGTATTTAAAATGGAACAAGAAGAATATACAAAGGAGCAGATCAATTGGAGCTACATTGAATTTGTTGACAACCAAGATGTTTTGGATCTTATTGAGAAGGTTTTCTTTTATCCTTTTTTTTCCACTTTCTTCTAGGCATTGAGTATAATTAATTCACTCTTTGTTGGAATCCTTCAACTGAGATGTTCAAAACCATGCTGTGCTTTTGATATGCTTAATGATGATTTTACAATGCTGTCATTTTTTATTTATCCATTATAAGTTCATCCCATCCCTTAGGCTATTTGATGTGTCTTTACCTTGCCTATTAATACTGAATGTTCAATTGATCCAAATCCCCAAAGGTCAACAGAGAATTACAGCACAACTACATAGATGTAGAAAAAGAGAGAAGGAGGGGAACAAGAACCTATGATGAAAATAAAATTTGTTAATGAGTTCCTTTCTTGCTTCTTTGGAACTGAACCACAAGAACATTGTTGTCTATGATTACACAATCTGTTATTCTGGGGTTTAGATGAATATAAATTTGCAATTAAGTTCCATTTCTGAGTAGTCTTCCGCCAAGTAATTATTTTGGGCCCATTTTACAGCCTAGTTCATTCCCCAGTTAGGCTTTTGCTTCCTTTTGTTCTTGTGCTATTCTTTTACATTGATTTTGCTTTTGCAGAAACCTGGAGGAATCATTGCTCTCCTTGATGAAGCCTGGTAAAATATTGTTACTTTTTCCACGAGCTACCTTTATAAAGCTTGCTTTATGGTTTTAACTATTAACCTTTAGGATGTAAAACTAGACATGATCCATTTTTTGTCTGGTTTCTTCAAATCTAAAGCTCCTTGTTACAAAACATACTGAATCTACCTCCATTGTTCTCGCCTTTACCCTCTCCCTTTGTCTTTCAGCATGTTTCCGAAGTCAACTCATGAAACTTTTGCAAACAAGCTTTATCAAACATTTAAGAATCACAAGCGCTTCATTAAGCCAAAATTGTCTCGAACAGATTTCACAATTGCTCATTATGCGGGGGAGGTATGACTAATAGCATATCATTGGCTGCTGCCAAAATGAGACATCTTCGCTTATTCAAATTTACTTTCATAAATCTGCAGGTATTATACCAGTCTGACCAATTCTTAGACAAAAACAAGGATTATGTGGTTCCTGAACATCAAGATTTGTTGAGTGCTTCCAAATGTTCTTTTGTATCTGGCCTTTTTCCACCACTTCCAGAAGAGACATCAAAATCTTCCAAATTTTCTTCAATTGGCTCTCGTTTTAAGGTATCATTCTTTTCAAGTCTTCATTGGTACACTTTGGGACTTTGCCTCAAATAATGAATATATGAACAAGCTCACCTCATTACCTACAAAAGTTAAACCTCATTCTTATTATGAAGAAGCTAATGAAATTCTAAAATGCTGCAGCTTCAACTACAAAGTCTAATGGAGACATTAAATTCTACAGAACCCCACTACATTAGGTGCGTGAAACCAAACAACCTCCTCAAGCCTGCAATTTTCGAGAATGTCAACATTATGCAACAACTTCGCTGTGGTGTGAGTACGCTTTTATGTTCTTCCTTTATTTCACTCTTTGGACGATGGTCTGTATAAAACTATATCCATAGTTCCTTCAAGGCTTGACCCCTTCTTCAGCTGTTTCTAACTCTTTCCCTATAGGGTGTTTTGGAGGCAATTAGAATCAGTTGTGCTGGCTACCCTACTCGCCGTGCTTTCTTTGAATTTATAAACAGATTTGGCCTCCTTGCCCCAGAGGCCATGGAAGCAAAGTAAGCACTCTTTTAGTTTATCTTCTATGCCAGGGGGGAAGAAAGTTTTAGCTTGATATGTTCAAATATTTTCTACCAAACCTGGTGCATGGTGCTAATATGTCAAGTTTTTCATCTGTGAGTAGCTGTGATGAAAAGACTGGTTGCCAAAAGATTCTGGAAAAGATGGAGCTTAAAGGATATCAGGTAATTTGAAATATTTTAACAGAATAATTATTGGCCTGTGTTCTTGTCTAGCTGTCTATAACTCTGTTGTAAAGCTCTTAAGGCCTTAGCAACTTGCATGTATATTGCAACATCAATTTATAACACGTCTTTCAGAATTAACTATCAAATATCAGCAGGGAGTTTATAACTTGCATGTATGTATGATATTTATGCCCTGCTCATATGTTCACATAATTCATTTGGTTGGCTTCAAATGTTGTAGATTGGAAAAACAAAGGTATTCTTGAGAGCAGGTCAGATGGCTGAACTAGATGCACGGAGAGCTCAAGTTCTTAGCAATGCAGCAAAAGTTATCCAACGGCGTGTACGAACCCATCAAGCTCGTAGACATTATCTTGCATTGCGACAGAAGACCATATATGTGCAGTCTCGGTGGAGAGGTAAAATGTTTCAAAATTAAATAACCTGATTCAATTGTTATGATAATTACTGTCATATTTTCATAAAATATGACTTTTCTTGTCAGAATCATATATCTAAGATCTGTAGGATCCCTCATTACCTTAACACTCTCCTTTCTCTATTATCTTTAATATATATGATATATTATATATCTGTAGGAAGACTTGCATGCAAACTCTATGAGCACCTGAGAAGGGAGGCTGCTGCTGTGAAAATTCAAAAGAACATACGTAAATATGAATCTAGGAAAGCCTATAAAGAACTTCATTTGTCAGTACTTACACTGCAAACAGCTATAAGGGCTGTTGCGGCTCGCAAGCAATTCAGATTTAGGAAGCAGACTAAAGCTGCCATCATTATTCAGGTTTTTGTCAAGTACTATATTTTTTGAATCATCCTCAAGGGCAATACAAATTCAATATCTTAAATTCTTTCTCAAAAAATTGCAGGCTCGGTGGCGGTGTCACAGAGCTGCCGTATATTATAAGAGGCTCAAGAAAGGTGCAATAGTTACACAATGCAGATGGAGGGGGCGTGTAGCCAGGAGAGAACTTCGGAAACTGAAAATGGTATTGTTTCAATGTTTAACATAATTCTTATGCATCAAGTAAATCCTTCAGAAATAGATGACAAGAGCTGTAGCAAATTAATGCTACATAACTTATGGCATGAAAGGTTAAAGATACTATCTGATAACTTTTTTAATTGTAAAATTGAGTTTCAAATCATAAAAAGTACATACAAATAATATTCATATTTTTCGCTTCATCATCATTATCTTCATGAAGGGAAAAACAGTTGAAGAACTTAAAACTCTCTTCTGACCTGCAAAGATTGAAATTGGTTTTAACTTTTCACTTGTGATCACAAAAGACAATAGTTTGTTCCCTCTTTATTTTGATTTCTTAAATCACTATCATATCTTTATTTTGAAAGAAATAAAGTAGATACAAAATAAACCATGGAGAAAAGCACAAAAAAGAATATACCATTCATTATTTCTCTTAACTGAGTCTCATGCAATATTTCTCTTTCTTTTTTAGTGGTACAAAAGATCAAATCTAAAACTAACCCCACCTTGATCCAATTGATTAAGCTGGTTGTACCTGAACCATTCTGTAATATATAAGTAGCATGAATCACACTCTTTTAATATTTTTTTCCTTGTTTAATCATATCTTTCTCTTTTCTTCTCTCAAAATTGACATCCGTTTCCATTTGCTTTAGGCTGCAAGAGAAACTGGTGCCCTTCAAGAAGCAAAGGATAAACTTGAAAAACGAGTGGAGGAACTCACTTGGCGTCTCCAACTAGAAAAAGGTTTAAGGGTAAGATACATGCTTTGTGGATAGAAATAATTTGGAAAGATTTTATTGTTCTGATCTCTTACACAATCATGCATTTTGAAAAACATTTTTGCACAAATAAGAAATGAAAAGAAGGCTAAAAGGCCAATATTTGCAAGTTACTAAGTATCCTCTCAACTGGTAAGGCCTAAAGTAAGCCATGTGGAATCATACGCAGACCAATCTAGAAGAATCCAAGACACAGGAGATAGCAAAACTGCAGAATTCATTGCAGGAGATGCAGAGCAAATTTGAGGAAACTAATGCTCTGCTCATCAAGGAGCGAGAGAATGTAAAGAAAGTTGTTGAAGAAGCACCTCCGGTTGTTAAAGAAACGCAGGTTATTGTTGAAGATACACAGAAGATTGAGACACTGACAGCAGAAGTTGAGAGCCTAAAGGTAAGAAAGTTCAGTCAAACAAGACCAACTCCTCTATTAGGTGAACCTTGTTTCAAGGATGTGTCTCTTTCTATATAAAATGCTTTTAAATTTCAGTAATATATGACTTGTATCATTTTTTGAATGGTACATTGACTTTGAAGCCTCTTTATCTTGTGGAATTTGGTATATCAGATTGAGGACTAGAAAGAATTTCAATGTGAAGATGTTATTTGAATAGTATCTTCTTCTTCTTCTTCTTCTTTTTCTTTTTCTTTTTGTTCTGGACAGCATGTATCCAATTATGTAACCTAGCTTGTGAAAATAGCTATAGCTTATTATGGATAAACTTCTTTGTAAGTACTTATAAGAGAAGAAAATGAAAAGGTAAAATGTATCAAACTTTGAAGTTAAAACCAATTATGAACCTTAACTTCTAGAGAAGTTAAATGAAGGAACTTATAAAAAAATTGTAATGCATTAGTTGATTTTAACTTATGGGAGAAGTTTGATTCACTTTATCTTGTTTTCTTCTCTTGTAAGTATTTGTTGAAAAGTTTATCCAAATTAAGCCTATATATGAACCTCATCAAAGATGTTGTCAGAATGTGGTGAGGCCTTTGCTCTTGTTATACAATTGATAGTATTTCTTTAACATGCTATATCTTTGTGTTAGGAAATCACAAGACCTGTCAAAGGATTAGGAAAATGTGTTTGGGAAAAATTGAATTGCTCTTTGGGGCTATCTTAATAGAATAGTCACTCAGCATCTTTACAAGATAGGCATTCTAGGAGATCTTACATATTTACTGCAGATTCATCAGAAAGAAAATAAATTCCTAATATTATTCTATACTGTATAATAAAATTGTAAATAATACATATGACAGCCTAAAATCATGTGATAGATATGATCCCTCTGAAAACCAGGATTATCACATTAATTTCATTAACACCCCCCTCAAATGGATGCTGGTTGTCAACCAGCATCAATTTTCCAGCAAGAAACTCATTCTTCTGTCTAGTCATAGCCTAGGTAAACATATCAGTCCCTTCTGGTGCTGTAGATATACCAATGTTTTTGAAGCAGCATATCATTGTTATCTCATCTTAAGAGATTTTACCTTGTCTTTATCTTCACACAGACTTCACTTGAGTCAGAGAAGCAGAAAGCTGATGACTTTGAAGGAAGATACAACGAAGCCCAAGTCTGTAGTGAAGAGAGAGATAAAAAACTAGAAGACATGGAGAAGAAGGTTCGTCAGCTTCAAGAATCATTGACTAGGTAATGTAAATAATGAACAATAAGCCCTGATGTAAAAGTATTTGCATGATAATCAATGATGTCTAGCTAGGGAGAGCCTTGGCACATTGTTAAGGTTGTTAACTTTTGACCTAGAGTAGAGGTCATTGTACAATCTTGGAAATGGTCTCTCTTCTTTTTGGAGGGAAGGCTGTGTACATTTTCTATCCCCAGACCCTACTAGGTGGTGGGAGTCTTGTGCACTGGATCACCCTTTAATCAACGATAACCTGCCTTGAAAATATTGGATGACTTGCTTAAACTTGCGTGCCAAATTCCTTGTTGTAGAGACTCTCTTTCTCATCAAATGAGTGATAATATCATTTGCTATCTGTTCAAAAAGTTATCTTTCTTTATCTTCTCTTGACATCACAGAATAATATATAACTAATTTCAAGTTTTCATTTCATCATATCATGCCCACTCTTAGTTCACTGAGATTGTTGACTGAAATCTCATAATTCTATGACTAGGCTTGAAGAGAAGAATGCTAATTTAGAATCAGAGAATCAGGTTCTACGTCAACAAGCTGTGTCCATGGCACCTAATAAGTTCCTTTCAGGACGCTCAAGATCAATTATCCAGGTAATTATCGATAATGAATATTATATGCATGAAAACAATATAACTCGTGACATTGGTTTAAAGGAGTTTCTTGTCTCTGTCAACAGAGAACTGAAAGTGGTCATATTGTGGCGGAAGCAAAGACACCTCTGGTAACTAAATCTATTTTGTTATTGGTTATGAGTATGTCTATATGGATCTGACTTTTCTTGGTCACCTAATATAGAATCAGGAAATGCATAGCACATCAATGCACAGGAGGGAACCCTCTGATGGCTTAGATGATAAACCACAAAAATCACTAAATGAGAAACAACAGGAGAATCAAGAGTTACTCATTAGATGTATTGCACAACATCTAGGCTTTGCTGGGAACAGACCAATTGCCGCTTGTATCATATACAAATGCCTCTTGCACTGGAGATCATTTGAAGTTGAGCGAACTAGCGTTTTTGATCGTATCATCCAGACGATTGGTCATGCAATTGAGGTGTGAAAAGTGCAACTTCCACGTGCTAGCTCTCTCTTTTTGTTAAAACTCTTGGCATAAAACTTACAAGTTGCTAATATATTTCCATTTGGACTTCAGACCCAGGATAACAATGATGTCTTGGCTTACTGGTTATCTAATGCCTCTACACTTCTCTTGTTACTCCAGCGCACACTCAAAGCTAGTGGTGCTGCTGGAATGGCTCCACAACGCCGTCGTTCTTCATCAGCAACCCTGTTTGGGAGAATGACTCAAGTAAAATATAGCTTCTGATGTTAACAAATAAATTCTCAACTAAAAATTTCCATCCTTCAGATAAGCATTATTTCCCCTTTTTCCCAGAGTTTCCGTGGAGCTCCAGCTGGGGTCAATCTTTCCCTAATCAATGGTAGCACAAGCAGAGGAGTAGATACATTAAGACAAGTTGAAGCCAAGTACCCAGCTCTGCTTTTCAAACAGCAGCTTACAGCATATGTGGAAAAGATATATGGAATGATTCGTGACAATTTGAAGAAAGAAATTTCTCCCTTGCTTGGTCTATGTATCCAGGTATGAAAATTTATCCATTAATCTATAGTAAGCTTCTAATGAATTAGTCTATAATGCATGCTTAAAAAATGATAATTTTTTCCAATTCATACATTTCCTTTGAATTTCATTCATTTAAAACATAACTATTGATATGTGATGATATAGGCACCGAGAACATCCAGAGCAAGCTTAGTTAAGGGATCATCACGTTCTGTTGCAAATACTGAAGCCCAGCGTGCTTTGATTGCTCACTGGCAGGGAATAGTAAAGAGCCTAGGAAACTTTCTAAATACTTTGAAAGCAAATCATGTTAGTATAATCTCTTTGGTTATAATTCTTTATATGTTTTTGCCTCCTTATAGTAATGTGTCAACACTTCTAGCTCTTCACATTATATTTGGATAACACCCGGTTTATATATTATTGTGATAAAATTATGTATACTTATCTTGAAATTTAATAAAAAATATATGACCTCTCGTATTGCTTTCAAGTTACATATATTCTCTATTTTGATTTCAAATAAAGGGGGATATGTATTAAATATTAATAATTGAATAACGGATGTTTGTATAAATTTGAGAACAAAAAGGTTGGTCTAGATAATTTGGCCAAACTTCTAAGAGGTCTACATATTATATTCTTCTAACATTATTATTATTTTTTTTTTGGTGAACTGTTTTAACATTATTTTATTTGCCTTTCTAAAGCCATTTGTCTTGTTTTCATTTATTTAGAGTAGTAATGTTGTAATTTCTCTCACTTTGGCTTAATTTTGGCAGGTTCCTCCATTTTTAGTTCGTAAGGTGTTCACACAAATTTTTTCTTTCATCAATGTACAATTATTCAATAGGTTGGTTTGTTATGCACTTCTAATATCCCGTTTTAAGGGTTGTCATCTGTTTTGTAAATTGGAATTTTCATTTTTATCACCTGACGTGTTTCTTTTATTGTTACAGTCTTCTTTTAAGACGGGAGTGCTGCTCATTTAGTAATGGAGAATATGTCAAAGCTGGTTTGGCTGAATTGGAGCATTGGTGTTATAAGGCAACAGATGAGGTGCATTAACTTTATACTGCTATTATTCTCTTGAGCTTTTTTAATAGGTTCTACTAACCACCACCACTCCCTTCCTCCAAAAAAAAAAAAAATGAAAAACAAAATTGCAGTATGCAGGTTCAGCCTGGGATGAGCTGAAACATATTAGACAAGCTATTGGATTTCTGGTATCTATCTATTCTTGGCTACATACCATCCGCAATTTTCTTTTTTTCATAATGGTCAGAGATAGGAAAATAGGATGAACTGATTTTTCCTTTGTTTAGGTCATACATCAGAAACCGAAGAAAACATTGGATGAAATAAGCCATGACCTGTGCCCGGTAAGTACAAGAAATCTTTGCCATTGAAATTTCACTTTATGGATTAGTTACTATACTTGGTTCCTGTGTACAGGTCCTTAGTATACAGCAGCTATATCGGATAAGCACCATGTACTGGGATGACAAATATGGAACGCATAGTGTGTCCTCTGATGTAAGTTTTTACAGAAAAGTTTTAGCAAACTCTTTAAAATCATCCGTGTTGAAAAGCAGTACGATGACTTCAAATATAAGGTGCAGAAAACTATGCTGAGCTTTGCCGTTTGATGTTTTCATCAGGTCATATCCAATATGAGAGTATTGATGACTGAAGATTCAAATAATGCAGTTAGTAACTCTTTCCTGTTGGACGATGATTCAAGGTCAGCCAGATGTTATTAGTCCATGTGATAATTGTTGTGGTTTTCTTATTGTTTTTACACTCTTGGAAATAATTAACTCTTAATTTATTTGGTGCTTCTACTGAATAATTCCTACTAATTAGTTTAAGATATGATGCATGGCAACCAAATGCAAAATAAATATAAAAACTGAAATAAGCGTGTGGCACAGTGGCAGTCCCGAGGTTCAGGGCTGTTTTAAATTTGTGATCTCTGACTTCTATTTTTCTCAAATGTCGAATTTGTAATCTCTGACTTTCCCAGAATAATGTGTGCCCACATACACACTCAAACTGAATATAGACAGATTTGTTATGTTGTTATATAACCTACCAAGCTTATAATCACGTTTCTAGATTACGTTGTTGTGTCCTGAGACAAAAGCATGCCTGGGAAAGCTATTTTCAGGACAATTTTTTTCCTAAAAGGGTTCTAGAAAAAAAAAGTTCCAAAATATGACAGGTTCCACTAATCCGGAAACGTAAGTGAAGATCAAGGCCTATCTTGGATTAACTTCTAGCTTATGGGACTTTTTTAATTATGAAAACCTATTATGATTTTTCTAAGGAAATAATGTCAAGTTTTGATAAATTCGCTGGTGCTCTTGAACAATTATAGTTGCATATGTTGGTATTGTTAAGAGGTTTAATTTATTTCACATTCATTTTATGTTTTGAGTATTTATTGAGAAGTTATCCAAATTGACTTGAATACTAATCTGAGAAGCTTGCACTAACCAATTGAAAGCCTCTATTTTGCAGTATTCCGTTCTCTGTTGATGACATATCGAAATCAATGGAACAGATAGATATCGCAGATATAGAGCCCCCGCCATTAATTCGTGAGAACTCTGGCTTTAGCTTTTTGTTGCCTCGCCCAGATTGACAGCTTTTGGTGTAGATTTGATCCACCGGTATTCTTTCCCACCTCGATGGAGTTACCAAGTCAGGTTCAGTTAGATGAGTGCTGAATTATTGACTTTGGTTGTGTCAGAACAAGTCATTGTAATGAACATACCAAAATTTACATCTTAGTGATGGGTGACAAAAGGTTGGTCATCACGTCGTGCAAGTAGATTTTTGGGCTGGGGTAAAAAGAAAAAAAATACTATAGTAGCCTTTTTTCCATGAAGTTTTCACGCTCATTTTTTTTTCTTATGAACCTTGTTACTTCTGAGCACATTGCTTTGCTTGGAATAAGATTTTGTATGTAGAAAGAAGTATAGGAATTTCACCTAATTATAGTAGGGAATGAAGTCCAAGACTCAGAATATGTGGCAACAGGAGTTCATTATTCATTTGGACTTGTTTTGTCGTACATTTTCACTGTTTTTGATGTTGACTATGTTAATGTATCACTACAGAATTCTAGAATAATGAATCAACCTCCCTCGATATTTTTTCATTCTCAGCGCTTCATGGATTGAGGCTTCATGATATTGGGTGGGCTACATAGCTAAATCTGTAAACAAAATATCAAAATTGCTATGAATCAAGATTTGACTCTTCAAAGGTGAATTTTGGTACGTCTCCGAGTCAGAGTTTCAATTCAAAGTTTACTCTTTGGATTGTACGTTGATGAATGAAAGGATGTGCGTTACTTAAAATATTATTTCTGTTTGACGGGCTCAATCTAAATGCCATTTTATATGGACCGATTTGATGAAGAACTATTTTCTTAGAACACTTTATAAATCTAAGTTTTACATTTTTTTAAAATATCTTCTAAAATATTCATTATGAAAGATTATGGAATAATACATTCTCAAATGTCTATTTTGGGATATAAAAGAGGCGCAAAACGAGATTTAGAAATGCGGAAAGAAAATGTCTAATAAAAAAATAAAGGGATTTACAAGGCTTTAGTATTTGTAACGACTCTGCTTTTACTTTGTTCATTTGCCTTAAAAAGTTTTCAAAACACTTTAGTTTCCTTTTAAAATTTTATCGACAAAAAAATGATACAATGCCAAAAAAAAAAAAAAAAGAAAATATAAACATTAAAACCACAATACTCGTAAAATAAATGAGGTGAAAGAAACGTATTCCATTCTCCTCCGGTGGTGTCTGTCCCTACCCCTTCTCTCCTACGTTTAATGCCTTTCGAATTAGACATTCAAAACTTCAAGCGTCAGGTGTCTTTGATGACATTCTCCTCTCAAGTACAACTCAACTCAAGTATCTAGGTAATTCTTCAAGTCCCATCACATGTCTTATCTTTGTATATATAAAGTATGCTCCAACATGTTCTTTCCATGTAGTTTTACAGATTTTTGCCTTTGGACATCCCGGTATATTTATCACATTTTGTTTTTAGTTTTTATTGTACTTTGTCACATGTCCATCTATATTCATTTATAATTTATTTAAGATGTTTTAGTACTTGTATTTTCATTCATTCTTATTTTTTCTCTAATTTTTATTTTTAACTTTTTGTATTTTCATTTATTCTTATTTTTTCTCTAATTTTTATTTTTATTTTTTTTTTGTATTTTTACCATATTTTACTTTTGATCCCTGTCTATTCTATTCATAGATTTGGGTATGATCTCATAATAGTAGTCAATTTATGTAAAATATAAAATCAGTATAATCATCAAAAAAATTTATGAAATTTACACCTTTGTTTATGTTTTAGTATAGAATTTTTTTTTTCGATAAGTCGTCTAGAGAGTATTTGTTTAGATCAGAGCACTCAAATGTATTCAAAACTCTTGACTACGGTTTCATGCTCATGTTTCGTAACCATGGTTAAAGTTGCTAGATCCCGCTAAATTAGAGGGTATTATCTCAAGCCCACCTAAAATTTTGGGACTTAGATACGTGCCCTTGAGATTCTTCTTAAAGAATCTCTCATGTCTCGAGTAAAAAGATAAAATTGGACCCATTTAGTTAAAATTTTACGAAAGTGGTGTTGATTGTGAGGAGACATCGCGTGGTGCTACACCTTTACAATAAATATAGGCACGATAAGCCACAACGCTTTTCACTTTACAGAGATCTCGCCACGTGGGCAAAATAAGGATAAAGACACCATTGTACAAGGCGCCTATTCTAGATTTTACTGATTAGTTGGCGCACAGAGGTTATACATCTTGTGGCACCACTAAAAAGAAATTGATTTGTGGGGCCCACGGAGGTAACACCTCTAGTTTTTATCTTATAGACCCTCTCAACGAACATCATCAACCGACATGATCAAGCACAAAAACACTGTTATTCTCAACAACGGGACAATAACAGTGAAAAACTGAAGAAATAGGAGTTGGATAACTAAGTAACAAATTAAATGAAATGAAATGGGGTGTCACATGTACGTGGTTATAGGGTATCAAATCAGAAGAACAATGCAGAGCTTGAAGGAGAAAGACAATTTCACTAGCCAGAAGATTTTGCTATTAAGGAGGATTGCTCCAGAAGTCAACAGATTCCGCTGTAAGGGAGGATTGCTCCAGAAGTCAGGAGATTCTGCTGCAAGGAAAGATCGCTTCAAAAAAGTTTTGCTAGAAGATTCTGATGCAAGAGAGGATCGTTGTAGAAGTGTATGACTTTGAATTAAGGGGAGGTTTGTTGAGTCTAGTGTTAATTCAAAGTCACACACCGAAGAGCATTTGAAAAGAGAGGAGGGTGAAAGACTTATATATATGATAGTGTGACAGGTTTTTCACTTGCCCACATCCTTGATGTTTTAGATTTTAGGTAGTGTGTGTCAAACACTTGAGGAGGGTTTGTAGTTTTTCCATTCAAAAACTATACGTAGCGAGAGTTTGTATTTTTTCAGTCCAAAAACTACATGTGGCGAGAGTTTCTAGTTTTTCCGTCCAAAAGCTATATGTGATTTCTGCGTACAAAAATTGCAGGTAAGAAGAGTTTGCAATTTTTCCATTCAAAAATTACAAATAGCGAATTTTATCCCGATGAGATTGTGGACTAGGTCTTGAGGCACCGAGCCACATTAATCTTTTTGTGTGCTATTTTCTTTCTCCCTTATACTTTTTTTAGGAGGTTGAGTTCCCAACAACTGGTATTAGAGGCAATGATTCGACTTGGCTAGAGATGGATCCATGAAGGTCAGGTTGAACTTGATGAGAGATGGATCTGTGAAGGTCAGGTGAACCTATCTTTGATATGACTCCTTTTGTCAAAAGTCTTCCGTTGCGGGAAGAGGGAAAATATAGTGGTCCTTTGTTTAAAGAGAGGATTGTTGGGATGCAATCAAAGTCGTATATCAGAAGAATAATGCAGAACTTGAAGGAGAAAAATGAGTTTGCTAGTTAGAAGATTTTGTTGTAAGGGAGGATCGCTCCAAAAGTCAGCAGATTCCGCTGCAAGGGAGGATTGCTCCAGAAGTCAGAAGATTCTGTTGCAAGGAAGGAACGCTTTAAAAGAGTTTTACTAGAAGATTCTGATGCAAGAGAGGATCATTGTAGAAGTGTATGACTTTGAATTAAGGGGAGGTTTGTTGAGTCTCTTGTTAATTCAAAGACACACACCAGAGAGCATTTGAAAAGAGAGGAGGGTGAAAGACTTATATATATGATAGTGTGACAGGTTTTTCACTTGCACCACATCCTTGATGTTTTAGATTTTAGGTAGTGTGTGTCAAACACTTGAGGAGGGTTTGTAGTTTTTCCATCCATAAACTATATGTAACGAGGGTTTGTAGATTTTGGGGGTTTATAGTTTTTCCATCCAAAATCGAACAAGTATCTGTAGTTTTTCCGTCTAAAAACTATATGTGGCGAGGGTTTGTGTTTTTTTTTTCTAATAAAAAATTACAATGTGGCAAGGATTTGTAATATTTTCGTTTAAAAATTACAAATAGTGAATTTTATCCAAGTGGGATCATGGACTAGGTCTTAATGCACCGAACCACGTTAATCTTTTTGTGTGCTCTTTTCTTTCCCCTTTATACTTGTTTCAGGAGGTTGAGTTCCCAACAATGACCATGATCTCCGTGCCATGCCGATTCGGGAAGTTGAGAACTTCAACGTTTTTCAAATGCAGAAATGGCTCCATCAGCAACAACCTCGTTGCTTCTTCCTTCACCACCTTGTACGACGTCGGAGAAGAAAAATAAGCCAACTTTGCCACCATCGATGAAGTCATGCCACCCATCTTCGTTCACATTCGTTACCCAAATTAAATGAAATGGAATGGACCTTCCTTACCTCACTCTTCAGCTTTTTATTTTTTTATCTATTTATTAATTAATTGTCTCTTGTAAAATTCCAGTTGTTGTCCATTCGACCTATGTTTCTTTTCATGGTCTCTCTTTCTCTACTTTCCAACATTATCCTTCTCTCTCAATGGTCTCTTCCTTCCATAAAAATTTTTCTTTTTTAATTGTGCAGAAATATAATGCAGTAGAGGCACTACATAAGGCATTACCTCTGTGGGCCCCACTAGTCATTCCTTTAGTGGAGGCGTCATAGGGATTGTTACCTCTATGGGCCCCACTACGCAGTACTTAAGTGGAAGCACCACAGGAGGTTGTACCTCCGCAGACCCCACAAATAAGTATCCTTTTGGTGTAACCGCCGTCAACTATGGCGCTTTGTACCAGGTAGGCGTTAGCTGATACGATGCCTTGTTTCAAAACAACCCTACGACTGTAGTTAGTTTCAAGCCGACCCCAATTGCGTAATAATTTTTTAAAATTGACCTATTTTGGTCTCTTTGCCCATGTCTCAGGATCCCCTTTAACCATGGGCGAGGTTGTACTCACGCCATGGCTAGATCACAAGCAGGTCCACCATTCATTTTAAAATCCATTCGGTACATAGTGCTCGTCTTAAAGCATAGAAGGTACACAATTCTTGCCCTAAACGTAGTTGGTACACAGTGCTTGCTCTAAAGCCTGAAGTATACATAATCCCCTAATCTCAAGCTTAGGATGGGTGTATGGCTAAAAGTATAAGCTCCTTATGGCTTCTCCAATTCTCCTTCCTTGTCCTTAAATTTCATACATGGGCCGACAATGCCTACCCTCCCCCAAGGTGTCCTCCTAGATATATCTCTTTTTGTTTTAATGTTCATTTTGTTATCTTTGTTCTAGCTCTACTTTAAGTAGTAGGATTGCCCTTGCGTATTTGGTTTACCCAAGTTGTCTTGACAAGTCACTTGCAAAATAATAACATGAAACAAGTTGTTTGCAAAGTAACAATAATGTGAAACCAATACTTCTTTCATGTTAAAGTTGACAAGACACTTATATAATAAGAATAGTGTGAAAATGAATCACCATTTTTTGGTTAGTAGGGCTGACCACAACTTGCTGTTGGACTTGAAGCTGAAGAAGCCATCCCTAGTTTTAGTTTTGATATACTTGTACTTTTGATCTTTTATGATAGATTGTATATAGGAGTTTAAAATGTATTGATTGTTTTAGCTTAGGCTTTGAGTGTGGTTTTTATTCAATCGTTCCATAGAAACTTTGTTTTTATACTTGTGATTTGAGCTAGAGAAGCTTTGGAACCCCATTTTGTTTGAAAGGAATCAAAAACTTTAGTTTTAAAAGGTTTTTAAGCTGAAGTAATTGATTACCACTAGCTGTAATCGATTACCAACAGTTTCAGAAAACAGGGGAATCCAAACTGCTCTAGAGTAATCGATTACAACTCCATAGTAATCGATTACTTCGTGCTTGAAGGAACAAGGAAGACAAATTTCTCTAGAGTAATCGATTACCACTATCCAGTAATCGATTACCACACCTGAATTCATCTCAAAAGTTTTTGAAACTGCTTTAAATTGAAACCTCTTTGAATTATTTCAGAGAGAGAGATCTTTTTGAGTTTTCAAAGAAAGAAAGGAAGAGAAAAACACTAGTTTCTACAAGAAATCTCTTCAAAGATTCAAAGATTTCTCTTGAGATGAAAGCTGTGTGAAAAGATTGAATTGTGTGGATGATTTTGTTGATCAGTGCTTACACACCAGGTGTAATTCTATCTGATCTTTATTTCTTTGTAATCTTTTGGTTTTAACTCTAAAGAGAAAGGTATTCTCTTGAAAGAGTTGATGAGTTTTTGAGAGAGGTACTCTCAAAGGTTGATTCTTGAAGGGATCAAGGATCAATATATGTTCTTAGGTGAAGAACATATGAGTTTTGAGTATTTGATTTGTTTTTGTGTTTTAGCAGTGTGATTGTTGGACTTGAAGCTGAAGAAGTCTTTCCTAGTTTTAGTTTTGATATACTTGTAATTTTGATCTTTATGATAGATTGTATATAAGAGTTTAAATGTATTGATTGTTATAGTTTAGGCTTTGAGTGTGGTTTTTATTCAATCTTTTCATAGAGAATTTGTTTTAACTCTTGTAAGATGAGCTAGAGTAGTTTTGAACCCCATTTTATTTTGAAAAGAACTCAAAAAACTTTGGTTTTAAAGTTTTAAGCTGAAGTAATCGATTACCCTGAGGCTGTAATCGATTATCAACAGACTTAGAAAACAGGGGAACTCAACTTGCTCTGGAGTAATCGATTACCACTCCATAGTAATCGATTACTTCGTGCTTGAAATACAGGGGAAGACAAAATTTCTCTAGAGTAATCGATTACCAACATCTGTAATCGATTACCACACCAGAATTCATCTCAAAATGGTTTTGAAACTGCTTTAAATAGAACTTCTTCATTTTGTTTTCAAAAGAGAGAGATCTTTTAATGTTTTAGAAGAAAAAAAAGGAAGAGAAATAAAACACTGGGTTACAAGTTCTGGAAACCCTCTTCAAAGATTTCAAAAAGATTTTCTCAAAGAGATGAATAATGTGTGAAGGAAGGATTGGATACATTTGGTTATCATCGTGATCAGAGCATACACACAGGTGTAATCTTTACTGATCTTTATCTTTTGTTTGATATTTTTGTTTTGGTTTGAAAACTCTTAAGAGAAGGTGCTCTCTAGAAGAAGAGTTAAAGGTTTTGAGAGAGGGACTCTCAAAGGAGATTCTTGAAGGATTCAAGAATTGGAGAGATATGTTCTTAGGTGAAGAACATAGAGAGTTTTGAGTATTTGATTTGTTTTGTGTTTGTGCAGAAGTGATTGTATTGAACACAAGATTGTAGTGGAATACCAATTGCAATAGATTGTTGGGTTGGGACTGGATGTAGGCCGAAAGCCGAACCAATATAAATCTCTGTCTACTCTCTTCTCTATACCTTAACTTTACTTTCCATTGATTTCTTGCATTATATTTTCCTGTATCTTTCCGCTGTTATATCTCTGGTACATTGCTTATAATATAGATAAAATTGAATCGGGAAAAAGCGAGAAAAAGATTGTTGAATTAGGGAACTTGAATCTATCCACCCCCTCTAGATTCATATAGGGACCAACAGTGATTGTATTGAACACAGAATCATTATAGTGGAAAACCGATCGCAACAAATTGTTGGGTTGGGACTGGATGTAGGCCAAAAGCCGAACCAGTATAAATCTCTGTCTAAACTCTCTTCTCTATCTTATCTCTTTTAATTCTTTGTTTTCTTGCTTTACAATTTTCCCTTGTTTTCCGCTGTTTATATCTCTGGTACGTTTTGTAATTCAAGATAAAATTGAATCGGGAAAAAGTGAGAAAAAGTTAAGTTGTGAAGGGAACTTGAATCTATTCACCCCCCTCTAGATTCATATAGGGACCAACAATTGGTATCAAGAGCTTTAACTAGTAAATCAATCTAGTAATCCTGCTTAGTTCCCTGTAATGGCTAGTAATCTTTTACCCTTCACTGAAGGAGCTTCGATAAATAGACCTCCATTGTTCTGTGGTGACAACTATCCATTCTGGAAAGTTCGCATGAAGATCTTTATGGAATCTATTCACAGAAGTATCTGCGTGTGGTAAATGACTACAAAGTTCCAATGAAAATAGAAAATGGAAAAGAGATAGAGAAACCTTTTGAGGATTGGGACATAGATGAGATTAGGAGGGCTGAAAATGATGCTAAGGCCTTGAATATCATACACTCTGTCTTGAATTCTGATGAGTTTTTCAGGATATCAGCTTGCACAACAGCAAAAGAAGCATGAGAGCTTATCATGGTAACCCATGAAGGTACTGCTTAAGGTCAAAGAGCTAGGAAGAACACACTTATTCAAGAGTATGAGACATTCAGAATGGTCCAAGGAGAATCTATAATGGAAATGCAAAAGAGGTTCACACACATCATCAACCATCTCAAAGGACTTGGCAAGGACTTCATTGAAGAAGAAGTGAATGTCAAGATTCTGAAATCGCTGAATAGAAAGTTGCAACCTACAGTGACAGCCATAACTGAATCCAAGAACCTTGCTGCTATGACAAGTGCTGAACTGTTTGGGAAACTTAGAGAATATGAAATGGATATGACTCGAATGACAGATGAGGAGCAGAAAGACAAAAGAGCCAAAGGAATTGCTCTCAAAATAGACCGAACAGAAATTGAATCTGAATCCTCTGAAGACGGAAATGATTCACAAGAAGACCAAGTGAACTTGATGGTAAAGAAGTTCAGAAAGTTCATGAAAAACAACACTAAAAAGAATTTTGGTCAACCAAGAAAAGGAGTCAAGAAGAAAGATAATACTTCAGTCAAAATGACATGCTATGAATGTGGAAAGATTGGGCACTACAGATCAGATTGTCCAACCTTGAAAAGAAGCAACAATACTGAAGTGAGAAAATCTGAGAATGAAAGAAATATCAGAAAAGAAAAGAAGAAAAAGAAAGCATACATAGCTTGGGATGAAGGCTACACATCCTCAACATCTGAAAGTGAAAATGAGGAGGCAAATCTATGCTTAATGGCAAAAACATCCAGTAAGGTAAGTGATACAAACTCAATTATGGATGAATATGATGAATTGCATTCTGCCTTTTGTGAGCTTTATAATCAAGCTGAAGCTTTTGAAAAAGAAAACATAGTATTGAAAAATGAAGTATCCATGTTGAAACAGAAAATATGTGAGTTAGAAACTAATATTTCTAAGCTAAAGGAACTCAACATTTCTGTAAACCATGTTCACATGAAATCTGGAAACACTAAACTCACCTGTACTTATTGCATGAAACCTGGACATAAATCATACAACTGCATGATTAAAAAGAAAGGGATTTCCAGTGGCAAATACAAATGGATTAAGAAAGAAACCTGTAGCACTAACATGCATGGACCCAAGAGGAAGTGGGTACCAACTGCAAAATAAGTTCTTTTTCTCTTGCAGGAAAGCCTGAACAACAGAAGCTCAATTTGGTACTTAGACAGTGGCTGCTCAAGGCATATGACAGGTGATAGAAGGAACCTGAGCACCTTCACACCAAGAGAAACTGAATCTGTTGTTTACGGAGACAACAACAAAGGGAAAATACTAGGCTACGGTACTGTTGGATATAAGGCAAATACAGTTATAGAAGATGTATTGCTAGTCGATGGTTTAAGGCTCAATCTTCTGAGCATCAGTCAACTCTGTGACAAGAACTACAGAATTGCTTCTGATGAAGAACATTGTCTCATCAGCAACAAAGACTCAGATGAACTTCTCATGATTGGCAAAAGATCTAACAACATTTACATATTGGAAGTAGATCATTCTTCTCCTTACTCTACATGTTTAACTTCTAATGATGATCTGTCTTGGCTATGGCATAGGAGAATAACACACATTGACATATTGCATTTGAATAAGCTTGTTTCTAAAGAGTTAGTTTTTGGTCTCCCCAAACTAAGATTTTCCAAAGAAGGACTATGTGAGGCTTGTCAAAAGTCCAAGCAGGCAAAAACATCTTTCAAAAATATTAAACATGTTTCTACAACTCAGCCGCTTGAACTCTTGCATTTAGACTTATTTGGTCCATCTAGGATAGCTAGTATTGGTGGAAATCTGTATGGACTATTCATAGTAGATGACTATTCAAGATTTACTTGGGTTTTGTTTATCAAGAAAAATGATCAAGCCTTTGAAGTTTTCAAGGTACTTGCCAAAAGAATTCAAAACAAAAAGGATTTGAAAATTAAAGCTTTAAGAAGTGATAATGGTACTGAATTTAAGAATAGATTTTTTGAAAGGTTTTGTGAAAAACATGGGATATCACACTGCTTTTCAGCTCCTAGAACTCCTCAGCAAAATGGAGTGGTGGAGAGGAAAAACAGGTCCCTTATAGAACTTGGAAGAACCATGCTGAATGAGCATATGATGCCTAAACACTTTTGGGCAGATGCTGTGAACATTGCATGCTATGTTCTCAATAGAGTCTCTATAAGACCCATTTTAAAGAAAACCCCTTATGAGATTTTCTATGGAAGAAAAACCAAACATTTCTTATTTTAAAGTTTTCGGATGCAAATGCTTTGTTTTAAACAATGGCAAGGACCCTATTGGACAGTTTGATGCAAAGGCTGATGAAGCCATTTTCCTTGGTTATTCAAATACCAGTAAAGCATATAGGATCTTTAATAAAAGAACAATGTGCATTGAAGAATCTGTCCATATTAGATTTGATGAAACTAACACTTTCCAAAAGGAAAGATTGTTGTGTAATGATGATGAAACAGGTGAAGGAAACATAGACATTGATCACGAGCATCAGCAAACTCAATCAAACCCAGTACTAGAACAAGCAAAAGAGTGGAGGACACCTAGGAACCTATCACTTGACAATGTCATTGGTGACATTCACAAGGGGGTAACTACTAGATCCTTACAGAATTTGTTTTGCTATAATACTGCTTTTGTATCACAGGTAGAACCATCCAACATAGAAGAAGCCTTGAACAATGAATTTTGGATCATGGCTATGCAAGAAGAACTCAACCAGTTCAAAAGGAATGGAGTTTGGGAACTTGTTCCAAACAAAGGCAACATGAACATTATTGGTACAAAGTGGGTATTCAAGAACAAACTGAGTGAAGAAGGAGTTGTGGTCAGAAACAAAGCAAGACTTATGGCAAAAGGCTACAATTAACAAGAAGGGATTGACTTTGAAGAAACCTTTGCCCCTGTTGCAAGACTTGAAGCTGTTAGACTACTCCTGGCTTATGTTTGAATCAACAATTTCAAATTATACCAAATGGATGTAAAGAGTGCATTCTTAAATGGTTATATCAATGAAGAAGTCTATGTAGAGCAACCACCCGGTTTCACAGATACTACTTGGCCTGCACATGTCTACAAACTTCATAAAGCCTTATATGGGCTGAAGCAAGCCCCTAGGCAATGGTATGATAGACTGAGTAAGTTTCTCATATCAAAAGGATTCCACAGAGGTAAACTAGATAAGACTTTGTTTATTAAGAACAAGTCTGACTACATTTTATTGGTTCAAATTTATGTTGATGACATTATCTTTGAATCATCTAACCAACAACTTTGTGAAGAGTTTGTGAAAGATATGTAGGAAGAATTTGACATGTCCATGATTGGAGAACTGAATTTCTTTTTAGGACTCCAAATCAAACAAATGGAAGGTGGCACATTCATACATCAGGCTAAGTACACTAAAGAACTGCTTAAGAAATATGAGATGACTAATTGCAAAGTGTCAAATAAACCTATTTCTACTAACACTTATCTTGAGATTGATGAAGCAGATGATGAAGTTGATACAACCTTATACAGAGGTGTTATAGGATCTTTACTTTATCTTACAGCCAGTAGACCTGATATCATGTTTTCTGTATGTTTATGTGCAAGATTTCAATCTGCACCTAAGCAATCTCATTGGCTAACAGTGAAGAAAATTCTTAAATACCTAAAAGGAACAATAAGTTTTGGACTATAGTATCCAAAAGGAACCTCACCATTACTTGTTGGTTTTAGTGACTCTGATTTTGCAGGTAGCAAAACGGATAGGAAAAGCACTAGTGGAACATGTCACATCTTTGGAGAATGTTTGATATCGTGGAATAGCAGAAAACAAGTTTGCGTAGCACTATCAACTGCAGAAGCTGAATATGTAGCTGCGGGAAGTTGCTGTGCTCAAGCAATTTGGTTAAAACACCAACTTGAAGACTTTGGGCTAAAGATAGATCACATTCCCTTGAAATGCGACAACACAAGCGCTATAAGTATCACAAGAAACCCTGTACTGCACTCAAGAACAAAACACATCGAAGTCAGACACCACTTTATTAGAGATCACATCGAAAAAGGAGACTGTGACACCGAATTCACAGACACGGAAAATCAATTGGCGGATATATTTACAAAGGCATTACCAAAAGAAAGGTTTTACAAACTTAGATCAAACCTCGGTATTTTGAGTGAGGAACATCTAAACTAAACCTTTTTACTTGATTACACTTATCCATAACTCTGTTTTTGTGAAAATTTTTCAAGAAAAACCTTCTTCTGATAGAAATAATCGATTACCAAAGGAGGATAATTGATTACTTCGAGTGAAATTCACTCTGGGAAGGATTTTTGTACTGGAGTAATCGATTACCACGAGCTGTAATTGATTACCACAGAACAAGTTTTCAAATTTTTTTGGAAAAAAACTCTGGAGTAATCGATTACCAGTTTGCTGTAATCGATTACCACGACTGTTTTCCCTGTTTTTCTTCTTCCCTCTATATAAGAAACTGAGATAATCGATTACCAACTACTAGTAATCAATTACCTCGTTCTTGGGCTAATCTTTTGGGCTTTGTTCTCTCTTATAAGAAGTGCAGGTGCAACTCTTCAACTCACCATCACTCTCTTACTCAGAAAAACCCTTCACCTTCTTCCTCTAAACTCTAGAGTTTCAATTTCTCTCAACAATGGAAGAACAAGGTAAAGGCAAAAGAATCAAGATGAGGGCAAATCGATACAACCAAGAAGAGATAAAAGGAAAGAAAAAGGTGGGAGAATCTTCCAAGAGGAAGAAACCAACATCGTCAGAGCAACCAGAAATTCCTCCTCCTCCTCAACCACAAGAATCAGGGGTCAACCGGTGGTTCACCTCCAAAGGAAAAGAAACTAGGTTCAACCTCGACTTTGCTAACAAGGGTCTTGTTCCACCCAAGATTCTTGACCTACAATGGCTGGATAATCAGAGTTTCACGTTCCAGACCTTCCTGAGACAACAACACTTGGAGAGGTTCGTAGGGATGAAAGGGTTCATCTATCCAGACTTGGTTTGGGTGTTCTACTCAAACCTCAAACCAAATATGGAGAGGATGACAGTGAGTTCAGAGATAAAAGGTATTAAAATAACTCTAACCCCTGCTCACTTTTTTGCAAATTGCTGGCATAAGGAAGGAAGGGATTATCGGACATGTAGACAAACTCAGAGAAAAAGGGTTTGATTTACAAAAGGACTCTTTTTACATGAGCCTTCTGAGGAACCCCCAACACTGGGAAGAGGAAAGGAATTCCAAAAGAGCACAGGGCAAGAAAGTTACCTACAACATTGGTGGCCTGACAGCGGATGATAGGCTACTACACTACACTACATTTTTCTGGATCTTGGCCGCAAGGGAGCAAACCATGCCCAACTGAGTGAGGATGACATGATTCTCATTCTTTGCTCGAAGAATGGGATTCAAGTGGACTGGACGCACATCATAATGGACAACATGCTGAAAACTAGAAGACTTCTAGACAATAAGTGTCCTTACTCTCTTTTTATCTCTAGACTAATTGAAATTTTTCAGATTGACACCACTGAAGAAGCTAGAGAACTAGTCAAGGATGTCCATGTCATCGGAGATAGAGCATTGAAGATGATGAGACTCATCAAGACCGATGCAGGATGGATCACAAGAGAGGAACAACAGGCCTTTCCACAACCTGAGCAAGAGGAAGCACAATCAGAACATGAAGATGAGGACGAAGACAACTCTGGAGAGTACATTCCACAATCGCGCTTCGAATCCATTATGATTGATAGAATGGATGAATTAGAAGCAACCGTCAACAAGAGACTTGATGATCTGGAAAAGAGACAAGATCTGCATTTCCTGGAAATGAAGGACTTGATGGAGACGATCATGGAAAGACTCAACCAGGATGATGACTCAGATTAGTAACTCCATCTCTACATCTCACCTTCTGATTTGATATACCAAATAGGGGGAGTAGTAGTAGTGTAGTTATTGATTGTCTTTAATTGTCTTTAGTCTTAATATTTGGATTGCTTTATTGCTTTACTCTGTAATTGCTTTAAATTTTTTTTGAATATGTTTTTTACTTAAGTATTCTACTTAGGGGGAGCAGATTAAAACAATTGAACATTTTATTGGTTGACTGTAATAGTTAGATTTAATTTTCTTTGCAAATAATTGTCTTTATATGTCTGAGATTTGATATAGTGATATGTTTTGGATGATTCACAAAGCTGTATGTAAAATGGTGTATGAAATTGATGAAAACTGAAAAGAATAGAAAAAGAAAAACACTAACATTGCAGGACACATCAAAGCCATCATCTATATTGAAGATCAACTACACAACATTTGGTACATCAAAACCAAAAAGGGGGAGATTGTTGGACTTGAAGCTGAAGAAGCCATCCCTAGTTTTAGTTTTGATATACTTGTACTTTTGATCTTTTATGATAGATTGTGTTGGACTTAAAGCTTGAAGATGCTTTGAAGTCTATCTTGGTGTTTTGCTTTTGATGCTATGTAATTTTGGTTTTCTTAGATGAAATGTAATTAGGAGTTTCCTATGTATTGATTGTTTAGTTTAGACATGTATGTGGTTGTTCTTTGTGTGAATGCACTGGAGAGCTTGACAATCTTGTGTGATTTCTCATGTGTCAAATGTATGATTTCCCTCTCTAAAATATTTTGAAAATGTCTTTGGTAACCAATTGAGGTAATAGATTACCAACAGTAGGTAGTTAACTACCAACAGCAGGTAATCAACTACCAACAGTAGGTAACAGAGTGTGGGAATTCATTTGTCACTGGAGTAATCGATTACCCCCTCGGGTTAATCGATTACCATGACTAAAAATCACCCTGGAAACCATTGCTCACTGGTTTAATCGATTACCAACTTCTGGCAGTCGATTACCCCTATCAGAAAATCATTAAGTTGCCCAAATTGCGTTTTTAATTGAACATATAAATTCTCTTTTCTCAAAAATTAACATAAGATCTTGGAACATAAGTTTTAGAAAAGTTCATACACTTTCGAATTCTCTCTAAACTGAGTTCATCATCTTTTCCAAGAAACCCATGAAGAACTTCTAGAGTTCATCAAGTTTTCATAAAGAAAGGGCAAAACTTGATCTTTTCTCTGACTGGGTGGTATTCATAGTGTTTTCTTTTGTGATCAGATCTACACTCCAGGTGTTTTCTAAACTGATATTTTGTTTACCTTTTGGTTTCTGGGTTGTTACTCTAGGAGAGAGGTCTCTCTGGATAGAGTAAAGGTCCTTGAGAAGTGTTTTCTCAAAGGTTTGATCTTGGGTGTTCCAAGGTCAGGGAAGAACTGTTCTTTGGGTTAAAGGACAGGTTTTTGGGTGTTTTGATTTCATTTTTGTGTTGCTTGTTGCATAGTGAATGTAAAAGAACACAAAAGGGATCATTTGATAGTGGAAAACCGATCGCAACAGTTGTTGGGTTGAGACTGGATGTAGGCAGTGGGCCGAACCAGTATAAATCACTGTGCACTCTTCTTCTTCCTTCTTTTCTTTACCGTTTACCATACATTGCTGTTATCATGGTTTATCTTCTGCAATTTGTTCGGTAATTGACTTGGTAATTAACTCGGTAATTGACTCGGTAATCAACTAAAACTGGAACAGTTAGATACTGATATTGATTACGCTGTATATTGATTACTAACGTGTTTATGAGTATTCCTTTTTGGTATTTCCGCTGTGTATCTTTGATATTTCTCGCTTATCTGTCTCAACTATTAATAGGTAATCAAGAATAGTTTTGTTTGAATTAAAAGGAATTAGAAACTCGCGAAAATTGGGCTATAGTGGAACTAGAATCTATTCACCCCCCCTCTAGATTCACACATAGGGACCAACAATTGGTACCAGAGCTTTATCTAGTAGGTTGCTCTAGATTTTGATCCATAGTTCCTTAGAATGGCCGGTAATCAATTACCATTCGCTGAAGGTGCCTCTATTAACGACCTCCTCTCTGTTTTTGTGGTGATAACTATCCTTTTTGGAAAGTGAGGATGAAAATCTTTATGGAGTCTGTACATAGAAGCATTTGGCAAGCGGTTGTGACTGATTTCAAGGTCCCCACATACATAGAAAATGGGAATGAGATTGAAAAACCATTTGAGAGATGGGAACAAGAAGAAATTAGGAGAGCTGAAAATGATGCAAAATCCTTAAATATCATACATTCTGCTTTGAATTCAGATGAATTTTTCAGAATTTCAGCTTGCAACACAGCCAAAGAAGCTTGGGATCTAATAAGGGTCACACACGAAGGAACCGCTGAAGTACGAAGGGCAAGGAAGAATACCTTGATCCAAGAGTACGAAACTTTCAGAATGGCATAAGGTGAGTCCGTGATGGATATGCAGAAATGTTTCACACACATCGTAAACCATCTCAAAGGACTTGGTAAGATCTTCGTTGTGGAAGAAGTCAATGTGAAGGTGCTGAAATCATTGAGCAGAAAATGACAACCAACTGTCACAGCAATCACTGAATCAAAGAACCTAGCCTTGATGACAAAGTATGAAATGGATATGTCCCGTATTGCTGATGAGGAACAAAAAGATAAGAAAGCCAAAGGTCTAGCACTCAAGATGGAAGACACAGCTAGTGAGAGCGATGCATCAAGCTGTGGTAGTGAATCTGAACAGGAAAATATGAATCTCATGGTAAGAAAATTCAAAAAGTTCATGAAGAGGAACAATGATAAAAGGAGATTCAACAATTCCAGAAAAGGCTTCAAGAGGAATGAAAGTTCATCTTCAAAGGTCACTTGTTATGAGTGTGGAAAAATGGGTCACTACAAATCGGAGTGCCCCAACATGAAGAAAAGTAACAACAGTGAGCCTAGAAGAGTAGAACATGAAGAAAGACCCAAGAAGGACAGATTTTGCAAGAAAAAGGCATACATAGCTTGGGAAGAGAATGATTCCTTAACCTCTTGTGAAAGTGATAATGAAGAAGCAAATTTGTGTCTCATGGCTAATCCAACATCCGATGATGAGGTAAGTGATTCCAATTCATCTACTTTTGACTATGATGAGCTGCAAACTGCTTTTTGTGAACTTTACAAGGAAGCCGAAAAACTAGGCAAGTTGAACAAGGTTTTGAAAAACAAAATTACTGATTTGGAAAATGATATTTCTGTTTTGAAAACTGATGTTCAAAGTTTGAAAAAGGAAAATGATATCTTGAAACTACCCTGTTCAAAGTGTAAGTCTTTTGATGTCTCCTTGAAAAAGAATAACATGAAGTTCTTTGCATTTAGACAAACTAGCAAAAACAGAACTTTCTCATGTAGTTATTGTATGAAACCTGGACATAACTCCTATAATTGCATGATTAGAAAGGAAGGAATAAATAGTGGATTGTTTAAATGGATTAGAAAAGATAGTCACAGCTCTAACACCAATGGACCCAACAAAACTTGGGTACCAAAAACAAAGTGATATCTTTTTCTGTGTAGGTATGCTTGAGAGCCAAACACTCAACTTGGTATTTGGATAGCGGCTGCTCAAGACATATGACAGGCGACAAGAGTAATTTTATCTCCTACAAATCAAAAGAATCCGGTTCAGTAGTGTATGGAGATAACAACAAAGGGAAAATACTGGGTATAGGTGCAGTTGGAGACAAATCTAACACTGTGATTGAAGATGTACTGCTTGTGGAAGGTTTGAAATTCAATCTTCTGATTATTAGCCAACTATGCGACAAAGGTTATCAAGTATCATTCGATAATGGTTGCTGCAAGATCAGTAGCAGTGATTCGAGTGAGGTATTAATGGTCGGTAAGAGACATGGTGAAGACAGCAACAACAAACCACAATTACAGCAAGATACACCAACCAATTCTCATGACCTGCCAAGAGAATGGAAGAAACCAAGAGACTTATCTCTTGACAACATCATTGGTGACATCCATAAGGGAGTATCCACTAGATCCTCCCATAATATGTTCTGTGATGATTATGCGTTTGTATCTCAATTTGAACCCTCTTGTGTTGATGATGCTAAATGATGAATTTTGGATGAATGTTATGCATCAGGAGTTAAATCAATTTAAAAGGAATGACGTTTGGGAGTTAGTACCTTTTAATAGAGATATAAATCTAATTGGAACAAAATGGGTGTTTAAGAATAAGCTAGATGAAAATGGAATAGTGGTTAGGAATAAGGCAAGATTAGTAGCTAAGGGATATAATCAACAAGAAGGAATAGACTTTGATGAAAAATATGCCCCAGTTGCTAGATTAGAAGCTGTAAGAGTCTTACTTGCTTTTGCCTACATTCATGATTTTAAGTTGTTTCAGATGGATGTTAAAAGTGCGTTCTTAAATGGCTACATCAATGAAGAAGTCTTTGTTTCACAACCTCCTGGTTTCACTGACTTCAGTTACCCTGAACATGTGTACAAGCTAAAGAAGGCCCTCTATGGTCTGAAGCAAGCCCCCAGACAATGGTATGAAAGGTTAAGTAAGTTTCTTTTGTCAAAAGGGTTCAATAGAGGTAATGTTGACAAAACTCTTTTCATTAGGAGAAAGTCTAACAGTATTTTATTGGTCCAAGTGTATGTTGATGATATCATTTTTGGATCAACTAATCAATCTCTGTGTGAAGAATTTGTGGAAAGCATGCAGGGAGAGTTTGACATGTCTATGATGGGAGAACTCAAATTCTTCCTAGGACTGCAAGTCAAGCAACTGAAAGAAGGAACCTTTATACATCAAGCAAAGTACACTAAAGAGTTGTTAAAGAAATTCGACATGGAGAGTTGTAAGATCTCTAATATACCTATGTCAACTAATCTCTTTTTAGATAATGATGCTACAGGACTAGAAGTGGACCAAACAAAGTACAGAGGGATCATTGGATCACTCTTGTATCTCACAGCAAGCAGACCGGATATAATGTTTAGTGTTTGTGTTTGTGCGCGATTTCAATCTGCACCAAAACAATCACACATGACTGCTGTGAAGAAAATTCTGAAGTACCTCAAAGGAACAACGAACTGTGGTTTGTGGTATCCCAAAGGTACGTCCCCTACTCTAGTCGGTTTTAGTGATTCAGATTTTGCAGGTTGCAAAATAGATAGAAAGAGCACGAGTGGTGTATGTCACTTGTTTGGAGAAAGCTTAGTCTCATGGTACAGCAAGAAACAAGCATGTGTTGCTCTATCAACAACAGAACAGAGTATGTTGCCGCAGTGTGACAATACAAGTGCAATCAGTATCACAAAGAACCTGGTTTTGCACTCAAGAACAAAGCATATTGAGGTGCGTCATCATTTCATAAGAGATCATGTTGAGAAAGGTGACTGTGAAATGGAGTTCATTGAAACGGAGAACCAACTCGCGGATATCTTCACAAAGCCCCTACCGAAGGAGAGATTCTTCAAACTTAGAACCAATCTTGGTATACTAAGTGAGGAACACCTCTCATGAATTCTCTAAGTATGGTAAGTTGGATCATTCATGGTGCCCCAACAAGGTATGAGTTCATTACATTACATAGTCATGACCAATTCTATTTCAAAACATGTAAAATCAAGTGTTTTCAATGTTTCTGATATAGATAATCGATTACCATTGCATTTCAATCGATTACCTAGCTTGATTTCAAAGTTTTTGGTGAATTACTCTCTGGAGTAATCGAATACCCCACCTGGTAATCGATTACCACGATTTCAAAAATGGGTTTTCCAGTTTGTGAGCCACTGGAGTAATCGATTACCTTGGCTGGTTAATCGATTACCATGTCCCCTGTTTTCAAAACTGTTTTGGTTACTCACTGGAGTAATCGATTACCACGTAAGGGTAATCGATTACCTTCGCTGCTGAAAGGGTTTTTCAAGTGTTTTTCATGGATTTGGGCCTAATCGATTACAATTTCTTAGAGTCCAATACTTTGTTCATTGAATCTAACCTCAATTGTTTAGTTTTTATAAGTGATTTTCAGGTTTTGGGTTTCATTCTACACATCACACAAACCCTAAAAATCTCTTTCTCTGTCTAACCCTATAACCCCCTTTTCATCTTCTTCATCTTCTCCACCACCACCATCAATGGAAGAGCAAGGACGAGGCAAGCGGATCAAGCACGTGGGTCACAAGCCTAAGCCAAGAGTTTCGCCCCGATCAAAGAAGGGTGAATCCTCCTCCAAGAGGAAAGAACCCACATCTCCTGGAGAAACCGTGACACGCCCAATCAATCCGTGGTTCACCTCTACTACACAAGAATCACGTTTCTATGGAGATTTCGCAAACAAGGAACTCGTTCCAGCGAAGATTTTGGACCTCCGATGGCTGGATGCACAAGGGTTCACATTTCACTCTTTGCTCCGAGATCAGAATCTTGAGAAGTTCGTTGGTCTAAAGGGTCACATATACCCCGATCTAGTGAGAGTTTTCTACTCCAACCTCCGACCACACCAAGCCACCGGAATGGTAATCTCCGAGGTAAAGGGCAAACCTATGATTTTGACTCATGACATATTTTTCCGTTTTGCTGGATTTAAAGATGAAGGTATACGTCCTACGATTGAGCACTTGCACGCACAAGGAATCGAACTTCACAAAGATTCTTTCTTTATGAGCCTACTCAAAAATCCCGAGGCATGGGAAGCGGAAAAGGCTGCAAGAAAGGAGCGTGGGAAGAAGATCACCTACAACACCGGCGGGCTGAACGCCGACGATCGTCTTCTTCACTATACAATCTGCTGGATCCTAGCTGCAAGAGGAGCCAATCACGCTCAGATCAATGAGGAGGATATGGTGATAATGACAGCATTGAAAAATGGCATTCAAATCGACTGGGCACATGTTGTGATGGACAACATGCTCAAGACGAGAAGACTATTTGACAACAAATGCCCCTATTCTCTATTTATTTCATGTTTGCTTGAGCATTTTCAGGTTGATATTACAAATGAAAGCTGAGACCTGGTGAAAGACATTCACATCATTGGAGACAAAGCGTTAAAGATGATGCGATTGACAAAAACTGATGCTGGATGGGTGCCAAGGGAAGAAACACCACAACCGATCCACCTTCTGATGATGATGATTCGGCGGCTGGGGAGTACATCCCTAAATCCCGTTTTGAATCAATTGTCATTGATAGAATGGATGAGCTGGAAGCCACAACTGCCAAAAGATTGGATGACATGGAAGCTGCAAACAATGCTCGCTTCTTGGATCTCAAGGAGCTGCTGGAGTCTTTCATACTCGCTTTGATGCACTCTAGTATTCCCTTCTTATCACTTCTCTCTCTCTTTTGCTTCTTGATATACCAAATAGGGGGAGAATGAATGAATGTATAGTTTATCCTAGATAGGGGGAGTAGAGTAGAGTAGCTAATATTAAGTAGTATTGAGTAGCTTTTGGTAGCATTGGGTTTTGCGCTTTATGGTTTAACTATTATTTCTGTTATTTTCGTTTGCTTTGAACAATTTACCTTTTGGATATTTGAACTTGAACAATTCGATATGGTTGTAATAGTTTCACGTTATGGTTTATATTCTGATTTTGTTTTTAATTCTTCTGGTCTTGATATATGATTGTGAATTGAATCATGTCTTATATTTTTGAATGGATAATTTTACTTGATGATTGATAGTATAATGCTCTGTTTAAGATAGATTGTACTGTGAATCTGCAATGTATATACTGCATATTTGGATATCTCTAACAGTTGCAGGATTCTTAGAAGATCAACACACATCCTAAACCTCTAGGAAAACCTTGGTTGAGATTTGGTACATCAAAACCAAAAAGGGGGAGATTGTTGGACTTAAAGCTTGAAGATGCTTTGGAGTCTCTCTTGGTGTTTTGCTTTTGATGCTATGTAATTTTGGTTTTCTTAGATGAAATGTAATTAGGAGTTTCCTATGTATTGATTGTTTAGTTTAGGCATGTATGTGGTTGTTCTTTGTGTGAATGCACTGGAGAGCTTGGCAATCTTGTGTGATTTCTCATGTGTCAAATGTATGATTTCCCTCTCTAAAATATTTTGAAAATGTCTTTGGTAACCAATTGAGGTAATAGATTACCAACAGTAGGTAGTTAACTACCAACAGCAGGTAATCAACTACCAACAGTAGGTAACAGAGTGTGGGAATTCATTTGTCACTGGAGTAATCGATTACCCCCTCGGGTTAATCGATTACCATGACTAAAAATCACCTTGGAAACCATTGCTCACTGGTTTAATCGATTAACAGCTTCTGGCAGTCGATTACCCCTATCAGAAAATCATTAAGTTGCCCAAATTGCGTTTTTAATTGAACATATAAATTCTCTTTTCTCAAAAATTAACATAAGATCTTGGAATATAAGTTTTAGAAAAGTTCATACACTTTCAAATTCTCTCTAAACTGAGTTCATCATCTTTTCCAAGAAACCCATAAAGAACTTTAAGAGTTCATCAAGTTTTCATAAAGAAAGGGCAAAACTTGATCTTTTCTCTGACTGAGTGGTATTCATAGTGTTTTCTTTTGTGATCAGATCTACACTCCAGGTGTTTTCTAAACTGATCTTTTGTTTACCTTTTGGTTTCTGGGTTGTTACTCTAGGAGAGAGGTCTCTCTGGATAGAGTAAAGGTCCTTGAGAAGTGTTTTCTCAAAGGTTTGATCTTGGGTGTTCCAAGGTCAGGGAAGAACTGTTCTTTGGGTTAAAGGACAGGTTTTTGGGTGTTTTGATTTCGTTTTTGTGTTGCTTGTTGCAGAGTGAATGTAAAAGAACACAAAAGGGATCATTTGATAGTGGAAAAACGATCGCAACAGTTGTTGGGTTGGGACTGGATGTAGGCAGTGGGCCGAACCAGTATAAATCACTGTGCACTCTTCTTCTTCCTTCTTCTCTTTACCGTTTACCATACATTGCTGTTATCATGGTTTATCTTCTGCAATTTGTTCGGTAATTGACTTGGTAATTAACTCGGTAATTGACTCAGTAATCAACTAAAACTGGAACAATTAGATACTGATATTGATTACGCTGTATATTGATTACTAACGTGTTTCTAAGTATTCCTTTTTGGTATTTCCGCTATGTATCTTTGATATTTCTCGCTTATCTGTCTCAACTATTGATAGGTAATCAAGAATAGTTTTGTTTGAATTAAAAGGAATTAGAAACTCGCGAAAATTGGGCTATAGTGGAACTAGAATCTATTCACCCCCCTCTAGATTCACACATAGGGACCAACAGATTGTATATAGGAGTTTAAAATGTATTGATTGTTTTAGCTTAGGCTTTGAGTGTGGTTTTTATTCAATCGTTCCATAGAAACTTTGGTTTTATACTTGTGATTTGAGCTAGAGAAGCTTTGGAACCCCATTTTGTTTGAAAGGAATCAAAAACTTTAGTTTTAAAAGGTTTTTAAGCTGAAGTAATCGATTACCACTAGCTGTAATCGATTACCAACAGTTTCAGAAAACAGGGGTATCCAAACTGCTCTGGAGTAATCGATTACCACTCCATAGTAATCGATTACTTCGTGCTTGAAGGAACAAGGAAGACAAATTTCTCTGGAGTAATCGATTACCACTATCCAGTAATCGATTACCACACCTGAATTCATCTCAAAAGTTTTTGAAACTGCTTTAAATTGAAACCTCTTTGAATTATTTCAGAGAGAGAGATCTTTTTGAGTTTTCAAAGAAAGAAAGGAAGAGCAAAACACTAGTTTCTACAAGAAATCTCTTCAAAGATTCAAAGATTTCTCTTGAGATGAAAGCTGTGTGAAAAGATTGAATTGTGTGGATGATTTTGTTGATCAGTGCTTACACACCAGGTGTAATTCTATCTGATCTTTATTTCTTTGTAATCTTTTGGTTTTAACTCTAAAGAGAAAGGTATTCTCTTGAAAGAGTTGATGAGTTTTTGAGAGAGGTACTCTCAAAGGTTGATTCTTGAAGGGATTAAGGATCAATATATGTTCTTAGGTGAAGAACATATGAGTTTTGAGTATTTGATTTATTTTTGTGTTTGTGCAGTGTGATTGTATTGAACACAAAATCATTATAGTGGAAAACCGATCGCAACAGATTGTTGGGTTGAGACTGGATGTAGGCCGAAAGCCGAACCAGTATAAATCTCTGTCTAAACTCTCTTCTCTATCTTATCTCTTTTAATTCTTTGTTTTCTTGCTTTACAATTTTCCTTTGTTTTTCACTGTTTATATCTCTGGTACGTTTTGTAATTCAAGATAAAATTGAATCGGGAAAAAGTGAGAAAAAATTAAGTTGTGAAGGGAACTTGAATCTATTCACCCCCCTCTAGATTCATATATAGACCAACACTTGCCCACCTCAAAATTATTCAAGCTCAGCTCGTCTGTATTTGAATGGTTACTGGGGCCAAACATAATAAGTGGTTACTAGGATTGAGCGCAACTCGCCCACCTCAAAATTATCAACTAAGCATGAATTTAATACATCCGTAATGGTTATTTGGGCTGAGCACAACTCTCCCACTTTAAAATTTTCTACTCGGCACTTCAACTCGTTTATAATTGGGTGATTACCGGGGTTGAGTATAGCTCATCCACTTCAAAATTATTCACTCGACACACAAGCTTAACTCTTCCATAATCGGGTGGTTATTAGGGTCGAGTACAATTTTCCTACCTCAAAATTATTCTCATAGTACAAGTTCAACTCGTTCACAGGTAGGTGGTTATTAGGGGGAATTATTTACTCGACACGACCTCAATTCATCTATACCTGAGTGGTTAGTAGGACCTAGCCTAGCTTGCTCACCTCAAAATTATCAACTCTATATGAACTCAACTTGTCCATAATTTTAATAAGAGGTTCTCACTCAGACACACCATTTCCTTTCTTTTCTCTTAGTATTTGTCTCAATCGTAATATTTTAATAAGTATTTGCCATCACTAACTTCTTTTTATCTTTCCATCGGTTAAATTGAATTGAATCTCATTCTAAAGATTATTAGGAAAGTTTTCACTTTATGAAATAAATTATATTTTTTTTGTAATCCTCACTACATAATAGAGTTTCATAAACGTGGTTTGCCTCACGTTTATTTACTCTTGTTCTTGCATCCCAATAATAAATATCCATTTCCAGGTAATATTGACCATATTATATCAGGAGAGATACTGTAACACAAAGAAGACCCTTAATTATATAAATTACCGCAAAACCATATGGTTCACTGTCCATGTGGAATTTTACAATGAGGATCTCCATGTATGAACGAAGGAAAGTATAGTTATTTCTATCCCAACAAGTTTTAGCCCCACACTCTTCTAGACGCAAATAACTACCTAGTTTATTGTGTAAAAATAATTTCAAAGAATAGGATTACAAATGATAACAGAAATATTGTGGCTTATAATGTAAATTTACTTAGGAAATATCAAGCACACATCAATGTTGAATGGTATAATCAAAGTAACTCTGTTAGATATTTATTCAAGTATATAAATAAAGGATATAACAGGGTCATTGTTGTTATAGTTCACAATGAGAAAAATGCAACTTTGGATAGTTCAACAAAACAATGATGAAATAAAAGAATATCTAGGCTACAAGTACAATTAATCTATAATAAATAATTTTGATAAATTTATATATTTTGATGATTTTTTATTTTTAAAATAAGTATATTTCTCCCCGTGAAGCTACTTGGAGGATATTTGCTTTCCTAATTCACGGGAGAAAACCTGTCGTTGAAAGATTGCATTTCCACATGCTAGGGTAGCATGCTGTTTTTTTTTTTTTAACCAAGACCATGAAGGAATTGATGATGTATTATCCAAATCAAGCATATATAAATCAATATTTACTTCTTGGATGGATACGTGTAAGAGCTTTGCTAGAGCAAGAGATCTTAGTTATGCTGAATTTGTTTCTAAGTTTGTCTATGTTAGGAAAAAAAGATGTTGGAAATCTAGGAAGAAAGGTTACACAATTAGCAGGCTTATATGGGTTTCACCAACAAGTGAATTATTGTGCACGTTTTCATGTTCTAATTGAACACTTTCCTTTTTTTATTATTGTCAAAGATATTATAAAAGAAAAAGATTTTTCGATCAAAAGTATTATTAAGGGTGATTCTGACTGCTTACAAGTGGGCAACCTCTTTTGAAAATCTTGGTTCAGTATCCTACATTTAGAGATGTATGGTTTACCACAGAGTTTTTACAAGATGATAGGGACTACATCGAAGTTAAGAAGTAAAGGACAGGGGCATATAGTATTATCTGAGAAAGCTATTAGTTTTAATGCTTTTAACAGGTAGTATGAACAAACCTGTAGAAGTTGGGCAATAAACTTGGCTTTGGTTAGCTGATGAAATTGAATATTGTCTAAGAAAATCAATTAAGCATGTTAGTTAATCATATTATATTCTAATATTTGTGCTTATGAATAATAATAATAATAATAATAATAATCCAACAAAATATTATTTTTCTATTGAACCAAAAAATTTAACATTGTAAGAAATTAAAAAATAACTTCAAGCCAATTGAAAGACACTCAGAGAATATCCTTCACCAACCTCCCCTAAGGGGACTTGCCAAACTAATTAGGCAATGCACTAACATTATAAGAACTCAACTATAATACTAATGAGTTAAAATAAGAATTTCTACATATTTTCTCTAAGTTGACAGGTAATTTGCATAACCATAACTTATCCTTATATCTCATCGGTTGTTATCTTATACACTAATTGTAGTGTGTGTTGAAATGAATAGTTTATTTGAAATTTTTAAAAGTGATACTAGATAAGATAAATGATATGTTTCTCTACATCAAGAAAGTTTCACAGTAGGGATTTACTTTTTACAGATCTCTCAGTTCTTTTTAGCTAGGAAATTTAATACTTGATTAACCATGTTTTTTTTTTTCACATTAGACATTGCTATTATTACTCCTAAAATGCCATCGCAACATTGCAAATTTACGTAAATTAATTTACAACAAAATTATCTAGGCAGTGAATAAGCAAGAAGGTGGAATGTTTTTCCCACATAGATATGGATGCATAGGGAAAACATTCATTTGAAGAACACAACCAACTTTGTTAAGGATAGATAAGAAAATTGTTCTTACGGTTGCTTCTAGTGCCATTGCTCCCCTAACGTAGAACTTTACGCTCTAAATTCAAGATCCTTTGCCAACTTTTAAAGATTCAATATGTAATATAGTATCTTGCCCCACAAGAGGCCCATAATGATACGTTACATGGTATCCCTGAAATGGTCATTTAAGGTAGGATATTTGATTGGGAGAAGCCTTATAGAAAGTAAATTTGACACACGCGTCAAACGTGCGTCAAATAATACCAAAGTCTACCTACTACTTTGCAGTAATAGTGGACTCGGATCGTTTATGTACGAATTACTTTATTATTTCCCTATAGCCGAAATTTTAAATGCAATTTTTTGGGGGTTTTTGTGTAGAGGGAAAATTAAAGGCAATTCAATAATAAAAATTAACCAATGACAATAATTAAATAATAATTAAAAAGTAATTAATAAAAGGCACAAATCCGATCTCTGTCAGATCCCAATTTCCCTCATTGGTTCAACAAAATAAAGGCACTCATCTATGCAGTGCATTGGAACCGAGATCTCTGCATGCCAACACTGAACTAACGCTCTAAGATCTTAGAGAATTATCATAGAATACTTGGTGGCCTTTAAACTCACACGATCGTATGAGAGCACACAACTTGGTTTCGAATCATATAATTAGTTCTCTGCATTCATTATCAATCAACAACGATAGAATCATCAATCTCAATCCAAAATATCAATCAATATAATGAAATCAAAATTATAGAATCTAAAACGAGTACTCATGGAATTGAAAACGGAGAACCTAAGGAAATTAGGGATCCTAATAAGATCGAATTGGTTGATGAAATTAGTTACGCATAATTGAAATTAGACTAAGCATAAATCAGAATTGCATAACAGGAAAATTAAATTGCAAGAAGGAGAGGAAAAACGAGAATTGGAATGACAAACCTGAAAACCCTAACAGAGCGACTTGAAAGGAAAAGAGTAATGCTGAAAATTGAAATTGATTGAAAGGTAAAAAGAAGTGTGTTACAATTTTTTGAATTGGGGTATTTATAATAAGTGAGTCATGTGCTAGTCACATGAATTTAAGTGACTCAGGGTGCAGGGTTCAAAGCCCACTTAATGCAAACATTTAAATGGTCCAATTACATGATTTGAAATGGGCCTACACTAATTCTTCACGCTGGAATTCCTACATCAGTTTCGTGCGTCACTTTCAAGGCAATTTTCACCCCAGATGCGGCCCGAATTGGCTCTTTATGTATTCATAGCTTTTGTAGCTTTTTCATTCCTCTTTAATTTGACATAAAACGGAGCTCAAAAAAAGTTTTGTAGTGAGAGTTATGCCTTTTTTAGTGAACCTTGTCAAAACTAGAAATTTTAGCGAATTAGAACAAAGATAAGCATGAACCCAAACTCATAAATGTACTAAATCATGCTAATTGACCATTAATAATGTTTTAATATGATGTATTAAATGTAGAGAAATTGATCAAAATAATGACTCATCAAATTCTCCCACACTTATCCTTTTGCACTCCTAGGCAAAACTAAGTCCTAATGAAAATGTTAAATTGGATGCAAAATTTCATCTGGTCTAAGTTATTTCATACTCTCTGTTGGACTTGAAGGTGAAGAAGTCGTCTCTTGTTTTTTTAGTTTTGATCTACTTGTACTCTTGAATTTAATGATAGATTGTAAATAAGAGCTTAATTGTATTGATTGTTATAGAATAGGCTTTGAGTGTGGTTTTTATTCAATTTCACTTCACAGAGAAGTTGAATCTAATATGAGAATCAAGCTAGAGCAAGTTTGGGAACCCTAACTTTGATTTGACAAGTTGAGAACTGTTTTTTTAAATGATTTTAGCTGAAGCAATCGATTACCATATATCAGTAATCGACTACCAACAGTTTGAGAAATCAAGGAATCCTAAACCTCTTTGGAGTAATCGATTACCACATCCTAGTAATCGATTACCTCGTGCCTGAGATAACAGAGGAACCTAAAACTCTCTGGAGTAATTGATTACCACATTCTAGTAATCGATTACCCACACCAGAACTCTTCTAAAAAATGTTTTTAAATTGCTTTAAATTGAAACCTCTTAGAATTCATTCAAAAAAAAAAAAAAGGGAAATCTTTGAGTTTTTTTTCAAGAAGAAAGGAAGAGCGAAAAACTGAGTTTACAAAGAACACAAGTTCTAAGAGTTCTCTTCAAGATTTCAAAAGATTTTCTCTAGAGATGAAGAGTGTGTGAATGATTGAATACTTGGTTATAAACTTGATCAGATCATACACATCAGGTATAATCTTTACTGATCTTTATCTTGTTTTTGTATTTGTTTTTGTTCAAATTCTTTAAGAGAAAGTTGTTATCTAGAAGAAGAGTTAAGGAATTTGAGAGAGGTGCTCTCAAAGGTGATTCTTGAAGGATTCAAGAATTAGAGAGATATGTTCTTAGGAGAAGAACATGTATTTTGGTTATTTTGATTTTGTTTGTGTTTGTGCAGTGTGTTTGTATTAGACACAAGAAATCATTATAGTGGAAACCGATCGCAACAGTTGTTGGGTTGGGACTGGACGTAGGCCGAACGCCGAACCAGGATAAATCTTTGTCCAAACTTTCTCTCTACCTTATCTCTTATCTTTACCTGAATCTATTACTTTACAATTGCTTTTACTGATTCATTCTAAAAGAGTTTTGAAAAGGTGTGTCAATTTCTTTCTATGTTCGTTGCTACCTCTCTGAATTGTTATTCTTAACATAGATAAAACTGAATTGGGAAAGAAATTAACAAAGGCTAAAATTGAACATCGGGAACTTGAATCTATTCACCCCCCTCTAGATTCAACACAGGGACCAACAATTGGCATCAGAGCTTAAACTAGTAAATCAATCTAGTAATCCTACATAGTTCCCTGTGATGACTTGTAATCTTTTACCCTTCGCTGAAGGAGCTTCTATAAATAGACTTCCATTGTTCTGCGGTGATAACTATCCATTCTGGAAAGTTCGCATGAAAATCTTTATGGAATCTATTCACAAAAGCATTTGGCAGGCTGTGGTAAATGAGTACAGAGTTCCAATGAAAATAGAAAATGGGAATGAAATAGAAAAATCATTTGAGGATTGGGATATAGATGAGATTAAGAGGGCTAAAAACGATGCTAAGGCTTTAAACATTATACATTCTGCCCTGAATTCTGATGAGTTTTTTAGAATTTCTGCCTGTACTACAGCAAAAGAGGCATGGGAGCTCATCATGGTAACACATGAAGGTACTGCTGAAGTCAGGAGAGCCAGAAAGAATACACTCATTCAAGAATATGAAACATTCAGAATGTCCCAAGGAGAATCAATAATGGAAATGCAGAAGAGATTCACACACATCATCAACCATCTCAAAGGACTTGGCAAGAACTTCATTGAAGAAGAAGTGAATGTCAAGATTCTGAAATCTCTGAATAGAAAGTGGAAACCTACTGTGACAGCCATATAACTGAATCAAAGAACCTTGCTGCTATTACCAGTGTTGAACTGTTTGGCAAACTTAGAGAGTATGAGATGGATATGACTCGCATGGCAGATGAGGAACAGAAGGACAAAAGAGCCAAAGGAATTGCTCTCAAGATGGAGCATACTGAAACAGAATCTGAATCCTCTAAAGACGGAAATGACTCACAGGAAGATCAAGTGAATTTGATGGTGAAGAAGTTCAGAAAATTCATGAAGAACAATTCTAAAAAGAAATTTGGTCAACCAAGAAAAGGAGTCAAAAAGCAAGACAACACTTCAGTCAAAGTAACATGCTATGAATGTGGGAAGATTGGGCACTATAGATCAGATTGTCCAAGTCTGAAAAGAAGCAACAACACTGAAGTAAGAAAATCTGAAAGTGAAAGAAATTTCAGAAAAGAAAAGAAGAAAAAAAAAACCTTCATAGCTTGGGATGAAGGCTACACCTCCTCAACATCTGAAAGTGAAAATGAGGAAGCAAACTTGTGCCTGATGGTCAAATCATCCAGTGAGGTAAGTGATACAAACTCTACCATGGATGAGTATGATGAACTACATTCTGCTTTTTGTGAGCTTTACAATCAAGCTGAAACATTTGAAAAAGAAAACATAGTTTTAAAAAAGCAAATATCCTTGTTAAACCAGAAAGTATGCGATTTAGAAAATGATATTTCAAAACTAAGAAAGGAACACAACACCCCTATAAATTGTGTTCACATAAGAAGGCATGATAACATGAAATCTGGAAACTCTAAGCATGTTAACCTCACTTGTACCTACTGCATGAAAACAGGACATAAATCTTTTAATTGCATGATTAGAAAGAAAGGAATTTCCAGTGGTAAGTATAGATGGGTTAAGAAAGAAAACTGTAGCACTAACTTGCATGGACCCAAGAGAAGCTGGGTACCAATATAAGTCCTTTTTCTCTCTTGCGCAAAAGCCTAAACAAATGAAACTCAATATGGTACTTAGACAAAGGGTCGTTCAAGGTATATGACAGGTGATAGAAGGAATCTTAGCACCTTCACACCAAGAGAAACTGGATCAGTTGTATATGGAGACAACAACAAAGGAAAAATACTAGGCTATGGTACAGTTGGATACAAAGCTAATACAGTGATAGAGGATGTATTACTAGTTGATGGATTGAAGTTCAACTTGCTGAGTATTAGTCAAATGTGTGACAAGAACTACAGAATTGCATTTGATGATGAGCATTGTCTTATCAGCAACAAAGACTCAGATGAACTTCTCATGGTTGACAAAAGGTCAAACAACATCTACATATTGGAAGTAGATCACTCATCCCCTTACTCTACATGCTTAACTTCTAATGATAATTTGTCTTGGCTATGGCACAGGAGAATAACACATATTGACATATTACATTTGAATAAACTTGTATCTAAAGAGCTAGTTTTTGGTCTACCTAAATTGAAGTTTCCCAAAGAAGGACTTTGTGAGGCTTGTCAAAAGTCCAAGCAGGCAAAAACATCTTTCAAAAATATTAAACATGTTTCTACATCTCAGTCGCTTGAACTCTTGCATTTAGACTTATTTGGTCCATCTAGGATAGCTAGTTTCGGTGGAAATCTGTATGGGCTAGTCATTGTAGATGACTACTCAAGATTTACTTGGGTTTTGTTTATCAAGAAAAAGGATTAAGCCTTTGGAGTTTTTAAGATACTTGCCAAGAAAATTCAAAACAAAAAGTATTTGAAAATCAAAGCTTTGAGAAGTGACAATGGTATTGAATTTAAAAATAGTTATTTTGAAAACTTTTGTGAAAAACATGAGATATCACACTGCTTTTCAGCTTCTAGAACTCCTCAGCTTCTAGAACTCCTCAGCAAAATAGAGTAGTGGAGAGGAAAAACAGGTCACTTATAGAACTAGGGAGAACTATGCTGAATGAGCACAAGATGCCTAAACATTTTTGGGCTGATGTTGTGAATACTGCATGTTATGTTTTCAACAGAGTTTCTATAAGACCCATCTTGTTGAAAACCCCTTCTGAGCTTTTCAACGGCAGAAAACCAAATATTTCTTACTTTAAAGTTTTTGGATGCAAATGCTATGTTTTAAACAATGGCAAGGACCCTATTGGAAAATTTGATACAAAGGCTGATGAAGCCATTTTCATTGGTTATTCAAATACAAGTAAAGCATATAGGATCTTTAACAAAAGAACACTGTGCATTGAAGAATCTATCCATATTAGATTTGATGAAACTAACACTTTCCAAACGGAAAGCTTGCTACGTAATGATGATGAAACAGGTGAAAAAAGCATAGAAATTGATCATATGCATCAGCAAAATCAAACAACCCCAATGTCTGATCAAGCAAAAGAATGGAAGACACTTAGGAACCTATCACTTGACAATGTCATTGGTGACATTCACAAGGGGGTAACTACTAGATCCTCACAGAATCTATTTTGCTATAATACTGTTTTTGTATCACAAGTTGAACCCTCCAGCATAGAAGAGGCCTTGAGCAATGAATTTTGGATCATGGCTATGCAAGAGGAACTTAACCAGTTCAGAAGAAATGAAGTATGGGAACTTGTTCCAGACAAAGGCAACATGAATATAATTAGCACAAAATGGGTATTCAAGAATAAACTGAGTGAAGATGGAGTTGTGGTAAGAAACAAAGCAAGACTTGTGGCAAAAGGCTACAATCAACAAGAAGGAAATGACTTTGAGGAAACCTTTGCCCCTGTTGCAAAACTTGAAACAGTAAGACTACTCCTAGCTTATGCATGTATCAACAACTTCAAGTTATTCCAAATGGATGTAAAGAGTGCATTCCTAAATGGATACATAAATGAAGAAGTCTATGTAGCACAACCACCAGGTTTCACAGACACTACTTGGCCTACACATGTTTACAAACTTCATAAAGCCTTATATGGGTTGAAGCAAACCCCCAGGCAATGGTATGATAGATTGAGTAAATTTCTCATATGAAAAGGATTCCACAGAGGTAAAGTAGATAAGACTCTGTTTATTAAGAACAAGTCTAACTACATTCTATTGGTTCAAGTTTATGTTGATGACATTATCTTTGGATCATCTAATCAACAACTTTGTGAAGAGTTTGTGAGCAGTATGCAGGAAGAATTTGACATGTCCATGATAGGAGAACTAAGCTTCTTTCTAGGACTCCAAGTCAAACAAATGGATGGTGGCACTTTTATTCACCAGGCTAAGTACACTAAAGAATTACTTAGGAAATATGATATGATAAACTGTAAAGTGTCAAATATACCTATTTCTACTAACACTTATCTTGAGATTGATGAAGCAGGTCATGAAGTTGATACTACCTTATACAGAGGTGTTATAGGATCTCTACTTTATCTTACAGCTAGTAGACCTGATATTATGTATGCTGTATGTTTATGTGCTAGATTTCAATCTACACCTAAGCAATCTCATTGGCTAATAGTAAAGAAGATTCTTAAATACCTAAAAGGGACTATAAATTGTGGCTTGTGGTATCCAAAAGGAACCTCACCATTACTTGTTGGTTTCAGTGACTCTGATTTTGCAGGTAGCAAAACAGATAGGAAGAGCACTAGTGGCACATGTCACATTTTTGGAGAATGTTTAATATCTTGGCATAGCAAGAAACAAGCTTGTGTAGCAATCACAATGTGCAGGTTTCTGAATATGTAGTAGAAGTCACAGTGCTCAAGCAATATGGTTGAAGCATCAACTAGAAGATTTCGGGCTAAAGATAGATCATATTCCCTTGAAATGCGACAACATAAGCTTTATAAGTATCACAAGGAATCCTGTATTGCACTCAAGAACAAAACACATTGAAGTCAGACATCATTTTATCAGAGACCACGTCGAAAAAGGAGATTGTGACATCGAATTCATAGATACAGAAAATCAGTTAGCAGACATTTTTACCAAAGCATTACCAAAAGAAAGGTTTTACAAACTTAGATCAAACCTCGGCATTTTGAGTGAGGAACATCTAAACTAAACCCTTCTACTTGATTACAATTATCCATAAAATTGTTTTTGTGAAAACTTTTCCAAGAAAATCTTTTTCTGATAGAAATAATCGATTACCAGCAAAATGTAATCGATTACTTCGAATCAAATTTTTCAATTCTTAGAAAGATTGGCACTGTAGTAGTCGATTACCACGATCCCGTAATCGATTACCACAGAAACCAGGTTATAAAGGTTTTGCAAACCCCTCTGGAGTAATTGATTACCAGAATAGGTCAATCGATTACCACGACCGTTTTTCTTGATTTCCTTCTTCTCTCTATATAAGGAACTGAGATAATCGATTTCCAACTGCTGATAATCTATTACCTCGTTCTTGGACTAATTTCTTGGGCTTTTTTCTCTCTTGTAAGAAGTGCAGGTGAAGCCCTACAAGTTCACTATTCATCTTCTTCCTCCAAAACCCTAAGAAATCACTTTCTCTCTCAGCAACTATGGAAAACCAAGGAAAGGGAAAACGAATCAAAATGAGAGCCAACAGATACACTCAAGAGGAGATAAAAGATAAGAAGAAAGTAGGAGAATCCTGCAAAAGGAAGCAACCTACTTCACCAGCTCAACCAGAAAGAGCTCCAACTCCTCCACCTGAATCTGCTGTCAACCGATGGTTCTCTACCAAAGGACAAGAAACGAGATTCCATCTGGATTTCGCTAAAAAAGGTCTTGTTCCACCAAAGATTCTAGACCTACGATGGCTAGATGACCAGAGTTTTACCTTCCAAACCTACCTGAGGCAACAACATTTGGAGAGATTTGTGGGATTAAAAGGCTTTGTCTACCCAGATTTGGTTCGAGTCTTCTATTCAAATCTCAAACCAAACATGGAACGAATGACTGTAAGTTCTGAAGTTAAGGGTATTAAAATGATTTTAACCTCTGCACATTTTCTTCAAATTGCTGGTATCAGGAAAGAAGGAATCATTTCACATATAAACAAACTCCGAGAGAAAGGATTTGATCTGCAAAAGGACACCTTCTATATGAGCATGCTGAGGAACCCACAGAATTGGTAAGATGAAAAGAATTCAAGGAGATCACAAGGCAAAAAGGTGACATACAACATAGGAGGCCTAAATGCTGATGATAGGCTACTTCATTACACCGTTTGCTGGATCTTAGCCGCAAGAGGAGCAAACCATGCTCAAATCAGTGAAGATGACATGATACTCATGGCAAAGACCAAGAATGGAATTCAAATGGATTGGACGCACATCATAATGGACAATATGCTGAAGACTAGAAGACTTTTTGATAATAAATGTCCATATTCTCTGTTTATTTCTAGACTAATTGAAATTTTTCAGATTGATACAACTGATGAATCCAGAGAATTAGTCAAGGATATCCACATGGTCAGTAAGAGAGCCTTGGAGATGATGAGGCTGATTAAAATTGATGCAGGATGGATCACCAGAGAAGAACAACAACAAGCTAATCCACTAGAAGTTCTAGAAGAAGGAGCACAAAACGAAAATGAAAATGAAGACAATCTAGCATCTGGAGAGTACATTCCAAGATCTCAATTTGAATTCATCATGATTGACAGAATGGACGAATTAGAAGAGACTGTCAACAAAAGGATAGATGATCTAGGAAAATGTCAAGACTTGCACTTCCTAGAGATGAAAGATTTGATGGAGACAATGATGGAAAGACTCAACCAGGATGACACAGATTAATAACTTCAACTCTACCTCTCATAATCTTATTTGATATACCAAATATGGGGAGTAGAAGTGTAGAAGTGTAGTTATTATATGTTTTCATTTATGTTTTCATTTGATATCTTTTGAATGTTATTTGATTATCTTTGAACAATTTGAATCTGTAAATTCTTAAGTATTTTACTTAAAGGGAGCAGATCAAAATTTGAACAATTATGGATTACTGTAATAGCATTAGATTTAATTTCTTTGCAATTGATTACTTAGATGCTATAATATTACTGTTAATTGAAAAGTGATATGAATTGTATATTACTTAAAAGCTGTATGCAAAAGGATACTAACATTTCAGGACACATCAAAGCCTTTTTCATTAGATCCTCGACTACACTATGATTTGGTAGATCAAAACCAAAAAGGGGGAGATTGTTGGACTTGAAGCTGAAGAAGTCGTCTCTTGTTTTTTTAGTTTTGATCTACTTGTACTCTTCAATTTAATGATAGATTGTAAATAGGAGCTTAATTGTATTGATTGTTATAGAATAGGCTTTGAGTGTGATTTCTATTCAATTTCACTTCACAGAGAAGTTGAATCTACTCTGAGAATCAAGCTAGAGCAAGTTTGGGAACCCTAACTTTGATTTGACAAGTTGAGAACTTTTTTTTTAAATGATTTTAGCTGAAGTAATAGATTACCATATATCAGTAATTGACTATCAACAGTTTCAGAAATCAGGGAATCCTAAACCTCTCTGGAGTAATCGATTACCACATCTTAGTAATCGATTAACTCGTGCCTGAGATAATAGAGGAACCTAAAACTCTCTTGAGTAATCGATTACCACAAAATGTTTTTAAATTGCTTTAAATTGAAACCTCTTAGAATTCATTCAAAAAAAAAAAAAAAGGGAAATCTTTGAGTTTTTTTCAAGAAGAAAGGAAGAGCAAAAAACTGAGTTTACAAAGAACACAAGTTCTAAGAGTTCTCTTCAAGATTTCAAAAGATTTTCTCTAGAGATGAAGAGTGTGTGAAGGATTGAATACTTGGTTATAAACTTGATCAGATCATACACATCAGGTGTAATCTTTACTGATATTTATCTTGTTTTTGTATTTGTTTTTGTTCAAACTCTTAAGAGAAAGTTGTTCTCTAGAAGAAGAGTTAAGGAATTTGAGAGAGGTGCTCTCAAAGGTGATTCTTGAAGTATTCAAGAATTAGAGAGATATGTTCTAGGAGAAGAACATGTATTTTGGTTATTTTGATTTTGTTTGTGTTTGTGCAGTGTGTTTATATTAGATGCAAGAAATCATTATTGTGGAAACCAATCGCAACAGTTGTTGGGTTGGGACTGGACGTAGGCCGAACGCCGAACCAGGATAAATCTTTGTCCAAACTTTCTCTCTACCTTATCTCTTATCTTTACCTGAATCTATTGCTTTACAATTGCTTTTACTGATTCATTCTAAAAGAGTTTTGAAAAGGTGTGTCAATTTCTTTCTATATCCGCTGCTACCTCTCTGAATTGTTATTCTTAACATAGATAAAACTGAACTGGGAAAGAAATTGACAAAGGCTAAAATTGAACATCGGGAACTTGAATCTATTCACCCCCCTCTAGATTCAACATAGGGACCAACACTTTCCAAAATAGTAATCAATGCATTAGAACTGAACATAGCGATCAGAGCACAATCAATATAATGATTACATATTATAGTGTTAAACAATTTCTGCTTCAGATAGGACCAATCAGACAGTGAATTAATCATGCATGTCAATTATGAACAATGACATCACCAAAAGTGTATCACTCAAACTCTCAAGTGTATCAGGAAAGTGTTTACTCTCAAACCATTAAGATGAACATTATTTTACCGTAGACTTGCAATCATTCTAGCTCTCTACCACTAACAATCACCGTCATACATGATTTAAGAGGACTTGCAAAGAATGTAATGGGGCCAAGGATAAAGGTTTGATAAATTTGGTCAAGTGACTACTATTTCACAGATATTGAAATCAACATCAACAGATTGCAAATGATATCAAAATTACATAATAAATCTACAAAGTTACTATTTCAACATATGCTTAAGTACTCAACTCATTTTGCACACTTATTCAGATTAAGTTTTTTCTATTTTGCTCTTATTTCTTTTCTTTTTTCAAATATTATTTCCAATTTTTTTCTTTTCTTTCTTTTCAATTTTTTTTAATACCACTTTTGGTATTTATTTTTTTTCATCTGTATTAGACTCAAATAGCAAAATAGCACTAAGATAACATTTACACAAGTGTGCTGGTAAAAAAACAACCAAAATGTATCAGTTTTAAAACTCATACCCAAATCATATTAATTGTAATATTCCACCCCCACACTTATTTTTCTGCACGTCCCGAGCAGTCACCCCTACACTTATTTGCTTCACATAACCAAAAGATGGACAATTACTCAATATCTGTGAAATCAGGACAACATTGTTTTACTCTTAAGGCTTGTAATGCAGGTAGTGAAAGAAAAGATTTCAGGCGCAAAAGGGGCTAGCAAGGGATAAAATGTCAGGTAGGCTATCTGGTCAATTGGGGAAAATAAAAATGAATGCCTCAATCATAATCGTGCACTAAGTGATAAAATGCAGCTTTGAAAAGAATAAAAACAAGTTCTAAAAAATATCATCCACAAATGGCATATATCACACTGAAAGAAAGAGAATGACATGTAGATGAATCCATTCAAAACAGGCCCAAAAACTCACATGTTCAATATTGCCAAATACTTTTCAAAAACAGTACATAAGTCATTCATACAAACTAGTCTTAAAATCTATCAGAGGAATATATCAACACCACAAAATAATCCAAAATTAACTCAGCTCAGATTCCAGTTCAGATTCCCAACATGTAAACCATAATGCAGATGTACTAATAACCAGACCAGAATCAAATGAATGAAATAAAGCATGGAAATCCTAATTACTCTTAATTATAGAAGATACACAGGCAGGAAGTGAAAGAAAACAAAACGGAAAAAAGTAGAAGGAGAAGAGAAAACTCCCTCGACCGCTCAAAACGACAGTGCGTATGCAAGTGTGACAATCTCCTACTCTGTGGGCTGCTCGATAGAGCTCTCATGATAACACTTTAAGTGTTGTCCATTCACCATGAATGTATCCTTGGTACCTACTACAAGATACAAATACCCACCTGGGTCAAATATCACAAAATCATCTACAATAATATGTAAGTCATTCTTTATTAGTGCAAATGATTTAGGGTGTAAGTATGTTTTTGTGCTATAATTAGTGCATGGTGGTGGTGGGAATAAGTTGAATGCCATAATATAATTCTCCATTTATTCATTTTAATCTTGTCATCTAAATTGAACAATTCACATGTTTCACTTACTGTCAAATCAAAGAACATGGAATAATGAACTCTGACATCAATAACACAATTTAAAAGAGAGAGTAAAGAATTAGAGTGTTTCAAGGTAGCATGGTTATTCTCTAATCCATCTATAATGTGTTTAGACATTGGTTCGTCAATAAGTGTAGAAGTTTGCACTTGGCTCTCCATTGTTAACTTCTCTAATGACCAATAAGAATATGTAACATCATGAGAACAAAAGCCATTAGGAATAACTAAGAGGTTCAAATCAGCAAACTCAATGATAGTCCAAGCTTTAATTCCATAAGAATCTAAAGTGAAACATTTAGTGTTGTTCATATTGCAATTATAAAGAGTATCAAATGATAAAGAAATCTTCCCTAGTGATTGCTCTGATTTCCTGGATGCTTCACTCTTTCCACAGTTTGTGCTCCAAGGAAACTTTATGGACAATTCTCCACTAGGTACCAAGACAAGAGGATTTTTGTAAGGAGGAGGGTCACAAACAACTTCACCGTGTGCCTTAAGTTCTTTCTTTTCTGTATAAACATTTTCACATAAAAAGTTGTTATCTTGTATTTCTTCCTTAGGACTCACTCCTACATCACCTATCAAAAGAGAATAAACATGAACAAGGAAGGATTAGTATAAACAATTAAATCATCACATATTTCCTTTTCTTGTTTATTTGTCACTTTTTCTTCCATGTCTTGTTCTTTCAAATCTTGTTCTTGCAACTCTTTCTCTTTAGCTACAACCTCCATGGTAATTATTTTTTCTGGTTGTGCAGTAGGTTCCACCATTTTCTTACCAGACCCCAAAGTAATATCACTCACATTCTTACCATTATCATTCAAATTGGAAATTGCTTGTGAGGGTAGACTGATAGATGCTTGGGGTTGGTTCTGACTAATTGCATTAGATAACTGCCCAATATGAGTTTGGATACTCTGAAGGTTAGCTTCAGTTATCTGTTGAAATTGCAAGTTATTGGTGGCCATCTGCTTGATTAATTCTTCCAAAGAAGGACCACCTTGTGGCTGGGTAGTGGTTGTGTAGGATGTTGTTGAAAAGCTGATATTTGATGGTTGGAATTTTGCTGCCAATTTTGTGTCACATGGAAAGTCGAAGAGTCAAGTGAACTCTGATAAATCTGATCTCTCCATCCAGGATTGTAGAAGCTGGAATATGGGTTGTACTACTCCTGAGGTATGGTATGAAAAAACTCCTGCCTTTGCAAAAGTTGGATCATTGAAACTCCCTTCCTGCTGCAATAGTTCCCTAATAGTCCTATTATCCATGTTAGCTTAAATGAATGTAAATCAGCACCTCTGTAGTTCATCAGATTCAACAATAGCCACAAAGACAACAATATACAACACAAATCAGCATAAACAACACTAACTAACAACACTCATCAGGATATCACTGTCAGTATGCACCAGATGACTAAAATAAACTTCCAAAATAGTATCAAATGATTTTTAAAATTTATAGGGCTGTCGCAGGTCAATTCTAAACCATCCCGGGACCCCAAAAATGTAGTGTAAAATTTTAAAAAATTGAAAAGAGGGTCTAAACGATGAAATTTGGCCTCGATAGGGTGGTAATTCGTGCAAAGCACGAGGTTATACCCAATTCCTAAAAAACTACCACCCTGCAAAATTTCAAAACCAACAGAATTAGTTCAACAATTCAAAAATACCTGTTGTGTCCTGCGGGACCGAAATAATTGCAAAACAGAAAAATCTGGAAGGAATTTCGTAAAACTAATGCAATTTTTCACGCCTTTGGGATGAAAGGTTTGCTCAGAAGGCCAAATTACTTTAGGAAAGTTAATTAGAAAAACCGAATAGATCCAAAAGTCCAAAATTAGATGACCAACCAGCATATAACAAGTCAAACAAGTGCAAAACAGATCATGAAATCAGTATATCGCAGAACTTATTGAATGTAAACTAACCTATCCTAAGTCTAATAATAAAAATAAAAATAAAAATAAATACATATAAATAATGAAAATTAACAAAATAATCCCCGGGAACGACGCCAAATTTGACACACGCACCGAACGTGCGTCAAATAATACCAAAGTCTAGCTACTACTTTGCAGCAATAGTGGACTCGGATCTTTTCCTTACAGATTACTTTGTTATTTCTCTGTAACCGAAATTTCAAATGCAATTTTTTGGGGGTTTTTGTGGAGAGGGAAAATTAAAGGCAATTTAATAGTAATTAATAGATTATTAAAAGGCATCAATCCGATTCCTGTCATATCCCAATTTCCCTCATTGGTTGTTCAACAAAATAAAGGCACTCATCTATGCAGTGGATTGGAACCGAGATCTCTGCATGCCAACACTGAACTAACGCTCTAAAATCTTAGAGAATTATCATCGAATACTTGGTGACCTTTAAACTCACACGATCGCATGAGAGCACACAACTTGGTTTCGAATCATATAATTAGTTCTCTGCATTCATTATCAATCAACAACGATAGAATCAACAATCTCAATCCAAAATATTAATCAATATAATGAAATCAAAATTATAGAATCTAAAACGAGTACTCATGCAATTGAAAACGGAGAATTTAAGGAAATTAGGTATCCTATTGAGATCGAATTGGTTGATGAAATTAGTTACGCATAATTGAAATTAGACTAAGCATAAATCAGAATTGCATAACAGAAAAATTAAATTGCAAGAAGGAGAGGAAAAATGAGAATTGGAATGGCAAACCTGAACAGAGCGACTTGAAAGGAAAAGAGTAATGTTGAAAATTGAAATTGATTGAAAGGTAACAAAAGTGTGTTACAATTTTCTGAATTGGGGTATTTATAGTAAGTGAGTCATGTGCTAGTCACATGACTTTAAGTGACTCAGGGTGTAGGGTTCAAAGCCCACTCAATGCAAACATTTAAATGGTCCAATTACATGATTTGAAATGGGCCTACACTAATTCTTCACGCTGGAATTCGGCATCAGTTTCGTGCATCACTTTCAAGGCAATTTTCACCCCAAATGTGGGCCAAATTGGCTCTTCATGTCTTCATAGCTTTTGTAGTTCTTTCAGTCTTCTTTAATTTGACATAAAACGGAGCTCAAACAGAGTTTTGTAGTGAGATTTATGCCTTTTTTAGTGAACCTTGTCAAAACTGAAAATTTTAGCGAATTAGAACAAAAATAAGCACTTAAGGCCCAAATGAGCCCAAACTCATAAATGCACTAAATCATGCTAATTGACCATTAATAATGTTGTAATATGATGTATTAAATGCAGATAAATTGATCAAAATAATGGCTCATCAAAATTATACTTTGACATGAGCACGACTAGAGTCATAATCAAGTCTAGTTATCAGCTTAAGGCTGATACGCGTCGTATCTACCCTGCCTCGATCGCGAGAACGTGATGCCATCAATATGTTATCTCTCATCCAATATATATATATATATATATATATATATATCCACTCAAAAAAAAATAAGAATCTCTCAATGCCTCACACATTATTTTACTCGGTTGCATACTAACTTGACTGTCAGAGTGTCTTTTGTAGGTACCTCTGATGGTCCCTACGGGTGAATCTAGAGGGGGGTGAATAGATTCTAGTTCCACTATAGCCCAATCTCGCGAGTTTCTAATTCCTTTTAATTCAAACAAAACTATTCTTGATTACCTATCAATAGATGAGACAGATAAACAGGAAATATCAAAGATACACAGCGGAAATACCAAAAGGAATAATCAGAAACACGTTAGTAATCAATATACAACGTAATCAATGTCAGTATCTAACTGTTCCAGTTTTAGTTGATTACCGAGTCAATTACCGAGTTAATTACCGAAAAAATTGCAGAAATTAAACAATGATAACAACAATGTAAGGTAAACGGTAAAGAGTATAAGGAAGAAGAAGAGTGCACAGTGATTTATACTGGTTCGGCCCACTGCCTACATCCAGTCCCAACCCAACAACTGTTGCGATCGGTCTTCCACTATCAAATGATCCCTTTTGTGTTCTTTTACATTCACTCTGCAACAAGCAACATAAAAACGAAATCAAAACACCCAAAAACCTGTCCTTTGACCCAAGGAACAGTTCTTCCCTGACCTTGGCACACCCAAGATCAAACCTTTGAGAAAACACTTCTCAAATATCCTTACTCTATCTAGAGAGACCTCTCTCCTAGAGTAATAACCCAGAAATCAAAATGGGTAAATATTGGTCCCTATATGAATCTAGAGGGGGGTGAATAGATTCAAGTTCCCTTTATCAATTTTACCTTTTCTCACTTTTTCCCGATTCAATTTTATCTTGAATTACAAGAACGTATCAGAGATATAAACAGCGGAAAAATAAGGGAAAATTGTAAAGCAAGAAAACAATGAATTAAAAGAGATAAGATAGAGAAGAGAGTTTAGATAGAGATTTATACTGGTTCGGCTTTCGGCCTACATCCAGTCCCAATCCAACAATCTGTTGCGATCGGTTTTCCACTATAATGATTTTGTGTTCAATACAATCACACTGCACAAACACAAAAACAAATCAAATACTCAAAACTATATGTTCTTCTCCTAAGAACATATCTTGATCCTTGATCCCTTCAAGAATCAACCTTTGAGAGTACCTCTCTCAAAATTCATCAACTCTTCCAAGAGAATACCTTTCTCTTTAGAGTTAAAACCAAAAAGATTACAAAAGATAAAGATCAGATAGGATTACACCTGTTGTGTATGCACTGATCAACAATATCATCCAAACAATTCAATCTTTTCACACAGCTTTCATCTCAAGAGAAATCTTTGAAACTTTGAAGAGATTTCTTGTAAAAACTAGTGTATAGCTCTTCCTTTCTTTCTTTGAAATTCAAAAAGATCTCTCTCTTCAAACAATTCAAAGAGGTTTCAATATAAAGCAGTTTCAAAAACATTTGAGATGAAATTCTGGTGTGGTAATCGATTACAGGATTGTGGTAATCGATTACTCCAGAGAAATTTGCCTTCCCTTGTTCTTTCAAGCACGAAGTAATCGATTATTATGGAGTGGTAATCGATTACTCCAGAGCAGTTTGGATTCCCCTGTTTTCTGAAACTGTTGGTAATTGATTACAGCTCGTGGTAATCGATTACTTCAGCTTAAAACCTTTTTAAACCAAAGTTTTTTGATTCCTTTCAACCAAAATGGGGTTCCAAAGCATCTCTAGCTCAAATCACAAGTGTAAAAACAAATTTTCAATGACGATTGAATAAAAACCACACTCAAAGCCTAAACTAAAACAATTAATACATTTTAAACTCCTATATACAATCTATCACAAAGATCAAAAGTACAAGTATATCAAAACTAAAACTAGGGATGGCTTCTTCAGCTTCAAGTCCAACAGTAAACAAAAGATCAGTTTAGAGAACACCTGTAGTGTAGATCTGATCACAAAATAACAACTCTATGAATGTCACCCAATCAAAAATAAGAATCAAGTTTGCCTTTTTATGAAAACTTGTTGATGAACTCTTGAAGTTCTTTATGGGTTTCTTGGAGAAGATGATGAACTCAGTTTAGAGAGAATATGAAAGTGTATGAACTTTTCTAAAACTTGTATTCCAAGAAGTGTTATTGATTTTCGAAATAAGAGTATTTATAGGTTTAATTAAAAACTCAATTTAGGCAACTTAATGACTTTCTGATAGGGGTAATCGACTGCCAGAAGCTGGTAATCGATTAAACCAATGAGCAAGGATTTCCTAGGTAATTTTGGCCCATGGTAATCGATTAACCCGAGGGGGTAATCGATTACTCTAGTGGCAAATGCATTCCCACACTCTGTTACCTACTGTTGGTAGTTGATTACCTGCTGTTGGTAGTTAACTACCTTCTGTTGGTTACCAAAGACATTTTCAAAATATTTTAGAGAGGGAAATCAAACATTTGACACATGAGAAATCACACAAGATTGTCAAGCTCTCCAGGGCATTCAAACAAAGAACAACCACAAACATGCCTAAATTAAACAATCAATATATAGGAAACTCCTAATTACATTTCATCTAAGAAAACCAAAATTACATAGCATAAAAAACAAAACACCAAGAGAGACACCAAAGCACCTTCAAGCTTTAAGTCTAACAATCTCCTCCTTTTTGGTTTTGGTGTACCAAATCTCAATCAAGGTTTTCCTAGAAGTTTAGGATGTGTGTTGATCTTCTAAGAATCCTGCAATTGTTAGAGATTTCCAAATACACAGTATATGCATTGCAGATTCACTGTACAATCTATTTTAATCAGAGCATTATACTATCAATCAGTAAATAGAGTCATCCATACAGAAATATAAGACATGATTCAATTCACAATCATAGACCAAGATCAGAAAAATTTAAAAATAACATAATCGGAATATAAAACATAACACGATTAACAAAACAAAATATTATAACCAAATCGAATTGTTCAAATCCAAATATCTAAATTGTTCAGAACAAATGTTGCATAGAGATTAATAGTTCAAACAGAGCAGAGCCTAACACATTTCTACCCAACAATGCACGCTTAAATATGATCAATTAAGCACAAATCAAATGCTACTCAATACTCCCAAATCAAATGCTACTTAATACTCCCCTATCTAGGATAACCTATGACATTCTCCCCTATTTGGTATATCAATAAGCAAAAGAGAGAAGTGATAAGAAAGGAATACTAGAGAGTATCAAAGCGAGTATGAAGGGACTCCAACAAATCGCTCCTTTGAGATCCAAGAAGCGGGTATTGTTTGCAGCCTCCATCTCGTCCAATCTTTTGGCGGTGGTAGCTTCCAGCTCATCCATCCGATCAATGATAATTGATTCAAAAAGGGATTTAGGGATGTACTCCCCAGCCGCCGAATCATCATCATCAGAAGGTGGATTGGTTACAGCTTCTGTTTGTTGTTGTTGTGGTGCTTCTTCCCTAGGCACCCATCCAGCATCAGTTTTTGTCAAACGCATCATTTTCAACGCTTTGTCTCCAATGATGTGAATGTCCTTCACCAAATCTCTGTTCTCATTTGTGGTATCAACCTGAAAATGCTCAAGCAAACGCGAAGCAGAGAATAGGGGCATTTGTTATTAAATAGCCTTCTCGTCTTGAGCATGTTGTCCATCACAACATGTGCCCAATCGACTTGAATGCCATTTTTCAACGCTGCCATCATTACCATATCCTCCTCATTGATCTGAGCTTGATTGGCTCCTCTTGCAGCCAGAATCCAACAAATTGTGTAGTGGAGAAGACGATCATCGGTGTTCAGCCCACCAGTGTTGTAAGTTATCTTCTTCCCACGCTCCTTCCTTGCAGCCTTTTCAGCTTCCCACATTTCGGGATTTTTGAGCAGGCTCATGAAGAAAGAGTCCTTGTGAAGCTCGATTCCTTGTGAAGCTCGATTCCTTGTGCTTGCAAGTGCTCAATCGTAGGTCGAATACCTTCATCTTTAAATCCAGCAAAACGGAAAAATATATCACGAGTAAGAATCATGGGTTTGCCCTTTACCTCAGAAATTACCGTTCCGGTGGCTTGGTGTGGTCGGAGGTTGGAGTAGAAAACTCTCACCAGATCGGGGTATATGAAGCCCTTCAGACCAATAAATTTCTCAAGGTTCTGATCACGAAACAGAGAGTGAAATGTGAACCCTTGTGCATCCAGCCATCGGAGGTCCAAAATCTTCGCCGGATCGAGTTCCTTGTTGGCGAAATCTCCATAAAAGTGTGATTCCTGTGCAGTTGAAGTGAACCACGGGTTGATAGGGCGCTCCACAGCTTCTCCCGGAGGTGTGAGATTCTTCCTCTTGGAAGAGGATTCACCCTTCTTCGAACTGGGCGAAGTCCATGGCTTGGGTTTGTGACCCACATGCTTGATCCGTTTGCCTTTCCTTTGTTCTTCCATGGTTGATGGTGGTGGAGAAGATGAAGTAGATGAAAGGGGTTTTCTAGAGAGAGAAGGGGTTTCTAGGGTTTGTGAGGTGAGAGAGTGAAACCCAATTCCTGAAAAACACTTATAAAGGCTCCACAATTAAGGTTAGATTCAATAAACAAAGTATTGGACTCTAAGAAAATGTAATCGATTAAGCCTAATTCCAAAAAGAACTTTGAAAAACACTCTCAGCAGCAGAGGTAATCGATTACCCATGAGTGGTAATCGAATACTCCAGAGAGTAATCTAAAAAAAAGGTTGTAAACAGGGGTCGAGGTAATCGATTAACCAGGCATGGTAATCGATTACTCCAGAGGCCCAATTTATGGAAAAACAAGTTTTGACATCGTGGTAATCGATTATCTATATCAGAATGGTTCAAAACACTTGATTTTACATGTTTTGAAAGTGTATTGGTCATGACTATGTAATTTAATGAACTCATACCTTGTTGGAGCACCATGAATGATCCAACTTACCATGCTTAGAGAATTCATGAGAGATGTTCCTCACTTAGTATACCAAGATTGGTTCTAAGTTTGAAGAATCTCTCCTTAGGTAGAGGTTTTGTGAAGATATCCGCGAGTTGGTTCTCCGTTTCAATGAACTCCACATCACAGTCACCTTTCTCAACATGATCCCTTATGAAATGATGACGCACCTCAATATGCTTTGTTCTTGAGTGCAAAACCGGGTTCTTCGTGATACTGATGGCACTTGTATTGTCACACTTGATAGGAATGTGATCAAGCTTTAGTCCAAAATCCTCAAGTTGTTGCTTCAACCAGATGGTTTGAGCACAACAACTACCCGCAGCAACATACTCTACTTCTGCTGTTGATAGAGCAACACATGCTTGTTTCTTGCTGTACCATGAGACTAAGCTTTCTCCAAACAAGTGACATACACCACTCGTGCTCTTTCTATCTGTTTTGCAACTTGCAAAATCTGAATCACTAAAACCAACTAGGGTAGGGGACGTACCTTTGGGATACCACAAACCACAGTTCGTTGTTCCTTTGAGGTACTTCAGAATTTTCTTCACAGCAGTCATGTGTGATTGTTTTGGTGCAGATTGAAATCACGCACAAACACAAACACTGAACATTATATCAGGTTTGCTCGTTGTGAGATACAAGAGTGATCCAATGATCCCTCTGTACTTTGTTTGGTCCACTCCCTGTCCTGTAGCATCATTATCTAAAAAGAGATTAGTTGACATAGGGATATTAGAGATCTTACAACTCTCCATGTCGAATTTCTTCAGCAATTCTTTAGTGTACTTCGCTTGATGTATAAAGATTCCTTCTTTCAGTTGCTTGACTTGCAGTCCTAGGAAGAATTTGAGTTCTCCCATCATAGACATGTCAAACTCACCCTACATGCTAGCCACAAATTCTTTACACAGAGATTGATTAGTTGATCCAAAAATGATATCATCAACATACACTTGGACCAATAAAATACTGTTAGACTTCCTCCTAATGAAAATTTTTTTGTCAACATTACCTCTGTCGAACCCTTTTGACAAAAGAAATTTACTTAACCTTTCATACCATTGTCTGGGGGCTTGCTTTAGACCATAGAGGGCCTTCTTTAGCTTGTACACATGCTCAAGGTAACTAAAGTCAGTGAAACCAGGAGGTTGTGAAACAAAGACTTCCTCGTTGATGTAGCCATTTAAGAACGCACTTTTAACATCCATCTGAAACATCTTAAAATCATGAATGCAGACAAAAGCAAGTAATACTCTTACAGCTTCTAATCTAGCAACAGGGGCATGTGTTTCATCAAAATCTATTCCTTCTTGTTGATTATAACCCTTAGCTACTAGTCTTGCCTTATTCCTAACCACAATTCCATTCTCATCTAGCTTATTCTTAAACACCCATTTTGTTCCAATTAGATTCATATCTCTATTAAAAGGTACTAACTCACAAACGTCATTCCTTTTAAATTGATTTAACTCCTCATGCATAGCATCCATCCAAAATTCATCATTTATAGCATCATCAACACAAGAGGGTTCAAATTGAGATACAAACGCATAATCCTCACAGAACATATTATGGGAGGATCTAGTGGATACTCCCTTATGGATGTCACCAATGATGTTGTCAAGAGAAAAATCTCTTGGTTTCCTCCATTCTCTTGGCAGGTCATGAGAATTGGTTGGTGTATCTTGCTGTAATTGTGGTTTGTTGTTGATGTCTTCACCTGTAATCTCATCATCATCAACAAAAACACTTCCCTTTTGGGGATTATTAGATTCATCAAACTTTACATGTACAGATTCCTCAATGCACATTCTCCTTTTATTGAAAACTTTGTATGCTTTACTTGTTGATGAATACCCAATAAACACACCCTCATCCGCCTTGGCGTCAAACTTACCAAGAGGCTCTTTGCCATTATTCAGTACAAAACACTTGCACCAGAATACCCTAAAATGAGAGATATTGGGCTTCTTGTCCTTATAGAGTTCATAGGGGATTTTCTTTAAAAAGGGACGAATCACAATTCTGTTTAGAACATAGCAAGCAGTGGAAACTGCATCAGCCCAAAAGTGTTTAGGCAAAGCACTCTCACTTAACACAGCTCTAGCTAGTTCTATTAAGGATCTGTTTTTCCTCTCAACAACCCCATTTTGTTGTGGAGTTCTTGGAGCAGAAAAGTTGTGATCGATTCCATATTTTTCACAAAATTTTTCAAAAGATTCATTTTCAAATTCACCTTCGTGATCACTCCTAAGAGACTTGATTTTCAAATCTTTTTCGTTTTATATCTTTTTGGCAATAATTTTGAAAACTTTGAAGGCATTGTCTTTACTTGGTATAAATGCAACCCAAGCAAAACGAGAGTAGTCATCTACCAAAACCAGTCCATATAGGTTTCCACCCAAACTAGCAGTTCTAGAGGGTCCAAACAGATCCATGTGCAATAGCTCAAGTGGTCTAGAAGTTGAAACAACATTTTTGGTTTTCTAGACTGCTTGCCCTTTTGACATGCATCATATAGGCCTTCTCTATTGAACCTCAAGTCAGGTAACCCTTGCACTAGGTTCTTAGATGAAAGCTTATTCAGCTGATGAACATCAATATGAGCTATACGTCTATGCTAAAGCCATGATAAATCATCATTTGACGTAAGACGTGCATGATATGATGATGAATGATCAAGTTCAAGGATGTAGATGTTACCATGTCTCTTACCGATCATTAATACTTCACTCGAGTCACTGCTACTGATCTTGCAGCAACCATTATCGAATGATACTTGATAACCTTTGTCGCATAGTTAGCTAATACTCAGAAGATTGAATTTCAAACCTTCCACAAGCAGTACATCTTTAATCACAGTGTTGGATTTGTCTCCAACAGCACCTATACCCATTATTTTCCCTTTGTTGTTATCTCCATACACTACTGAACCAGATTCTTTTGATTTGAAGGAGATAAAATTGCTCTTGTCACCAGTCATATGTCTTGAGCAGCCGCTATCCAAATACCAAGTTGAGTGTTTGGCTCTCAAGCATACCTACACAGAAAAAGATATCACTTTGTTTTTGGTACCAAAGACTTGTTGGGTCCATTAGTGTTAGAGCTGTGACTATCTTTCCTAATCCATTTAAACAACCCACTAGTTATTCCTTCCTTCCTAATCATGCAATTATAAGAGTTATGTCCAGATTTCATACAATAACTACATGGGAAAGTTCTATTTTTGCTGGTTTGTCTAAATGCAAAGAACTTCATGTTATTCTTTTTCAAAGAGACATCAAAAGACTTACACTTTGAACAAGGTAGTTTCAAGGCATCATTCTCCTTTTTCAAACTTTGAACATCAGTTTTCAAAACAGAAATATCATTTTCCAAATCAGTAATTTTGTTTTTCAAAACCTTGTTCAACTTGCCTAGTTTTTCTGCTTCCTTGTAAAGTTCACAAAAAGCAGTTTGCAGCTCATCATAGTCAAAAGTAGATGAATCGGAATCACTTACCTCATCATCGGATGTTGGATTAGCCATGAGACACAAATTTGCTTCTTCATTATCACTCCCACTAGAGGTTGAGGAATCATTCTCTTCCCATGCAATGTAGGCCTTTTTCTTGCGAAATCTGTCCTTCTTGGACCGTTCCTCATGTTCTACTCTTCTAGGCTCACTGCTGTTACTTTTCTTCATGTTGGGGCACTCCGATTTGTAGTGACCTACCTTCCCACACTCATAACATGTGACCTTTGAAGACGAACCATCATACCTCTTGAAGCCTTTTCTGGAATTGTTGAATCTCCTTTTATCGTTGTTCCTCTTCATGAACTTTTTGAATTTCCTTACCATGAGATTCATATTTTCCTGTTCAGACTCACTACCACAGCTTGACGCATCGCTCTCACTAGCTGTGTCTTCCATCTTGAGTGCTAGACCTTTGGCTTTCTTATCTTTCTCTGTTCCTCATCAAGAATACGGGCATATCCATTTCATACTCCCTCAACTTACCAAATAACTCGCACTTGTCATTAAGGCTAGGTTTTTGATTCAAGGATTGCTTTGACAGTTTGGTTGCCATTTTCTCGCTCAAGGATTTCAGCACCTTCACATTGACTTCTTCCTCAACGAAGATCTTACCAAGTCCTTTGAGATGGTTCACGATGTGTGTGAAACGTTTCTGCATATCCATCACGGACTCACCTTGTGCCATTCTGAAATTCTCGCACTCTTGGATCAAGGTATTCTTCCTTGCCCTTCGTACTTCAGCGGTTCCTTCGTGTGTGACCCGTATTAGACCCCAAACTTCTTTGGATGTGTTGCAAGCTGAAATTCTGAAAAATTCATCTGAGTTCAAAGCAGAATGTATAATATTTAAAGCTTTTGCATCATTTTCAGCTCTCCTAATTTCCTCTTGTTCCCACCTCTCAAGTGGTTTTTCAATCTCATTCCCATCTTCTATGTATGTGGGGACCTTGAAATCAGTCACAACCGCTTGCCAAATGCTTCTATGTACAGACTCCATAAAGATTTTCATCCTCACTTTCCAAAAAGGGTAGTTATCACCACAAAACAGAGGAGGTCTGTTGATAGAGGCACCTTCAACGAATGGTAATTAATTACCTAAAATATTCTAAGGAACTATGGATCAAAATCTAGAGCAACCTACTAGATAAAGCTCTAGTACCAATTGATGGTCCCTACGGGTGAATCTAGAGGGGGGGTGAATAGATTCTAGTTCCACTATAGCCCAATCTCGCGAGTTTCTAATTCCTTTTAATTCAAACAAAACTATTCTTGATTACCTATCAATAGATGAGACAGATAAATAGGAAATATCAAAGATACACAAAAAATACCAAAAGGAATAATCAAACACGTTAGTAATCAATATACAAATAATCAATGTCAGTATCTAACTGTTCCAGTTTTAGTTGATTACCGAGTCAATTACCGAGTTAATTACCGAAAATATTGCAGAAATTAAACAGTGATAACAACAATGTAAGGTAAACGGTAAAGAGTATAAGGAAGAAGAAGAGTGCACAATGATTTATACTGGTCCGGCCCACTGCCTACATCCAGTCCCAACCCAACAACTGTTACGATCGGTCTTCCACTATCAAATGATCCCTTTTGTGTTCTTTTACATTCACTCTGCAACAAGCAACACAAAAACGAAATCAAAACACCTAAAAACCTGTCCTTTGACCCAAGGAACAATTCTTCCCTGACCTTGGCACACCCAAGATCAAACCTTTGAGAAAACACTTCTCAAATATCCTTACTCTATCTAGAGAGACCTCTCTCCTAGAGTAATAACCCAGAAATCAAAATGGGTAAACAAAAGATCAGTTTAGAGAACACCTGGAGTGTAGATCTGATCACAAAATAACAACTCTATGAATGCCACCCAGTCAAAAATAAGAATCAAGTTTGCCTTTTTATGAAAACTTGTTGATGAACTCTTGAAGTTCTTTATGGGTTTCTTGGAGAAGATGATGAACTCTTATCGGATTCCGGTAAGAACAATACACAGAGTAATGGATTAGCTAAGGTATTAGATGAGACTAGCTTGATCATGAAGCACCCTTGGCTCACAAATTCAGTTCTGAAGCAATAGGTAAAGTTTTAAGAGATATCATTAGAGGAAGATCAAATACTAATAGTGTTTTTGTGCTAACTCAGAAAATGTGACTAAGTCATGTCATTCATAAAAGAAATGAGGCCATGTTTATAGACATGGATCTACAACCGAGTTCCTAAAAAATAGCCAAAGTATCCCACATCTAACATTTTATCCTTAGTTGGGAAAATAGAATAAAAACTGAAACAAATTAAAGCATATGAATGCAAAAAAGATTTTGTAAACTAAAAATCTTTAATTCATTCAACAATTCCTCCCTAAGACTGCATGCTCCTTGCAGTAGTTTATTTCAGTATGTTCAAGCATGCCTAGAGCACTCCGTAGGCGCTAGAAATCTTCAACCTTAAGAGGCTTTGTGATGATATCAACTAATTGATTTCTTGTACTGCAATAATTAAGCTCCTGCAAAATCATTATCAATGTAAGCAAATAGTTTTTCATTTATTCCACCCTTGTAAAAAATTCCAAAATTTTGAGTGCCTTGTAAATATCTCAAAACCCGCATTGTTGCAAGAAAGTGACTCTTCGTAGGATGCTCCATAAAATGACTCACCAAACTAACAAAATATGCAATATCAGGCCTTGTGGCTGTAAGATACATAAGATTGTCTACCAGTTGTTTATATAAAGTATTGTCAACCTCTGTCCCTTTGTCATCTTTCAGCAACCTAGTGCCAGGAGAAATAGGATTCTTCCCTGAATCGCAATCAGACATATCAAATTTGTTCAACATATCCTTAATATATGTTTCTGCCCAATGTAAATTCTAGTACAGCTCTGCAGAACTTCAATGCCTAAAAAATATCTCATCTTACCTAAATTAGTCATTTCAAATTCATTCATCATTGTTGTCTTAAAATTTTGAAACATCAACTCATCACTACAAATGTATATAAGATCATCTACATAAACACACACAATTAAAATTTCACTTCCCTCCCTTTTTAAAAACAGAGTGTGCTCATGAGGACATTTCAAAAATTGTTAATTAAAAGATAAGACTCCAACTTACTGTACCAGGCTCTTGGAGCATACTTCAATCCATAAAAGGATATTTTGAGCTTGTATACTTGATGTTCACGTCCTTGATATATATATATATATATATATATATATATATATATATATATATATATATATATATATATATCCAAAGTGGTTTCTTTAGATAGACATCTTCATTGATTTCTCCATGCAAGAAGGTTGATTTAATATCAACCTAATAAATACTCTATCTTTTTGTCGCTGCAATTGCATTAACAATTCTAATAGTTTCAAGACGAGCTACCGGTGCAAATATCTCTCCATAATTTATGCCTTTTTCTTGAGTGTAGCCTTTTGCGACAAGTTTAGCCTTGAATTTATCAATCTATGTTGCGGCTTTGTTAAAAGAAAGTGACTCTCCGTTGGATGCTCAATAAAACGACTCACCAAACTAACAGAACATGCAATACCAGGCCTTATGGTTGTAAGGTACATATGACTGCCTACCAGTTGTTTGTACAGAGTACTTTCAACCTCTATCCCTTTGTTATCTTTCAACAACCTAGTGTCTGGAGCAATAGGATTCTTCACTGAATTGCAACTAGACATATAAAATTTGTTCAACATATCCTTAATATATTTTTGCTCCCCAATGTAAATTCTAGTACAGCTCCGCAGAACTTCAATGCCTAGAAAATATCTTATCTTGCCTAAATTAGTCATTTCAAATTCATTCATAATTTTGAAAGATCAACTCATCACTACCAGTATATATAAGATCATCTACAGAAACACACACAATTAAAATTTCACTTCCCTCATTTTTCAAAAACAGAGTATGTTCATGAAGACATTTCAAAAAATTGTTAGTTAAAAGATGAGACTCCAACTTAGTGTACTAGGATTTTGGAGCCCGCTTCAGTCCATACAAGGACTTTTTGAGCTTGTATACTTGATGTTCACGTCATACATACATACATACATACATACATACATACATATATATATATATATATATATATATATATATATATATATATCCGTTGGTTGCTCTAGATAGACATCTTCACGATTTCTCCATGCAAGAAGGCTGATTTAATATCAAGTTGATAAATACTCCATCTTTTTATCGCTGAAATTGCAATAACAATTCTAATAGTTTCAAGACAAGCTACCGGTGCAAAAATCTCTCCATAATCTATGCCTTTTTCTTGAGTGTATCCTTTTGCGACAAGTCTAGCCTTGAATTTATCAATCTCCATTGTTTCCTTCAATTTAGTCTTGAAAATGCACTTGAGACTTATAACTTTGCAATCTGATGGTGGATCAACCAGATGCCAAGTATCATTTCTTTGAATATCTTGGATTTCGGCATCCATTGCATTCCTCTAATGCTGACTTTTTGACGCTTGATTGTATGTTATTGGATCTGCACTTGCAAACATGGCAAAATTTATGGCATCTTCCTCTAACTTGTGACATAATCTCTCATCAACATTGGTGATCTTCTCGTCCTCCATTGAATTGAAGGTTCAGAAGCTGGTGGAACAGAAAACCTAGGCACAATTGGGGATGAGTTTAGTGCTACTGCATTAGAAATCATAGTTGTATCTACATCTTGAGTTTTCTCCTCAGCTGCTTGTGAAGGCTCTCCTAAAGAATTTAACTCACCTGTATCAAGTATGCTATTAGTTTTTGCTTCAGTCCAATGCCAAGCAATAGCTTCCTGAAATTTAACATCTTTACTAATTAAAATTTTCTTCTTGACTGGACCATAAAGCTTGTAAGCCTTAGATTCCTCACTTACACCTAACAACACACATTTGGTACTTTTGTCATCAAGTTTGCTCTTTTGTGGTTAAGTACATAAACATATCCAATGTAGCCAAAGATCCTGAAATAAGAAATAGACGGCTTGATTCCGCTCCATGCTTATTCAGGTGTGATATCTTTTGCAACAAGAGTGGGACTTCTGTTCAGAACATGCACTGCGCATATTACAGCTTCTAGTTAAAATGCATTTGGAACTCCTTTTTCTCCAAAACACTCCGAACCATATTGATAATAGTTTGATTTTTCCTTTCCGCCACACCATTCTATTGTGGTGTATATGAAGTTGTGAGTTGTCTTTGAATGTCTTATTCATTACAAAATTATATAAACTCCTTGGAGAGGTACTCTTCACCTCTGCCAGTATGCAACATTTGAATTGGAACACCAGCTTGTTTTTCAACTAGTGCTTTAAACTTCTTAAATACATCAAATGTTTCACTTTTCTCAAAAAAAAAAAAATATACCCAAACTTTTCTACTCAAATCACCAATAAAGGTGAGTATATACCTTTTATTTCCATTCGAAGTAGGATTAATAGGACCACAAATGTCAATGTCAAAGTGAATTAGTTGCAACAATTGAGAAGCACGCCAATTACTCTATTGTGGGAAAGGGTGGGTCTCTTTGATGTTTTCCTTTAAGACAATGTTCACAAAGATGAGTTTGTGGCTTAAAGGAGGGAAATCCTTTCACCATATTAAACTTCAATAAAGTTTTCAATCTGTTGTAGCTCAAATGCCCATAACGAGAGTGCCAAACTTCTACAGGTGGCATTGAACTAACCTGAAAACAAGGCTGAGAAACCCCAGATTTAACGTAGACAACAAACATATGATTAGTAGTCATAGAGGTTTAAAAAATAATCCCCTTTTTCTTGAAAAACTCTGCACTTATTTTGCCTTATTTTGCTTCATTTCAACTGTCAGCCCTTTCTCCTGAAGTTGCCCCACATTGAATAGATTATTTTTTCAGTTTAGGCACAAAGAAAACATCACTAACCAAATGCATAACTCCATTAATTAAAAGTCTAACAGTACCTTTCTCAACCACCTTTAGAGGATAACTATTCCCCAATTTCACTTCATCAAAAAAAGAAATATCAAAGGAAGAGAACCAATCCTTTCTACATATCAAGTGATTACTACAACCTGTGTCAATAAACCACATGTCTTGTCGGTTTGATTTTCCATCTGATTAAAGTTGTGCCATAAGTAACACCGCTTCCTTGTTGCCCTCAATATAATTTGCTTTGATGTCTTGTAATTTCTTCAGACATTCATATTGAAAGTGTCCAAAATCATGGCACTGATAACATTTTATTGTCGTCTTGTCCATTTGTTTGCCTCCTCTGCCTTTACCTCTTCCTTGAACAACTCCACCTCGAAAAGTGCCTCTTTCACATCCACGTCTAGCACCGATCTCATCTTGTGAAACCTTTAGCACTTGCTTGTCTTGCACATTGTGGGCATTCATTTGCTACTCATGAACTATCAAGCTGCTTTGGAGTTCATCTACAATCATGGTGTCTAAATCACGAGATTCTTCAATAGAGCATACTACATAATCGTACCTTGAGGTCATTAAGCGGAGAATCTTTTTGACGAGATTAAGATCAGACACCCGTACACCATATCTAATTTGCAATTGTGAGAGATCGAGCAAAATATTCATTAACTGGTTTTCCGTTCTTCATCTGCAAATGGAAATTCATTAACTGGTTCTCCGTTCTTCATCCAGAATCTTCCATTTGTGTCGGAGGCCTTGAAGTTGTACTCATTTTACTCTAGCGGTCCCCTAGTATTTTTGTTTTAAAGAATCCTATATCTCCTTTGAAGTCTCTTTCTTCAATATTGTTTCAAGCATAACTCATCCATAGTCTTCATATTCTCTGTTAAGACTTTTGCTACTATAAGATTCCAATAATGCTCATTCAATTTTAGAATTATAGGTTACACAAAGTTGTCATATGTAATCATGACTTTAGAATTGTAGATTACACAAAATTGTCATCTGTAATCATGATCAAGTCTATCAGAATAATCAACGATCTCCAATGAAGCCTAACTCTGAAACCAGGTGTTAACTCAGAAAATGCGACTAAATCATGTTATTCATAAAAGAAATTAAACCAAATTTATAGACTTAACTCTACAACCGAATTCTTAAAAAGTATAAATCATGTTATTCATAAAAGAAACTAGACCAAATTTATAGACTTAACTCTACAACCGAAATCCTAAAAAATAGTCAAAGTATTATTTATATAATTTTAAAAAAACTAAATTAATAAATTTTCAATGTTTTAAATATTATTTATATAATTTTATTAATTTAAGAAGATAAATAATAATTCACAATTTCCAACCTAAGTAATTATAGCATTTCCCACTGCCATATAAAAATATCTTTATCTAAAATATAATTTTGTTGATTGGAACAAGGTAAATGGGAATTGGCTGCGGCCAGTTAAAGGGGAGAGCGGAAAAAACATAGAAAGACGTCTAAAAATTACTGAAATCTAGGAGTAAATATATTTAAGCAAGTTGTTTAAGTAAGGACTAGGAACTGCTTGCTAGCATAATAATACTAAGTTACTAACCATAACTCCGCATCATTGGGGATGCAACGAATTGTATGATTTGTGCCTGAGAGTGCCGGCATATTTTAAGTTAAGCGGTACCGTGATAATCACCTGCTTAACACTCTATATTTAAGTTATTGATCTACCAAATATGAATATCCAATCTCTTTAAACAAATATAAAACACAACACAAACAGAAACATTAATCGTAAAGTGATAATTAAGACAGCAAATCTAAAAGCAAAGGTGGGCACTCACACTACCTCCGTCACTCACTCACACACACCCACACACTAGAATTATACAATACAAAAGATACCCAGACCTGACCAGAGAGACAGTAACAATAATAACTAGAGGAAGGGAGCAACAACCATCCACTCTCTTCTCTTCTCTGCTCTTCTCTTATATTCACTCCCTTTGTGTACTTTTGAGTTGTGAGTGTCAGCATTATCTCCTCTCAGATCCAAATCAAATCCCTCCTCTATACAGCAAAACTACCCTAACCCTAACTACTCTTCCTCAATTTAACTTTCCTTAACTACCCTCCCTTCCAAATCTTTTTCCTCTACTCACTAATCTCAACCGATTTGATTTTTCTATTCTCAAACTTGCTAAATCAGGTTTGTGGCAGTGATGATAGTAGCAGCGTAGAGAAAGAGAGACTAATCACATACCTGTTATAAGATGGAGGATATATCCAAATACGCCCACAGTCCTGCACACATGGCAGTGGCGCGGCGCGACCACGCCGCTCTGCGCCAACTCGTCTCAACCATACCACGTCTAGCCAGAGCCGGCGAAGTAACCACCGAAGCCGAATCACTCGCGGCGGAGCTCAAAGCCGACGAAGTATCCGCCGTGATCGACAGGCGAGACGTTCCGTTAAGAGAAACCCCTCTCCACCTGGCGGTGCGTCTCAGAGACCCAATCTCCGCGGAAATTCTAATGTGCGCCGGTGCTGACTGGAGCCTTCAAAACGAGAACGGTTGGAGCGCACTACAAGAAGCGGTGTGCACGCGCGAGGAATCAATCGCTGTTATCATCGCTCGACATTACCAGCCTCTGGCATGGGCTAAATGGTGCCGCAGACTTCCACGTATTGTAGCTTCTGCCGCACGAATCCGTGATTTCTACATGGAAATCACTTTTCACTTTGAAAGCTCTGTGATTCCTTTCATAGGCCGCATTGCTCCTTCTGATACTTACCGTATTTGGAAACGCGGCTCTAACCTCCGTGCTGACATGACTCTCGCTGGTTTCGACGGTCTCCGTATTCAGCGTTCTGATCAAACTTTTCTTTTCCTCGGAGAAGGTCATTCTTATGAAGACGGCAATTTGAATTTGACACTGCCTCCGGGGTCTCTGCTTGTGCTTTCTCATAAAGAGAAGGAAGTGACGAATGCTTTGGAAGGGGCGGGCACCCAGCCCACGGAGGCAGAGGTGAATCATGAGGTCAATTTGATGTCTCAGACAAATATGTATAGGCCTGGCATTGATGTTACTCAGGCAGAGCTTGTCCCACATTTGAATTGGCGCCGGCAGGAGAAGGTAGAGGTTGTGGGGAATTGGAGGGCTAAGGTTTATGACATGCTTCATGTTATGGTTAGTGTCAAGTCAAGGAGGGTTCCCGGTGCCATGACGGATGAGGAGCTTTTTGCTGTGGATGATGCGGAGAGTGTGGTGAATGGTGAGAATAATGATGATTATGATGATGTTTTGACTGCTGAGGAGAGAATGCAGTTGGATTCGGCCTTGAGGGATGGTGTTTGTCATGATGAGGAGGGTGGAGGTGGTGGTGGTGGTGATGGGCATGAGAATGGTTCTATTGTTAAAGAGAAGAAGGGGTGGTTTGGTTGGAACAAGAAAAATTTGAAGGGTGGTGGTGATGAGGTTGAGGATTTGAAGACTGCCAAGAAGGTGCAAGGTGACTTTGTGAAGGAGGATGTTGGAGAAATGAAGAAGGGGAAGGATAAGAACTCTAAAAAGAAAAAGAAGAGAGGAGTAGTTAATGAGACTAAGAATGAGAGCGAGTATAAGAAAGGGTTAAGACCTATGTTGTGGTTGACACCAGATTTTCCTTTGAAAACAGATGAGCTCTTACCTCTGCTTGATATATTGGCAAACAAGGTTAAGGCTATTAGGAGACTCAGAGAACTTTTGACTACTAAACTTCCTCCTGGAACCTTTCCTGTTAAGGTAACCCAAATACCATTATAACTTTCACGGCTTATTTTTCTTATGCACACTTGTGATTACAATATTGATGCTTGGGTGCTAAGGACAAATATAGGTGTTTGTCTAGAGTCGTAATCTTCCACCTTTTGGAAGTTCTTGTTTAGGGACTGTGTTTTCTTTGATTTTGCATGAGTTTTATATTCTTTCTCTGCTGTCAAGATTTGGTTTGATACAATCATCGTTATCTGGAGATATACTATCATCATTCTATTCCCAAATATGTAGCTTGAACTTCATAGCATCATCATTTAAGATATTTATGGTTTTTAGATTTTTTTTTCTTTGGATACTTGGCTTGTGTTAGAGGAATTAGACTTCTCCCCTTGGGTTACTAGTTACACCCAGCATTCTTTAGACCAACACATGTAGTTGAAAAATTATTCATTGTTGTCTTAAATTCATTGAAATTGCCTTAATTTCTTTTCTGTTGTACATTCCAGATTTTGCTTCTATATATGAATACACAATACACTAGCACTCCAGGAGTGGAGTCAATTTGGTGTTCTAAATTTAATGGATATAAACACTAAGAATGCCACTTCTTAATACAAGTGTTGTGGGTATTACTGAAATGAAAAATATTAAAATCTGCCATTTGAGAGACGCTTTTAAACATGTCAAATATATATTGAACATGTGAAAAATATGTTGGTTAATACAAGGTGTAATATCTTCACTTAGCTATAGGCTAAGTTTATTAGAATACCTTCTTTCTCTATTGTTAACAGTTAATACTGTAGTTAAGCTATTCTAAACTACAGTTAGGTAGTTTTCTGTTAGTTAAAACTACCAAAGCTTGCTGTTAGGTAGATTTCTGTAGTTTTTCTCCTAACTATGTCTTCTTCCCTTCTCTCTGTTTCTCTTAATTTCCGTCCCTCATGGCTGAATCAACACCTTCAGTTACCACCACAGCCGCAAACACATCTCTCCCAGCTCTAAGCTTCTCCCATATAATCTCCAAAAAGCTAACCTCCAAGAATTATCTTCTTTGGTGTCAACAAACTGAGCTAGTGATCAAGGTTCACAAACTCCATCGCTTTCTTGTTAACCCAAAGGTTCCACCCAATTATCAAACTGTTACATTGGTTTATTTTAATGATTCACTGCTTGTTGTAGTTAGGAAAAATCAGAACCATATCAAGCCCGATGGTTTATGCTGATTGACTCACGGAATTTATTTAAGAATTGCAGAAATACAAGAATTGGAAATAGGGTAAATAGATGAACTTTTGAGAGTCCTCCTCTCTCCTAACCTAGCCTTATTCGAATTCTCTCCTCCCTTTTGCTGTATTCAGCTCATTCTATTATAGTCATTGCATCTCCTGTACTTTCTCATTCAGTTATAATTGCTGATTCTCTAATTTCCCTCTAACTAATTTGGTAATCAATTATTTCCTCCTAATATCTCTCCCTTCCCTTCTTTGATTCTTCTAGAATAATGGTATGGTAAGGGAATTATTTGTTTCCCTTTTTTAGTGGTTGTCTGCACTTCTGATTCTGGCATAGCACTAGGGTACGTATCAATACCCTCCCCTTGAAGTATCACCTTGTCCTCAACTTGGAAGGAAGGAAAGGCTTCTTATGTTTTCTTCTTGTATCTCCTGGCGTGGTGTCATATCTCTTTCAGCTTCATCCACTTCATCATCTTCAAGGAGTATGATTTGATAATGCCTCATGGAACATTTATGATCAGGCCCCCACTTCTCTTCACAACGGAAGCACAACCTCTTCCGCTGTCTTTCTGCCCATTCGTCATTTGAAAGTCGCGGTGAGCCGCTGTTTCGTGTTGCTGTTGATTGATCTGGGCCACTGGCTTCATTTGAATTTGTGCTGATGCTTGTTCGAGGGGCAGGGAAGTTTTGGCTCATGTTGTACCCCATCTCTCCTCTCGGTCCGCTCCTGTTCTCGTGATTAAAACAGAATTTCTGGAAAATCCACCCCCCACCGAAACAGCTCCACTTGATCCGCTACTTTTCTGGATCCCTTCCACCCTCCGACTATTAGGGTTTACTCCGGTCTCCTTCCACGCTTGATTTCTCTATTCAATTGCCATGGCCTTGTCCATTAAAGTGGGTAAAGTTATAAAACTGTGCCGCCTCTATCTTGGCTTGAATTTCCCTCTTTAGACCATTCGCAAATATGCACATGAGGGTTTCTGCTCCCAGATTTCTCTGCGTTTGTGCAGCAGCCTCAAAATCACGCCTGTAACGTCCTCCACCTGGTTCACTTCTAGCAATGGACCCATGGGTTTAAGAGCAGCGCTGGGTTGAAACCGCTTTAACAAGTCTTCTTTGAATCTTCTCCATGTTTGAAATGGTGTATGTTCTTCCCACCATTCCATCCATGTGAGAGCTTCTCCTTCCAAAGCAAACTTGACAATATCCATCCTCTCTGTCTGTGCTGCCCGGGTGACACGGAAATATCTTTCCATCTTCACCAACCAACCTCACGCATCCTCTCCAGAGAAGATTGGGATATCCAGCTTTCGGTTGGTCTCAAATCTTCTCTACCCCGGTTCCCTTTCGCTTATGGGATCATGCATTTCTCACTAGTGTTTATCTCATCAACCGCCTTCCATCTATGGCTATCAATCAAGCGGCACCTTGTGAAAAAATGATTACAATCTGTATCTATAGTCTAAGTACAACCTAATTAGGAAACAAGTAATTAAGGCTATACAAGTCAAATCACCACCAAATCTGTCCTAATAAGTAGAAAACAGAATCTGCACATATTTTTCTCCTAATTACATTGCACAACACTCCCCCTCAAGCTGGTGAATGTATATCTATCATTCCCAGCTTGCAAGAACAGGAAATAAAGATTTTATTTTAGGACACTAAAAGGAGAATAACCAAGATTCAGAGCTTGGATGGAGATTAGAAGTGAGAGCTTTCAATGTGGGGCACTCTTTATTTTATTCATGCTGTAAATAGTATAACCCGTCCTGCTCTTTAGCAATTCCAATCGTCCTCCCCGTGGCAAGATCATTGGGGCTGAGAAGAGAGGCTCTCTTTCTGTCCGTCATTGTTAAAGGTAGGAAGTGGCGGAAAAAACGCGTGACCGACGGCATGGGTTGACGCGGCGGACGACGGAGGCAATGACTAGGCACCGAAAAGTTGCAGTTGCAGCAATGAAGGCTACCTGGAGAAAATATAGTTGCAGCAATGAAGACTGCCCGAAAAAATTGCAGTTGCAGCAATGAAGGTTGCTTGGAGGAAAAACAGTTGCAACAATGAAGGCTGCCCGGAGAAAACGCAGTTGCAATAATGAAGGCTGCCCGGAGAAAACGCAGTTGCAACAATGAAGGCTGCCCGGTAAAAATGCAGTTGCAGCAATGAAGGCTGCCCGAGTAAAATGCGGAAGCAGAGTCTCCCAAGATCTCGGGAGCTCTGATACCAAATTGGAAGAACAGATCTATGTTATTTTTGTATCTCATTCAAAGAATGATTACAATCTGAATTTATAGACTAGGTACAACCTAGTTAAGGAAACAAGTAATTAAGGCTATACAAATCAAATCACCACCAAATCTGTCCTAGTAAGTAGAAAACAGAATCTGCACATTTCTGCACATATTTTTCTCCTAATTACATTGCACAACAGAGTGGTTGAGAGAAAACATAGGCGCATAACTGAACTTGGGCTCACACTACTAGCTGAGCTTTCTTTTCCTATTTGCTTATGGGATCATGCATTTCTCACTAGTGTTTATCTCATCAACCACCTTCCATCTATGGCTATCAATCAAGCGGCACCTTGTAAAAAATTTTTTTTGCCAGCCCCCTGATTATAATTTTTTAAGAAGGTTTGGATGCTCTTGCTTTCCCTTACCTAGACCTACAATAAACATAAGCTGCGAATTCGCCTTTCAAGTGTGTCTCACGTTATTCCACTTCTCATAAAGGGTACAAATGCATATCTCCTGATAGCCAAATTTGCAGCTCTAAGGATGTTACATTCAATGAAAAGCAGTTTTATACGTTGCCCTCTTCTCTCCTCAAAATGAAGAAGTTGCAGAACCATCATATTTACCCTTGACTGTTGTGAATTTACCAACATCAAACACATCTAATCAACCTTCACGAATTATACAGCAACTTCAGAAGTGCCCACCCAACATGTCTCTAGCTCTAACTTTCAGGTTGTACCCACCACAAGCATTGCACCAGCTCCTAACAGTTAACGAAATTCCCATAATTCAGACACCATCATTCAACTCCTCTAATCCAACCATTCACACTAATGAACCCACTATTGATCCATCCACCAAACTCATCACAAGCTTCCATTCCTCCCAAAAATCTTGTCAATCTTAATAATATTCATCCTATGCAGACTCGTGCTAAGTGTGGTGTAGTTGTGCTTCGCATCAATCCCACCCTTCTCGTAGCTTATCTTGAACTTAAAATAGTCAAGCAAGCTCTTGCTAACCCAACTCGGCAATCTGCGATAGGATGAATATTATTCACACTAATGAACCCACTACTGATCCATCCACCAAACTCATCACAAACTTCCATTCCTCCCAAAAATCTTGTCAATCTTAATAATATTCATCCTATGCAGACTCGTGCTAAGTGTGGTGTAGTTGTGCTTCTCATCAATCCCACCCTTCTCATAGCTTATCTTGAACCTAAAATAGTCAAGCAAGCTCTTGCTAACCCAACCCGGCAATCTGCGATGCAAGAATAATTCAATGCTCTGACAAACAACAATACCTGGACTCTAACCACTCTTCTGCCAAACAGAACTGCTATAGGCTGTAAATGGGTTTTCAGGGTTAAGGAAAACCCTGATGGTTCTGTTCATAAATACTAGGCACACCTTGTTGCAAAAAGGTTTCATCAGAAATCTGGTTTTGACTATAATGAGACTTTTTCAACTGTTGTCAAACATGTGACAGTAAGGTTGATTCTCACTTTAGCTTTCACTTGTCAATGGCCTCTCAAACAACTAGATGTCAACAATGCCTTTCTCAATGGCACTCTTAAAGAACAGGTTTTTATGACTCAACCTTCTGGCATCGTAATCTTCCACCTTTTGGAAGTTCTTGTTTTGGGACTGGGTTTTCTTTGATTTTACATGAGTTATATATTCTTTCTCTGCTGTCAAGATTTGGTTTGATACAATCATCGTTATCTGCAGATATACTATCATCATTCTATTCCTAAATATGTGGCTTGAATTTCATAGCATCATTATTTAAGATATTTATGGATTTTAGATTTTTTTTTCTTTGGATATTTGTCCTAATTGAAAACTGGCACTGGGCTTGTGTTAGAGGAATGAGACTTTTCCCTTTGGGTTACTAGTTACACCCAGCATTCTTTAGGCCAACACATGTAGTTGAAATATTATTCATTGTTGCCTTGAATTCATTGAAATTGCCCGAGTTACTTTTCTGTTATACATTCTAGATTTTGCTTCTATATATGAATACACTATACACTAGTACTCCAAGAGTGGAGTCAAGTTGGTGTTCTAAATGTAATGAACATAAGCAGTAAGAATGCCACTTCTTAATACAAGTGTTGTGGGTATTACTGAAATGAAAAATATTAAAATCTGCCATTTGAGAGACCCGTTTAAACATGTCAAATATATATTGAACATGTGAAAAATATGTTGGTTAATATAAGGTGTAATATCTTCACTTAGCTGTAGGCTAAATTTATTAGAATATCTTTCTTTCTCTATTGTTAACAGTTAAGACTGTTAGGTAGTTTTCTGTTAGTTAAATGTATCAAAGCTTGCTGTTAGGTAGATTTCTGTTAGTTTTCTCTCAACTATGTCTTCTTCCCTTCTCTCTGTTTCTCTTCATTTCCCTCTCTCATGGCTGAATCAACACCTTCAGTTACCACCACAGCTGCAAACACATCTCTCCCACCTCTAAGCTTCTCCCATAACATCTTCAAAAAGCTAACCTCCATGAATTATCTTCTCTGGTGTCAACAAGTTGAGCCAGTGATCAAGGTCACAAACTCCATTGCTTTCTTGTTAAACCAGAGGTTCCACCCAATTATCAAACCGATGCTCACCTCCAAGCTGATCATGTCTCTGATGAGTACTGTGATTGGGAAATCCATGGCCTAGTTCTTCTTTCTTGGCTCCAATCGACAATTTCTCGGGATGTTCTTCCTCCTCTCATTCCATGCAAAACCTCTGCTGAGTTGTGGGGTAGAATTTACACCTTCTTTCCATCTCTTTCCACTGGAAGATCAGGACAATTGAATATGTAACTTTGCACCATCAATCTTGAAGGCAAATGGTCTCCTAGTACCTTCTCTAGATTCAATCCCTCATTTATGAACACATTGCCATAGGTGAGACCGTTTCTGCCAAAGAACACATAGAAACTGTTCTTTGTGGTCTTCCTGAAGAGTTTGATTCGTCCATTTCCCTGATTCTTAATAAACTTCACAAAATCAGCATCTCCAAGGTTGATACAACACTTGTTGTGCATGAAGCCAGACTCAACAAATTCAAGAAAAAGCCCCTTGCCATCATTAATCTCGCTGAATCGACAGGTTCGACTGATATTCGCATTCAAAACCCAGCTTTCTTTAGGCCTACACATGTAGTTGAAATATTACTCATTGTTGCCTTAAATTCATTGAAATTGCCCTAGTTTCTTTTCTGTTATACATTCCAGATTTTGTTTCTATATATGAATACACAATACACTAGCACTCCGAGAGTGGAGTCAGGTTGGTGTTCTAAATGTAATGGACATCAACACTAAGAATGCCACTTCTTAATACAAATGTTGTGGGTATTACTGAAATAAAAAATACTGAAATGTGCTATTTTAGAGGCACTTTTAAACATGTCATATATATATTGGAAATGTGAAAAATATGGTGGTTAATATCTCATGCATGTCAATTGTATTGCATAACATTAATATTTTATATACAGAACTAATCAACTTGTCATATAATGGCATATGTGCCCTTATATGTAATCACTGCTTCTCTGTTGCGACATACAATGCATCAATGCATGTTTTTCATAGGCTTCTGGTTATTCTTACTGCTATGCAGGTAGCTATCCCTATAGTCCCTACAATAAGGGTCCTTGTCACTTTTACGAAATTTGAGGAGCTTCAGCCAGCAGAGGAGTTTTCAACTCCACTCTCCAGCCCAGCATACTTCCAGGATGCCAAGTCCAAGGAATCAGAAGGGTCGACATCATGGATTTCATGGATGAAAGGAAATCGTGGTACACAGTCCATTGACTCTGATAGCCATAGATATAGGGATGAAGTTGACCCTTTCCATATACCTTCAGACTACAAATGGGTGGATGCCAATGAGAAGAAACGCCGCATGAAGGCAAAGAGAGCCAAAAATAAGAAACATAAGAAGCAGACAGCTGCTAAAGGAGTTGATGGCTTGCAACTAGGGAGGGAGGATGTGGAAGAATAGTAATAGCATTTTATCTCTGCAATTGCTGCTTTGATAATTGTTGTCAGGGAGAAAGTGTAAATAATTGTATTGTCCTTTGAAGAGAAAACGAAGAGAAAGAGTCTATATGGCCTTCAATTGGCTTCATTCTGATTTTGCCCAAGATACCTATATTTGTATGTACATCTGTATCTCTGATTATTGATTTTGCATTTTTGTGAGTGGTATTTGTGTTTTCAACGTTGTTCATGAAGTTTTGGCTATTCTTTTGAACTGTCTTTGGCCTGGTTAAATTTGTTGGAATTCGTACCTAAACCATTGAATAGTTCTTTTTGGTGTATATGTCTCTTTGGTAGTTATGATCTTCTCTGTCTTGTTCTTTACTCCCGAGTGGATAATCCGAAATTCCATACAAAAGTTTTGTAATTCCTTGTATAAAGACCAAACTCCTAAAAATTATTTTGGAGGAATTAAATTTGATAATGGAAAAAAATTTTAGGACTAAATTTTAAAAAATTATTTTAAAGAGACTAAATTCTAAAATTACAAATTTTGAAGGGACTAACAAACTTATTAAACCCTATTTTTAGAAAAGGGCATGTCAGAGTATTATTTATATCCATCATTTTTCTAATCCAACGACTCATTAGCTAATTATCTATATAACGAATTTGAAAGCAAAAGAACGCAGATACATAATAAGTTCACATCAAGTCAATTGAAAAACTTTCGGTGTAACATGCAATAAATTTGAGGTTTTCAAGAATTTTTTTAAAAAAAATCCGGTATTTGATATATTTGGTGTTTGGATATCCCAGGAATTTGGCTATCTTGGTTACAGAATTGGGATTTGGATAGAATACATGTAGATTAAAGTAGTCAAAATATATGCCCAGTGGCAAGTGTTATCCCTAGTAAAATTTGAAGATTGAAAAATTCCATACCTAAAGTCTTGGACTAATTAATTACCTAGGAACTCCGAGTGAAACAGAACAAAAACGAACCAGGCAAGAAATAACGGAGTGAAGAACACGGTGCAAGCATTTTGATTCTTTCATCACTAAATCTATTAGAGATGGCTCTGTTTTATTTTTGCCATATGTACAAAAACTAATTAACTATACATACATACAAAGCATCATATTAGTATTATAGTGACGAATGATCTAATTTACAGAGGTAACTACCAAAATCTGTCCTTGTTGACACTCAAGAACCCAGCCATTACCTTTCCCCCAGTATTTCTCATTCCATCTATAAGAAAGGACCAGGAAGAACCCAATGCCCCAACGAAAAAATCTGAGTCAGTAGCCATCAAGAAATTAACTAGTGGATAATTTGTGCTGGTCTCCCTGCCTAGGCTGGCTTCGTACTCTGCCATTGACATGTTCATCTTCACTTGCCGCTTCACTTTTGTATAGTAGAAATTCCAGTGAGGATATTCTCTCGTTTTGTCGATGACATCCTTAATCAAATTGCAATCTTGTGATGTTAGTGTATAACACTTAACAAACTATCATTTAAAAAAATTGTCCGGAAACAATCATAATAATACCTGCATCTCAGTGGACAGCCAAATGCTATTAAGGTGTGGAAAGTGTCTTCGAGTGCGATCCGCAAGCTGCATGTATTCTTCAAATCCAACTACCTTCATTTCACATGCTTTGTCTCCCATCCTTACATGCATACTTAGAAGAGGCCTTGGTACCCATGGCTTGTGATTGGACCACACATATTCATCAATATCAGACCTTGGCTTCCCACTACTTTCCTGAGCCAAAGGCGTAATAGAATGCAATTTTCATGAATACAATATTAATGCCACATTTAATATAAAAAATAGTGTAAGGAGACAAACCTTGGATACAGTTCTATAAATGCTATTTGTGTTTTCTCCAATAAATAGGTGTTTCACCTCGATAATCATCTAAGTATCATTTAATACAATCCTTTAATATGCATATTATCGAGGTAAAACTCTCATTCTGGTTGGAGAACAGTACAAATCATGCCTAAGGAACTGTACCTAAATTTTATACTACCAGTTTTACCTAACAATCTTAAGGGGAGACTTATGTAAATTTTCTAATAGAACATATCTTTATTGTTCTCTTGGTGTTTAGATTGAAAGCATGGTTAGAATATATTTATACCCTTTTAGTTTTTTCATGTCCAATAAGAAAAATGATGCAAATATAACAACAACCTTTGGCCAATCCCAAGCAAGACTTTCAAGAACCATTTTTGCAGCTAATTTTCCAAAGCTAGCATGGCGGGCCACATTCATTAAATTGCATGTGTATTCGGTTGGGAACCTCATTAAGTAGCGTACAGCCTGCAAACAATATTTATGGCAACAAGATCAAATCATGAATATATTACTAAAATGAATACATAACTTCTTTTTCTTTCTGCGCTCTGGTAGGTACCTGTGCTCTCCACCACCGTCTATCCATTTTTCTATGAGAAGCCAACAGAGTTCCATTTATATCAGTTGTAGGTTGCAAATAATTCCACGGAAGCCCCCATTTTCTGATATTGACATTGACATTGGAAGAATTAAAATCCGACACAGCTTCCCAGCATGGAAGAAATCATAAATATCTGATAATATATAGCAGTTGTGAGAGGTTAATTACCTAGGAGTAGGTCCAGCCCATATATGCTTGGATGTATAATTTTCTTTGGTGGTCACAATTCCATTACTCCACGCATCTTCACTTTTTATGAGTTCAAATGCACGCTGCCGACATTCTAGGGAGGTTTCAGGAAAGAAGTAACAACTCCAACTAGACTGGGAAGACCCTACATATAGAAGAGTGCCACTTGTTGCAATATCATCATATTCATATTGGTTTTTTGAAGATTTTTGCTGAGAGCAGAAGTTCACATTGTACATGGTTCTTATAACTGAACAGATACCACAATAAGTAATGGAATGATTTTTTTTTTTTTCACAAATGTATACCTTTGCAACTGCCATGGTCAGCTCTGTTATAATAATTAGTGACAAGTACTCTTCCTTCGTTGATTGCAATACGAAGAAGTCCACACATGCCAGCAATTTGAGCCCCAATACCAAATCCAGGTAATCTCTCCCAATCAGCAACTAGGAACTTCACATCAGGGCTACTACAGTTTAAAGGATGCTGATGGGTCCATATGTCACGTTGCACTTTTCTAGTCAATGGATAGTTTTCTTCATCTGACCCTGCAATCTGAAAAGACTTTTCTATATGAATAAAACTCAGAACATTCGATCTTATATTTTAATCATGAATATTATAAATTTCATTTTTTTTTAATGAAGTTCACAAATTATTCTTTAAGTAACATTTAAATACTGTTTTTCTATTAATAATTATACCCTAAATGTTGGACTTATGCATTAAAGAAGAAAAACTGAGCAGGATACTATCTAGTGACGATACTAACCATAATTACCTCTGCATGGAAAAAGAAATGGGTTTAAGAGATAAAAATTGGTTATGAAAAGATAATTGTTATGGAAACTCATGCCACTTCACTAGTATACTTGGAGATAACAATAAACCAAACGTTGGTTACCAACAAGTATGCTAAACAAATCATGTTTGTTAAGGAAATCATTTATGGTGAATCTAAAGCACTAGAGAAATAGTTAAGAACACACCCAAGGTGGATAAGCCCCTTCAGATACAGCCTCATGCTTAAGACTCTGCATTTGCTCACTGAAAGCAGCCACAGGGAATGTCTGCAAAAATCCTTTCCAAGTTGTCCATGGTGGGAAAACTTCGTTTGCTGCACGCGTATCAAGATAACCATATAGCTGCGTTTTCACCTTGCAGTTTTCCAAATGTGGGGCATTAGGCAAACTGGACCCACTAATTCCATGGTTTTTCAAGTGCTCTTTATCACCACTTGTAGATTCATTCAACACAGCACTCCAGGCTGAATAAAGCAATGAGACTCTCTCTTTGTTATTTTGCTCTTCGGTGCGGTCAGAACCCCATAATCTTTCAGTTTCCTTAATCTTAAAATGACAGTCTGAACCTGTAACCATGTCTAACATAACAAAGTAAAACATATGCCAGGTTAATTTCAATGTTAACTATTGCCAGAAGTCAATGTCTGCTTACATGGATTATTGATGTGAAACTTCAATTCTGATTAATAATAAAAAAAAAATAACTTCTAAAAAACTGTACTTGTTTTCTCTTTTCATTTAATTATTGCGTTGAATATGAAAAACAATGTGTATAGTACTGTCTAGAATATGCAGTCCAAGTAAAAAAGAATGGTTATTACTCATTAGAGTATGCTTAACGTAAAGCAAGTAATTAAAGTATTTGCTTCATGTACAAGCCTAACCCGTTCTCATCAAGTTCGCTTCGCGGATAAACGTCCTTGAATACACCAAACTTTAAAAAAGGTTGGAACTCATAATAAACTCGGTTCTTTTTCTTCAAGAAAAGAGGAAAAGGAAAATAATAAACACAGAATAAAAGAAGAAATAATATTGCCCCACCTCCGTTCCCTTTTCAATGTATTCATTAAAATCTTAAACTAGATTTTATAAACCAATTTCAAAGTTTCTTGAACTGCCCACAAAAGTCATTTCCATAAAACAAAGAAAAATGAACAAAAAAGAATAAACAAGAAATGGTTAAAATCAAGCAAAGGAGGAGGAAATTGACTCACTGATATTACTATTAGAAGTAGAATTCACTGATGAATTAGTAGCCATTGACATGGTTGAAAACAAGATGGGACCAAACTGAAAGGTGCCAAAGGAAGTGAGAGCAGCCAAGAACAAATAGGTGAGGCATACTCCACACAGAAATCCCACCACACAAATTTGACAAGGAAATGAGTTTCCCATTTGCAAGGCTCTTTGAGAAACCGCTCTCTCAAAATACTTCTGATTCAGAGGCTCCATTTCACTTTCCTCACAAAAATTCTCTCTTTCTTTATTCAAAAAGCTTCTCTAGCTAGCTACCCTTTTTACCTCATGAACTAACAAACTAACACTACTAACTCGTGACCGATCCACCCACAGTTGGCTTCAAATTCAACTTGTGAAGTCCTTCAACCACTTCAAGGAAAAAGAAAACTCAAAACCCGCAATTATTTGCACGTGTCTCCTAAAACACTTTTTCGGGGCCACCTTTGTCATCCCTTGTAACTGTAAAATTAATACCAAGTTTCCATCACAATTTATGAAAGCCACTGTCACACAGAAACTAGGAGAATGAATGACAAATAATGCACAAAAACAAATATGAATATCAACACAGATGCCCCAGAAGGCAGAATAGCATCACAAACAAAATTTGCATTAAAAAAACGTAATTTTATACAATCATCGACAATAATATTAATACTAAAAATAGTATACAGTGGGTGAGAGAAAGTGATGGGTTAGTAAATAAATAAGTTGGAAGTAGAGGAAGATTCTAACCTAACCCAACCAAACCGAATTATTAGAAGCTAATGACAAAAATATAAAAATTGGAAATTGTGTTTATGAAAGTAATTAAGGGTTGTCAAGGAAAGTGAGACCATGACGATGACATATTATGAAAAGACATGCGAATGCAAAGTGGAGAGGAAAAGCATTATTGTGAGGTCGATAAAACTACATGTGATGAAAACGACAAAAGTTACTTGCAATCCGGGAAGAAGATAAGAATATATGGGGCGACAACAACTTTAATCAGAACCACTCAGAAACAGTGACACGGTTTTTTATCTGAACTCATCGCGTGTAAAAACATCAAATATTATATTATTATTCTTAACAGTGATGAATAAAATTGTTAAAAGGTTAAAAGGGTCGAACATTTAGGAGGAGTAATAAGCATTGGGAAGGTGAAGGTCTGAACTTTTGTGCTTAGAAACAGAATAAAACAGAGACATATATAAGAGTCAGGTTGAGAACTGTGTAGTGCTTGTGTCCGAGGAAGAGTGAGGGTTGCTACCAATGAAGAAGAAGATCACATTCTGGTGTAGTTGCCACACATATGAATTGATAAACACACACTAACACACACATATATGTATATATATTCATTTTTCTCTATTCTATTATTATTAATACGTGGTCCCCTCTTATTTTTATTTATTTTATGATGTTTATCTATCTGTCATTCAGCCAAAATCTCAGATGAATAGTTTCTTATATTTAACGTAGAAAATTCAATTTTTATTACCGAAAAGAAAGGAATAAGTCCACTTGTCATGACTTGTAAATTGTGATGATGATGAAGATGGAAAGAACACGCCACATGAAACTTTCCAATTCATTCATATAATGCATGTTCTCTTTGTTAATAGAATACAAGTAGACAAAAACAAAGAAGTTATTATTAGGTTAGAGAAATCCTTTTTAATGTGAGTTTGATACGCAGTTACAAACTTTGAATGGAAATTTTGAATGAAACATTTGTTTGATGGTTCGTGACAGTAATCCAAACACTTTGTCAGTGGTAGCGTTGCAAACACGTGATTCTTGGACAAATCTGTAATTTTTTTATTGGATTTGGATAAAATAAATCTAAAATTGTCAAATAATAATGTGACTATATAATTAATTCCAGGCATAACTTTTATATAAAGAGACACTTGCGTAAAAATAGTTGATTATTAACTAATTAAGTAAAAAATTTGGCACAACTTGCGTAAAAATAGTTGATTCCTGTACGTATTAATTGTTCGTATTTATTGTACGCTTTAACAAAGTTTCAAGCAATTGACTTTTAATTGTATGTGTTAATTGTTAAGATCGATAAGCTGCACTTTAATAATTATTTCTGTAAAAGAGAAAGTAATTAATAAAATTTACTTTAATTGTCTATATTTATCGAAAGAAATTAATGTTGATAGACATGATCAACTCAAAAATAAAGCTTTAAATCCATTAATAAAAAAATCACTTTCTATTAATAAAAATTCTAAGAAAACTCACATATACAAATAAAATATTTTAAAAAAAACTCAACATATATCACTTTTATTTAAAAAGGAAAAAAATTGTCAAACTTTACTTTAGGTATTATTTTATATTAAACCAGACTGATAATATCTTGGTGCAGAAAAAAATATTTTTATATTACACTTTTTATTAATTTTAGGTACATTTATCACATAAAAAAATAAACACATGTCTAAATTTTGTTTAATAATTAAATATTTACTACATCTATAAATAATATATTATGCACATTTTCTAGTAATAGTATGTGGGTATCTCAATTACTTTGTTAAAATAAAAGGTGACAGTGAACCCCCTGTGCTGTCATTATAATTTATTTTCAGTGTGTCAGAATTAATTCCAATATGTGTAAAGTCAATTTCAGCACATCTCGATTTTCGTAAAGTATATTTTTAAGGACTACATGAGTAGTTTTTAAGTGAAACTTTTGTTAAAAATAAACACTTTAGTGATTAAAAAAACCAATATGTATTAAACTAAGAGAATTGAGCACATTTCGGTTAACATGTATTAACAAAGAATTCAAAAACGAGTATGTTTGATTTCTTCTTAATCTTTAATTTTATAATTTGTCTTTTAAAACAATTTTCCTTTATACATTTTTGAACAAATTTACACAACTTAACCATTATAATAGTCTCAACGGGCTATAATGTGACTTATTTACATTATTAGTGAAAAATTTATACGATATAAAATATTTTACTTAATTAATCAATCATAATTTATTATATATGATAAATTTGTTATTGATTTCAATACTAAATTTTTTATAAATTATACAAAATCTATTTATAATTAAATGAAAACATAAAAGTAGTTTGCACTATTAATATATAATCTTTAAACATTCGTTTAAAAATTTCGATTAAATATATAAGGATCTTTCATTGGAAACAAATTTTCTTAAAACTTAGTCTAATACGCCACCAAGTTAAAAAAAATTTAAAATAACAATTATAAATACTTTAAATATATTTTTTATCAACAAAATAAAATTATTATATAAATATGTTGATTTATAATTTTAAATTTATCAACTATTTAACCTATTATTTTGTCAATTTTTTTTCTTTAATAAGATAATTTTTCAACTCTAGGTTACTGATGGAACTTGTTTGCGTGAACTTCTCAACAAATATATTTCTGTAAAAGTTAAAATAAATTCTTTATTAGTTAATTTACAGAACTCTCGAGTATGTTTATAAAAGTTTGAAATAATTTATACAATTTAATTTAATTAGTAGATTTTTTTTAATTTTTCAAAAAATATATTTTAGTTTTTTCTTCTTATTTTCTTCTTCAAAAAGCATTTGTAGAAATCAGTCAAACGAACTTTTAACTAAATTTTACTAAATTATATAAACATAATTTTTATGACATAGAAAATAATTATAGGGTCATGAATAATGAAAGTTTAGAATCGTTTAAGTATTAATACTGAGGTAGGATTAAGGATGGATGTGATTAAGATTGTTAAAATCGACGGTCTAAGTAAATTTGTGATAATAGGTGGACTCATAAAGAGTCTATTATTTCTTTTCTAAAGAAACAAATATTTATAGATAACATATAAATTCACATGTACATGAGACTCATTATTCATTAAGACTCATTATTCATTAATACTAAATATAAGTAACTCATCATTCATCAATATTAAACATAAGTAATTCATCAATTTACGTATATAGCAATACTAGGTAATAAGTTCATATAAATTTATCATTTCAAGTTCATATAAATTCACATGTATCAAAAGAACATGCACCAAATTCATCAAGTTCACTTGAAGAACAAGAAACAGTTTGATAGAATAGAAAACAATAAAACAAAATGGACAAAAAATTTAGAGAGTAAGAACCAATTGAACATAATAGAATATATAGTAGAACAATAACAAATTGAATAGAACAACAAAGAAGTTGAATAAATTCGATCATTAAGAAAAATAATTAAATGCTTGACAAAATAGCAAGAAGTCAAGAACAAATTGAACCGAACATAATACTAAGAAATTGAACATAACAACAAGATGTTAGATCAAGATGATTAACATATTTAAAGTTTTGATTTCTACAAGACAGACGAAACTTTCTCAGACGAAACTTTTTCAGACGGAACATCAGCAAGCAAGTCAGACGAAACAAGCACAGACGGAAGATGACCCCTCAAAATTGAAGTCATTCGTCTGTCTCAAGTCAAAGTTATCAGACGATAGGATAAGACAAAATCTCTTAAGACTGAAGAAGTGTATCGTCTGTCCAAGAAGTGAAGCAAAGTATGAGTCACTCGTGCCAAGATTTCAAATCTTTAGAAGTACTCTTTAGAAACATCCAAGATCAGTATAGGGATTCGCGCTTACACATGCAACTCGAAAAGGTCTTGGCAGATTGACGTAACTAGGTCAGTTACGGTAACTAATTCCGTAACTGGGCCTAGTTACAAACATATTACCCAGGGGGGGGGTAGATATGCAACTAGGGCGTTTGTGGCATGGGCGCACTATGCCACGTGGCAAGTGGGGCGCCTGGGGCATGGGCGCCCTACTCCACGTGGCAAGTGGGGCGCCTGGGACATGGGCGCCCCACTCCACGTGGCAAGTGGGGTGCCTGGGGCGTGGGCGCACTACGCCCTATATATACACCTGCCCCTCCCTCGGAATGACATATCCAACTTCAGGTTAGTATTTTCAGTTAATTTAATTATTGTTAAATTTATTATTTGTTAATTATTAATTTAATAATTAATTAATATTTTTTTTTTGTAATTGTAGGTGTTTTTTTAATAATGGCTTCTGCAATTATTATAATTGTGTATATTAATGGAAGCATAAATGAGACGAATGAAGGAATTGTTTTCTTACAAATTAAACGTGACATAAGTTTTAATTTATTAAAAAATAAGATTCGTAAAAAATTTAAATTAAATGATAATCAAGTTATTGGTTCTATTACAACAAGATATTTAATAGGAAATCAATATGCTACATTACAAATAATGGATGATGAAGATGTAGATATTATGATAACTAATTTTCTTCAACAAGAGGGTGGTAGTCCTATAGAAATATGTGTTGAAGTTGTTGTTGCAGGTGGTGTATCATCTACAAGGATAAACTCTAGTGATAATGATGAAGATTACGTTGTTTCAGACATCAATTTTGATTCAACATCCGAAGATGAAGATTTTTATGGGAATTTTTTTGAATTAGAAGATGATGATGTAAATGAAGATGGACACAATTCAAATGCAAGTGTAGAACCATTCTGGGAAACAACTCCACACTACGCAAACATTAATTGGGATTATCCTGATCAAGAAGATCCGTGTGGTTTAAATGTTGAATCCAATTGGGTCATTGGACAAGAATTAGCTGTTGGTATGGAGTTTGATAGCAAACATGAAGTCCAAACTACTGTTGCAAGATACCTAATGGCCGTACATCAAACTATGAAGGTTGAGGAGTCAAAATCAACAAAGTATGTTATTTTTTGTCCTAAAAATTGTGATGAATCACCTTGTCCTTTTTATATGCGAGCTACTAAATTAAAGAGGACAGGTACGTGGAAGGTGACAAGATGGGGTGGTCCACATAGTTGTTTAAATTCTAGTCTGACTCAAGATCATGCTAATTTAGATTCAAATATGATTAGTACGTGTATTGTAGGTGAGAATTAATTTTTATATCGTCAAAGTAGAATTTTTTGCATCTTACATGTTTAAATTTATATTTGGTTATAATTATTATGATTAATACAATTTCAGGTATGATAAGGGAAGATCCGTCCATTAAAATTAGCTTAGTTCAAGAGAGAATAACTAGTATGTTTAACTACAAAATATCATATAAGAAGGCATGGTTAGCTAAACAAAAAGCAATGACCATGGTGTTTGGAGACTGGGAAGAATCATATGCGGAACTTCCTATTTGGTTACATCACATGCAAATTCACTCTCCGGGATCTTATTATGAAATCGATGATGATGATTTTGTTGTCGGCAACAGACTTGTCAGTGAATTTCGGCAATTTAAGCGTGTGTTTTGGACATTTCGACAATGTGGTGAGGCATTTAATTTTTGTAAGCCGATTATACAGGTGGACGTACACACTTATATGGTAGATACTGTTGGTCCCTATGTATGAATCTAGAGGGGGGTGAATAGATTCTTGTTCAATTTTAGCCGAAACTCGCAAGACTCTAATTCCTTTCGAATTCAAACAAATCGGTTCTAGATTCACGTATCAATTACCGTATCAATTACCTATTCAATTACCGATTCTATTACTGATTCAATTACCGTATCAATTAATGAGTTGATTATCAATACAGTTTCCAAATACAAAGCAGAATATGATCAATAACAATATAGTGAAAACTGTAAAGAGAATAAGGAAGAAGATGAGTGCACATTGATGTATACTGGTTCGGCCAACTGCCTACGTCCAGTCCCAACCCAACAACTGTTGCGATTGGCTTTCCACTATCAAATGATCCCTTTTGTGTTCTTTTACATTCACTCTGCAACAAGCAACACAAAACGAAATCAAAACACTAAAACTGTTTCTTCAACCTCAAGAACAACTTCCAAGATCTTGGCACCTCCAAGATCAACCTTTGAAAATCACTTCTCAAATACAATGCTCTATCTAGAGAGACCTCTCTCCTAGAGCAACAACCCAAAAATGGAAATACAAAAGATCAGTAAAGAATACACCTCAAGTGCAGAATCTGATCACAAATAATCTCTATGAAATCCACCCAACACAGGAGTGTATCAAGTTTGCCCTTTCTCTTTGAAAACCTTGATGAACTCTATTTACAGAGCATATGCAAGTGTAGAAGTAGTTTCAAATGGTTTGGTTTTCTCTACCTTCATATGTTTCATCAAGATTATACTTATAGAGCAAATTTGGAGGGAGAAAACGTGCAAATTGAAGCTACAACGGTCAATGTAATTGATCCCAAATGAATGTAATCGATTACACTAGCCGTTAGAACCCTCCAATTTGAATTTTCCATGCATGTAATCGATTACAACGAGATGTAATCGATTACATCAAGAAATTCCAGGCCATGTAATCGATTACATTGGAGATGTAATCGATTACATCGCTGAGAATGCTCCCGGTTGCTCCCTGGCGCACCTCGCTTCACCACTTTCACCAAAATTGGCATAACTTCTTCTACAGATATCGTTTTGAGCTCTGGTTTTTTGCAAATGAAAGATGATTGATAGAGCTACAAATCTCATGAAGACATGAAGAGCCAATTCGGAGTGCATCTAGGGTGAAATCAAGCAGCAAGAGGATACAAAAAAATTTTCTGCCATGGTAATCGATTACCTAGGGGATGTAATCGATTACACCAGAGAGGAAGATCAATGTAATCGATTACATCAAGCCTGTAATCGATTACATCAGTGAAAAATGGATTTCCAAGGATTTTAAAACTGTTTTTCTCAAATGGAAATCAAACATTAGACACTTGATCAACCATACACAAGTTTAAAACATCTCTGGGGCCTCAAACAAAGAACTCAACACATATATGCCTAAACTCAACAAACAATACATAGTAAACTCCTAGATACATTTCAACTAAGAAAACCAAAATTACATTAACATCAAAATCAAAAACACCAAGAGAGACACCAAAGCACCATCAAGCTTTAGGTCCAACAATCTCCCCCTTTTTGGTTTTGATGTACCAAATCTCAACCAAGGTTTTCTTAGGAGTTTAGATGTGTGTTGATCTTCTAAGAATCCCGCAATTGTTAGAGATTTCCAAATACGCAGATATATGCATTGCAGATTCACTATACATTTTATTCCTTACTCCTTACTCCCCTATCAACAATATTCTATAAACTCTAGCAACTTATACTTCTCCCCTATTTGGTATATTAAAATCAAAAACAGAGAAGAATTAAGATCAAATATAGAGAATAGAGATACCGATTTTCTACATGTTAAGCAATATGAGTTATCAAAGATAGAGGTATAAAAATTTTCCTTATGTTATCTCCATAAATTGCAGATCCAAAATCTTTTTATTGAAAGGAGATTTGATTTCTTCATTAATTACATGTCTTGAGCAAACCATTGTCCGTAATACCAATTGTTCCATGATTCCAATTGTTGATTGTTTGGCTCTCAAGCATATCTACACAAGAAAGTTATCATTTGGTTTTTGGTACCCAAATCTTATTGGGTCCAGCCATGTTAGCATTGTGATAATCTTTTTCCTAATCCATTTAAACAATCCACTATCTAAACCTTTCTTTCTAATCATGCAATTATAGTTGTTATGACCAGGTTTCATGCAATAACTACATGTGAAAATTCTCGTTATTACCGGTTTGTTTAAATGTGTAGTACTTCTTGTTATTCTTTTTCAAAGGGGCAACAAAGGATTTATATTTTGAACAGTAGTTTCAGGGCATCATTTTCCTTTTTCAGATTTTGAACATTGTTCTTTAAAACCGAAATTTCATTTTCTAAATCAAATTTTAATTTTCTCAACCTTACTCAATTTTTCAAATTTTTCTCGCTTCTTTGAAGAGCTCACAAAAAGCAAGATATAGTTCATCATAATCTTGAGTAGATGAATCGAATCACTTACCTCATCATCCGGTTGGATTTGCCATGAGACATAGATTTGCTTCTTCATTGTCACTCCCACTGAGGATGAGGAATCGTTGTCTTCCCAAGCAATGTAGGCTTTCTTCTTTCGAATTTATCCTTCTTGGCCTTTTCTCATGTTCAACTCTTCTAGGCTCACCGCTTTTCTTCATGTTTGGACATTCTGATTTGTAGTGTCCAGTTTTACCACACTCATAGCAAGTGACCTTTGAAGATGAACCTTCAAACCTCTCAAGCCTTTTCCTGAGTTGAATCTCTTTTTGTCATTGTTCTTCTTCATGAACTTTTTGAATTTTCTTACCATTTGGTTCATGTTTTCATCTTCGATTCACTTCCACAACTTGATGTATCACTATCACTAGCTGTGTCCTCCATCTTAAGTGCTATGCTTTTGGCTTTCTTGTCCTTATGTTCTTCATCCGCAATACGAGACATATCCATCTCATATTCTCTCAATTTTCCAAAAGCTCGCACTAGTGACTCGCAACAAGATTCTTAGACTCAAGCTTATGGCTGTCACGCTGATTGCCATTTTCTTTTAGAGACTTTAGAATCTTGACATTCACTTCCTCTTCTACGAAGCTTTTGCCAAGTCCCTTGAGATGGTTGATGATATGGATAAACCGTTTCGCATCTCCATTATGGACTCTCCTTGTAACATTCTCAAGGTTTCATATTCTTGGATCAAGGTGTTCTTCCTTGCCCTTCGTACTTCGTTGTTCCTTCATGAGTTACCATAATAAGATCCCAAGCTTCTTTTTAGTCATTGTACAAGCAAATTCTAAAAAATTCATCGAGTTAAGAGCGAATGTATAATATTCAAAGCTTTAGAATCATTCTCAAATCTCCTAATTTCTTTTCCTCGTTCCCACTTCTCAAATGGTTTTTCTAATTCATTTCCATCAACTATATATGTGGGGATTTTGAAATCAGTTACAACAGCTTGCCAAATGTTTCTATGTACGACTCCATAAAGATTTTCATCCTCACTTTCCAAAATGGATAGTTATCTCCACAAAACAGGAGGTCTCAGAATAGAGGCACCTTCAAATAATGGTAATTGATTACATCGCCATTATAGATCAAAATCTAGAGCAACTTACTAGAAGTAGCTCGATACCAATTGTTGGTCCCTATGTATGAATCTAGAGGGGGTGAATAGATTCTTGTTCAATTTTAGCCGAAACTCGCAAGACTCTAATTCCTTTCGATTCAAACAACCTCGTTCTAGATTCACGATCAATTACCGTATCAATTACCTATTCAATTACCGATTCTATTACTGATTCAATTACCGTATCAATTAATGAGTTGATTATCAATACAGTTTCCAAATACAAAGCAGAATATGATCAATAACAATATAGTGAAAACTGTAAAGAGAATAAGGAAGAAGATGAGTGCACAAAGATGTATACTGTTCGCCAATCGCTTACGTCCAAATCCCCAACCCAACAACTGTCATGCGATTGGCTTTCCACTATCAAATGATCCCTTTGTGTTCTTTTACATTCACTCTGCAACAAGCAACACAAAAACGAAATCAAAACACCCAAAACTGTTTCTTCAACTCAAGAATAGACTTCCAAGATCTTGGCACCTCCAAGATCAACCTTTGAAAATCACTTCTCAAATACAATGCTCTATCTAGAGAGACCTCTCTCCTAGAGCAACAACCCAAAAATGGAAATACAAAAGATCAGTAAAGAATACACCTCAAGTGCAGACCCGATCACAAATAATCTCTATGAAATCCACCCAACACGAGAGTGTATCAAGTTTGCCCTTTCTCTTTGAAAACCTTGATGAACTCTATTTACGAGCATATGAAAGTGTAGAAGTAGTTTCAAATGGTTTGGTTTTCTCTACCTTCATATGTTTCATCAAGATTATACTTATAGAGCAAATTTGAGGGAGAAAACGTGCAAATCTGGAGCTACAACTGGCCAATGTAATTGATCCCAAATGAATGTAATCGATTACACTAGCCGTTAGAACCCTCCAATTTGAATTTTCCATGCATGTAATCGATTACAACGAGATGTAATCGATTACATCAGTGTTCCCAGGCCATGTAATCGATTACATTGGAGATGTAATCGATTACATCGAGAGAATGCTCCCGGTTGCTCTGGCGCACCTGCTTCACCACTTTCACCAAAATTGGCATAACTTCTTCTACAGATATCGTTTTGAGCTCTGGTTTTTTGCAAATGAAAGAGGATTGATAGAGCTACAAATCTCATGAAGACATGAAGAGCCAATTCGGAGTGCATCTAGGGTGAAATCAAGCAGCAAGAGGATACAAAAAAATTTTCTGCCATGGTAATCGATTACCTAGGGGATGTAATCGATTACACCAGAGAGGAAGATCAATGTAATCGATTACATCAAGCCTGTAATCGATTACATCAGTGAAAAATGGATTTCCAAGGATTTTAAAACTGTTTTTCTCAAATGGAAATCAAACATTAGTCACTTGATCAACCATACACAAGTTTAAAACATCTCTGGGGCCTCAAACAAAGAACTCAACACATATATGCCTAAACTCAACAAACAATACATAGTAAACTCCTAGATACATTTCAACTAAGAAAACCAAAATTACATTAACATCAAAATCAAAAACACCAAGAGAGACACCAAAGCACCATCAAGCTTTAGGTCCAACAGATACCGTGGAACACTTCTAATCGCAACAACGCAAGATGGTAATGGACATGTATTACCACTTTCATTTGCCGTGGTTGAAGGTGAAACACTACTAGCATGGTCATGGTTTTTGTCTAAGTTACGTAATTATGTTACAAATAAATCTGGAGTTTGTCTGATTTCTGATCGGCATCGGAGCATTAAGTCAGCAATTGAAAATGAAGCAATAGGATGGAGTCAACCAAATGCATATCATGTTTATTGTATCCGACATATTGCTTCTAATTTCAATCACAGGTTCAAAAACGTTAAACAAAAACAAATGTTGGTGAAATTAGGTACGTGATGAATTAATATTTGTTACTCTATTAAAATTAAACTTCATGTGGAACTTCCTAATTATTTTTCATGTAGGTTATACTCCTTGCAAGCACATATTCGATCGTAACTTAGAGAAATTTTGTGAGGAAAGTCCCCAAGTAGCAACCTGGATTCAAGGAATATCCAAGGAAAAATGGACTATGGCATATGATGCAGAAGGACACAGATATGGTCATATGACTACAAATCTTTCAGAATGCATATACAAGGTTTTAAAAGGTTGTAGAAATCTACCAATAACAGCATTAGTGAAATCAACATACAGTCGTTGCCGTGAATATTTTGTTGAAAGAGGTCGTCAAGCACAAGAGGAGCTAAGTGAAGGTCATGTTTATTGTTCCAGAATACGTCATGCTATTCAGAGACAACAAGTGGAAGCCTGTTCTCATACAGTGCGTGTTTATGACATTCAACAAACACGGTTTGAGGTTGAAGAAACATTTAATCCATTGACACAACGAGGTGGTCAGAAATGGACGGTTAATCTTTGTGATAGATATTGTCAATGTGGGCGGTTTACAGCCTTCCATTATCCTTGTTCTCACGTAATTGCTGTCTGTGGACATGTTAGTATAGACTTTCATCAGTACATTGATGTTGTCTTCAAAAACGAGTACCTGGTCAACGCATATTCTGCTGAATGGTGGCCTCTAGGTAATGAAGATGCATTGAAGCATGTGGAACAACCATGGAAATTGATTCCAGATCCAACTACAATTCGAGGTAAAGGACGTCCAAAATCTAGTAGGATTCGAAATGAGATGGATTGGGTTGAACCTTCGCAGAGAAAACAAAGATGTAGTAGATGTGGCCAAGAGGGTCACAATAGACGATTATGTCCTACCTGTTTTCAACCGTGATTTAAGATGTATCATTTAACATGTTCCAATGATTATGTGATTTTAAATATAACAACGATAAATTTCTTACAAATAAATTTCTTATAACAACATCAAAACGATAAATTAATTATAACTATTTCAAAATATCCGTACAAATCACAAATACATCTAAACTATCAATTAAAAAAGACGTATAATGCATAATGTAATGACATATCAATGTCTGCCCTGATGTCCACCCGTACTACATGGTCTATCTCTACCTCGTGCCTCTCTATCAGGGTTGCGCCTTGGTCTGCGCTGACGACTACTGGCAACCTCATCAAACTGCGGTCTAAGATCTCCTCCAAGTAACTCATCCATGTGTGGAATATCCTCAGGAATATTCCAAGGTGGACCCATCTGTGAGGTCGGTGTCTGTGCATCCAATCCACCTCCTAATGAAGGAGAAGCACCGAATAAGTCGTTAAAACCGAAATTCCCTGATGCAGAAGCAACACCCGTAGGTGTATAAAGTGGTGGGCTAGTAGGAGGAGGATACTGGTACAGAGGTGGCATCTGAGAGGGTAACTGTGTAAACTGAGTAAGTGTATAGTACATGCCTGACCCTCTCTGCGGCATAGGTGGAAGTATATAGGGCTCATGCGGGACAGAATGATGATTACGTGTAAAACCACGCGTCTCTAGACTATGAGGAAGTATGTGAGGATCCTCAACAGTGAAAGTTTCTGTTGCCTGTGGTGCACAAGTAGCTGGCTGAGTAACACGGTCTGCATCACAACACAATACCATCATCCTCCGTCCCAAATCTATGATATCATCCTGAGTGTGTGCCAACCATCCCTCAGGTGTCCCAATATATATCAGAGATTCTGCTATGGCACCCTGTAAAGAAAATTAAAATGAAACAATTTTTGCAAAATTATAAAAAATTAATATACATATAAAAAATAAGTAATAAATTGAAGAATTTTTTTACCAGACTCACATCTTTTGCATTTATCCGGTCAATATACATCATTGTTTTTTTTCTGTACCACACCATGTAATCATCGTTGTAGCTCATGGGATCTGAATGTGGTACCCCGCCAACAATACAATGTAACCTGTTTTCCCACATCTGAAGTACAGGCTGCATAAGTTGTTCCCAATTGTTGTCTCCTTTCCCTGTCAAAGTTAATTGATGTAAACTATCAAGCTGAGAGGGAGGGCCAGGTACAAACTGTCGGAAACCAAATTGCCGAATAACCCTATCAGGTTGATGCCACTCTGCTATCTGAAAACAAATAAGAGGCAAAACACCTCTCCATATATGCTGGCCCTCTAAACAAATCTCAGGTAACAATCCAAAGACAGGTCCAGAGTAAGGCATCCATACAACCTACATAAAAAGACATTATTTAAACGAAGATACATATCTAAATAAATACTACAAAATTTGTATAATTACTTAAGTTACCTGATTTAATTTTAGACAATCTAAAGTCTTTCGTATACTTTTGACATCGTCAGCACCTGAAACACTGTTTTGAACCGGAAGCCACCTACAATATTTCACGAATAACTTTACTTTCACATATATTGAAATAAAAGATATAAAAAACATTTAACTAATTACCTGTGACCAAATGGGGTGTCTGGAGCACGGGTCACCATGACCTGCGGGGTAAAGGGGGTAAATCGTTCCCACGCCCATAACTGTATAAGAACTGACATCCCTCCCATAGACACTGTGTTAATATTTGTTGCATTGCATAATTCCCGATACAAATATCCTAACAAGGCACTGCCCCAAGCATATTTCCTTGTCTCTGTGAAATCATCCAAGAACTGCAAATAACGTAACGATACTCTGGAGCTATTTTTGTCAACAAATATAACACCACCTAAAAATCGCAATATCCAAGATCTAGTAAAACGCCGCAGTGCTTCAGGGTCATCTAGAAAAGGTGTAATATCATTAAACTGATCACCCAACCAATTCAGCTTTACGTAAGAACCTCTAATATTATCTGCACTGGGCCTTACTCCTAGTAACTCCTCAGCCATGCCAGCCCAGTCTGCTTGTGTAGATCCAATGACAGGTCTCCCATCCACCGGTAATCCAAGTAAAACTGCAACATCTTCAAGTGTGATGGTACATTCCCCACAAGGCATATGGAATGTATGGGTCTCAGGCCTCCAACGTTCAATAAAAGCTTGTATTAATCCCACATTATGTTTAAAATAACCAAGCTGACACACCCAATAGAAGCCAGCCTCAATCAAATACGGGGTAATAGCATCAGGCCACCGTGACTGACCCTGATAATGTGGAGCAGCTCGTCTTAATTTAAACTTTCTATTCTCTCCGGTGTTCCAAATATGCTGAGATATATGATACGGTTGAATCCATAACAAATCTGGTTCTAATGGTCCTGATTCAATCGTTACACCACAAGACGAAGAAGAACTAGCCATAACAAAACCTAGACATTCAAAATAATTATTACGTTTAACTACACTACACTACATTACACAACACTACACTACACACACTATTATCTTAACAACTAAACTAACAAATATTATAAAAATTAAACTACAAAACAAAAAATAATTAACAAAACATACCTGGAAGGAGGAGGAGGGGACCACGAAGGAGAAAGTGGGGACCACGGCGGAGGAATGGGGACCACGGCGGGGACCACGGCGGAGGAAGGGGGGACCACGGTTGAGGAAGGGCGCTCAGGGTCCAGGCGCACTACAAGAAACAAGGCGGACAGCGGCGGACGAAAGCAAAAAATGAAAACGAAGGTGGCGGGGTGGGGGGATAATGGAGGTGGAGCGCTCAGGGTAAAGGCGCACTTGCCACGTGTAAGTGGGGCGCCCTGGACCGAGGCGCGCTTGCCACGTGGCAACAGCTGATTGAATGGGGCGCCTACTATCCGGGCGCACTTACTTTGGCCAACCGTTGCCTGCCACGTGTCTTTTTCTTACGTAGTGCGCCCATGCCGCAGGCGCCCTATTTACAAATCAACCCCCCCGGTAATATGTTTGTAACTAGGCCCAGTTACGGAATTAGTTACCGTAACTGGCCGAGTTACGTCAATCTGCCAAAGGTCTTCACCTCTTTGTCAAAGTCTCTGTACATGTTAGAAAAAGTACTGCACACGCTATCTAAATCCGCTGCACACGCCATCAATCACTCAAGTACTATCTGACACCCTTTGGAAGCTCTCGAGGAAAATATTCAACGACATTCTTCTGTGTCTAACGGATATCTGAAGACGTTGCCTATTTAAAGACTTCACTCCTTCAGAGTTCAGTTGGCGAACACGCTTCTAGTATTCAATCTTCTGTGATTTCGCTCACTATACCTGTTGTACTTCATTGTAAAACCCTCTCTGCGAAGAGGAATCTTTCTTGTTTAAAACATCTTATTCAAATCCACATGTGTGGTGTTTTAGCCTGAGGAGGCTGGTTGTTCAAAAAATACCTTTGTTGTTTAGCCTGCGAAGGCTGTGTTCAAAGAATATCGTGTTATAGCCAGAAGTGGCTGGGCGCAAATAATACTTGTAACCCTTTCACGGTTGGTAGTGAAAACTCAGTTGTTACTGGGTAACTGGACGTAGTCTTATATAGACGAACCAGTATAAAAATACTTGTGTATTTATTTCTCTAAGTTTTTCGACTAACGAGGATAATTAAACTATAACGTCTATCCTTTAAAAACAATCCTTGAAGATTAAAATTATTTCGTCTAAACATATTTAAACTCACAGACGAAAGGGATTTTTTTTTATAAAACACAATTGAACCCCCCTTCTTGTGTTCTATCTTTTACAGTTTGGTATCAGAGCTCAGCCTCTAAGGGTTGAGCGCTTTACAGCTACTAGAGGAAAAGATCCTAGATGGAGTCACAAGGACCTTCGTTCTTGTCTGGAGGGTCATCCATAAACAAGCCACCGACGTTCTCTAGTGATGACTATCCTTACTGGGCTGATCGGATGGAGATGTACATCAAATCCACCCAGTACAGACTGTGGAACATCATAACTCAAGGAAACATCCCTATTGTCAAACCTAAAGTTAAATGGGGAAATGAAGAATTCTCGCTTATGGAACTCAACAACAAAGTCAGATATGCCATCATGTGTGCATTGTCAAGGACAGAATACAACAGATTCTGTGCTTACAAAACAGCTAAAGAGTTTTGGGATGCCCTCAAGATTTCCTATGAAGAAACTGAGGATGTGCGCATGAGGAAAGCTGCTACTCTTCAAAGAGAATATGAGATGTTCTCAATGAAGAAAGGAGAATCTATTGACATGATGTTTGGAAGATTCCAAACGATATTGAATGGACTCACTACGCTGGACATTACTTTCACCAAGGCTCAAAACAACATGAAGATATTGGATAGTCTTCCTCCTCCATGGGAAGCTATGTCCACTGCCATCTCAGTTGGGCGTGATATGAAGACATTAACTCTTGACGAGTTAATAGGAGCCTTGAGAGTGCATGAGGTACTTCTATGTAAGAGAGACAAGATCAAAGTTCAAGAACCCATAGCTCTTCCGTCTGTCAACAACATGACAAAGGAGGAAACTCCTAAGAAAGAAAGAAAGAAGAAGCACAAAGTTCTAAAAGCTGACACCATTGAATCTGATTCGTCTGATGGATCGTCTGATGATGAGATTTCTCTCATGGCCAGACGCTTTAAGAAGATGATGATGAAAAAGGGGAGAGGTCAACGCTTCTTTAAGAAGAAGGAAAGAAAGCTCCCAGAAAAATCTTCAAGCAAGGAGGAGAGCTCAGAAGTTATCTGCTATGAGTGTAGAAAACCTGGACATATGAGATCAGAGTGTCCAAGATTAAAGAAAAGATGGAATCCTCGCAAAGACAAGGGTAGGAAGAGTCTAGTGACTTGGGAAGACCTTGATAGCGAAAGCTCAGAGGAATCCACTAAAGAAGAAGAAACTGCAAATATCTGCCTCATGGCCGGAGACATCATCTCATCAGAGGTAATTGAATCTGAAACTTCTTCATCTTCTTCATCTGAGTCTGAGTCAAAATCAGAAGAAATTTCATACGATACACTTTTGGCTAACTCACATTTTGTTGCTGAGCCATACAAAGTATGCAAAGCCAAGTTAAAACAAATCTTGGAAGAAAATACTACTTTGAGAACTGAAAATGAGTTACTGCAAAAAGAAGTATCAGATGAAAAATCATCTGAGTCTGAAAAGGATAATTTTATTTCTGAAATTGAAAGATTGAAGAAAGAAAATGAATCCTTACTCAAAGACTTAACAAAGTTCACTAACGGATCCTCTGTGCTAGAAAATATTTTAAAATATGGGATATCTCCATCTGATAAGAGTGGACTTGGTTATGTTGAAGAGTCAAACAAAAAGAAAAACAATTTTGTTCCGTCTGCTCATAAAAAGAAGATAAAAAATTACAATAAAGTTCCAAATAATTATAGAAAATATAAAAGAACCTTAAACAAAAAGAAATCTTCTTTCACTAACAAAGAAGGACCCAAAAAGATTTGGGTACCAAAGTCACTCATTATTCCTGTTGCAGACATCCTTAATAGGAATAGAGAGGACTTCAAGCTGGTACCTGAACAGTGGGTGCTCACGACACATGACGGGAGACCTGTCTATATTCCAAGATCTCAGACCAAGTAAAGGGTCTGTATCATATGGTTCAGGGAAAGGTAAAATCTTAGGCATTGGGTCTGTTGGTAAGACACCCAATCCTCTTATCCAAAATATGCCTTATGTTAAAGGTCTTAACTTCAATCTACTTAGTATAAGTCAATTTTGTGACAGTGGATATGAAGTAGCTTTTAACTCAGATGAATGTATAGTCAAAAACAAAGACAAATCCATTCTATTTGTTGGGAAAAGAAGGAATAATCTTTATGAGGTTTGTCTTTCTAACCTTAGTGATCAGAATGTGACATGTTTGATTTCAGCAGATGATGAACGAGATATTTGGCACAAAAAGCTTGGACATTTAAGTCTCAAGTATATTTCGAAAATTTCTAAAAAGGATCTTGTAAAAGGTTTGCCAAAAATATCTTGGAAATCCAATCGTCTGTGTGAATCTTGTCAACATGGGAAACAACTCAAAGCTTCTTTTAAATCAAAAAAATGTTGTTTCTACGACAAGACCGCTAGAACTGTTACATATTGATCTCTTTGGACCTACTCAGACGGAAAGTCTTGGAGGAAAGAGATATGGATTTGTAATTGTGGATGATTATACTAGATTCACATGGGTATACTTCCTATCACATAAACACGAGTCATTCAGCGTTTTTGAAATATTCTGGAAACGTGTTCAAAAAGAAAAAGGAATATGTATTGTGTCTGTTAGGAGCGATCATGGAACATAATTTGAAAATTCTGAGTTCAATGCCTTTTGTTTTGAAAATGGTATCTTTCACAATTTTTCATCTCCAAGAACTCCTCAGCAAAATGGAGTTGTGGAAAGGAAAAATCGTACTTTACAAGAAATGGCTAGAACTTTGTTGCATGAAAGTTCTCTTCCAAAATATTATTGGGCAAAAGCAATTAATACTTCCTGTTATATTCAAAACAAAATATTGATAAGGCCAATATTGAAAAAGACTCCATATGAACTATGGAAAGGAAGAAGACCCAACATTTCTTACTTCCATCCTTTTGGATGTGAATGTTTCATCTTAAACACTAAAGATCAACTTGGCATATTTAATTCAAAAGTGGTGAAGGGATTCTTACTTGGATATTCCAATATGTCTAAGGCCTATAGAGTATTTAACTCTAAGACGCAAGTTGTAGAGGAATCAATTCATGTAAAATTTCAAGATAACTCAAAGGCTGATAAGGAAATATCAGACCTAGAAAATTTATTTGATAATTTGCAGATTAACCCTTCTGGTCAAAGTTCAAGTTCAAATGGTCAACCTGGGTCAGACGCAAGAACAGACACAAGAGCAGACGATAGAAGTACAAACGAACCCTCTTCGTCTGATGCTCATCGACATGATGATCAAACTCCTATAAGAACGTGGAAGTTTGTCTCAAACCACACAGAAGATCTTATCATTGGAGATAGACATCAAGGTGTTCAAACCAGATCAAAACTAAAAGAATAGTCTGGATATGCTCTCGTGTCAAATATAGAGCCCAAGAATATTGAGGAAGCTCTACAAGATAATGACTGGATTTTAGCTATGGAAGAAGAGCTAAAGCAGTTTACTAGAAATGATGTTTGAACTTTGGTAGAGAAACCAAGAAGCAAAAGTATCATTGGAACGAGATGGGTGTTCAGAAATAAACTTGATGAAGACGGGAAAGTGGTAAGAAACAAAGCAAGATTACACTGAAACTTTCGCTCCTGTAGCTAGATTAGAAGCCATTAGAATTTTACCTGCCTTTGCTGCTCATAAGAATATCATCCTATATCAAATAGACGTAAAAAGTGCTTTTCTAAATGGTTTTATTAAAGAGGAAGTATATGTAAAACAATGTTGGACTTGAAGCTGAAGAAGTCGCCTCTTGTTTTAGTTTTGATATACTTGTAATTTTGATCTTTATGATAGATTGTATATAGGAGCTTAATTGTATTGATTGTTTTAGAATAGGCTTTGAGTGTGGTTTTAATTCAATCTTTTTCATAGAGAATTTGAATCTACTCTTATGATTTGAGCTAGAGAAGTTTTGGAACCCCATTTTGTTTTGGAAAAGTCAAAAACTTTGGTTTAAAAAGGTTTTAAGCTGAAGTAATCGATTACCATATAGCTGTAATCGATTACCAATAGACTTAGAAAATAGGGGAACCCAAATTGCTCTGGAGTAATCGATTACCACTCCATAGTAATCGATTACTTCGTGCTTGAAGAAACAGAGAAGGCAAATTTCTCTGGAGTAATCGATTACCTCCATCCTGTAATCGATTACCACACCATAATTCATCTCAAATAGCTTTTGAAACTGCTTTAAATAGAAACCTTTTTTAAATTGTTTCATATATATAAAAATAATAAGGAAGAAAAGAAGATAGATCTTTTGGAGTTTTTTTTGGAAGAAAAGAAGAGCAAAAACCAGTTTTACATAAGAATTCTCTTCAAAGTTTTTAAAGATTTTCTCTTGAGATGAAGGCTGTGTGATTGATTGAATTCATTGGATGCTATCTTGATCAATGCATACACAACAGGTGTACTCTTATCTGATCTTTATCTTTTGTATTCGTTTTTGGTATAAGACTCTAAAGAGAAAGGAGTTCTCTAGAAGAGTTGAAGAGTTTTTGAGAGAGATACTCTCAAGGTTGGTTCTTGAAGGGATCAAGAATCAAGTTGATATGTTCTTAGGTGAAGAACATATGTTTTGAGTATTTTGATTTGTTTTGTGTTTGTGTAGCGTGATTGTATTAGACACAAAGAATCGTTATAGTGGAAAACCGATCGCAACAGATTGTTGGGTTGAGACTGGATGTAGGCCGAAAGCCGAACCAGGATAAATCTCTGTCTAAACTCTTTTCTTTATCTTATCTCTTATAATTCATTGTTTTTCTCGCTGTTATCCGCTGTATATCTCTGATACATTACTTGTAACTAAGATAAAATTGAATCGGGAAAGAAAGTGAGAAAAGTTAAAAGTTGATATAGGGAACAAGAATCTATTCACCCCCCCTCTAGATTCATATAGGGACCAACAAACAACCTCCTGGGTTTGAAAGTTCATCTCAACTAGATCATGTTTTTAAGCTAAAGAAAGCACTATATGGTCTTAAACAAGCTCCTCGAGCTTGGTATGAAAGACTGAGTTCATTTTTTCTTCAAAATGGTTTTTCAAGAGGGAAGGTTAATACTACTCTCTTCAAGAAAAGCGTTTCAAAAGACTTTATTATTGTTCAAATATATGTAGATGATATAGTCTTTGGAGCAACTAAAGAATCCTTGTGCAAGGATTTCTCTAAGTTAATGCAGGAAGAGTTCGAGATGAGCATGATGGGAGAACTGAAGTTTTTCTTAGGACTTCAAATCAAACTGACTAAACAAGGTATATACATTCATCAACAGAAGTATACCAAGGAACTTCTAAAGAAATTCAAAATGGAAAATGCCAAACCAATGAAAACTCCCATGCATTCGTCTGGAGCCAGTCTCAACAAAGACGAATCAGGTAAGACCGTTGATCAGACGGTATACAGAGGTATGATTGGATCTCTTCTCTATCTCACTGCTAGTAGACCTGACATTATGTTTAGTGTCTGTCTATGTGCACGTTTTCAATCTGATCCTAGAGAATCACATTTACAAGCTGTTAAACGCATTTTAAGATATCTTATTGGAACCACTAATCTCTCTCTCTTTTATAAGAAAAGTAGTGATTTCAATCTAAGTGGTTATTGTGATCTTGATTATCTTTGGAGATAAAGTGGAGAGAAAAAGCACAAGTGGTGGATGTCAATTTCTTGGTTCATCACTAATCTCTTGGTTAAGCAAGTAGCAAAACTCCATTGCACTCTCAACCACGGAAGCAGAGTATATTGCTGCGGCTGGGTGTTGCTCACAACTACTTTGGGTAAAACATCAACTTGAGGATTACTCCAGGTTTGAAACTCAAATATCAGTATTTTGTGATAACACAAGTGCAATTAATCTCAGCAAAAATTCTATTCAACATTCAAAAGCCAAGCATATTGAAATCAAATTTCATTTTATAAGAGATTATGTTCATAAAGGTATTTTCGATATACAGTTTGTTCAAACTGATTTTCAATGGGCAGATATCTTTACAAAAGCTTTAGACGAAACTCGTTTCAATTTCATTAAAGAAAATTTGGGAATTGTCTCTTTAATTGATTAAGTTTTTCCGTCTGAAGCATTTCATTTCGTCTGTACCTTCGTATATCTTTTTGTGTTAAGACGAAACATTACGTCTGATCAAGTTGAATCAGTCTGAGAAAATTCAACAGACGCAAGGTTATTATTTAATTAGTTTAAAGTTAAGTGTGCAGGGACAAATTAAAAGTAGCAATAAATGTGTCTGTCATTTATTGCACTATTCTAGGACATTGAGAAGCACGCACTGTGAATTGCAGAAGTCAAATCAATCATTAAAAGGGCAATGATGGGGACACATCAAATCAGGGACGGTTTCAACTTCTTTCGTCTGATGAATCACAACCGTTTTTATCTTTGACTATAAATACCCTTAAAGTTCACACTTTTATTCTCTACTGCATTCACACTATCTCTGAATACTCTACTCACACAATTTCTCTCTCTTTTCAAACTTAACTATAGCCGCCAAGAATATCAAGGCAATCGAAGCAATCTTCTTTGCACAAGATCTCTTCTTGCCGAGCAAATGGATCTCAAAGCCACTATTGAGAGCATCTCTGACAGGGTACCAAAGATGCTGGTACATAATGGCTGGATGGATTTCGCAGAGATGAGAGGGCCATGGCTGATGGAGGCCTACGCGGAATTCTGGAGTGACGCAAAACAATTTGATGATGGTATTGTAGGTACCATTGACAACAAGGAGTATATTATCACAATAGACTCCATTGCTGAAGCTGGGAATTGCAAAGCCGAAGGGCATTTTTACAGCGCTGATTGGATGAGGTTAGAGTTTGAGGAACATGTAGACAAGATTCTCTACGGAAAGTTTCGTGATCCCGAAGATCCCAAGTTTCTGAGATCAGGGAATCTATATCCCACAGGAAGAGTCATCCACAACCTTCTCTACAACATCTTCACACCCAGAACAGGCTCACGAGATAATGTGAGTACTTGTGACAGGTTTTGCATCTTCTACTGTCTGAGGAAAGCAATGATAAGTCTCCCTCACATCATTCTTGACCATTGGATAAATGCGTTGAGAAACAGGAACATTCGTAGGAAGAGTAGTATCCCCTACGCCACTCTCTTCTCCAAAATCATTATCAACCAAGGCTTTGATGCCACTGACATTGTTTGGCATGAAGAAGGAAAGGAGGTCAAAGGAAGCACCTTTGCCAAAATGCATCTGAATCCTGGTTTTCTTCATCACAATGCGAGTGAAGAACAAGTTCCTCTTTCACCCATCACCAAAGATCCTCCTCACAGAGCTCGCATTAAACATGCCAAAACCCAAACACAAGCCCAAACACAAGACCAAACACAAACCCAAACATCCTTTTCTCTTCCACCTGTGGTCATATCTAAAGTCCCTTTCGAAGATGCTCAAGAAGAGCCTCTTAGAAAGAAAAAGAGGACTATCAGAATAAAACATGTTGCGCTAAGACGCAAGAGAAGACGATATCCCCAAATGAAGATGAAGGGGTTATGATATCGTCTAAAGGTGTTTTGTCTGTTAGAATCCTTTCAGACGAAGAAAAGCAGAAGAAAGCAGCAGAACAAAAAGCAAGAGCTAGAGAGGTTGCTCTTCAAAAAGCTGCCAAAGGCAAAAAGAAAATGAAGCAGAAGCTCGCGTCTGTGGTTGTTGGAGAAACAGACGAAGCAAAACAACTAAAAGAGACTCTGAGGGTCTCTATGCTGCTTCAAGCTGAAAGAGAAAGAATGTTTCTCGAAAGTGTTAAGGGCATTGGATCGTCTGAAGTTGCGTCTGCTCCAGCAACTTCAGAGGGCATGAATAGTGAAGAAACTGCCCAGATCCAGTAGGACAATGCTCAGTTGGCAGAGGAATTGGAGACTATGCTTAATGACGAAGCTTCAACTATGGAGGTTTCTGCATCAACACTCCAAGACGAACATAGGATAATTGTTTCTGATCCTATTGTTACGTCTCCTCTCAACGATGCCTTTGATCAGACGATACCTTTGATAATTCACCGTCGAATGAATATCAAAAACTAAGTTTATCCCCAATTAAACTTGTAATATAGAGGATTCAACCTAGGTCATCTCTCAGAAGACATACATACATTCAATTCGGAATTATACACAATTAGGAGGGGGATTTTCATTGAACAATTCAATAAAACTAAACAAAACTGAAATTATGAAATGAAAAGCTAAAGACAGAAGCAAAGAGATGTAAATTGAAGTAGTAAATTGAGCAAAAGATAAGAGCAGAAAGGAAACGATGAACACTTTAGCATAAAACGAGAAAATGACTAGAAATTGAGAATAGAACTGAGAAATGTAAATTGAGACAGTGAATTAAGCAGAAGACAAATGCAGGAAGGGAGTAAAGCGCAATAGTACAAAATGCGAAGAGAAACCTAGAAAGATTAAGAACAGAATAATAGAGTGCAAATGTAAATTGAACCAGAGATCTGTTGCGTAATTGGAAACTAGAGGATCAAAATCAAGGATCGAATTCACTTATGCAATATCCAAGGTTGTGAAGAGAAGTTGAATACATGAACATCGAGAGCTAAGAAGACGAGAGAAAGAAGAAGAGAAAACAGAGAAAAGAGAAGAGAGAATTGCGCAATCGCGCAATTGAAGTGTACAAGAGAAGCTAGAAGTGACAGTTATCTTCCTCCTTTCATTTCGCGCCCAAAAGCCCTTATATAGGTGAAGATTTGCGCCTCTATGTAAGTTGATTCGCGCCCCGGCGCATTTGGACAGAGAGGAGGGGGAAGTTGCGCCTCTGGTTGCGCCCTGGCACAAGTCTTGCGCCCTTGCATGCGCCTTGGCGCGATTTTGCGCCCCCAAATGCTTCCTATTTGCGCCTAGGCGCGTTTCTCCAGAGAGGAAGCTCCAATTTGCGCTACACCTTGTTCTGTGCTGGGCCTAGGCGCGAGTTTTGCGCCCCAGCTCCTTCACAATTGCGCCTAGGCGCGTTTTACTGGAGGAGAAGGGTCAAATTGCGCCCTCTTTCATGCCTTGGCGCAAATGGGAGTGCTTCCTTGTCTTGAGCTTCAATTTCTCTCCTTCTTGCTGACTTGCACTCCAAGTTCTTATCTCAGGTCTTGGGTCTTTCATTCCAAGCTTCCATTCTAGCATTCAATCCTTCCATGCTCCTATCTCTTCTCCATTCCTCAGAGCTCTAGATGTAACTGCACAAGCATCAGTATAGAAACATAAGAACTTATGGAAATTTAACTATTATTTACTTTTAGTACTAAACTATACCTCTAACTCAATATCTAAGATAAACTACCAAAATATGACACATATAAAAGCTAATTGAACCAAAAACAGAGTAAAGAAAATGTATATAAAATGGATTATCAAATACCCCCAAACTTATTCTTTTACAGTCCGGGGCAAAATTTACTAAAAGAAGAATTGATGATATGTGAACTGAACCAATTTCAATTGAACCACAGATGCATGAAAAGGCACAAGGGATAAAATTTAAAGCATCAAGATTAACAACAATCCATGTATCTACTGTACATCCAAAATAAACAAATTGACATGTTGAGTTAAAGAATGAATTCAAAGTGATAGAACCTCACAAGTAACTGTTTCCTCTTAACTCTCAAATGTGTAGGATTGTATTTGCACTCAAACACATCATGCAAGCTAGCACTACCAGATTTTTACAAGCCTCTAATTTCAATAACTTGAAACACATGCAATCAAAGATCAAAAGGACTTTATTAAGCTTGTAATGTGGCCAAGGTGAAGGTGGGATAAGAGAAAGATTATTTAGGCTAATAACCAAGGGAAAAGAGGAGCAATGAGGAATAAATTCAATAAGCATGAAGATTACCCTCCTAACATTTACCTCTTTTGGTTTCCCACTTATTTCTATCCCGAATTTTTATTTTCTTCTATTTCTTTTTCTTTTTCGTTCTTTTGCTTTCTTATAACTTTTGGTATTTTCTTTTCTTCTTTCTTTTGCTTCTTGTTCTTTTCTATATTTCCTTCCTTATAGCTTTTGGTATTTTCTTCTTTGTATCTTTTTCTATATATTTGTTTTCTTTTGCATAGCTAATGCCAATCCATTCACCAACTCACATACCAGACTTATCCTGAGAGGTTATACCCCCACACTTATTTAGAACCTATTCCCAAAACAATTCCAAAGCTCTTTTAATCCCTAAGGTTAGGGGACATCATTGTTTTCCACTTTTCAGCTTGTAATGAGCTTAAAATTGAAGAAAGGGATATAACAGCTCAAAAGGGGAAATACAAAGGGAAAGGTATGTAAGGTAGGCCAATTTGGTTAGTAGCTCAAGAAGGAATGCCTAAATCATATCAATTATGCATGTGAACAAGAAATATCAGCAAGAGTCAAGGAAAAATCTAGAGCAACTAACAAGATGAGTGTAATCACACAAGAAAGAAATTGGATGGAAAAGAATGATTCCACCATATAAGGCTCAAAATCTCACAAGGTTTATTTTTCTATCACTAATTATTCAAACTTTAATTTCAAGTCAATTGCAATTCAAGGATGCACAAATAGGTCATAAGAAAATTGAAAAATCTATCAACTAAAAATGTGTGTAACTTCCACAGTTCATACACCTATAAATCCAGAGAGAAGGTATGATTCACATATAAATTTATTTATTTTTTCAAAAACAGAAAACAGAAAACAGCATAAAACAAAACTAAGGGTCAAAACAAAATGATTCTTAAATCAAAAACAGAGAAATATTCACAGAATCCCCCCCACACTTAAAATTGACATTGTCCTCAATGAAACATAAAATGCATCAATGGATTCAATTGTAATTAACATCAAAAGGGGGATAGAAAAACTCCCTCAAGGGCCATATATCTGTACGTCCGGCCAGCTAGGTTCAGCCAAGGACAACTCTGCCTCAGCTTCTTCCGCTTTCGGACTCTCATGAAATTCCTTGAGTTGATGACCATTTACCTTCCAAATTTTACCGGTAGCTTCATCTCTTATCTCAACTGCACCATGGGAAAAGATATTAGTAATAACAAAAGGACCATCCCATCAAGAACGAAGTTTACCGGCTATAAGCTTCAAATGAGAATTGAATAATAGCACTTTTTGGCCCACTTTGAACTCCTTCCTCAGAATCATACTATCATGATACTTCTTAACTTTTTCCTTGTAGATCTTAGAGTTCTCATAAGCCTCCAAGCGAAACTCCTCAAGTTCTAGTAATTGAAGCTTTCTATGTGCACCAGCCTGGTCAATTTCTAAGTTGCACTTCTTCACAGCCCAGTATGAACGATGCTCAATCTCCACAGGTAAATGACATCCTTTACCAAAAACCATCCTATAAGGAGACATGCCAGTCGGTGTCCTATAAGCAGTTCTATAGGCCCAAAGAGCATCTTCAAGTTGCCTACTCCAGTCCTTTCTGTTAGGGTGGACCATCTTTTGTAACATGAGCTTAATATCTCTGTTGAACACTTCGGCTTGACCATTAGTTTGGGAATGATAGGCTGTGGACACTCTATGCACAACCCCATACTTATGGAGCAGAGACCGCATGCTGACATTACAAAAATGGCTCCCTCTGTCACTAATAATGGCTTTAGGCACACCAAACCTGCAAAAAATATTGGATCTAACAAAATCCACAACAACTTTAGAATCATTAGTCCTGGTGGCCTTAGCCTCAACCCATTTTGATACATAATCAACAGCTAACAGAATATATGAATAACCAGAAGAGACAGGAAAAGGACCCATGAAATCGATGCCCCAAACATCAAATACTTCACAGAAAATAATAGGTTGTTGGGGCATCTCATGTCATCGGTTGATGGCCATCCCAGCTCTCTGGCATTGCTCACAGGTGCTGAAAAGTTTATATGCATCCTTGAAAATAGTAGGCCAATAAAACCCACTGTCCAACACTTTCCTAGCTGTTCTCTGAGGTCCATAATGTCCTCCTACTGGTGAAGCATGACAAAATTGAAGGACTGATTAGATTTCATGATTTGGAATACACCTGCAAAACCTCCACAAATAAGGGTCATCCCAGACATAATATTTTGCATCACTTTTTAATTTCTCAATTTGTGATCTAGATGCATGAGGAGGTACAACAGATGTAACCAAATAATTAACAATATCAGCAAACCAAGGGACTATATCACAAGGGTATAAAAGCATAAGATGTTCATCAGGAAAATCATCTTTGATAGGTACAAGATCAAGGTTACCCTCAATCCTACTCAAGTGATCAGCAACCAGATTTTCTGCACCACTCATGTCCCTGATTTCGATGTCAAACTCCTGTAGAAGAAGCATCCATCTAATTAACCTCGGTTTAGCATCAGATTTCTTCAACAAGAATTTCAGAGCTGCATGGTCAGAGAAAACAATGATTTTAGAGCCAAGCAAGTATGCACGAAATTTATCTAAAGCAAAAACAATTGCCAAAAGCTCTTTTTCAGTAGTGGTGTAGTGTGCTTGGGCAGCATCAAATGTGCGGGACGCATATGCAATAACATGAGAGTGTCTGTCAACTCTTTGGGCTAGAACCGCCCCAATTGCAAAATTGGAAGCATCACACATTAGTTCAAAGGGAAGCCCCCAATCAGGTGGTTGCACAATGGGTGTTGTGGTAAGCTTACTCTTCAGCTCATCAAAGGCCTTTTTACATGTCTGGTCAAAGGAAAATTCTGCATCCTTTTGGAGGAGCTTGGACAATGGTAGAGCAATCTTGCTAAAGTCCTGAATAAATCTCCTGTAGAAACCTGCATGGCCAAGAAAAGAACGCATTTCCCGCACAGAAGTAGGGTAAGGTAGAGAAGTAATAATATCTATTTTTGCTTTATCAACTTCAATACCCCTACTAGAGACTAGATGCCCTAAGACTATACCCTCACTAACCATGAAATGGCATTTTTCAAAATTCAGTACCAGATTAGTCTCAATACATCTACTCAGAACTCTAGAAAGGCTATCCAAACATGTATCAAAAGATCAGCCATATACAGTAAAATCATCCATGAACACCTCCATGCAACTCTCTAATAAATCAGAAAAGATACTCACCATACACCTTTGGAATGTACCGGGTGCGTTGCATAAACCGAATGGCATCCTGGTGTAAGCATAAGTCCTAAATGGACAGGTGAATGTGGTCTTATGTTGATCTTCTGGAGCAATGTGAATCTGCATATACCCTGAAAATCCATCCAGAAAACAGTAATGTGATTTCCCTGCCAACCTCTCCAAAACTTGATCAATGAATGGGAGTGGGAAATGGTTCTTCCGAGTGGCTTGATTGAGTCTCCTATAGTCAATGCAAACTCTCCAACTGTTAGTGACTCTAGTTGGAATCAACTCGTTGTCTTTATTTTGCACCACAGTGATGCCAGATTTCTTAGGGACCACTTGTACGGGGTGAAACCCATGTCTTTGTCGAAATGGGGTAGATGATGCCAGTTGCAAGCAATTTTATCACCTCTTTCTTTACTACATCCAGGATGGTAGGATTGAGTCTCCTTTGTGGTTGTCTCATAGGCTTAGAATCCTCCTCTAGCAAGATTCGATGGATGCAAATGGCTGGATTAATTCCAGGGAGATCAGCTAACGTCCACCCAATGGCTTTCTTGTGCTCTTTCAGAATTTTCAGCAACTTCTCCTCCTGCTCATTTTGCAAGGTACTCGAAATGATGACTGGAAGCTTGTGATCATCATCTAAATAGACATACTTCAGATGAAAAGGCAGTGGCTTCAACTCTAAGCTTAGCGGCTGCACAGTGGAAGGTAACAATGGCTTGTTCGCTGCAATGTCAGTAGATGCAAGAACCTGTAGACCAAGATCTGCGTCCTGCAATTTAGAATCTGCACCTGCAATGGCAGTATTAATCTCTGCACATATGGTACAAACAGTGGCATCATCACCACAGCTACAACTAGCCAAATCAGCATGGAAATTAGGAAAACTAGTCAAATCGGAATCAATTTCAAAATTAAAATCTGTACAACTATCTACCAAATTATCAACTACATCTATAGAGAAAACAAATGTGCTCTTGACAGGTAGTTTCATGCTTTCAAGTAGATTGAACTTCACAATATTATCTCCAAATTCCATCGTCAATGTGCCAGAATGAACATCAATCTTGGTCCGCGCAGTCATAAAAAATGGTCGCCCTAGGATCAATGTAGATGAGGGTGACTTATCCTGCATATCAAGAATATAAAAATCTGCAGGAAAAATCAATTTGTTAACTCGAACCAGTACATCCTCAAGGACTCCACGCGGGTGGACAACACTTTTGTTTGCAAGTTGGATAATGACTCCAGTTGTCTTTAATTCACCAATCTGCAATGACCTGTAGACTGACGTAGGCATCACATTAATGGAAGCTCCCAAGTCTATCATGGCATCCGCAAAAGTGTGATCCCCAATTGTGTGCAAGGTACAAAGTGAAAGTTCCAGGATCTTGACACTTTTGTGGAAGGTTAGATTGAGGGAGTGGATAAATATGTGTACTTTGTATGAGTGCAGAAACATTTCTTCCCAAATTCACCTTTTCATTTCCTTTAAATCTCCTTTTGTGAGTACACAATTCTTTTAAAAACTTGGCATACTTGGGAATTTGCTTGATAGCGTCCAACAAAGGAATATTAACTTCTACTTTCCTAAATGTTTCTAATAACTCTTTTTCTAGTTCAGATTTCTTTGAATGCATATTTACAGAAGGAAAAGGAAGAGGAAGCTGTTTTACCTCATCCTGATGTGATTTTTCAGTATCCTAAGTTCTTGGCTGTACCTTCTTACCACTTCTCAAAGTGATGGCACTCAAATTCCCCATTGGATTAGCTATAGTTTGGGAATGAATGTTACCAGAACCTTGTTGCTGCAAATGATTCACAGTAGTGGCTAACTGTCCAATTTGAGTCTTCAAATCTACAATTGAAGCACTTACATTCTGTTGAAATTGCAGATTAGCAGTTGCCATCTGTTTCATCAACTCCTCCAAAGATGGTCCAGCGCTATTCACAGGTTGTGATTGAGCAGGTTGACCCACTTGTTGTTGTCTCAAGGGAGGAGGTTGATACTTGTTGGGAGGTTGGTATCTTTGTTGTTGTTGTTATGGCTGCTGTTGGCTAGGTCCTGGACCATATCTCAAATTAGGATGATCCTTCCAGCCAGGGTTATAAGTATTGGAATATGGATTATATTGCTGTGCTGGAGGTCTATACTACTGTCCGAAGTACATTCCAGCTACATCCACAGCTTGTTGGACCAGCTGTTGCTGCTGTTCAGTTTCTTGCAAATGAGGGCAAGCATCAGTGAAATGCTCAACTCCACCACAAATGCCACACATTGTTTAATCTGATTTGCTGCACTAACATTCTGTTGCCTTTGTTGTTGTTGACCCAAAGCTAACTGTCTTACCAGCGAAGTTAATTCTGTTAGCTTGTTTTCCAGTCTATGTGTATCAGCAACAGCTATGGAAGCTTCATTCACATGTTTGAAAGATGTTGAATTCCTGGAGCTAAACTGTTGGGAATTTTCTGCCATGTTTGCAATCAAATACCTTGCAGCAGCTGGTGTCTTATCCATCAATGCTCCACCACTTGCTGCGTCTATCATATTTCTCTCCATAGGCATGAGTCCTTCATAGAAGTATTGGATGAGAAGTTGTTCAGTTATTTGATGGTTCGGACATGTAGAGCACAACTTGTTGAATCTCTCCCGATACTCATATAAGGTTTCTCCTATGAATTGCCTTATTCCACTTATATCCTTCCTAATAGCTACTGATCCTAGAAGCGAGGGAAAGAACTTCTCTAGAAATCTTCTCTTCATGTCATTCCACGTGATAATAGGTGTTGGTTGAAGATACAACCAATCCTTTGCAGCACCATCTAATGAGAATGGGAATGCCTTCATTTTGACAGCTTCTTCAGGAACATCATTAGGCCTCATAGTGGAACAAACCACATGAAATTCCTTAAGATACTTATGTGGATCTTCACCTGCAAGTCCTAGGAACTTAGGCAACAAATGAATCAGTCCACATTTTAATTCATAGTTGACAACACCTTCTGGTATAGGAAATTGGATATACAAAGGTTGATAATTGATATCAGGTGTAGCCAATTCCTTGAGAGTTCTTTCAATTGGATTTGCCATGTTTTCAGAAACAGAATCAAGGTCACAATCACAATGAGAGTGTTGGTTCTTATCCCTATTTTGATTTCTCAGCATACGAATTGTTCTTTCAATCTCAGGATTGTATTTCAGTGAATTATCTAGACTAGATCTGGTCATATACTACATAAACTTGGAATAACTAACAACTATAGTATTTAGAAAGGAAATCAGAACCTTATGCAAAAATTCAACAAAATAGTCAGTACCTACACTAAAAACAACAACTACTATATGGATTTACGGTTAGTCTATACAATTGTAATATTCACAAACAGTTTATATACATGAAAAGTGGTAATTCCAAATCAAATGACGTATATCCCCGACAACGACGCCATTTTGATAATTCACCGTCGAATGAATATCAAAAACTAAGTTTATCCCGAATTAAACTTGTAATATAGAGGATTCAACCTAGGTCATCTCTCAGAAGACATACATACATTCAATTCAGAATTATACACAATTAGGAGGGGGATTTTCATTGAACAATTCAATAAAACTAAACAAAACTGAAATTATGAAATGAAAAGCTAAAGACAGAAGCAAAGAGATGTAAATTGAAGTATTAAATTGAGCAAAAGATAAGAGCAGAAAGGAAACGATGAACACTTTAGCATAAAACGAGAAGATGACTAGAAATTGAGAATAGAACTGAGAAATGTAAATTGAGACAGTGAATTAAGCAGAAGACAAATGCAGGAAGGGAGTAAAGCGCAATAGTACAAAATGCGAAGAGAAACCTAGAAAGATTAAGAACAGAATAATAGAGTGCAAATGTAAATTGAACCAGAGATCTGTTGCGTAATTGGAAACTAGAGGATCAAAATCAAGGATCAAATTCACTTATGCAATATCCAAGGTTGTGAAGAGAAGTTGAATACATGAACATCGAGAGCTAAGAAGACGAGAGAAAGGAGAAGAGAAAATAGAGAAAAGAGAAGAGAGAATTGCGCAATCGCGCAATTGAAGTGTACAAGAGAAGCTAGAAGTGACAGTTATCTTCCTCCTTTCATTTCGCGCCCAAAAGCCCTTATATAGGTGAAGGTTTACGCCTCCATGTAAGTTGATTCGCGCCCCGGCGCATTTGGACAGAGAGGAGGGGGAAGTTGCGCCTCTGGTTGCGCCCTGGCACAAGTCTTGCGCCCTTGCATGCTCCTTGGCGTGATTTTGTGCCCCCACATGCTTCCTATTTGCGCCTAGGCGCGTTTCTCCAGAGAGGAAGCTCCAATTTACGCTACACCTTGTTCTGTGCTGCGCCTAGGCGCGAGTTTTGCGCCCCAGCTCCTTCACAATTGTGCCTAGGCGCGTTTTACTGGAGGAGAAGGGTCAAATTGCGCCCTCTTTCATGCCTTGGCGCAAATGGGAGTGCTTCTTTGTCTTGAGCTTCAATTTCTCTCCTTCTTGCTGACTTGCACTCCAAGTTCTTATCTCAGGTCTTGGGTCTTTCATTCCAAGCTTCCATTCTAGCATTCAATCCTTCCATGCTCCTATCTCTTCTCCATTCCTCAGAGCTCTAGATGTAACTGCACAAGCATCAGTATAGAAACATAAGAACTTATGGAAATTTAACTATTATTTACTTTTAGTACTAAACTATACCTCTAACTCAATATCTAAGATAAACTACCAAAATATGACACATATAAAAGCTAATTGAACCAAAAAGAGAATAAAGAAAATGTATATAAAATGAATTATCAAATACCCCCACACTTATTCTTTTGCACTCCGGGGCAAAATTTACTAAAAGAAGAATTGATGATATGTGAACTGAACCAATTTCAATTGAATTACAGATGCATGAAAAGGCACAAGGGATAAAATTTAAAGCATCAAGATTAACAACAATCCATGTATCTATTGTACATCCAAAATAAACAAATTGACAAGTTGAGTTAAAGAATGAATTCAAAGTGATAGAACCTCACAAGTAACTGTTTCCTCTTAACTCTCAAATGTTTAGGATTGTATTTGCACTCAAACACATCATGCAAGCTAGCACTACCAGATTTTTACAAGCCTCTAATTTCAATAACTTGAAACACATGCAATCAAAGATCAAAAGGACTTTATTAAGCTTGTAATGTGGCCAAGGTGAAGGTGGGATAAGAGAAAGATTATTTAGGCTAATAACCAAGGGAAAAGAGGAGCAATGGGGAATAAATTCAATAAGCATGAAGATTACCCTCCTAACATTTACCTCTTTTGGTTTCCCACTTATTTCTATCCCGAATTTTTATTTTCTTTTGTTTCTTTTTCTTTTTCGTTCTTTTGCTTTCTTATAACTTTTGGTATTTTCTTTTCTTCTTTCTTTTGCTTCTTGTTCTTTTCTATATTTCCTTCCTTATAACTTTTGGTATTTTCTTCTTTGTATCTTTTTCTATATATTTGTTTTCTTTTGCATAGCTAATGCCAATCCATTCACCAACTCACATACCAGACTTATCCTGAGAGGTTATACCCCCACACTTATTTAGAACCTATTCCCAAAACAATTCCAAAGCTCCTTTAATCCCTAAGGTTAGGGGACATCATTGTTTTCCAATTTTCGGCTTGTAATGAGCTTAAAATTGAAGAAAGGGATATAATGGCTCAAAAGGGGAAATACAAAGGAAAGGGTATGTAAGGTAGGCCAATTTGGTTAGTAGCTCAAGAAGGAATGCCTAAATCATATCAACGATGCATGTGAACAAGAAATATCAGCAAGAGTCAAGGAAAAATCTAGAGCAACTAACAAGATGAGTGTAATCACACAAGAAAGAAATTGGATGGAAAAGAATGATTCCACCATATAAGACTCAAAATCTCACAAGGTTTATTTTTCTATCACTAATTATTCAAACTTTAATTTCAAGTCAATTGCAATTCAAGGATGCACAAATAGGTCATAAGAAAATTGAAAAATCTATCAACTAAAAATGTTTGTAACTTCCATAGTTCATACACCTATAAATCCAGAGAGAAGGTATGATTCACATATAAATTTATTTATTTATTTATTTATTTATTTTTTCAAAAACAGAAAACAGAAAACAAAACTAAGGGTCGAAACAAAATGATTCTTAAATCAAAAACAGAGAAATATTCACAGAATCCCCCCCACACTTAAAATTGACATTGTCCTCAATGAAACATAAAATGCACCAATGGATTCAATTGTAATTAACATCAAAAGGGGGATAGAAAAACTCCCTCAAGGGCCATATATTTGTACGTCCGGCCAGCTAGGTTCAGCCAAGGACAACTCTGCCTCAGCTTCTTCCGCTTTCGGACTCTCATGAAATTCCTTGAGTTGATGACCATTTACCTTCCAAATTTTACCGGTAGCTTCATCTCTTATCTCAACTGTGACACCCCGTTGTGTTGTCACTAAAATACTTTTCATTGTCTTCTTTTATTTATTTATTTTGAAAAGGTTTCCTTCCTTTAGATTTCTTTGAATGAAAATTTTAAAACACTTTATATTTCCAAAGAAAACGACACCATCATTAAGAGCACATCACATAAGTCTTAACATAAACATACATCAAATATTATTCACAAAACGTTACAAGAGTACGTAATATTGTGGTAACTATAATATACACATTATTCACAAAAATCCTCATGTTAGCTATCCTTCCTTCACATCTCCAAATAGAATTATCCTGTTAATCTGCTCCCCCAAATAAAATTTAGGATCATCACAGGTGTCAAACCACATACACAAACACGCAAGGGTAAGTTCCAATATCTTAATAAAAATACTTATCATGTAAAAATATCAACATAATACATATCATAATCAAATAAATAAAGAATGAATTATGACTTAAATGAAATTTCTATATGATGCATGCTCCAACCTCAACTCCAAAAATATGCAATGTGGTACCATCTCAGATAATTCGACATCATCATCGTAAACTTACCGACCAGTTGGGATTCCACAGTGGTGCACAGAATCTCATAAACAAACATGTGATCATCATGAGTTAAATGAATTCTCACCATAAAAATCCCCCAAGTCTAGCATCACGCCTAGACGCACGGATTAAGTTTATTATCTGCACCTCTAACCGAGGCCACCTCTTTTGAGGCATGCATGAATGAATGAAATCTTACCTCCCTTTCTAAAATATCATTTAAAACAGCACCAACTCATTGATATTAAAATTCCACTCCATCATTAAATTTTATGTTATGGGTTAATAATTTATAGTCTAAACCGTTATAGTTCTCATCACAAGTCCTCAAAGTGCATAACATATGTAATTATTCACAGTCCCAATCATCATCCAAGTTTAAAGAAAAGGTAAACAAACACAATCCAAGTTCATAGTAAAGGTCATCCAAGTTCACAGTAAAGGTCATCCAAGTTCATAACAAAGATCATCCAAATTCAAAGCATAGGAAAATTAACCGTTATAAACTTAAATTTTAACGTTTCTAATTATTAGATCTATTTTTAATTACTTTTGGTTGCTGCCCAAATGGGTTTTGGTAATTAATAAACTTGGCTGAATGGTTTTAAGGTTGATAACATCTTGAAATCATGTTAACCATCCTTTAGAAACAAGTTTTCCAATTACTCTTTAAAACCGTTAGAAATATTCACAACATTAGAGAGTTTTAGGGAAAGCTTGTAATAAAATTATAAGTCTCAAGTAAGGTGGCAAAGCCTCCTAGTTAGAATCTTATAATTTTATTCCAAAAATATGTTTTCATATAAAGATTAAAATAGAAAAGAGTTTAGAAGCTTTAAAACATCAAATTTCACAAAGTTTAGTAATTTAGAACCTTTAGACACTTTGAAAACCTAAAGAATTTGAAAACTTCCCTTACCTTGATTTCTCTTGGTCCTTATTTAAAACTCTTTATGAAGGCTATGGAGAGTTGAATTAAGGTTGGACTTGCACTCCACAAAAGTTAATGTGAAGTAGCTTTTGTAACTTAGGCAAATTTTGGAATTTTTCTAAAAAAACTAATGGTTTTGGTGTTTGGAAAATGACAAGTGTTTTGGCTTGTTTTGCCTTTGATTTATCATGGCTAAAATGCTTCACGTGAAGGGCTATTTATAGATGTGAGAAATCATTAAAAATTCCATGTAACTAACTAGTTAGGATGGTTTGGTTACTTTAACCATTAGTTACTTCAAAAAGTAACTAAGTAATAAATTTTTAAGATAAGTCTTTGTCTTATCTTGACTTTTCAACAATGGTGGCTTATCTAGACATCATGTTGGACTTTTATTCTTTGTTTCCAGCAGCCATGACGTGAGGGGTGGCTACAAATTCACCATATGCTTAAAATTTTCACAAAATGACAAAGGTGGCTAGAAAATTATTAATTTCAAAAGTTTTCCATTTTGGTTTTAAAATTTTTTTTAATTGCCATGGCTTTCTTCCTAAACTTTCCTTGCATCTTTCTTTTATCCTTTTCATGCTTCTTTAATTATTTTATAGTAAGGATCACAAGTTGTGCATAAATTCCCAAAATATCAATTTTAGAAGTTACTAAATATTAAGGATTTATAATAATTTTAAACCCTAATTTCTCTTCTAAATTTTACGATTCTAATTACATTATTCAAATATCATATTTGATTATACCATAATTAAGACAAAATTATAAAGATTCTAAAAATTATTTTTCCCTAATTTTATGGTTCACGATTGTTTTATATAAATTTTCTAGATGTTTTCTGTATTTTATTTACAGAAAATTTGTTATATAGTGTTTCATTCCAACCTGTATATTTATTTATCCTACTCCTAATTCTACATATTATGGGTCATATTCCCTTTGATTTCCTTGTTGTTTTAAGTAAATTCTCATATATAACAATATATAATTTATATATATTAATTCTTAATAGATTTCTCATATGAAATACAAAACAAAATTTTCCACAGAGATGATAATATAATTAAAATAGTGAATTTACAAAATCGAAATATTTAATAACGTTCAAAATGTCAAATAGTAATAAAAACGTCAAACAGTAAAATTATTTTTCTGCTACGTTTTTATTTAGAAACGTAATCGTGATTTTCTCAAATTTCTTAACAGTATTGTTATAAGATAACAAAATGGTTTGAATTATTTTTTTCTTCCTAATTAAATTATAACAGTAACCAGTTAAGATGCACATTTTTATGGAAATTTTAGTAATCATTTTAACTATGTTTTTAATATTCGTGGTTATTTAAATAAATTAATTTTTGAGGGTGTTACAACTCTACCCCCCTAAAAAAAAGAAATTTCGTCCTCAAAATTTACCTCATTCAAATAATGCAGGGTAGCTTTTCTGCATCTCACTTTCCAATTCCCATGTCGCATCATCCGTTCTCCAAATAACCTTTACTAAAGGAATATCCTTTCCTCTTAATGTTTTGATTCTCCTATCCTCAATTCTCATTGGTAATGCTTCATATGTTAGATTATCCTTTATTTGTATATCATCTAACTCAATTACATGTGATGAATCGGAATGTATTTACTGAAGTTGTGAAACATGGAAGACATTATGAAGATTAGAAAGAATTGGAGGTAAAGCAATTTGGTAAGCCACAGGGCCTACTCTTTTTATTATTTGGAAGGGACCAATGAAACGCGGTGAAAGTTTTCGGGATTTTAAAACTCTCCCAATACCTGTCCATGGATTTACCCTTAAGAATACGTGATCACTAACATCAAATTTCAAATCTTTTCTTCTTTTGTCATGATAACTTTTCTGCCTACTTTGTGCCATTCTCATCTTTTCCTGAATTAACTTAATCTTTTTCGAGGTTTGTTGTACAATATCAGTCCTAAAATTAAACTTTCTCCCGATTCACCCAACACAAAAGGGGTTCTACATTTTCTTCCATATAAAGCTTCAAACGGTGCCATACCAATGGAAGAATGAAAACTATTATTGTAGGTAAATTCTATCAAAGGCAAAAAGTCTACCCAACAACCCTTATGTTCTAAAACACAAGCTCTCAATAAATCTTCTAAAGATTGGATTGTTCTTTCAGTTGTCCATCACTTGGGATGATAGGCGAAACTTAATCTTAATTTGGTGCCTAAAGCTTTATGTAGACTCTCCCAAAATCTTGAAGTAAATCTAGGATCTCTATCTGATACAATACTAGATGGTACACCATGTAATCTTACAATCTCACTTATGTATAAATTAGTTAATTTTTCTAAAGAATATTTAATATTAATAGGAATAAAATGTGCAGACTTAGTTAAACGATCTACTATAACCCAAATTGAATCAAATCCCCTAGGGCTTCTTGGCAAGGCTACCACAAAATCCATAGATATGCTATCCCATTTCCATTGTGGTATTTCTAAAGGTTGTAGCAAACCTGAAGGTTTTTGATGTTCTATTTTAGCTTTTTGACAAATTAAACAAGAATACACATATTCACAAATTTCTTTCTTCATTCCAGGCCACCAGAACATAGTTTTCAAATCTTTGTACATTTTAGTGGCACCAGGATGAATACTTAATTTGCTTTTATGTGCTTCCTCCAAAATTGTCTTTCTAACTTCCGTTATATTGGGAATACAAATTCTATCTTGAAACCTCAAAATACCATCCATTCCAATCTTAAACGCACTAGTTTTTCCTTGATTTAAATTTTCCATTTGGGTTTTCAGAAAAGGATCAAATTCTTGCTTCTGTCTAATTTCTTCCAAAAATATGTTAGAAATTTGCAAAGCTCCCAATCTAATACTCGTATTAGTAGTTTCACAAACTAAACTAAGATCTCGAAACTGTTCTAATAAATCCATTTCTCTAATTATCAGTGAAGACATAATCAAAGATTTCCTACTTAAAGCATCTGCTACCACATTAGCCTTTCCGGGATAGTAATTAAGTTCAAAATCATAATCTTTTAAAAACTCCACCCATCTACGTTGTCTCATGTTCAAATCTTTTTGACTAAATAAATATTTAAGGCTTTTGTGATCGCTAAATACTTCAAACCTTGTTCCATACAAATAGTGTCTCCACATCTTAAGTGTGAATACTACAGCTGCTAATTCTAGATCATGGGTTGGGTAATTTTTCTCATGAATCTTAAGCTGTCTAGAAGCATATGCTACCACTTTACCATCTTGCATCAATACTCCTCCTAAACCCATTTTAGATGCATCACAATATAGTACAAAAGGTTTCTTGGGATCAGGTAAGGTCAATATTGGGGCAGTGGTTAATCTTTCCTTAAGAGTTTGAAAACTATTCTCACATCCGGTGGTCCAAATAAATGCTTGATTCTTTCGGGTCAAGGTATTCAAAGGTAAAGCTATTTTAGAAAAATCTTTAATAAATCTCCTATAATATCCTGCTAATCCTAGAAAACTCCTAATCTCTGTTACAGTTTTAGGTCTTCCCCATTCCAAAACAGATTGTACCTGATAACCGCTGTCGAACGGTTAGCAAAAGCTAGATTTATCCCCAATTAAATTTGTAATATAGAGGAATCAACCTAGGTCATCTCTCAGAAGACATACATCTATTCAATTCAGAATTATTCACAATTGAGAGGGGGATTTTCATGAATTAATGCAGTAAAACTAAACTGAGTTGAAATTACAAAATGAAACAAAGAACTAAAGGTAGAAGCAGAAATTGATAACAGAGCAGCGAAATGTAAATTGAGCAACAAATGATAAATGCAGAAAATGAACAATGAACATGTAACATAAATCGCAAAGAGAATTAGGAATTGAAAGTAGAATAAAGAAAGGTAAATCGAAGCAAGAATTCAAGCAAAATGAAACTGTGAATCATGCGGAATACAATTGCAGTAAAGGAACAAAGCGTAGAAACATAAAGCGTGGAGAGAAAATCTAAACAATCAAGACTAGAGTTATAACGTGTAATTGCAAGGTGAATCAAGAATCTAATGCAGAATTGAAGAGTAGAGGAATCAGAATTCAAGAACTAAATTCAATTTAAGAGAACAAAAGCATAAGAGAGATATGAATAGTAAAATGTGAAGTGAACAAGAATTGCAATTGAAGAAGACCTAAATCAACGAAGAACAGAATAATTGCATGTAATTGTAGATGGAACCAGAAATTGAAGAAGTAAGAAACTGTAAACTGAATTCAATTGCGAAATATTTAAGATTTGTGCAGAAGATTCAATACAAGAGATTCAAGAATTGAGAAGAGAAGAGAAGAACGAAGAGAGAATTGTGCAATCGCACAACTCAACCTTCCACCAGAAACTGGAAAAAACCGAATTATGAAAAGTATGAAAAGTTGTTATTTCGCGCCCAGGGACTCCTTTTTATAAGTGAAGAACTGTGTCCCCCAATTAACAGAATCCCGTCCAGGTGCATTCTGCCAGCCTTTATTCATTAACTTGAGTTCCCACTCAGGCATTCCTAGCTTGCAATTTTGACTCTTCTTCCCATGATGCTTCATCTGTGCTCATTCTATGCATGTTTCGTCTCGTTGGAATCGTCTGTTTCTTCGACGAAACCAGCTCAGACGAATGGCTCAGACGAAAGGGTTCCATGAATGCTCAGACGGAAGGCTCTCATGAATGCTCAGACGGAAGGCTCTCATGAATGCTCAGACGGAAGGCTCTCATGAATGCTCAGACGGAAGGCTCTCATGAATGCTCAGACGGAAGGCTCTCACTCCAAGCTTTCATTTTTAGCGCTTAACCACTTCCTGCTGCTATCTCTTCTTTACTCCTCAGGGCTCTTAGACGCAACTTTAGTTCTGTTAGTTCTGTTTCGTCTGTAGCAAATTCTCATTTCGTCTGTGAAACGCCCCCCCCTGGAAGTGTGATTACTGGTAGCATGTGTCCACTTCAAGGCTAATTTCAGCCCAGATGCAGTCCGAATTGACTCTTCGTGTCTTCATGAGGGTTGTAGCCCTATCAATCCTCTTCCATTTGCAACAAACCAGAGCTCAAAACGATATCTGTGGAGGAAGTTATGCCCATTTTAGTGAAACTACTCCATTGCTGTCAGGATTTGCGCCACCCTGTGCGCCAGGGCGTAAAATTCCAGCAGCTTGGCATCGTTTGCGCCACCTAGTGCGCCAGGGCGTAAAATTCCAGCAAGTTGGCATGGAATGCGCCACCTAGTGCGCCAGGGCGTCTCATGACAGCTGCTGGGTGATTCCTTGCACCATGGTTCACTCTAGGTTCTTGAATTGGGTCCATCCTTGCTGCTAATCTCTTCTTCAATCCTCAAAGCTATAGGTGTACTGCACAAGAATCCATATACAAACATAAGAACTTATGGAATTTAAACTATTATTTACTACTACTACTAAAATATACCTCTAACACAATATCTAAGATAAACTATCAATATATGACACGTATAAAGCTAATTGAACCAAAAACAAGGTAAAGAAAATGTATATAAAATGAATTATCAAATACCCCCACACTTATTCTTTTGCACTCCGGGCAAAACTTACTAAAAGAAAAGTTGATGCTATGTGAACTGAACCACTTTCAGTTGAACCACGACGATAAAAAGAGAGAGAACAAACTTCTGAATATCAAGATCAACAACAATCCATGAGTCTATTGCATATCCAAAACAACCAAATTGACAAATGAGTTAAAGCATGAATTCAAAGTGATAGAACCTCACAAGTCAGTGTTTACTCTAAGCTCTCAAGTGTTTAGGCTTATAATTTCACTCAAACACATCATACAAGCTAGCTCTACCAGATTTTTACAAGCCTCTAACTTCAATAACCTGAACCACATGCAATTAAAGATCAAAAGGTCTTTATTAGGCTTGTAATGGGGCCAAGGTTAAGGTTGGATTAGAGAAAAGTTATTTAGGCTAATAACCAAGAGAAAAGAGGAGCAATGGGGAATAAATCCAGTAAGCATGAGAATTACCCTCTTAGCATGTACCTCTTTTGGTTTCCCACTTATTTTCATCATGGATTTTTATTTCTTTTTGCTTATCTGTTTTTTTTTTTGGTTCCTTTTTCTTTCTTTTTCTCGCTTTCTTTTACTTTTTCTTTTTCTTTTCTAGATTTCATTCTTTGTGGCTTATAGTATTTTCCTCTGTGCATTTCCTTCTATATACATATGCACATAATTTTTCTCGCATGTTTGTTACTCTTTTCATAGCTACCGCCAATTCATCAACTCACATACCAAGCTTGTTTAAAGGTTATACCCCCACACTTATTTAGAAATTATTCCCAAGAGACAGTTCCAAAGCTCCTTTAATCCCTAAGGTTAGGGGACATCATTGTTTTCCATTTTTCAGCTTGTAATGAGCTTAAATTGAATAAAGGGGTATACAGCTCAAAGGGGAAGAATCAAGGGAAAAATATGTAAGGTAGGCTCATTTGGCTAGTAGCTTAAGAAGAAATCTGCCTAAATCATATCAATAATGCATGTGATCAAGAAATATCAACAAGAGTCAAGGAAAAATCCAGAGCAACTAACAAGATGAGTGTTAATCACACAAGAAAGAAACTAGGTGGAAGAAATGGTTCCACCATATGAAGCTCAAATTCTCACAAGGTTGTTTTCTATCACAAATCATCCAAGCTTTAGTTTCAGGTCAATTTCAAATCAAGGGTACATAATAGGTCATAAGAGAATTGAACATCCATCTACTAAGAATATTTGTACTTTCAAAACTTATACACCTATAGCTTCAAAGCAAAAGTGTGGTTCACATGCACCTTTGTATCATATTTTTTTTTATTTATTATTTTTTTTTTCTTTTCAATTATAGACATAACAGAACATATAGACAAAACAGAATAATGCCTGAAACATAGCTGTGAAATAGGCCAAAACAAAAACAGAGCAGAAACAGAGCTGGTTCACAAGATAGTCATTAAACCCCCCCACACTTAAAATCTACATTGTCCCCAATGAAGAATGCATCAAAGGAGGCAAATTGCGATTAAAATCGAGAGAGAATTAGAAGACTCCCTTGGCCACTCAGAATGGCCTGTGTAGGTGGTACCAGCTCCAAGATTCCATGCTTCCCAGTGAATTGCGTTGTGACGCAATTTATTTGGGTGGTGAGGCGCAATTCAGCCGTGAGAAATAGAAAACGCGCCCCCTTGCACCTTGAATTCGTGCTGCGACTCTAACCCACTAACAAGTGTATCACAATTAACATATTTTCACAATGAAAAGTTCTAAAGATAACAACAAAACAAAATAGCAATGTATTCACAGAGAATTAACAGGAAAAATATTCACGCCAGTATTCACAGCATTCCCCCCCCACACTTAAACTATGCATTGCCCTTAATGTATCACAGATTGCATCAATGAGGTCAAATACAATTCAAGATAGAAGGGGGACAGAGAACTCCCTCAAGGGCCAAATATTTGCACATCCGGCCAGCTAGGTTCAGCCAAGGACAACTCTGCCTCAGCTTCTTCTGGCTTCGGACTCTCATGGAATTCCTTGAGTTGGTGTCCATTTACCTTCCAAATCTTACTGGTAACTTCATCTTTTATTTCTACTGCACCATGGGAAAAAACATTAGTAATAACAAAAGGACCATCCCATCGAGAGCGAAGTTTACCAGCAATGAGTTTCAATCTAGAATTGAATAGCAGCACTTTTTGTCCTACTTTGAACTCTTTCCTTAAAATCATTTTGTCATGGTACTTCTTGACCTTCTCCTTGTAGATTTTTGAGTTCTCATAGGCCTCTAAGCGCAGCTCCTCAAGTTCTTGCAGTTGGAGCTTTCTCTGTACACCAGCTTGGTCAAATTCCAGATTGCACTTCTTTACAGCCCAGTATGAGCGATGCTCAATCTCTACGGGCAGATGACAGCCTTTTCCAAAGACCATCCTGTATGGAGACATGCCAGTAGGTGTCCTATAGGCAGTTCTATGAGCCCAGAGTGCATCCCCAAGCTGCTTACTCCAGTCCTTTCTATTTGGATGAACCATCTTCTGCAATATGAGTTTAATGTCTCTATTGAACACTTCAGCTTGACCATTAGTCTGAGGATGATAAGCTGTAGACACTCTATGCACTACCCCATACTTTTGGAGTAGAGACCTCATGTTGAAGTTGCGAAAATGGCTCCCTCTATCACCGATGATGGCTTTAGGCACACCAAACCTGCAAAAAATATTGGATCTAACAAAATCCACAACAACTTTGGAATCATTAGTCCCCGGTGGCCTTGGCTTCAACCCACTTTGACACATAATCAACACTAATAAGATATAAGAATAGCAGGATACAGGAAAGGCCCCATGAAGTCTATACCCCAAACATCAAATACCTCACAAAGAAATGATAGGTCATTGGGCATCTCATGCCTTTGAGTGATGGCCATTCCAGCTCTCTCGCATTGCTCACAAGTCTTGAAAGCTTGTATGCATCTTTGAAGATAGTAGGCCAATAGAATCCACTGTCCAATACTTTGCGGGCTGTTCTTTGAGGTCCATAGTGCCCTCCTACTGGTGATGCATGACAGAACTGGAGGACTGATTGAATCTCATGGCTTGGAATACATCTGCGAATTATTCTATCACTGCAAAACCTCCACAAATAAGGGTCATCCCATACATAGTATTTTGCATCACTTTTCAGTTTCTCAATTTGCGATTTAGATGCATTAGGAGGTATAGCAGATGTAACCAAGTAATTTACAATGTTAGCAAACCAAGGTACTACATCACAAGAGTATAAAAGCATAAGATGTTCATCAGGGAAATTATCTCTAATAGGTAAAAGATCAAGGTTACCCTCAATCCTACTCAAGTGATCAGCAACTAGGTTTTCTGCACCACTCTTGTCTCTAATTTCTATATCAAATTCCTGGAGAAGAAGCATCCATCTAATCAATCTGGGTTTGGCATCAGCCTTTTTCAACAAAAATTTCAGGTCTGCATGGTCAGAGAAAACAATGATCTTAGAGCCAAGCAAATAAGCACGAAATTTATCTAAAGCAAAGACAATTGCTAAAAGCTCTTTTTCAGTGGTGGTGTAGTTTGCTTGGGCAGCATCCAATGTGCGAGAAGCATATGCAATGACATGGGACAATCTATCCACTCTTTGAGCTAAAACTGCTCCCACTGCAAGGTTGGAAGCATCACACATTAACTCAAAAGGGAGCTCCCAATCTGGTGCCTGCACAATAGGTGCTGTGGTGAGCCTTCTTTTCAATTCATCAAAAGCCTCCTTGCATGTTTGGTCAAAAGAGAAGTCTGCATCCTTTTGAAGCAGTTTGGACAATGGCAGGGCAATCTTGCTGAAATTTTGAATGAATCTCCTGTAAAAACCTGCATGTCCAAGAAAAGAACGCACTTCCCGCACAGAAGCGGGGTAAGGCAGAGCAGTAATAACATCTATCTTTGCCTTATCAACCTCAATGCCTCTATTAGAAACTAGATGTCCTAAGACTATACCTTCACTAACCATAAAATGGCATTTTTCAAAATTCAGCACTAAGTTAGTCTCAATACATCTATTCAAAACTTTAGATAGGCTTTCCAAACATGTGTCAAAAGATGAACCATAGACAGTGAAATCATCCATGAATACCTCCATGCAACTTTCTAAGAGGTCGGAAAAAATACTCACCATGCATCTTTGGAACGCACTGTGTGCATTGCACAACCCAAAGGGCATCCTAGTGTAAGCGTAAGTCCCAAATGGACATGTGAAGGTGGTCTTGTGCTGGTCTTCTGGAGCAATGTGAATTTGCATGTATCCAGAAAATCCATCTAGAAAGCAATAGTGTGATTTACCTGCCAACCTCTCTAAGACTTGATCAATAAATGGAAGAGGAAAATGGTCCTTTCGGGTGGCTTGGTTGAGTCTTCTATAATCAATACAGACTCTCCAACTGTTGGTAACTCTGGTCGGGACCAATTCGTTGTCCTTGTTCTGCACCACAGTTATGCCAGATTTCTTAGGGACCACTTGAACAGGTGAAACCCATTTGCTGTCTGAAATGGGGTATATGATGCCAGCTGCAAGTAATTTCATGACTTCTTTCTTTACTACTTCCAGAATGGTAGGATTGAGTCTTCTTTGTGGTTGTCTTACAGGTTTAGACTCATCCTCTAGTAGTATTCGGTGCATGCAAATGGCTGGATTAATTCCAGGAAGATCAGCTAATGTCCATCCAATGGCCTTCTTGTGCACTTTCAGAATGTTCAGCAGTTTTTCCTCTTGCTCATCTTGCAAAGTGTCGGCAATGATAACAGAAGCTTCGAGCATCATCCAAGTAAGCATACTTCAAGTGATGAGGCGGTGGCTTCAATTCCAAGCTTGGTGGTCGTTCTATGGAAGGTAATGGCTTGGTTGTTGTCGCAAGATCCGTAGATGCGAGAACCTGAAGACCAAGGTCTGCGCAACATGCAAGTTAGAACCCGCATCTCGCAATGGCAATGGCATTAATCTCTGCACATATAGTACAAACAAAGATCTCCATCATGACAAAGAAGAGCAAGCCAAGTCGAATTGAGTTTCAAATATCATGAAATCAAAACCAATTTCAATCAAAATCTATGCAACTATCTATACAATCATCTACCAAATCTATTGAAAAAACAGAGTGCTCCTCAACAGGTAGTTTCATGCTCTCCAATATATTGAACTTCACAATATCATCTCCAAATTCCATGGTCAGTGTGCCTGAATGAACATCAATCTTGGTCCTTGCATCATCAAAAATGGTCGCCTAGGATCAATGTAGGTGAAGGTGATCTATCCCGCATATCAAGAATGTAAAAATCTGCAGGGAAAATTAATTCATTAACTCGGACTAATACATCCTCTAGGACTCCACGTGGATGAACAAAGACTCTTATTTGCAAGTGGATAACAACTCCAGTTGGTTTTAGCTCACCAATCTGCAATGACCAGATCAAGTAGGCATGACATTAATGGAAGCTCCCAAGTCTATCATGGCATCCACAAAAGTGCGATCTCCAATTGTGCAAGGCACCGTAAAAGTTCCAGGATCTTGGCACTTTTGTGGAAGGTTAGACTCGAGGAGTGGAGAAATATGTGTGCTTTGAATAAGAGCGAAAACATTCCTTCCCAAGTTTACCTTTTCATTACCCTTAAATCTTCTTTTGTGTGTGCACAGTTCTTTTAAAAATTTGGCATACTTGGGAATTTGCTTAATAGCATCTAACAAAGGGATGTTAACTTCTACTTTCCTAAATGTTTCCAATAATTCTTTTTCTAAGTCAGATTTTTTTGAATGTATATTTACGAAGGAAGGAAAGGAAGAGGAAGTCGTTTTTACCTCATTCTCATTGTGATTTTTCAGATCCCGAACATTAGGCTGCAATTCCTTACCACTTCTCAAAGTGATGGCACTTACATTCCCCATTGGATTAGCTACGGTTTGAGAAGGAATGTTGCTTAACCTTGCTTCTTTAAATGATTCACGGTGGTGGCCAACTGTCCCATTTGAGTTTTCAAATCCGCAATTGAAGCATTTACGTTTTGTTGAAACCGCATATTGGAAGTTGTCAATTGCTGAATTTGCAGGTTGGTAGTTGCCATCTGTTTCATCAATTCCTCCAAAGATGGTCCAAGACTGTTCACGGTGTGGTGGTTGAAGCAGGGACATTTGTTGTTGTCTCATGGGAGGAGGTTGATACTTGTTAGGTGGTGGAATGGTTGTTGCTTGTTGGAACCTTTGTCTTGTTCTTGTTGTGGTTGTTGTTGGCTAGGTCCTGGACCATACCCAAATTCGGATGATCTCTCCAACCAGGATTATACGTGTTAGAATATGGATTGCAATCACCGCTGTGTCGAGGTCTATATTGCTGTCCAGAGTACATGCCGACCACATCCACAACTTGTTGGACCAGTGTTGTTTGTTGTTCGTTTCTTGTAGGCGAGGGCAAGCATCGGTAAAATGTTCACTCCACAAATGCCACACAATTGCTTAACCTGGCTCACCGCATTCACATTTGGTTGCCTTTCTTTGTTGTTGCTCCAAAGCTAATTGCCTCACTAGTGAAGTCAATTCTGTTAGCTTATTTTCCAACCTATACGTATCGGCGCTATGGAAGCTTCATTCACATGCTTGGAAGATGTGGAATTTCGGAACTCGAACTGGGGGAGTTCTCTGCCATATTTGCAATCAAATATCTTGCGGAAATGATGTCTTGTCCATCAAAACTCCACCACTTGCTGCATCTATCATATTTCTCTCCATAGGCATGAGTCCTTCATAGAAGTATTGGATGAGGAGTTGTTCAGTTATTTGATGGTTTGGACATGTAGAGCATAACTTGTTGAATCTCTCCCAATACTCATATAAGGTTTCTCCTCGCAGCTTGCCTTATCCCACTTATCTCCTTCCGAATAGCTGCAGTTCTAGAGGCGAAAAAGTATTTCTCTAGAAACCTTCTTGTCATGTCGTTCCATGTGGTAATAGGTGTTGGTTGAAAGTACAACCAATCCTTTGCAGCACCATCTAAGGAAAATGGAAATGCCTTCATTTTGACAGCTTCTTCAGGAACATCATGAGGCCTCATAGTGGAACAAACCACATGGAATTCCTTAAGATGTTTATGTGGATCTTCGCCTGCAAGTCCTAGGAACTTAGGCAACAAATGAATCAGTCCAGATTTTAACTCATAATTGACAACACCTTCTGGTATGGGAAATTGGATGCACAAAGGCTGATAATTAATATCAGGTGTAGCCAATTCCTTGAGAGTTTTTCAATTGGATTTGCCATATTTTCAGAATTAGAATCAAGGTTAAATCACAATGAGAAGGTTGGTTGCTATTCTTCTTTTGATTTCTCGAAATATGCAGTGTTCTTTCAATTTCGGATCGTATTTCGGATTACCAAGGTTAGATCTGTCATATACTACACCAAACTAACAAGACTAATATCCGAAAAGAATTAGAACCTATACCAAATTTTACAAAGAATTAGTACCGACAGACGATAGCGAAATTGGTGATGATTAAAACTGAACCCAAGGTGGAAGCAAAATATTTTACAGACGATACCAACCTACAGACGATACCTTCAGACGGAATCTCCTACAGACGATACCTTTACTGCTAAATTTGTTTCGTTTTTTTTTTTTTTTTTTTTTTTTTTTTTTTTTCAGTAGGAACAACTACTATTGTATGGATTTATGGTTAGTATATACAAATGTAATATTCACGAACAAATTATATACATGAGAAAGTGATAATTCCAAATCAAACGACGCATGTCCCCGGCAACGGCGCCATTTTGATAACCATTTAATCGAACGGTTAGCAAAAGCTAGATTTATCCCCAATTAAATTTGTAATATAGAGGAATCAACCTAGGTCATCTCTCAAGACATACATCTATTCAATTCAAATTATTCACAATTGAGAGGGGATTTTCATGAATTAATGCAAAAAAACTAAACCGAGTTGAAATTACAAAATGAAACAAAGAACTAAAGGTAGAAGCAGAAATTGATAACAGAGCAGCGAAATGTAAATTGAGCAACAAATGATAAATGCAGAAAATGAACAATGAACATGTAACATAAATCGCAAAGAGAATTAGGAATTGAAAGTAGAATAAAGAAAGGTAAATCAAGCAAGAATTCAAGCAAAATGAAACAGAATCATGCGAATACAATTGCAAAGAAAGGAACAAAGCGTAGAAACATAAAGCGTGGAGAAAAATCTAAACAATCAAGACTAGAGTTATAACGTGTAATTGCAAGGTGAATCAAGAATCTAATGCAGAATTGAAGAGTAGAGAATCGAATTCAAGAACTAAATTCAATTTAAGAGAACAAAAGCATAAGAGAGATATGAATAGTAAAATGTGAAGTGAACAAGAATTGCAATTCAAGAAGACCTAAATCAACGAAGAAATGAGAATAATTGCATGTAATTGTAGATGGAACCAGAAATTGAAGAAGTAAGAAACTGTAAACTGAATTCAATTGCGAAATATTTAAGATTTGTGCAGAAGATTCAATACAAGAGATTCAAGAATTGAGAAGAGAAGAGAAGAACGAAGAGAGAATTGTGCAATCGCACAACTCAACCTTCCACCGAAACTGAAAAACCGAATTATGAAAAGTATGAAAAGTTGTTATTTCGCGCCCAGGACTCCTTTTTATAAGTGAAGAACTGTGTCCCCCAATTAACGAATCCCGTCCAGGTGCATTCTCGCAAACCTTTATTCATTAACTTGAGTTCCCACTCGAGCATTCCTAGCTTGCAATTTTGACTCTTCTTCCCATGATGCTTCATCTCGTGCTCATTCTATGCATGTTTCGTCATTGGAATCGTCCTTGTTTTTCTTCGACGAAACCAGCTCGATTTAATGGCTCGGACGAAAGGGTTCCATGAATGCTCGACGGAAGGCTCTCATGAATGCTCGACGGAAGGCTCTCATGAATGCTCGACGGAAGGCTCTCATGAATGCTCGACGGAAGGCTCTCATGAATGCTCGACGGAAGGCTCTCACTCCAAGCTTTCATTTTTAGCGCTTAACCACTTCCTGCCGCTATCTCTTCTTTTTACTCCTCGGGCTCTTAGACGCAACTTTAGTTCTGTTAGTTCTGTTTCGTCTCAGTAGCAAATTCTCATTTCGTCCCTGAAACGCCCCCCCGGAAGTGTGATTACTTGGTAGCATGTGTCCACTTCAAGGCTAATTTCAGCCCAGATGCAGTCCGAATTGACTCTTCGTGTCTTCATGAGGGTTGTAGCCCTATCAATCCTCTTCCATTTGCAACAAACCAGAGCTCAAAACGATATCTGTGGAGGAAGTTATGCCCATTTTAGTGAAACTACTCCATTGCTGTCAGGATTTGCGCCACCCTGTGCGCCAGGGCGTAAAATTCCAGCAGCTTGGCATCGTTTGCGCCACCTAGTGCGCCAGGGCGTAAAATTCCAGCAAGTTGGCATGGAATGCGCCACCTAGTGCGCCAGGGCGTCTCATGACAGCTGCTGGGTGATTCCTTGCACCATGGTTCACTCTAGGTTCTTGAATTGGGTCCATCCTTGCTGCTAATCTCTTCTTCAATCCTCAAAGCTATAGGTGTACTGCACAAGAATCCATATACAAACATAAGAACTTATGGAATTTAAACTATTATTTACTACTACTACTAAAATATACCTCTAACACAATATCTAAGATAAACTATCAATATATGACACGTATAGAAGCTAATTGAACCAAAAACAAGGTAAAGAAAATGTATATAAAATGAATTATCAGTACCTTAGAGGGATCTACAGATATTCCTCCTTGAGTTATTACATGACCTAAAAAACTGATTTTCTCCATCCAAAATTTGCATTTAGATAACTTAGCAAAGAGTTGTCTGTCCTTTAAGATTTGCAATACTATTTCTAAGTGTTTAGCATGATCTTCCCTAGTTTTACTGTACACTAAGATGTCATCAATGAATACAATTACAAATTGATCAAGATAAGGGTGAAAAATTCGATTCATGTAATCCATAAATACTGCAGGAGCATTAGTCACTCCAAAAGGCATAACTAAATACTCATAATGCGCATAACGAGTACTGAAAGCAGTTTTTGGAATATCTTCGGATTTTACCCTAATCTGATGATATCCTGATCTTAAATCAATTTGACTAAAAATACATGCTCCTCTTAATTGGTCCATAAGATCATCAATCCTAGGCAATGGATATTTATTCTTAATGGTTACTTTATTCAATTGTCTATAATCTATACACATTCTCATGGTTTCATCTTTTTTCTTTACTAACAAAACTGGAGCTCCCCATGGTGATATGCTAGGTCTTACAAACTGTTTACTTAACAATTCTTCAATTTGTTTCTTAACTTCAGCTAATTCTACAGGAGACATTCTATATGGTGCTATGGAAATTGGTCCTATTCCCCGGATTAAATCAATAGAAAATTCAACTTCTCTTTCAGAGGTAACTTATCTACTTCTTGAAATACCTCAACAAAATCTTTTACTACGGGCACACTACTCACCTCATTTTCGATTTAGTTTCATTAGCGGTGATCATGTATACTTGGGTATTATTTTCCCTTAAAGATTTTAAAACCTTATTTATGGAAATAATTTCAGCATCCCTACTCACCTTTGGGTTTTGAAAAATAATTGTTTTGTCAAAGCAATTCAACAAAACATGATTAGTGGACATCCAATCCATACCTAGAACAACGTCAATTTGCTGAAGGGGTAAGCAAATCAAATTGACATAGAAAGTTTTATCACAAATCTTTATTTCACAGTTTAGACATATATCTGATGTTATAACTGAAGTACCAGTTGGAGTATTTACTTCTAATTTAAAGTTTAATGAAGATACAGAAAGTTTTAATTTTTGTACACAAGAATATGACACAAAAGAATGAGTAGCACCAGAATCAAATAACACAATTAAAGGGGTTTCACTTATGAAGCATTTACCTCGAATTAAAGGTTCCGATTCAAGTCTCGCCCCATTAAGAGAAAAGATTATTCCTTGAGCTTTTGGTTTTTCAGATTGATTTCCTTGCATGGTTCCTTTTCCTGGACAATCTTTTGCTAGATGTCCCTTTATGTTACACTTGTAGCAGAAGGTACATGATGAAGCATAGTGTCCAAATTCTCCACACTTAAAACACTTGACGTTAACAGGATTAGATTCACGATTTCCCATAAAAGCTTTAGAGAAATTCCCAGAAGGACGTTCTCTAACTCCTTGAGAAGCTTGGTATGGTTTCCCTTTATTTTGAAACCCAAATCTTTTATTTTTAATGGGTCCTCCAAAGTTTTTATTTTTATAATATACAGCTCTAGCACGAGAATCTTCATCATATATTCTGCACATATTTACAAGTACTGGAAATTGGTGAATACCTTGATAATTTATAGCCCGTTTTATTTCAGGACGTAGGCCATTTAAAAATTTAACACATTTAGACCTTTCACCATCTTTTCCATGGTAGTGTGCGGAATATCTGACTAGATCCTCAAACCTGACCGCATATTCAGCAACTGTTAAGTTCCCTTGTTTTAATTCCAAAAACTCTATTTCTTTTTTATTTCTTATATCTTCAGGAAAATATTTTTCTAAAAATAATTCTTTAAATTCTTCCCATTTTATTGTTTCTCCTTCCGTTGTTACATACTGACAGGTATTTTCCCACCAATACTCTGCCTCCTCCACTAACATATGAGTTGCGAAAATTACCTTTTTATCTTCGCAACATCCCATTACCCGGAAGATTTTCTCAATCTCCCTTAGCCATCTTTGAGCACCTTCAGGATCATATCCACCTCCAAAAATAGGTGGATTATTTTTCTGAAAACGCTCAAGGCCGCGGTATTCAGTTTGCTCAATGTTGTTCCTACTCTGATTTCCAATTGCTTGGGCAAGATTTTCAAGTGCCTCAGCAATTGCCCTATCGTTTCTTCCTGCCATCTATTACAGAAAAATATTACTCAAAATTTATCATCAGACACTTATACATTAAACAAGCATCATTTTCACATTTCTACATTCCTAATATGCTTACATATTTGATATACCTAATTCCTCATACTTATTAACTTATTTCACATATTCCTACCTACCAATTATTTATTTTTATTTTCCACATTTGTTTATTTTACATATTTTACATTAAAAGTTACTTTAATCCTTTAACCTACTCCATCATACTTGGATCACTTGGATCATAAAGTCCCATAGTCCTTTCATTGATAAACCCAAAACGATTAATTCCCGGTCCCTCAGGCACTTCCCAAATAACTTCAGGAATTCCAGACTCAAAAACTTCCTCCATATAAGTGGAAACAGGGAAGGATTCTTCTGTGCCAAAGTAAACCTTCCATTGTCGTAGACATCTTAAACTTCTATCTCCAGGAATCCAATCTTCAGGTATTCGAATAATTTCATTTTTTTCTTGTGTGATGACTGGAAAACCCGGATTTTCATCGATATAGGTTTGGTACTTTGTAAAACTGTAATATATATATTGGTTCTTGTCCTCATCAAACATGCAGGTGGTAGAATGATTAACAACATAGAAAGTGTGATTAATAATTAAATTCATGATCCTAGAAAAAAAATCATAATAAGTTAGAAAATATTTCTCCTAATCTTACTACTTTATCACAGAATACACAATAAAAGCATGGTTAGCTCAAAGTTCACAAGTCTTAGAAAACATACTGCCTCGATACCAACATTGTGACACCCCGTTGTGTTGTCACTAAAATACTTTTCATTGTCTTCTTTTATTTATTTATTTTGAAAAGGTTTCCTTCCTTTAGATTTCTTTGAATGAAAATTTTAAAACACTTTATATTTCCAAAGAAAACGACACCATCATTAAGAGCACATCACATAAGTCTTAACATAAACATACATCAAATATTATTCACAAAACGTTACAAGAGTACGTAATATTGTGGTAACTATAATATACACATTATTCACAAAAATCCTCATGTTAGCTATCCTTCCTTCACATCTCCAAATAGAATTATCCTGTTAATCTGCTCCCCCAAATAAAATTTAGGATCATCACAGGTGTCAAACCACATACACAAACACGCAAGGGTAAGTTCCAATATCTTAATAAAAATACTTATCATGTAAAAATATCAACATAATACATATCATAATCAAATAAATAAAGAATGAATTATGACTTAAATGAAATTTCTATATGATGCATGCTCCAACCTCAACTCCAAAAATATGCAATGTGGTACCATCTCAGATAATTCGACATCATCATCGTAAACTTACCGACCAGTTGGGATTCCACAAAGTGGTGCACAGAATCTCATAAACAAACATGTGATCATCATGAGTTAAATGAATTCTCACCATAAAAATCCCCAAGTCTAGCATCACGCCTAGACGCACGATTAAGTTTATTATCCGCACCTCTAACCGAGGCCACCTCTTTTGAGGCATGCATGAATGAATGAAATCTTACCTCCCTTTCTAAAATATCATTTAAAACAGCACCAACTCATTGATATTAAAATTCCACTCCATCATTAAATTTTATGTTATGGGTTAATAATTTATAGTCTAAACCGTTATAGTTCTCATCACAAGTCCTCAAAGTGCATAACATATGTAATTATTCACAGTCCCAATCATCATCCAAGTTTAAAGAAAAGGTAAACAAACACAATCCAAGTTCATAGTAAAGGTCATCCAAGTTCACAGTAAAGGTCATCCAAGTTCATAACAAAGATCATCCAAATTCAAAGCATAGGAAAATTAACCGTTATAAACTTAAATTTTAACGTTTCTAATTATTAGATCTATTTTTAATTACTTTTGGTTGCTGCCCAAAATGGGTTTTGGTAATTAATAAACTTGGCTGAATGGTTTTAAGGTTGATAACATCTTGAAATCATGTTAACCATCCTTTAGAAACAAGTTTTCCAATTACTCTTTAAAACCGTTAGAAATATTCACAACATTAGAGAGTTTTAGGGAAAGCTTGTAATAAAATTATAAGTCTCAAGTAAGGTGGCAAAGCCTCCTAGTTAGAATCTTATAATTTTATTCCAAAAAATATGTTTTCATATAAAGATTAAAATAGAAAAGAGTTTAGAAGCTTTAAAACATCAAATTTCACAAAGTTTAGTAATTTAGAACCTTTAGACACTTTGAAAACCTAAAGAATTTGAAAACTTCCCTTACCTTGATTTCTCTTGGTCCTTATTTAAAACTCTTTATGAAGGCTATGGAGAGTTGAATTAAGGTTGGACTTGCACTCCACAAAAGTTAATGTGAAGTAGCTTTTGTAACTTAGGCAAATTTTGGAATTTTTCTAAAAAAAACTAATGGTTTTGGTGTTTGGAAAATGACAAGTGTTTTGGCTTGTTTTGCCTTTGATTTATCATGGCTAAAATGCTTCACGTGAAGGGCTATTTATAGATGTGAGAAATCATTAAAAATTCCATGTAACTAACTAGTTAGGATGGTTTGGTTACTTTAACCATTAGTTACTTCAAAAAGTAACTAAGTAATAAATTTTTAAGATAAGTCTTTGTCTTATCTTGACTTTTCAACAATGGTGGCTTATCTAGACATCATGTTGGACTTTATTCTTTGTTTCCAGCAGCCATGACGTGAGGGTGGCTACAAATTCACCATATGCTTAAAATTTTCACAAAATGACAAAGGTGGCTAGAAAATTATTAATTTCAAAAGTTTTCCATTTTGGTTTTAAAATTTTTTTTAATTGCCATGGCTTTCTTCCTAAACTTTCCTTGCATCTTTCTTTTATCCTTTTCATGCTTCTTTAATTATTTTATAGTAAGGATCACAAGTTGTGCATAAATTCCCAAAATATCAATTTTAGAAGTTACTAAATATTAAGGATTTATAATAATTTTAAACCCTAATTTCTCTTCTAAATTTTACGATTCTAATTACATTATTCAAATATCATATTTGATTATACCATAATTAAGACAAAATTATAAAGATTCTAAAAATTATTTTTCCCTAATTTTATGGTTCACAGATTGTTTTATATAAATTTTCTAGATGTTTTCTGTATTTTATTTACAGAAAATTTGTTATATAGTGTTTCATTCCAACCTGTATATTTATTTATCCTACTCCTAATTCTACATATTATGGGTCATATTCCCTTTGATTTCCTTGTTGTTTTAAGTAAATTCTCATATATAACAATATATAATTTATATATATTAATTCTTAATAGATTTCTCATATGAAATACAAAACAAAATTTTCCACAGATGATAATATAATTAAAATAGTGAATTTACAGTAAATCAGAAATATTTAATAACGTTCAAAATGTCAAATAGTAATAAAAACGTCAAACAGTAAAATTATTTTTCTGCTACGTTTTTATTTAGAAACGTAATCGTGATTTTCTCAAATTTCTTAACAGTATTGTTATAAGATAACAAAATGGTTTGAATTATTTTTTTCTTCCTAATTAAATTATAACAGTAACCAGTTAAGATGCACATTTTTATGGAAATTTTAGTAATCATTTTAACTATGTTTTTAATATTCGTGGTTATTTAAATAAATTAATTTTTGAGGGTGTTACAACTCTACCCCCCTAAAAAAAAGAAATTTCGTCCTCAAAATTTACCTCATTCAAATAATGCTGGGTAGCTTTTCTGCATCTCACTTTCCAATTCTCATGTCGCATCATCCGTTCTCCAAATAACCTTTACTAAAGGAATATCCTTTCCTCTTAATGTTTTGATTCTCCTATCCTCAATTCTCATTGGTAATGCTTCATATGTTAGATTATCCTTTATTTGTATATCATCTAACTCAATTACATGTGATGAATCAGGAATGTATTTACGAAGTTGTGAAACATGGAAGACATTATGAAGATTAGAAAGAATTGGAGGTAAAGCAATTTGGTAAGCCACAGGGCCTACTCTTTTTATTATTTGGAAGGGACCAATGAAACGCGGTGAAAGTTTTCGGGATTTTAAAACTCTCCCAATACCTGTCCATGGATTTACCCTTAAGAATACGTGATCACTAACATCAAATTTCAAATCTTTTCTTCTTTTGTCATGATAACTTTTCTGCCTACTTTGTGCCATTCTCATCTTTTCCTGAATTAACTTAATCTTTTCTGAGGTTTGTTGTACAATATCAGGTCCTAAAATTAAACTTTCTCCTGATTCAGTCCAACACAAAGGGGTTCTACATTTTCTTCCATATAAAGCTTCAAACGGTGCCATACCAATGGAAGAATGAAAACTATTATTGTAGGTAAATTCTATCAAAGGCAAAAAGTCTACCCAACAACCCTTATGTTCTAAAACACAAGCTCTCAATAAATCTTCTAAAGATTGGATTGTTCTTTCAGTTTGTCCATCAGCTTGGGGATGATAGGCAGAACTTAATCTTAATTTGGTGCCTAAAGCTTTATGTAGACTCTCCCAAAATCTTGAAGTAAATCTAGGATCTCTATCTGATACAATACTAGATGGTACACCATGTAATCTTACAATCTCACTTATGTATAAATTAGTTAATTTTTCTAAAGAATATTTAATATTAATAGGAATAAAATGTGCAGACTTAGTTAAACGATCTACTATAACCCAAATTGAATCAAATCCCCTAGGGCTTCTTGGCAAGGCTACCACAAAATCCATAGATATGCTATCCCATTTCCATTGTGGTATTTCTAAAGGTTGTAGCAAACCTGAAGGTTTTTGATGTTCTATTTTAGCTTTTTGACAAATTAAACAAGAATACACATATTCACAAATTTCTTTCTTCATTCCAGGCCACCAGAACATAGTTTTCAAATCTTTGTACATTTTAGTGGCACCAGGATGAATACTTAATTTGCTTTTATGTGCTTCCTCCAAAATTGTCTTTCTAACTTCCGTTATATTGGGAATACAAATTCTATCTTGAAACCTCAAAATACCATCCATTCCAATCTTAAACGCACTAGTTTTTCCTTGATTTAAATTTTCCATTTGGGTTTTCTGAAAAGGATCAAATTCTTGCTTAAATCTAATTTCTTCCAAAAATATGTTAGAAATTTGCAAAGCTCCCAATCTAATACTCGTATTAGTAGTTTCACAAACTAAACTAAGATCTCAAACTGTTCTAATAAATCCATTTCTCTAATTATCGGTGAAGACATAATCAAAGATTTCCTACTTAAAGCATCTCACTACCACATTAGCCTTTCCTGGATAGTAATTAAGTTCAAAATCATAATCTTTTAAAAACTCCACCCATCTACGTTGTCTCATGTTCAAATCTTTTTGACTAAATAAATATTTAAGGCTTTTGTGATCGCTAAATACTTCAAACCTTGTTCCATACAAATAGTGTCTCCACATCTTAAGTGTGAATACTACAGCTGCTAATTCTAGATCATGGGTTGGGTAATTTTTCTCATGAATCTTAAGCTGTCTAGAAGCATATGCTACCATTTTACCATCTTGCATCAATACTCCTCCTAAACCCATTTTAGATGCATCACAATATAGTACAAAAGGTTTCTTGGGATCAGGTAAGGTCAATATTGGGGCAGTGGTTAATCTTTCCTTAAGAGTTTGAAAACTATTCTCACATCCGGTGGTCCAAATAAATGCTTGATTCTTTCGGGTCAAGGTATTCAAAGGTAAAGCTATTTTAGAAAAATCTTTAATAAATCTCCTATAATATCCTGCTAATCCTAGAAAACTCCTAATCTCTGTTACAGTTTTAGGTCTTCCCCATTCCAAAACAGATTGTACCTTAGAGGGATCTACAGATATTCCTCCTTGAGTTATTACATGACCTAAAAAACTGATTTTCTCCATCCAAAATTTGCATTTAGATAACTTAGCAAAGAGTTGTCTGTCCTTTAAGATTTGCAATACTATTTCTAAGTGTTTAGCATGATCTTCCCTAGTTTTACTGTACACTAAGATGTCATCAATGAATACAATTACAAATTGATCAAGATAAGGGTGAAAAATTCGATTCATGTAATCCATAAATACTGCAGGAGCATTAGTCACTCCAAAAGGCATAACTAAATACTCATAATGCGCATAACGAGTACTGAAAGCAGTTTTTGGAATATCCTCGGATTTTACCCTAATCTGATGATATCCTGATCTTAAATCAATTTGACTAAAAATACATGCTCCTCTTAATTGGTCCATAAGATCATCAATCCTAGGCAATGGATATTTATTCTTAATGGTTACTTTATTCAATTGTCTATAATCTATACACATTCTCATGGTTTCATCTTTTTTCTTTACTAACAAAACTGGAGCTCCCCATGGTGATATGCTAGGTCTTACAAACTGTTTACTTAACAATTCTTCAATTTGTTTCTTAACTTCAGCTAATTCTACAGGAGACATTCTATATGGTGCTATGGAAATTGGTCCTATTCCTGGGATTAAATCAATAGAAAATTCAACTTCTCTTTCAGGAGGTAACTTATCTACTTCTTGAAATACCTCAACAAAATCTTTTACTACAGGCACACTACTCACCTCATTTTCAGATTTAGTTTCATTAGCGGTGATCATGTATACTTGGGTATTATTTTCCCTTAAAGATTTTAAAACCTTATTTATGGAAATAATTTCAGCATCCCTACTCACCTTTGGGTTTTGAAAAATAATTGTTTTGTCAAAGCAATTCAACAAAACATGATTAGTGGACATCCAATCCATACCTAGAACAACGTCAATTTGCTGAAGGGGTAAGCAAATCAAATTGACATAGAAAGTTTTATCACAAATCTTTATTTCACAGTTTAGACATATATCTGATGTTATAACTGAAGTACCAGTTGGAGTATTTACTTCTAATTTAAAGTTTAATGAAGATACAGAAAGTTTTAATTTTTGTACACAAGAATATGACACAAAAGAATGAGTAGCACCAGAATCAAATAACACAATTAAAGGGGTTTCACTTATGAAGCATTTACCTCGAATTAAAGGTTCCGATTCTGAAGTCTCAGTTCCATTAAGAGAAAAGATTCTTCCTTGAGCTTTTGGTTTTTCAGATTGATTTCCTTGCATGGTTCCTTTTCCTGGACAATCTTTTGCTAGATGTTCCTTTATGTTACACTTGTAGCAGAAGGTACATGATGAAGCATAGTGTCCAAATTCTCCACACTTAAAACACTTGACGTTAACAGGATTAGATTCACGATTTCCCATAAAAGCTTTAGAGAAATTCCCAGAAGGACGTTCTCTAACTCCTTGAGAAGCTTGGTATGGTTTCCCTTTATTTTGAAACCCAAATCTTTTATTTTTAATGGGTCCTCCAAAGTTTTTATTTTTATAATATACAGCTCTAGCACGAGAATCTTCATCATATATTCTGCACATATTTACAAGTACTGGAAATTGGTGAATACCTTGATAATTTATAGCCCGTTTTATTTCAGGACGTAGGCCATTTAAAAATTTAACACATTTAGACCTTTCACCATCTTTTCCATGGTAGTGTGCGGAATATCTGACTAGATCCTCAAACCTGACCGCATATTCGAAGAATCGTTAAGTTCCCTTGTTTTAATTCCAAAAACTCTATTTCTTTTTTATTTCTTATATCTTCAGGAAAATATTTTTCTAAAAATAATTCTTTAAATTCTTCCCATTTTATTGTTTCTCCTTCCGTTGTTACATACTGACAGGTATTTTCCCACCAATACTCTGCCTCCTCCACTAACATATGAGTTGCGAAAATTACCTTTTTATCTTCGCAACATCCCATTACCCTGAAGATTTTCTCAATCTCCCTTAGCCATCTTTGAGCACCTTCAGGATCATATCCACCTCCAAAAATAGGTGGATTATTTTTCTGAAAACGCTCAAGGCCGCGGTATTCAGTTTGCTCAATGTTGTTCCTACTCTGATTTCCAATTGCTTGGGCAAGATTTTCAAGTGCCTCAGCAATTGCCCTATCGTTTCTTCCCCGCCATCTATTACAGAAAATATTACTCAAAATTTATCATCAGACACTTATACATTAAACAAGCATCATTTTCACATTTCTACATTCCTAATATGCTTACATATTTGATATACCTAATTCCTCATACTTATTAACTTATTTCACATATTCCTACCTACCAATTATTTATTTTTATTTTCCACATTTGTTTATTTTACATATTTTACATTAAAAGTTACTTTAATCCTTTAACCTACTCCATCATACTTGGATCACTTGGATCATAAAGTCCCATAGTCCTTTCATTGATAAACCCAAAACGATTAATTCCCGGTCCCTCAGGCACTTCCCAAATAACTTCAGGAATTCCAGACTCAAAAACTTCCTCCATATAAGTGGAAACAGGGAAGGATTCTTCTGTGCCAAAGTAAACCTTCCATTGTCGTAGACATCTTAAACTTCTATCTCCAGGAATCCAATCTTCAGGTATTCGAATAATTTCATTTTTTTCTTGTGTGATGACTGGAAAACCCGGATTTTCATCGATATAGGTTTGGTACTTTGTAAAACTGTAATATATATATTGGTTCTTGTCCTCATCAAACATGCAGGTGGTAGAATGATTAACAACATAGAAAGTGTGATTAATAATTAAATTCATGATCCTAGAAAAAAAATCATAATAAGTTAGAAAATATTTCTCCTAATCTTACTACTTTATCACAGAATACACAATAAAAGCATGGTTAGCTCAAAGTTCACAAGTCTTAGAAAACATACTGCTCTGATACCAACATTGTGACACCCCGTTGTGTTGTCACTAAAATACTTTTCATTGTCTTCTTTTATTTATTTATTTTGAAAAGGTTTCCTTCCTTTAGATTTCTTTGAATGAAAATTTTAAAACACTTTATATTTCCAAAGAAAACGACACCATCATTAAGAGCACATCACATAAGTCTTAACATAAACATACATCAAATATTATTCACAAAACGTTACAAGAGTACGTAATATTGTGGTAACTATAATATACACATTATTCACAAAAATCCTCATGTTAGCTATCCTTCCTTCACATCTCCAAATAGAATTATCCTGTTAATCTGCTCCCCCAAATAAAATTTAGGATCATCACAGGTGTCAAACCACATACACAAACACGCAAGGGTAAGTTCCAATATCTTAATAAAAATACTTATCATGTAAAAATATCAACATAATACATATCATAATCAAATAAATAAAGAATGAATTATGACTTAAATGAAATTTCTATATGATGCATGCTCCAACCTCAACTCCAAAAATATGCAATGTGGTACCATCTCAGATAATTCGACATCATCATCGTAAACTTACCGACCAGTTGGGATTCCACAGTGGTGCACAGAATCTCATAAACAAACATGTGATCATCATGAGTTAAATGAATTCTCACCATAAAAATCCCCCAAGTCTAGCATCACGCCTAGACGCACGGATTAAGTTTATTATCTGCACCTCTAACCGAGGCCACCTCTTTTGAGGCATGCATGAATGAATGAAATCTTACCTCCCTTTCTAAAATATCATTTAAAACAGCACCAACTCATTGATATTAAAATTCCACTCCATCATTAAATTTTATGTTATGGGTTAATAATTTATAGTCTAAACCGTTATAGTTCTCATCACAAGTCCTCAAAGTGCATAACATATGTAATTATTCACAGTCCCAATCATCATCCAAGTTTAAAGAAAAGGTAAACAAACACAATCCAAGTTCATAGTAAAGGTCATCCAAGTTCACAGTAAAGGTCATCCAAGTTCATAACAAAGATCATCCAAATTCAAAGCATAGGAAAATTAACCGTTATAAACTTAAATTTTAACGTTTCTAATTATTAGATCTATTTTTAATTACTTTTGGTTGCTGCCCAAATGGGTTTTGGTAATTAATAAACTTGGCTGAATGGTTTTAAGGTTGATAACATCTTGAAATCATGTTAACCATCCTTTAGAAACAAGTTTTCCAATTACTCTTTAAAACCGTTAGAAATATTCACAACATTAGAGAGTTTTAGGAAAGCTTGTAATAAAATTATAAGTCTCAAGTAAGGTGGCAAAGCCTCCTAGTTAGAATCTTATAATTTTATTCCAAAAATATGTTTTCATATAAAGATTAAAATAGAAAAGAGTTTAGAAGCTTTAAAACATCAAATTTCACAAAGTTTAGTAATTTAGAACCTTTAGACACTTTGAAAACCTAAAGAATTTGAAAACTTCCCTTACCTTGATTTCTCTTGGTCCTTATTTAAAACTCTTTATGAAGGCTATGGAGAGTTGAATTAAGGTTGGACTTGCACTCCACAAAAGTTAATGTGAAGTAGCTTTTGTAACTTAGGCAAATTTTGGAATTTTTCTAAAAAAACTAATGGTTTTGGTGTTTGGAAAATGACAAGTGTTTTGGCTTGTTTTGCCTTTGATTTATCATGGCTAAAATGCTTCACGTGAAGGGCTATTTATAGATGTGAGAAATCATTAAAAATTCCATTTAACTAACTAGTTAGGATGGTTTGGTTACTTTAACCATTAGTTACTTCAAAAAGTAACTAAGTAATAAATTTTTAAGATAAGTCTTTGTCTTATCTTGACTTTTCAACAATGGTGGCTTATCTAGACATCATGTTGAACTTTTATTCTTTGTTTCCAGCAGCCATGACGTGAGGGGTGGCTACAAATTCACCATATGCTTAAAATTTTCACAAAATGACAAAGGTGGCTAGAAAATTATTAATTTCAAAATTTTTCCATTTTGGTTTTAAAATTTTTTTTAATTGCCATGTCTTTCTTCCTAAACTTTCCTTGCATCTTTCTTTTATCCTTTTCATGCTTCTTTAATTATTTTATAGTAAGGATCACAAGTTGTGCATAAATTCCCAAAATATCAATTTTAGAAGTTACTAAATATTAAGGATTTATAATAATTTTAAACCCTAATTTCTCTTCTAAATTTTACGATTCTAATTACATTATTCAAATATCATATTTGATTATACCATAATTAAGACAAAATTATAAAGATTCTAAAAATTATTTTTCCCTAATTTTATGGTTCACAGATTGTTTTATATAAATTTTCTAGATGTTTTCTGTATTTTATTTACAGAAAATTTGTTATATAGTGTTTCATTCCAACCTATATATTTATTTATCCTACTCTTAATTCTACATATTATGGGTCATATTCCCTTTGATTTCCTTGTTGTTTTAATTTTTCAACTTGTACTTTAACGTGTACAACCATAGCTCGTGAAAAATAATTAAATTTTTCCAAAAACTATATATTTTTAGAATAAGTAAATTCTCATATATAACAATATATAATTTATATATATTAATTCTTAATAGATTTCTCATATGAAATACAGAACAAAATTTTCCACAGATGATAATATAATTAAAATAGTGAATTTACAGTAAATCAGAAATATTTAATAACGTTCAAAATGTCAAATAGTAATAAAAACGTCAAACAGTAAAATTATTTTTCTGCTACGTTTTTATTTAGAAACGTAATCGTGATTTTCTCAAATTTCTTAACAGTATTGTTATAAGATAACAAAATGGTTTGAATTATTTTTTTCTTCCTAATTAAATTATAACAGTAACCAGTTAATATGCACATTTTTATGGAAATTTTAGTAATCATTTTAACTATGTTTTTAATATTCGTGGTTATTTAAATAAATTAATTTTTGAGGGTGTTACATCAACTGCACCATGGGAAAAGATATTAGTAATAACAAAAGGACCATCCCATCGAGAACGAAGTTTACCCGGCTATAAGCTTCAAACGAGAATTGAATAACAACACTTTTTGGCCCACTTTGAACTCCTTCCTTAGAATCATACTATCATGATACTTCTTAACTTTTTCCTTGTAGATCTTAGAGTTCTCATAAGCCTCCAAGCGAAGCTCCTCAAGTTCTTGTAATTGAAGCTTTCTATGTGCACCAGCCTGGTCAATTTCTAAGTTGCACTTCTTCACAGCCTAGTATGAACGATGCTCAATCTCCACAGGTAAATGACATCCTTTACCAAAAACCATCCTATAAGGAGACATGCCAGTCGGTGTCCTATAAGCAGTTCTATGGGCCCAAAGAGCATCTTCAAGTTGCCTACTCCAGTCCTTTCTGTTAGGGTGGACCATCTTTTGTAACATGAGCTTAATATCTCTGTTGAACACTTCGGCTTGACCATTAGTTTGGGGATGATAGGCTGTGGACACTAGAAGAGATAAGAAGGGAATACTAGAGTGCATCCAAGCGAGTATGAAGAGACTCCAGCAGCTCCTTGAGATCCAAGAAGCGAGCATTGCTTGCAGCCTCCATGTCATCCAATCTTTTGGCAGTGGTAGCTTCCAGCTCATCCATCCGATCAATGACTATTGATTCAAAACGGGATTTAGGGATGTACTCCCCAGCCGCCGAATCATCATCATCAAAAGGTGGATCGGTTGCAGCTTCTGTTTGTTGTTGTTGTTGTGGGGCTTCTTCCCTTGACACCCATCCAGCATCAGTTTTTGTCAAACGCATCATCTTTAACGCTTTGTCGCCAATGATGTGAATGTCCTTCACCAGGTCTCTGTTCTCATTTGTAGTATCAACCTGAAAATGCTCAAGCAAACGTGAAATAAACAGAGAATAGGGGCATTTGTTGTCAAATAGCCTTCGTTTTTGAGCATGTTGTCCATCACAACATGTGCCCAGTCGATTTGAATGCCATTTTTCAACGCAGCCATCATCACCATGTCTTCCTCATTGATCTGAGCGTGATTGACTCCTCTTGCAGCTAGGATCTAGCAAATTGTATAGTGAAGAAGACGATCGTCGGTGTTCAGCCCGCCTGTGTTGTAGGTGATCTTTTTCCCACGCTCCTTTCTTGCAGCCTTTTCTGCTTCCCATGCCTCGGGATTCTTGAGTAGGCTCATAAAGAACGAATCTTTGTGAAGCTCAATTCCTTGTGCTTGCAAGTGCTCAATCGTAGGACGTATACCTTCATTCTTAAATCCAGCAAAACAGAAAAATATATCATGAGTCAAAATCATAGGTTTGCCCTTTACCTTGGAGATTACCATTCCGGTGGCTTGGTGTGGTCGGAGGTTGGAGTAGAAAACTCTCACTAGATCGGGGTATATGTGACCCTTCAGACCAACAAACTTCTCAAGGTTCTGATCTCGGAGCAAAGAGTGAAATGTGAACCCTTGTGCATCTAGCCATCGGAGGTCCAAAATCTTCGCCGGAACGAGTTCCTTGTTTGCGAAATCTCCATAGAAACGTGATTCTTGTGCAGTAGAGGTGAACCACGGGTTGATTGGGCGTGCCACGGTTTCTCCAGGAGATGTGGGTTCTTTCCTCTTGGAGGAGGATTCACCCTTCTTTGATCGGGGCGAAACTCTTGGCTTAGGCTTGTGACCCATGTGCTTTATCCGCTTGCCTCGTCCTTGCTCTTCCATTGATGGTGGTGGTGGAGAAGATGAAGAAGATGAAAGGGGGTTTTAGGGTTAGAGAGAGAAAGAGATTTTTAGGGTTTGTGAGATGTGTAGAATGAAACCCAAAACCTGAAAATCACTTATAAAACTTCCACAATTGAGGTTAGATTCAATGAACAAAGTATTGGACTCTAAGAAATTGTAATCGATTAGGCCCAAAACCATGAAAAACACTTCCAGCACCGAAGGTAATCGATTACCCTTACGTGGTAATCGATTACTCCAATGAGTAACCAAAAGCTTTTGAAAACAGGGGCCAAGGTAATCGATTAACCAGCCAAGGTAATCGATTACTCCAGTGGCTCACAAACTGGAAAAACTCATTTTGAAATCGTGGTAATCGATTACCAGGTGGGGTAATCGATTACTCCAGAGAGTAATTCACCAAAAACTTTGAAATCAAGCTAGGTAATTGATTGAAATGAAATGGTAATCGATTATCTATATCAGACACATTGAAAACACTTGATTTTGCATGTTTTGAAATATAAATGGTCATGACTATGTAATGTAATGAACTCATACCTTGTTGGAGCACCATGAATGATCCAACTTACCATACTTAGAGAATTCATGAGAGGTGTTCCTCACTTAGTATACCAAGATTGGTTCTAAGTTTGAAGAATCTCTCCTTTGGTAGGGGCTTTGTGAAGATATCCGCGAGTTGGTTCTCCGTTTCAATGAACTCCACTTCACAGTCACCTTTCTCAACATGATCCCTTATGAAATGATGGCGCACCTCAATATGCTTTGTTCTTGAGTGCAAAACCGGGTTCTTTGTGATACTGATTGCACTTGTATTGTTACACTTGATAGGGATGTGATCAACCTTTAGTCCAAAATCCTCAATTTGTTGCTTCAACCAAATGGTTTGAGCACAACAGCTACCCGCAGCAACATACTCTGCTTCTGCTGTTGATAGAGCAACACATGCTTGTTTCTTGTTGTACCATGAGACTAAGCTTTCTCCAAACAAGTGACATACACCACTCGTGCTCTTTCTATCTGTTTTGCATCCTGCAAAATCTGAATCACTAAAACCGACTAGAGTAGGGGACGTACCTTTGGGATACCACAAACCGCAGTTCGTTGTTCCTTTAAGATACTTTAGAATTTTCTTTACAGCTATCATGTGTGATTGTTTTGGTGCAGATTGAAATCGCGCACAAACACAAACATTGAACATTATATCCTGATCTCATTGTGAGATACAAGAGTGATCCAATGATCCCTCTGTACTTTGTTTGGTCCACTTCTAGTCCTGTAGCATCATTATCTAAAAAGAGATTAGTTGACATAGGTATATTAGAGATCTTACAACTTTCCATGTCAAATTTCTTCAACAACTCTTTGGTGTACTTTGCTTGATGTATAAAGGTTCCTTCTTTCAATTGCTTGACTTGCAGTCCTAGGAAGAATTTGAGTTCTCCCATCATAGACATGTCAAACTCTCCCTGCATGCTTTCCACAAATTCTTCACACAGAGATTGATTAGTTGATCCAAAAATGATATCATCAACATACACTTGGACCAATAAAATACTGTTAGACTTTCTCCTAATGAAAAGAGTTTTGTCAACATTACCTCTGTTGAATCCTTTTGACAAAAGAAACTTACTTAACCTTTCATACCATTGTCTGAGGGCTTGCTTCAGACCATAGAGGGCCTTCTTTAGCTTGTACACATGCTCAGGGTAACTGAAGTCAGTGAAACCAGGAGGTTGTGAAACAAAGACTTCCTCATTGATGTAGCCATTTAAGAACGCACTTTTAACATCCATCTGAAACAACTTAAAATCATGAATGTAGGCAAAAGCAAGTAAGACTCTTACAGCTTCTAATCTAGCAACTGGGGCATATGTTTCATCAAAGTCTATTCCTTCTTGTTGATTATATCCCTTAGCTACTAATATTGCCTTATTCCTAACCACTATTCCATTTTCATCTAGCTTATTCTTAAACACCGATTTTGTTCCAATTAGATTCATATCTCTATTAAAAGGTACTAACTCTCAAACGTCATTCCTTTTAAATTGATTTAACTCCTCATGCATAACATTCATTCAAAATTCATCATTTATAGCATCATCAACACAAGAGGGTTCAAATTGAGATACAAACGCATAATCATCACAGAACATATTATGAGAGGATCTTGTGGATACTCCCTTATGGATGTCACCAATGATGTTGTCAAGAGATAAGTCTCTTGGTTTTCTCCATTCTCTTGGCAGCTCATGAGAATTGGTTGGTGTATCTTGCTGTAAATGTGGTTTGTTGTTGCTGTCTTCTCCTGTAATCTCATCATCTTCAACAAAAACACTTCCCTTTTGGGGATTATTAGATTCATCAAACTTTACATGTACAGATTCTTCAATGCACATTCTCCTTTTATTGAAAACTCTGTATGCTTTACTTGTTGATGAATACCCAATAAACACACCCTCATCCGCCTTGGAGTCAAACTTACCAAGTGGCTCTTTGCCATTATTCAGAACAAAACATTTGCACCCGAATACTCTAAAATGAGAAATATTGGGTTTCTTGTCCTTATAGAGTTCATAGGGGGTTTTCTTTAAAAAGGGTCGAATTACAATTCTGTTTAGAACATAACAAGCAGTGGAAACTGCATCAGCCCAAAAGTGTTTAGGCAGTGCACTCTCACTTAACATAGCTCTAGCTAGTTCTATTAAAGATCTGTTTTTCCTCTCAACAACCCCGTTTTGTTGCGGAGTTCTTGGAGCGGAAAAGTTGTGATTGATTTCATATTTTTCACAAAAGTTTTCAAAAGGTTCATTTTCAAATTCCCCTCCATGATCACTCCTAAGAGACTTGATTTTCAAATCTTTTTCGTTTTGTATCCTTTTGGCAAGAATTTTAAAAACTTTGAAGGTCTTGTCTTTATTTGGTATAAATGCAACCCAAGCAAAACGAAAGTAATCATTTACTAAAACCAGTCCATATAGGTTTCCACCCAAACTAGTAGTTCTAGATGGACCAAAGAGATCCATGTGCAGTAGCTCAAGCGGTCTAGAAGTTGAAACAACATTTTTGGTTTTAAAGAAGCTTCTAGATTGCTTGCCTTTCTGACATGCATCACATAGGCCTTCTCTTTTGAACCTCAAGTTAGGTAACCCTTGTACTAGGTTCTTAGATGAAAGCTTGTTCAGCTGATGAACATCTATATGAGCTATACGTCTATGCCAAAGCCATGATAAATCATCGTTTGACATAAGACATGCATGATATGATGATAAATGATCAAGTTCAAGGATATAGATGTTACCATGTCTCTTACCGACCATTAATACCTCACTCAAGTCACTGCTACTGATATTGCAGCAACCATTATCGAATGATACTTGATAACCTTTGTCGCATAGTTGGCTAATACTTAGAAGATTGAATTTCAAACCTTCCACAAGCAGTACATCTTCAATTACAGTGTTGGATTTGTCTCCAACTGCACCTATACCCAAGATTTTTCCCTTTGTTGTTATCTCCATACACTACCAACCGAGATTCTTTTGATTTGAAGGAGATAAAATTGCTCTTGTCGCCTGTCATATGTCTTGAGCAGCCGCTATCCAAATACCAAGTTGAGTGTTTGGCTCTCAAGCACACCTACACAGAAAAAGATATCACTTTGTTTTTGGTACCCAAGTTTTGTTGGGTCCATTAGTGTTAGAGCTGTGACTATCTTTCCTAATCCATTTAAACAATCCACTAGTTATTCCTTCCTTTCTAATCATGCAATTATAAGAGTTATGTCCAGGTTTCATACAATAACTACATGTGAAAGTTCTGTTTTTGCTGGTTTGTTTAAATGCAAAGAACTTCATGTTATTCTTTTTCAAGGAGACATCAAAAGACTTACACTTTGAACAGGGTAGTTTCAAGATATCATTTTCCTTTTTCAAACTTTGGACATCGGTTTTCAAAACAGAAATATCATTTTCCAAATCAGTAATTTTGTTTTTCAAAACCTTGTTCAACTTGCCTAGTTTTTCGGCTTCCTTGTAAAGTTCACAAAGAGCAGTTTGCAGCTCATCATAGTCAAAAGTAGATGAATCGGAATCACTTACCTCATCATCGGATGTTGGATTGGCCATGAGACACAAATTTGCTTCTTCATTATCACTTCCACTAGAGGTTGAGGAATCATTCTCTTCCCAAGCTATGTATGCCTTTTTCTTGCGAAATCTGTCTTTCTTGGGCCTTTCTTCATGTTCTACTCTTCTAGGCTCACTGCTGTTACCTTTCTTCATGTTGAAGCACTCTGATTTGTAGTGGCCCATTTTTCCACACTCATAACAAGTGACCTTTGAAGATGAACTCTCATTCCTCTTGAAGCCTTTTCTGAAATTGTTGAATCTCCTTTTGTCGTTGTTCTTCTTCATGAACTTTTTGAATTTCCTTACCATGAGATTCATATTTTCCTGTTCAGATTCACTACCACAGCTTGATGCATCGCTCTCACTAGCTGTGTCTTCCATCTTGAGTGCTAGACCTTTGGCTTTCTTATCTTTTTGTTCCTCATCAGCAATACGGGACATATCCATTTCATACTCCCTCAACTTACCAAATAACTCTACACTTGTCATCAAGGCTAGGTTCTTTGATTCAGTGATTGCTGTGACAGTTGGTTGCCATTTTCTGCTCAAGGATTTCAACACCTTTACATTGACTTCTTCCTCAACGAAGATCTTACCAAGTCCTTTGAGATGATTCACAATGTGAGTGAAACGTTTCTGCATATCAATCACGGACTCACCTTGTGCCATTCTGAAAGTTTCATATTCTTGGATCAAGGTATTCTTCCTTGCCCTTCGTACTTCAGCGGTTCCTTCGTGTGTGACCCTTATTAGATCCCAAGCTTCTTTGGTCATGTTGCAAGTGAAATTCTGAAAAATTCATCCTAATTCAAAGCAGAATATATAATATTTAAAGCTTTTGCATCATTTTCAGCTCTCCTAATTTCTTCTTGTTCCCATCTCTCAAATGGTTTTTCAATCTCATTCCCATTTTCTATGTATGTGGGGACCTTGAAATCAGTCACAACCGCTTGCCAAATGCTTCTATGTACAGACTCCATAAAGATTTTCATCCTCACTTTCCAAAAAGGATAGTTATCACCACAAAACAGAGGAGGTCTGTTAATAGAGGCACCTTCAGCGAATGGTAATTGATTACCGGCCATTCTAAGGAACTATGGATCAAAATCTAGAGCAACCTACTAGATAAAGCTCTGGTACCAATTGTTGGTCCCTATGTGTGAATCTAGAGGGGGGGTGAATAGATTCTAGTTCCACTATAGCCCAATTTTCGCGAGTTTCTAATTCCTTTTAATTCAAACAAAACTATTCTTGATTACCTATCAATAGATGAGACAGATAAGCAAGAAATATCAAAGATACACAGCGGAAATATCAAAAGGAATAATCAGAAACACGTTAGTAATCAATATACAGCGTAATCAATATCAGTATCTAACTGTTCCAGTTTTAGTTGATTACCGAGTCAATTACCGAGTTAATTACCAAACAAATTGCAGAAGATAAACCATGATAACAGCAATTAATGGTAAACGGTAAAGAGAAGAAGAGAGAAGAAGAGTGCACAGTAATTTATACTGGTTCGGCCCACTGCCTACATCCAGTCCCAACCCAACAACTGTTGCGATCGGTCTTCCACTATCAAATGATCCCTTTTGTGTTCTTTTACATTCACTCTGCAACAAGCAACACAAAAACGAAATCAAAACACCCAAACACCTGTCCTTTAACCCAAAGAACAGTTCTTCCCTGACCTCGGAACACCCAAGATCAAACCTTTGAGAACACCCTTCTCAAAGTCCTTTACTCTATCCAGAGAGACCTCTCTCCTAGAGTAACAACCCAGAAATCAAAAGGTAAACAAAAGATCAGTTTAGAAAACACCTGGAGTGTAGATCTGATCACAAAAGAAAACACAATGAATACCACCCAGTCAGAGAAAAGATCAAGTTTTGCCCTTTCTTTATGAAAACTTGATGAACTCTTGAAGTTCTTTATGGGTTTCTTGGAAAAGATGATAAACTCAGTTTAGAGAGAATTTGAAAGTGTATGAACTTATCTAAAACTTATGTTCCAAGATCTTATGTTAATTTTTTGAGAAAAGAGAATTTATAGATTCAATTAAAAACTCAATTTGGGCAACTTAATGTTTTTCTGATAGGGGTAATCGACTGCCAGGGGTTGGTAATCGATTAAACCAGTGAACAAAGGTTTCCAGGGTGATTTTTAGCCATGGTAATCGATTAACCCGAGGGGGTAATCGATTACTCCAGTGTCAAATGAATTTCCACACTCTGTTACCTACTGTTGGTAGTTGATTACCTGTTGTTGGTAGTTAACTACCTACTGTTGGTAATCTATTACCTCAGTTAGTTACCAAAGACATTTTCAAAACAATTTTGAGAGGGAAATCAAACATTTGACACATGAGAAATCACACTAGATACCCAAGCTCTCCAGCGTATTCACACAAAGAACAACCACATACATGTCTAAACTAAACAATCAATACATAGGAAACTCCTAATTACATTTCATCTAAGAAAACCAAAATTACATAAACATCAAAAGCAAAACACCAAGAGAGAGACTCCAAAGCACCTTCAAGCTTTAAGTCCAACACCTTCTACCACATTGAAAGGAGAGCAAAGAAGGAGATGAGAGACTGTCCATTCGTGGTGGGATCTCAATTTTCTTCTCTCATCTCAGACGAAACCAAGTTCTCAATCGTCTTAGACTGAAAACGACATTGCTTGGTCAAGTTTTTTGCTAAAGGAAAAGAGAAGAAGACTCTGTCTGTCTCCAAGACCTTCAAGTTTGCAAGGCACATCCCCAAAAGACTTCCGTCTGCTGCATACTCGCATCTCAAATCTCTTCAAACCAATGCCTCAAGACCTATCAATCCTAAGATTCAAAGGATGATAGAAGATCATGAAGCCACCTCTGCTTTCTGCTCTAGAACTTCATTTGATGAAGATTCCACAATCTGTGGCAGGGTGTATCCTGGAGAAGCTTTTGCTTATACACATCCATCACAGGAACATCCAGATCTTGAGCTCTCTGTACCCAGAAAAGTGTTTACTTGGCAATGGGAAAGAGACTTCACTACGTATCTTACTCTTCCACTTTTCACTCTGCGTCTGAAGAGGACTCCAACTATGCTCATTGAAGATGATTCTATACCATTAGTTGAAGAACCTCAAACTCCTATTTCTGAGCCTTTAACTGTGGTCATTAAAGAAGAAGAGTCTGATCCAATCGTGGAAGAGCCTCAATCACCGCTTGTGGAGATTGCTGATATGGTGAAGGTTACAGTTATTGATGATGACGCAAGGGACGCTGATGAGTATCATACTCTAAAGCGTAAATATGATGCCTTAGAAGAGAATTGCGAACATTTGAAACTAAAGAACAAAGAGCTTGAGGATAATCAAGCTTCTCTTACATCTGAGATGCAACAGCTGAAGGAGATTGTTATGAGCCTTGTTCAAAAGAAGCCTAAGCCTTCTTCTTGATTATGTTTTTGATGACTCTCAGCCCAAGGGGGAGAATATCTTAGAAAGGAAGAAGTTGTTATGCTAAGGGGGAGTCCTTCGTATGAGGGGGAGTTAGAGTCAAGCACCGTCTGAGGGGGTGCATCGTCTGAGGGGGAGTTATATATTTTTTTTATATTGTATTGATTCTTTATTCATTTGTATAGCGTATACATGTAATTCTTTTTTAGAACTTTGGTTTTCTGTATACCTTGTAAAATTGTATATGGTTTACATCACATTGATGTAACAATTTTTATAAAGAGGTATTGTTTCAGAAAACATCGTCTTGATGTAAATCTGACTTGTGCTTAATCTGTGATCACTAACTTTGTCTTATGCAGATATCTACTTGAGAAAGTTATCAGTATGGTCTGTAATCATCAAAAAGGGGGAGAATGTTAGATCAAGATGATTAACATATTTAAAGTTTTGATTTCTACAAGACAGATGAAACTTTCTCAGACAGAACATCAACAAGCAAGTCAGATGAAACAAGCACAGACGGAAGATGACCCCTCAAAATTAAAGTCATTCGTCTGTCTCAAGTCAAAGTTATCAGACGATAGGATAAGACGAAATCTCTTAAGACTGAAGAAGTGTATCGTCTGTCCAAGAAGTGAAGCAAAGTATGAGTCACTCGCCAAGATTTCAAATCTTTAGAAGTACTCTTTAGAAGCATCCAAGATCAGTATAGGGATTCGCGCTTACACATGCAACTCGAAAAGGTCTTCACCTTTTTGTCAAAGTCTCTGTACATGTCAGAAAAAGTACTGCACACGCTATCTAAATCCGCTACACACGTCATCAATCACTCAAGTACTATCTGACACCCTTTGGAAGCTCTCGAGGAAAATATTCAACGACATTCTTCTGTGTCTAACGGATATCTGAAGACGTTGCCTATTTAAAGACTTCACTCATTCAGAATTCAGTTGGCGAACATGCTTCTAGTATTCAATCTTCTGTGATTTCGCTCACTATACCTGTTGTACTTCATTGTAAAACCCACTCTGCAAAGATTAATCTTTCTTGTTTAAAACATCTTATTCAAATCCACTTGTGTGGTGTTTTAGCATGAGGAGGCTGGTTGTTCAAAGAATACCTATGTTGTTTAGCCTGCGAAGGCTGTGTTCAAAGAATATCGTGTTATAGCCAGAAGTGGCTGGGCACAAATAATACTTGTAACCCTTTCACGGTTGGTAGTGAAAACTCAGTTGTTACTGGGTAACTGGACGTAGTCTTATATAGACGAACCAGTATAAAAATACTTGTGTATTTATTTCTCTAAATTTTTCGACTAAACTGTGGAAGTTACAAATACAAGCCCAAAACACTTGAGAGTCAAGAGGAAACACTGACTTGTGAGGTTCTATCACTTTGAATTCGTTCTTTAACTTATATGTTTTTATACTAATTCTTGTGCAGTTGCGTCGGGAGCTTAGAGGAATAAAGAAGAGATAGGAGCAAGGAGGGGGGTTGAATGCTAGAATGAAAGCTCAAGACAAGGGAACATCTGCATTCGCGCCAGGGCGCACTCAAGGGGCGCGTTTTACACCCGCTTGCGGCAAAGCGCGCCCAGGGCGCGCTCAGGGGCGCGCTCATGCCATCTTCACTTATTCAATCGCGCCAGGGCGCGATTTCACTTAATGCAGGGCGCGTCTCATGTCTTATGAAAGCTCAAATGAAGAATCAAGACGTAAGAACTCTTGTTCCGTCTGATAGAGTTGTTCCGTCTGTGCTTGCTTCATCTGAGAGTTGTTCCGTCTGTACTTGCTTCATCTGAGAGTTGTTCCGTCTGTACTTGCTTCATCTGAGAGTTGTTCCGTCTGTACTTGTTTCGTCCTAGTCTCCAGATTGATGCTTTCGTCCGTAGGCAAGGCGATGATCGATACGAACGACGATACAACAAGTTCATACGAGACAGACGATACAAGATGACGATACAACAAGTTCATACGAGGACATGCAATACAACAAGTTCATACAGACGATCCCAAAGACAGACGATACAACGACGAATGATCAAACCACTACTTACATTGTTAGCGTCTGATTGTTTCACAACTAGTGCAAATGCTGTTTCTGGCTGGACAAACGCGCCAGGGCGCGTTTCTACTTAGTGGTGGCACGTTTCTCCTGCTATATATAGCTGTTTGGGCGCGAATTGGAAAAGAACTTCTCATAATTCTGTTTTCCACTTTCATAGCTTCTCTTGTACGCTTGGATTGTGCGATTGCACAATCCTCTCTTCTCTCTTCTTCTCTGTTCTCTCTTCTCTTCTCTCTTCTTCTCTCTTTCTCCTTCATTCTTGGCTGTCATGTATTCAATTTTCAGCACAATTGTAGCTACTGCAACACTTGAATTCAGTTCTTTGATTTTGATTCTTCTTCAATTCTGCAATAAATCTCCGGTTCAATTTACATTTACGCTTTATAATTTTGTTCTTGATCGTTTAGGTTTTCACACTTTATGCTACTATGCTTGATTCTTTTTCTGCACTTCTCTTCTGCCTAATGCATTGTTTCAATTAGCTTAATTCACTGTTTTAGTTTACATTTCTCCATTCTATTCTCAATTCCTAATTCTCCTCAAGGTTTACGCTACTGTTCATTTTCTGCATTTATCATTCATTGCTTCAATTTACACTTCGCTGCTCTATGTTTAAATTCTAATTCTATCTTTAGTTCTTCATTCAGTTTTGTATTTTCTATTCCGTTTAGGTTTTACTGCATTAATTCATGAAAATCCCCCTCCTAATAGTGAGTAATTCCGAATTGAATGTATGTATGTCTTCTGAGAGATGACCTAGGTTGATTCCTCTATATTACAAGTTTAATTGGGGATAAATCTAGCTTTTGATAGTCATTCGACAGTGGTTATCAAAATGGCGCCGTTGCCGGGGACATGCGTCATTCAGTTTGGAATTATCACTTTTCATGTATATAAATTGTTTGTGAATATTGTAATTGTATAGACTAACCATAATTCCATGTAATAGTAGTTGTTTGTACTGGAAAAAAAAAAAAAAAAAAAAAAACAATTGCGGTGTTGTTCTCGTTCTATTGTTCGGTGCATCTTTGGTGTATTTCCATGGTGGCAGGTACATTTTGGTTAGGCTAACATGGATAATAGGAATATTGGGGAGTATTGGCAGCAAGAGGAATGTTTCAATGATCCTTGGGGCATGCCTCAGCAGCAATACGATCCTTATTCTAGCTCCTACAGTCTTGGATGGGGAGATCAGAGCTATCAGCATTCACATGAATATTCCCATCCGACACCAGATTGGCAGCAACAGTCCAATCATTATATACCACCATCGTTTCAACATGTTGCACCACCACCACCACTAGCCCAACCACAACCTTCCTTGGAAGAATTAATTAAGCAGATGGCCATCAACAACATGCAACTTCAACAGATAACTAAGGCCATACCACCATCGTTTCAGCATGTTGCACCACCACCACCACTAGCCCAACCACAACCTTCCTTGGAAGAATTAATTAAGCAGATGGCCATCAACAACATGCAACTTCAACAGATAACTAAGGCCAGTTTTGAGACTCTTCAAACTCATATGGGCCAGTTATCTGATGCCATTAATCAGAGCCAACCTCAAGCACCCATCGCCTACCCTCACAAGCCAACTCGATATGAATGCGATGGTAAGATTGTGAGTGATATCAATTTGGGGTCTGGTATGCAATTGGTGGAATCTGCACAGCTACAAAGGAAAAATTCCATGGAGGTTGTATGTAAAGAGAAAGAGCTGCAAGATCAAGAATTGAAAGAACAAGACATAGAAGAAAGAAGAGTCACAGATAGACAAGAGAAGGAAACATGTGATGATTTAGTTGTTTATGCTAATCCTTCCTCTGTTTCTACTGATTCTCATTTTATGTGTGATGTAGGAGTAATTTCTAAAGAAGAAATGCAAGTTGTTTCAGACCCTCCCCTTCACAGAAATCCTCATGTCTTGGTACCTAGTGGAGAATTGTCCATCAAGTTCCCTTGGAGCTCACATTGTGAAGAGAATGAAGCATCCAAGAAATCAAAACAACCACTAGGGAAGCTTTCTTTACCATTTCATACTCTTTCTCCTTGCAAAAATATGAACAACATTAATTGTTTCACTTTAGATACTTTTGGAATTAAAGCTTGGAGTATAATTGAGTTTGCTAATTTAGACCTCTTAGTTGTTCCTAATGACTTTTGCTCTTATGATGTTGCATATTCTTCTAGATCATTAGAGAGGTCATCAATGGAGGTCCAAATGCAAATTCCTACACTTGGTGGCGAACCAGTGTCTACACATATTGTAGATGGAGTAAAGGATGACCTTAATACTTTGATACACTCTAACCCTTTACTCTCTCTTTTAAATGTTGTTGTTGATATTGATGTTCAATATTCCATATGCTTTAATTTGTGCTTTAGATTAAGTGAAACATTTAATTTGTTCAAATTGGATGCCAAGATTAAAATGAACAAATGGAAGATTATAATTATGGCGTTCAAATTTTTCCTACCACCACCATGCACTAACTATAGAACATATCTGCATCACCAATCATCTGCATTAATTAATAATGATTTACATATAGTTGCAGATGATTGGATGATATTTGATCCTGGTGGATGTTTATTTTGGTAGGTACCAAAGGCAGATTCATGGTGAATGGGCAACTGAAGCATGATCAGGAAAGCACCATTGAACAACCATAGAGCAAGAGTGGGTACCGCTTGCACCCATCATTGCCGCTCTAAGCAGCCGAGGGAGTTTTCTTTTCTCCCTCCACTCTTTTCCGCTCTATTTTCATTCATTTCCTGTCTATCCATCTTCTGTAATTAGGAAGTAATTAGAAAGTGATAAGAAGTAATTAGGAAATAATTACGGAGTTTTCTATTCCCTTTCTGTCTTGAATTGCAGTTGACTTCATTGATGCACTTTATGTTACATTGAGGACAATGCAAATTTCAAGTGTGGGGGGGATTGTGTGAATATTTTGCTGTTATGTTTTCTGTTCTGTTTTGCTCTGTTGATGGTTGAAAAAAAAATGTATAAAAAAAAAAAATAATGGTGAATGTGAAACATACCTTTTTCTTTGAAGTCATAGGTGTATAAACTGTGGAAGTTACAAACATTTTTAATTGATAAATTCTTCAATCTTCTTATAACCTATGTGTGCATCTTTGAATTGCAATTGACTTGAAGCTAAAGTTTGGATAATTAGTGATAGGAAAAATAAACCTTGTGAGAGTTTGAGCCTTATATGGAGGAACTATTCTTTCCTTCAAATTTCTTTCTTGTGTGACTACACTCATCTTGTTAGTTGCTCTAGATTTTTCCTTGACTCTTGCTGATATTTCTTGATCACATGCATTATTGAAATGATTTAGGCAATTTTCTTCTTAAGCCACTAGCCAAATGAGCCTACCTTACATATCTGTCCCTTGTTATCCCCCTTTGAGCCTGTATATCCCTTTCTTCAATTTCAAGCTCATTACAAGCCGAAAAATGAAAAACAATGATGTCCCCTAACCTTAGGGACTAAAGGAGCTTTGGAATTGTTTTGGGAATAAGTTCTAAATAAGTGTGGGGGTAAGACGTTCTAAATAAGTGTGGGGGTAAGACCTTTCAAAACAAGTCTAGTATGTGAGATGGTGAATGAATTGGTATTAGTTATGCAGAAGAAAACAAGTATACGGAAAAATATATGTATATGTATATATATAGAAAAAGCTGCAAAGAAGGAAATCTAGAAAAGAAAAAGAAAGCAAAAGAAAGAAAAGAAAAAAAAAAGTTAAAAAGAAGGAAATGAAAATCCAGGATGGAAATGAGTAGGATGCCAAAAAGAGGGAAATGCTAGGAGGGTAATCTTCATGCTTATTAGATTTATTCCCCATTGCTCCTCTTTTCTCTTGGTTATTAGCCTAAATAATCCTTCTCTTATCCCACCATTCACCTTGGCCCCATTACAAGCTTAATAAAGACCTTTTGATCTTTAATTGCATGTGTCTCAAGTTATTAAAATTAGAGGCTTGTAAAAATCTGGTAGTGCTAGCTTGCATGATGTGTCTGAGTGCAAATACAAGCCCAAAACACTTGAGAGTCAAGAGGAAACACTGACTTGTGAGGTTCTATCACTTTGAATTCGTTCTTTAACTTAACTTGTCAAATTGTTTGTTCTGGATGCACATTAGATTCATGAACTGTTGTTGATCTTGATGCTCTGAATTTTGTTCCTTTCTCTTTATATGCATCTGTGGCTCAACTGGAATTGGTTCAGTTCACATAGCATCAATTCTTCTTTTAGTAAGTTTTGCCCCGGAGTGCAAAAGAATAAGTGTGGGGGTATTTGATAATCCATTTTATATACATTTACTTTACTTTTTTTCGGTTCAATTAGCTTTTAGTTGTGTCATATTTTGGTAGCTTATCATAGATTTGTGTTAGAGGCATATTTCAGTACTAGTAGTAAATAATAGTTAATTTTCATAAGTTCTTATGTTTTTATACTAATTCTTGTGCAGTTGCGTCGGGAGCTTAGAGGAATAAAGAAGAGATAGGAGCAAGGAGGGGGGTTGAATGCTAGAATGAAAGCTCAAGACAAGGGAACATCTGCATTCGCGCCAGGGCGCACTCAAGGGGCGCGTTTTACACCCGCTTGCGGCAAAAGCGCGCCAGGGCGCGCTCAGGGGCGCGCTCATGCCATCTTCACTTATTCAATCGCGCCAGGGCGCGATTTCACTTAATGCAGGGCGCGTCTCATGTCTTATGAAAGCTCAAATGAAGAATCAAGACGTAAGAACTCTTGTTCCGTCTGATAGAGTTGTTCCGTCTGTGCTTGCTTCATCTGAGAGTTGTTCCGTCTGTACTTGCTTCATCTGAGAGTTGTTCCATCTGTACTTGTTTCGTCCTAGTCTCCAGATTGATGCTTTCGTCTGTAGGCAAGACAGACGATACGAGACAGACGATACAACAAGTTCATACGAGACAGACGATACAAGACAGACGATACAACAAGTTCATACGAGACAGACGATACAACAAGTTCATACAGACGATCCCAAAGACAGACGATACAACAGACGAATGATCAAACCACTACTTACATTGTTAGCGTCTGATTGTTTCACAACTAGTGCAAATGCTGTTTCTGGCTGGACAAACGCGCCAGGGCGCGTTTCTACTTAGTGGTGGCGCGTTTCTCCTGCTATATATAGCTGTTTTCCACTTTCATAGCTTCTCTTGTACGCTTGGATTGTGCGATTGCACAATCCTCTCTTCTCTCTTCTTCTCTGTTCTCTCTTCTCTTCTCTCCTTTCTCCTTCATTCTTGGCTGTCATGTATTCAATTTTCAGCACAATTGTAGCTACTGCAACACTTGAATTCAGTTCTTTGATTTTGATTCTTCTTCAATTCTGCAATAAATCTCCGGTTCAATTTACATTTACGCTTTATAATTTTGTTCTTGATCGTTTAGGTTTTCACACTTTATGCTACTATGCTTGATTCTTTTTCTGCACTTCTCTTCTGCCTAATGCATTGTTTCAATTAGCTTAATTCACTGTTTTAGTTTACATTTCTCCATTCTATTCTCAATTCCTAATTCTCCTCAAGGTTTACGCTACTGTTCATTTTCTGCATTTATCATTCATTGCTTCAATTTACACTTCGCTGCTCTATGTTTAAATTCTAATTCTATCTTTAGTTCTTCATTCAGTTTTGTATTTTCTATTCCGTTTAGGTTTTACTGCATTAATTCATGAAAATCCCCCTCCTAATAGTGAGTAATTCCGAATTGAATGTATGTATGTCTTCTAAGAGATGACCTAGGTTGATTCCTCTATATTACAAGTTTAATTGGGTATAAATCTAGCTTTTGATAGTCATTCGACAGTGGTTATCAAAAATCCTTTTAAATTTTCCTATTTTCTTTTTCCCATCACTCAGATACATCTTTCCTCGAATTCTTGAGTTGCAAGAGTTTCCCCAAAAGGAGATCAAAGTTATTGACTAGAGTGGAAGTTAAAACCCTACTCATTCCAATTTCTCCCTCGTGCGTAATTGCCACAAATTCAGGTTAGGGTAGTTATCAATTTAATGATGATAATGTGTTTTTTCCTTCCTCTCTGCCTTTATTTATTTGATGTGAATTAAATATTCTTTCCTTCCTCTCTATCTTTGTTTATTTAATGTGAATTAAATATTTTGAATTGAATTGTTTTCTTTCCGACATCGAGAAATCCTTCGCTTCAATTTCGTTACCGTCCCTTTTTGGCTTGACTGACTTTGCATCCTTTTCCGTTTTCATGTATCATGTGAGAGTGTTTTTGGATTGTATGTGAGCGTTTCTGGTTTGGGTTTGTTGGTTTGTGGAAGGGAGATGAGATTTAGCAGTCCCGAAAGTGTGAACGGTGGTGTTATTAGGGACTTGCGAGTTTAATAAATACCATTTCTTAGTTGCATAAAAGAAAAAGAGTGACAATGTACGACATGTGTTCCAATTAAGGTTTTGGTATGTCTTTGAAATTCTAGTTCTAAATCCAATCAAATTAGCTACAAGTTTGATAATAAAATAAATGAGAGGCATTACGTACTTGGTAAAATTCAATTAATCAACTTTGATTGTTGTTTCCTTTTCCTTGTCAAGCATTAATTGATTCTGTTACTGGTTATGACATCTCACTGTCACGATTTAGTTATAATTTTTCTTCTTATTAAATTCATTAAATAAAAATTAATTTTTTCCTTATTTTCTTGAGATCAGGATTAAGTATTAGGATTAAAATTATTTGTTTAACTCATAGTTAGTATTTAATAATTCATTTCTCTTTTAATTATTAGACTATGTTGTTTACATTATTTTAGATTGTGTTATTTTTTAATAATTATTCATTTTTTTGTGTCTTAATATTTCAATCTTAATTATGTGATGTTAAATTTTATTTAACTTGACATTGTTACCTTGTTTAATTATTTATTTTTATATGTAAATTTTGGTTTGAGATTTATATTGTCATAGTTTGGGTGTTCCACATGGTTATTTTGGTTTAATGTTATTGTGGTGTTAAATATTCTGTTACGGTGAAATAATTGGTGGGGTTAAGAGATTGATTTTGCGGGACATGTTGCATCAATAAATTGCTTAGGTTCATGATAATTGGTGGTAAATGTTTGAAAGTGAAAGGGATGGATGTCTGTTGCGGTGGAGAAATAGTGAGGTTACTCCTATTGGACATGCTTGTGAGGCATGATGTTTTCGAGAAAATGATGACGATTATCATAAATATTAAGTGAAACAAAAATGTTTTTGAAAAGTGAGGATGAATGGAACTAGAACGGTTGGTCTCTGACGGGTCGATGTAATAGCCTAGGACTTTAAGGGTATTCGTGGTGGGGAAAACTTTCACTATGGTCGATCACCATGAGTGGGAAGTGACTCTCGTTGCAACACTGGTTACCCAGACTGTGACTATCTAGTATCTCTAGTAAAAGTGTCAGATGTGACATATACTCCTAGACATCGCTCAGTAGTTTTGATGGTACCACATGTTACAAGAGTAAATTGTGAGTGACATGCATCATATTGGGTTGCATAATTTATTATGATGAGTTGTAGATTATTTTTTCAAGTTTTCTATATATCTGTTGTGAACTAATGATGAGTCCTTATTCTGATCACTTTCTCTACATTTATTATATCCTAATCCAGCATTATTAATGGTCAAATAGCATGATTTAATGCATTTATGAGTTTGGGCTCATTTGGGCCTTAAGTGCTAAATTTTTTTTCTAATTCGCTATATTTTCCACATTTGATCAGTTTCACTAATACAAGCATAACTCTTGCTATAGATCTCCTTTTGAGTTTCACTATATGTCGAATTAAAGAGGACTCAAAGAGTTACAAAAAGTCACGAAGACATCAAGAGCTAATTCAGACTGCATCAAGGGAAAATGGCCTTGAAAGTGACGCACGAAACTGTTGCAGAAATTCCATTGATTTAGGCCCAGTTAAATTATGTTATTCATTCATTTTTATGCATTGTTGTGATGGGGATTCGAACTTGGGACCAACACTTAAAATGTCATATGTCTTGCACATATGGGGCTGCCTATGTATCATGAACATTTAGGCTTTGAAAGGGAACAACTCACATTTTCATTTTTACGTTTTAGGTTTAGTTTAGGTTAGGTTTCCTCTCTTCTCTTCTTCTTCTGCAATTTTCCATACATCTCGATTGTTATTTTCATTTTGTTGCTTCTACATTTTAGTTCATAATTCAATTGCAAGTTGTTTTTCCTCTTCATTAATCTATTGCATTTTCGTTTTTAGTTTTTGTTGTTCATCAATCTATTAATTCTATTTCTGGTCTTTGTTGCAATTTCATTTTCAGTTCCATTTTTAGTTTATGTTTGCAATTTCGTTTTCAATTTACATTTCTATTCTGCAATTCTGTTTGATTTCATTGTTGTCATTCTTGTTATGCACTTTTAATATGAATTTAGTGGAATTTTAATTATTGGGTTGTCCTATTGATTTAGGTTACAATAGCTTTGAGGTTCTGTTATTATTGTTTATGCTCTCTTAGTGCTTAACTCTTCATCATTTGTTCCAGTACTTAAATGCCTCAATTGTGATGGTCCTTAAGAGTGAATCTAGAGGGGGGGGTGAATAGATTCTAGTTCACTTTGGCCTATTTTTCTTGAGTTGCTAATTCCTTTTAATTCAAACAGAGTATATTCAAGTTTATGCAGTAGAAATATCAAAGGAATAATCAATAACAAGTTTGTAATCAATTTTCAGTTTATACAGTACGTGTATCTACCCTTTCTAGTTCTTAGTTGATTACCAAGTTAATTACTGAGTTAATTACCAAGTCTGTTACTAAACAAATTGCAGCAAATAATTAGTTATAACAGCAATGGTAATGAGTGTAAGGAAGAAGAAGAGTGCACAGTGATTTATACTGGTTCAGCCAACTGCCTACATCCAGTCCCAATCCAACAACTGTTGCAATTGGTTTTCCACTATCAAATGATCCCTTTTGTGTTCTTTTACATTCACTCTGCAACAAGCAACACAAAAACGAAATCAAAACACCCAAACCAGTTCTTTAACCCAAAGAACTGTCCTTCACTGATTTTGGCACACCCAAAATCAAACCTTTGAGAAAACACTTCTCAAACTCTTACTCTATCCAGAGAGACCTCTCTCCTTGAGTAATAACTCAACAATCAAATGAATAAATAAAATAGATCAGTTTAGAAAACACCTGAAGTGTAGATTCTGATCACAAACAATAAAACAGTGAATACTACCCAATCAGCAGAATGAATATAGTTGCCTTTTCACAAAACTTTCTTCAAGAACTCTTGAAGTTCTTTCTCTTGAAGAAAGATGATAAACTCTCATAGAGAGGATTTGAAAGTGTAAGCCTTTTCTGAAAGTGTATTTCAAATGTATCAAGAGTATATGCAAAAATCTGTTCTTTTTAAAAACTTATTTTCTGGTTTTTCAAAGTAGCCCATTTATAGAATCAGATGAGCCACAATTGTTGACATTTGGAACCCAAATTTCAAACAATTGGAGCCTAAGTTTTCTAAACGTTGGGGCATTTAATTTCAGGACGTTGGAGCCTCAAAAATTGACTTTATGAAGTTTAAAATGGATTGAAATGAGTGGGGAATCAAGTGGGATGTTAGAAAACTCATTTCTGGCAACTTTTAATCATTCCCTGCGGTGGTAATCGATTACAGCTTGTGGTAATCGATTACCACAGAGAGAATTGCATTTCTAGGTGTTTTCTCAGCATGGTAATCGATTACAGCATATTGGTAATCGATTACCGCTCGTGGTAATCGATTACTACCTTATGGTAATCGATTACCAGCGAGCCAAATGGCTTTCTGGACTTTGTTTTCCCTCTGTTACTGTTGGTAATCTATTACCATTTGTTGGTAATCGATTACTTCAGTTAAATAACAGTTTTTCAAAGCATTTTCAAGGAGGGAACTCAAACCATTTGAACATATGAGAAATCACACAAGTTTGCTAAACTCTCTAGGGTATTCAAGCATGGAACAACACATATATCCTTAATCTAAAACAATCAATACATATGAAAACTCCTAGATACATTTCATCTAAGAAAACCAAAATTACATAGACATCAAAATCAAAAAACACCAAGAGAAACTATCCAAAGCTTCATCAAGCTTTAGTTCCAACAAATTGATGTTCATGCTTAATGTTTCAGTTTATAGGCAAAATATTTCTCTATTCATTCTTAATGGATTGATTTATAATTTGCTAGAAATGGAATGATTGATATGTGTGAATGTTTAATTCACATAAAGAAAACCTAGAGTTAATTTCCGCTTAGTTAATTATTTCGGGTTGGATTGTGAGTTGAGTAAATCGAGTATTTATTGTGATTAATTTTCGCTTAGTTAATTAATTCGGTGACCTGAGATAAGTGAATTGCAATCTAATCAAGAGACTAATCTCATTTCGGTTATTGTTAATTTCTCTGTTTTTATTAATCTGTTTTTATAACCAACCCCCCCCCATGTGTCTTGTATTGGATAGAAAGATAATGATGGTCTTTGAGCGACGATCTAGGAGTCACTTCCTAGTATACTGCATTTAGTTGCATTATTTTTGACTGAGTACGGCCTCGATAAAAAATTTGGCGTCGTTGTCGGTGGAATACTTGATTTATATGATATGGTTATGAGTTGTGGAATTGATTCAATTTAGTTAATTTTTTTATGATCACACTTATGCTTTAAATGTTATTTGATTCTGATATAGATAAAAAAAAAAATGGAAAATGAGAATAATAGCACAAATTATTTGAATAAGTGTGGAAAATAAGTTGAGTACTTGAGCAGTGATTAAAATGGAGATTTTACAGCTTTATTGTGTAATTCTGATATCTTTTGTAATTTGTTGATGTTCTGTTTAGTATCTATGATTTTTCTTCCTCTTCCTCTTCTTCCTATTCTTCTTGTTCTTCTTCTTCGTTGCTAACTTAAATAATCTTTCACTCACAACTTTAGATACTAACATGATGGAGGACCATCTCTAAAAGCTCAACAAACTCTTCAACCTTACTTTTTAATAAATTGAGCTTCTAATAAAATTCGCTATGTTTTTGACTGTCTAACCAGGTTTAGTATTCGGAGCATAACTTGTGCTACACAACTCCAATTTAGCCGTTCTTGGTGTCATCTTAAAGCTGACTTAAAGGGCAACAAAAGTTATGAAGACAACAAAGTCCAGTTCAGATTGCATCTAGGAGGAAATGGAGCATAAAGTTAACATTGGAATGCTACCAGGATTTTCCAACGAGTTGTTTAATTGTTTAGGCCTATTAGTTTCTTTCAATTATTTATTTGTTTTAAGACTTGAATTTGGGACTTGTAATTGTAAAGTGTGCTCAGCCTAGGGTGTCTCTCATCTCACCATTGATTACTCATTTCATCCTATGGTGGAGAACATTTCAGATTTCTAACCTTAGGCCCATTGCACTTTCATTTAAGTTGGTAAACATTCTCATTGTACTCACTTTTGGTCAAACTTTATGAAATAGAATTTCTAAGACTTGTGTCTTGAGAAAGGAGAGAGTTCTCCTAGGGTTTCTTCCAAGAACCTTGAATCTTATCATGGATCCATAATCCAAGTGGCAATTCTCCATTCAAACTTATTAGGTACTTCAACCATGGTGCTTTCCACACTCCTTACCTTCTTCCATTTTTGTTCTTCTTCTTTGTTCTAAATCTAAAGGTTGAGTGCTTATTTCGCAAGCTTCTTCATAATCAATTGAGTGTTGAATGATGAGTGAATGAAGATTAGGGCAACAACTTGCTTATCCATGAAGATCTCTTACAAGTTCCTCATGGGTTTGCATCATAACATTTATAACACACGCCACTCTGATAAATACAACTCCATGGAGATTTTCAACATTTACAAAGGATTACCATAAGACATTCCTTTACATAGCCCCTTCCTGGCCAACGGGGAGCTCATGACTAGTTCTATGGAATATGTAGAGTGGTTATGTCAAGATGGTCATACATGGTATTGACTTTATCATAACACAAGGCTCTTGATTTCCTTTGCCTTCTTTTAGAGTTTGCTATCATGACACAAGGCTCATGATTTCCTTGGCCTTCTTTTAGAGTTTGCCCATCTATCCATCCTTAAGGTCTATTTAACAATCCCATTTAGAAACTCCAACTAGTCGAGACACCTTTTGATTTATAATCTATTTAGCTCCATCTTGTGCCTATTTGATGCAAACCTATGAGGAAATTGAAAGGAATTTTCATGGATAAGCAAGTAGTTGCCCCAATCTTCATTCACTAACCTTCAATCACTCTTAAACACTCTTGATCTCACAAAAATGAAGCAAAAAGCTCATGGTTAAGGTGCTAATTAACAAAACTAAATCAAAGGGAGAAGAAAAGATAAAATGGAGAAGACAAGAATGGTGGGAGCGCCATGAATTAGAAATTCAATAAGCTCTTAAGAAGAATCGCCACTTGGATGCAAGGATTCATGATAAAATTCAACGTTTCAAGAAGAAAATCGAAGGAGAACCCTACTCCTTTCAAGAGAAACAATTCTCAATTTTCATTCACTTTGACTAAAAATGAGTACAAATGAAAGTGTTGACCTATTTAATGAAAGTGTGATGGGCCTAAGGTTAGAAATCTGAATTGTTATCTATGTTAGGATTAAATGAGTGATTAAAGGTGTGATGAGAGGCACCATCATGAAATCAAGCTCCACCCTAGGATATATGAACAATCTAAAGGCTAGAAATCAATTAGAAAAGGTGTGACACATGTGACTAACGGTTGAATCTAATATCAAAGGCTAATATTCAATCTTAAGGTAGTGTCTTAAGTGTTGGACTTGAAGCTTGAAGATGCTTTGGAGTCTCTCTTGGTGTTTTGCTTTTGATGATTATGTAATTTTGGTTTTCTCAGATGAAATGTAATTAGGAGTTTCCTATGTATTGATTGTTTAGTTTAGGCATGTATGTGGTTGTTCTTTGTTTGAATGCGCTGGAGAGCTTGGCAATCTAGTGTGATTTCTCATGTGTCAAATGTATGATTTCCCTATATAAAATATTTTGAAAATGTCTTTGGTAACCAACTGAGGTAATAGATTACCAACAGTAGGTAGTTAATTACCAACAGCAGGTAATCAACTACCAATAGCAGGTAATCAACTACCAATAGTAGGTAACAGAGTGTGGGAATTCATTTGTCACTGGAGTAATCGATTACCCCCTCGAGTTAATCGATTACCATGACAAAAAATCACCCTGGAAACCTTTGCTCACTGGTTTAATCGATTACCAGCTTCTGGCAGTCGATTACCCCTATCAGAAAATCATTAAGTTGCCCAAATTGTGTTTTTAATTGAACATATAAATACTCTTTTCTCTAAAGATTAACATAAGATCTTGGAACATAAGTTTTAAAGAAGTTCATACACTTTCAAATTCTCTCAAAACTGAGTTCATCATCTTTTCCAAGAAACCCATAAAGAACTTCAAGAGTTCATCAAGTTTTCATAAAGAAATGGCAAAACTTGATCTTTTCTCTGACTGGGTGGTATTCATAGTGTTTTCTTTTGTGATCAGATCTACACTCCAGGTGTTTTCTAAACTGATCTTTTGTTTACCTTTTGGTTTCTGGGTTGTTACTCTAGGAGAGAGGTCTCTCTGGATAGAGTAAGGACTTTGAGAAGTGTGTTCTCAAAGGTTTGATCTTGGGTGTTCCAAGGTCAGGTAAGAACTGTTCTTTGGGTTAAAGGACAGACTTTTGGGTGTTTTGATTTTATTTTTGTGTTTCTTGTTGCAGAGTGAATGTAAAAGAACACAAAAAGGATCATTTGATAGTGGAAAATCGATCGCAACAGTTGTTGGGTTGGAACTGGATGTAGGCAGTGGGCCGAACCAGTATAAATCACTGTGCACTCTTCTTCTCTCTTATTCTCTTTACCGTTTACCTGACATTGCTGTTATCATGGTTTATCTTCTGCAATTTGTTCGGTAATTGACTCGGTAATTGACTCGATAATCAACTAAAACTGAAACGGTTAGATACTGATATTGATTACGCTGTATATTGATTACTAACGTGTTTCTGATTTTTCCTTTTGGTATTTCCGCTGTGTATCTTTGATATTTCTCGCTTATCTGTCTCAACTATTGATAGGTAATCAAGAATAGTTTTGTTTGAATTAAAAGGAATTAGAAACTCGCGAAAATTGGGCTATAGTGGAACTAGAATCTATTCACCCCCCCTCTAGATTCACACATAGGGACCAACAATTGGTACCAGAGCTTTATCTAGTAGGTTGCTCTAGATTTTGATCCATAGTTCCTTAGAATGGCCGGTAATCAATTACCATTCGCTGAAGGTGCCTCTATTAATGACCTCCTGCTTTTTTGTGGTGATAACTATCCTTTTTGGAAAGTGAGGATGAAAATCTTTATGGAGTCTATACATAGAAGCATTTGGGAAGCGGTTGTGACTGATTTCAAGGTCCCCACATACATAGAAAATGGGAATGAGATTGAAAAACCATTTGAGAGATGGGAACAAGAAGAAATTAGGAGAGCTGAAAATGATGCAAAAGCTTTAAATATCATACATTCTGCTTTGAATTCAGATGAATTTTTCAGAATTTCAGCTTGCAACACAGCCAAAGAAGCTTGGGATCTAATAAGGGTCACACACGAAGGAACCGCTGAAGTACGAAGGGCAAGGAAGAATACCTTGATCCAAGAATACGAAACCTTTAGAATGGCACAAGGTGAGTCCGTGATGGATATGCAGAAACGTTTCACACACATCGTAAACCATCTCAAAGGACTTGGTAAGATCTTCGTTGAGGAAGAAGTAAATGTGAAGGTGCTTTGAAATCATTGAGCGAGAAAATGGCAACCAACCGTCACAAAGAATCACCAATCAAAGAACCTAGCCTTGATGACAAGTGCGAGTTATTTGGTAAGTTGAGGGAATATGAAATGGATATGTCCCGTATTGCGATGAGGAACAAAAAGATAAGAAAGCCAAAGGTCTAGCACTCAAGATGGAAGACACACTAGTGAGAGCGATGCATCAAGTCGTGGTAGTGAATCGAACAGAAAATATGAATCTCATGGTAAGGAAATTCAAAAAATTCATGAAGAGGAACAACGATAAAAAGAGATTCAACAATTCCAGAAAAGGCTTCAAGAGGTATGAGAGTTCATCTTCAAAGGTCACTTGTTATGAGTGTGGAAAATTGGGTCACTACAAATCAGAGTGCCCCAATATGAAGAAAGGTAACAGCAGTGAGCCTAGAAGAGTAGAACATGAAGAAAGGCCCAAGAAGGACAGATTTCGCAAGAAAAAGGCATACATAGCTTGGGAAGAGAATGATTCCTCAACCTCTAGTGGAAGTGATAATGAAGAAGCAAATTTATGTCTCATGGCCAATCCAACATCCGATGAAGAGGTAAGTGATTTCGATTCATCTACTTTTGACTATGATGAGCTGCAAACTGCTTTTTGTGAACTTTACAAGGAAGCCGAAAAACTTGGCAAGTTGAACAAGGTTTTGAAAAACAAAATTACTGATTTGGAAAATGATATTTCTGTTTTAAAAACTGATGTTCAAAGTCTGAAAAAGGAAAATGATACCTTGAAACTACCATGTTCAAAGTGTAAGTCTTTTGATGCCTCCTTGAAAAAGAATAACATGAAGTTCTTTGCATTTAGACAAACCAAAGAAAAACAGAAACTTTCTCTTGCAGTTATTGTATGAAACCTGGACATAACTCTTATAATTGCATGATTAGAAAGGAAGGAATAACTAGTGGATTGTTTAAATGGATTAGGAAAGATAGTCACAGCTCTAACACTAATGGACCCAACAAGACTTGGGTACCAAAAACAAAGTGATATCTTTTTCTGTGTAGGTATGCTTGAGAGCCAAACACTCAACTTGGTATTTGGATAGCGGCTGCTCAAGACATATGACAGGCGATAAGAGCAATTTTATCTCCTTCAAATCAAAAGAATCTGGTTCAATAGTGTATGGAGATAGAAACAAAGGGAAAATTTTGGGTATAGGTGCAGTTGGAGACAAATCCAACACTGTGATTGAAGATGTACTGCTTGTGGAAGGTTTGAAATTCAATCTTCTAAGTATTAGCCAACTATGCGACAAAGGCTATCAAGTATCATTCGATAATGGTTGCTGCAAGATCAGTAGCAGTGATTCGAGTGAGATATTAATGGTCGGTAAGAGACATGGTAACATCTACATCCTTGAACTTGATCATTCATCATCATATCATGCATGTCTTACGTCAAACGATGATTTATCATGGCTTTGGCATAGACGTATAGCTCATATTGATGTTCATCAGCTGAATAAGCTTTCATCTAAGAATCTAGTACAAGGGTTACCTAACTTGAGGTTCAAAAGAGAAGGCCTATGTGATGCATGCCAGAAGGGCAAGCAGTCTAGAAGCTCTTTTAAAACCAAAAATGTTGTTTCAACTTCTAGACCACTTGAGCTACTGCACATGGATCTCTTTGGTCCATCTAGAACTACTAGTTTGGGTGGAAACCTGTATGGACTGGTTTTAGTAGATGACTACTCTCGTTTTGCTTGGGTTGCATTTATACCAAGTAAGGACAATACCTTCAAAGTTTTTAAAATTCTTGCCAAAAGGATACAAAACGAAAAAGATTTGAAAATCAAGTCTCTTAGGAGTGATCATGGAGGGGAATTTGAAAATGAACCTTTTGAAAAATTTTGTGAAAAATATGGAATCGATCACAACTTTTCCGATCCAAGAACTCCACAACAAAACGGGGTTGTTGAGAGGAAAAACAGATCCTTAATAGAACTAGCTAGAGCTATGTTAAGTGAGAGTGCTCTGCCTAAACACTTTTGGGCTGATGCAGTTTCCACTGCTTGCTATGTTCTAAACAGAATTGTGATTCGTCCCTTTTTAAAGAAAACCCCCTATGAACTCTATAAGGACAAGAAGCCCAATATCTCTCATTTTAGGGTATTCTGGTGCAAGTGTTTTGTACTGAATAATGGCAAAGAGCCTCTTGGTAAGTTTGACGCCAAGGCGGATGAGGGTGTGTTTATTGGGTATTCATCAACAAGTAAAGCATACAGAGTTTTCAATAAAAGGAGAATGTGCATTGAGGAATCTATACATATAAAGTTTGATGAATCTAATAATCCCCAAAAGGGAAGTGTTTTTGTTGATGATGATGTGATTACAGGTGAAGACATCAACAGCAAACCACAATTACAGCAAGATACACCAACCAATTCTCATGACCTGCCAAGAGAATGGAGGAAACCAAGAGATTTATCTCTTGACAACATCATTGGTGACATCCATAAGGGCGTATCCACTAGATCCTCCCATAATATGTTCTGTGAGGATTATGCGTTTGTATCTCAATTTGAATCCTCTTGTGTTGATGATGCTATAAATGATGAATTTTGGATGAATGCTATGCATGAGGAGTTAAATCAATTTAAAAGGAATGACATTTGGGAGTTAGTACCTTTTAATAGAGATATGAATCTAATTGGAACAAAATGGGTGTTTAAGAATAAGCTAGATGAGAATGGAATTGTAGTTAGGAATAAGGCAAGATTAGTAGCTAAGGGATATAATCAACAAGAAGGAATAGACTTTGATGAAACATATGCCCCAGTTGCTAGATTAGAAGCTGTAAGAGTCTTACATGCTTTTGCCTGCATTCATGATTTTAAGCTGTTTCAGATGGATGTTAAAAGTGCGTTCTTAAATGGCTACATCAATGAGGAAGTCTTTGTTTCACAACCTCCTGGTTTCACTGACTTCAGTTACCCTGAGCATGTGTACAAGCTAAAGAAGGCCCTCTATGGTCTGAAGCAAGCCCCCAGACAATGGTATGAAAGGTTAAGTAAGTTTCTTTTGTCAAAAGGATTCAACAGAGGTAATGTTGACAAAACTCTTTTCATTAGGAGAAAGTCTGACAGTATGTTATTGGTCCAAGTGTATGTTGATGATATCATTTTTGGATCAACTAATCAATCTCTGTGTGAAGAATTTGTGGCAAGCATGCAGGGTGAGTTTGACATGTCTATGATGGGAGAACTTAAATTCTTCCTAGGACTGCAAGTCAAGCAACTGAAAGAAGGAACCTTTATACATCAAGCAAAGTACACTAAAGAGTTGCTGAAGAAATTCGACATGGAAAGTTGTAAGATCTCTAATATACCTATGTCAACTAATCTCTCTTTGGATAATGATGCTACAGGACTAGTAGTAGACCAAACAAAATACAGAGGGATCATTGGATCACTCTTGTATCTCACAGTGAGCAGACCGGATATAATGTTCAGTGTTTGTGTTTGTGCGCGATTTCAATCTGCACCAAAACAATCACACATGACTGTTGTGAAGAAAATTCTAAAGTATCTTAAAGGAACAACGAATTGCGGTTTGTGGTATCCCAAAGGTACGTCCCCTACTCTAGTCGGTTTTAGTGATTCAGATTTTCAGGTTGCAAAACATATAGAAAGAGCACGAGTGGTGTATGTCACTTGTTTGGAGAAAGCTTAGTCTCATGGTACAGCAAGAAACAAGCATATGTTGCTCTATCAACAGCAGAAGCAGAGTATGTTGTTGCGGGTAGCTGTTGTGCTCAAACCATTTGGTTGAAGCAACAACTTGAGGATTTTGGACTAAAGCTTGATCACATACCTATCAAGTGTGACAATACAAGTGCAATCAGTATCACGAAGAACCCAGTTTTGCACTCAAGAACAAAGCATATTGAGGTGTGCCATCATTTCATAAGGGATCATGTTGAGAAAGGTGACTGTGAAGTGGAGTTCATTGAAACGGAGAACCAACTCGCGGATATCTTTACAAAGCCCCTACCGAAGGAGAGATTCTTCAAGTTTAGAACCAATCTTGGTATACTAAGTGAGGAACACCTCTCTTGTGCCTTCTTTTAGAGTTTGCTATCATGACACAAGGCTCATGATTTCCTTGGCCTTCTTTTAGAGTTTGCCCATCTATCCATCCTTAAGGTCTATTTAACAGTCCCATTTAGAAACTCCAACTAGTTGAGACACCTTTTGATTTATAATCTATTTAGCTCCATCTTTTGCCTATTTGATGCAAACCTATGAGGAAATTGGAAGGGATCTTCATGGATAAGCAAGTAGTTGCCCCAATCTTCATTCACTAACCTTCAATCATTCTTAAACACTCTTGATCTCACAAAAATGAAGCAAAAAGCTCATGGTTAAGGTGCTAATTAACAAAACTAAATCAAAGGGAGAAGAAAAGATAAAATGGAGAAGACAAGAATGGTGGGAGCGCCATGAATTAGAAATTCAATAAGCTCTTAAGAAGAATCGCCACTTGGATGCAAGGATTCATGATAAGATTCAACGTTTCAAGAAGAAAACTGAAGGAGAACCCTACTCCTTTCAAGAGAAACAATTCTCAATTTTCATTCACTTTGACTAAAAGTGAGTACAAATGAAATTGTTGACCTATTTAATGAAAGTGTGATGGCCTAAGGTTAGAAATCTGAATTGTTATCTATGTTAGGATTAAATGAGTGATTAAAGGTGTGATGAGAGGCACCATCATGAAATCAAGCTCCACCCTAGGATATATGAACAATCTAAAGGCTAGAAATCAATTAGAAAGGTGTGACACATGTGACTAACGGTTGAATCTAATATCAAAGGCTAATTTTCAATCTTAAGGTAGTGTCCTAAGTGTTGGACTTGAAGCTTGAAGATGCTTTGGAGTCTCTCTTGGTGTTTTGCTTTTGATGATTATGTAATTTTGGTTTTCTTAGATGAAATGTAATTAGGAGTTTCCTATGTATTGATTGTTTAGTTTAGGCATGTATGTGGTTGTTCTTTGTTTGAATGCGCTGGAGAGCTTAGCAATCTAGTGTGATTTCTCATGTATCAAATGTATGATTTCCCTCTATAAAATATTTTGAAAATGTCTTTGGTAACCAACTGAGGTAATAGATTACCAACAGTAGGTAGTTAATTACCAACAGCAGGTAATCAACTACCAATAGCAGGTAATCAACTACCAATAGTAGGTAACAGAGTGTGGGAATTCATTTGTCACTGGAGTAATCGATTACCCCCTCGTGTTAATCGATTACCATGACCAAAAATCACCCTGGAAATCTTTGCTCACTGGTTTAATCGATTACCGACTTTTCCGCGGTCGATTACCTATCGAAAAATCATTAAGTTGCCCAAATTGTGTTTTTAATTGAACCTATAAATACTCTTTTCTCTAAAGATTAACATAAGATCTTGGAACATAAGTTTTAAAGAAGTTCATACACTTTCAAATTCTCTCAAAACTGAGTTCATCATCTTTTCCAAGAAACTCATAAAGAACTTCAAGAGTTCATCAAGTTTTCATAAAGAAATGGCAAAACTTGATCTTTTCTCTGACTAGGTGGTATTCATAGTGTTTTCTTTTGTGATCAAATCTACACTCCAGGTGTTTTCTAAACTGATCTTTTGTTTACCTTTTGGTTTCTGGGTTGTTACTCTAGGAGAGAGGTCTCTCTGGATAGAGTAAAGGACTTTGAGAAGTGTGTTCTCAAAGGTTTGATCTTGGGTGTTCCAAGGTCAGGGAAGAACTGTTCTTTGGGTTAAAGGACAGGCTTTTGGGTGTTTTGATTTCGTTTTTGTGTTGCTTGTTGCAGAGTGAATGTAAAAGAACACAAAAGGGATCATTTGATAGTGGAAAACCGATCGCAACAGTTGTTGGGTTGGGACTGGATGTAGGCAGTGGGCCGAACCAATATAAATCACTGTGCACTCTTCTTCTCTCTTATTCTCTTTACCGTTTACCTTACATTGCTGTTATCATGGTTTATCTTCTGCAATTTGTTCGGTAATTGACTCGGTAATCAACTAAAACCGGAACGGTTAGATACTGATATTGATTGCGCTGTATATTGATTACTAACGTGTTTCTGATTTTTCCTTTTGGTATTTCCGCTGTGTATCTTTGATATTTCTCGCTTATCTGTCTCAACTATTGATAGGTAATCAAGAATAGTTTTGTTTGAATTAAAAGGAATTAGAAACTAGCGAAAATTGGGCTATAGTGGAACTAGAATCTATTCACCCCCCTCTAGATTCACACATAGGGACCAACATTAAGTGCGACTTGGTTAATTTGAATCTCATCCATTTGATTTAGATTCAATCAAGAGGCGAGAATCAAATCAAGTTAGTGGAGAGAGCATTACTCTTCTCTATAATCTCTTCCACTCTCTTAAAGGAGAGTGGTGCACACTCTCTCTAATTTGAAACATCTAAGATTATGTCCACCTAATGCTAAATAGGTTGAGCACCTTTAAAAAGATAAGGCCCAAATTCAAGTCTTTGAAACAATTACATAATTGAAATAAAACTAATAGGCCTAATCACTTAATCAATTCGCTGGAAAATTCTGGCAGCATTCAAACATTAACTTCAAGCTCCATTTCCTCCTAGATTCAGTTCGAATTGGGCTTTGATGTCTTCATAACTTTTTTAGCCCTTTATGTCTTCTTTAAAACGACACAAAGATTAGCTTAATTGGAATTGTGCAGCCCAAGTTATGTCAAAATACTGAACTTGGTCAGATATTGATGCAAACCCATGAGGAACTTGTAAGGGATCTTCATGGATAAGCAAGTTGTTACCCCAATCTTCATTCACCCATCATTCAACACTCAATTTATTTGAATTAGCTTGCAGAATTAACACTAGAACTCACTGTTTAGGACAAAGAAGAAGAAATAGCAAAACTGAAAGAAGGAAGAAGTGTGGTAAGCGTCATGAATAAAACACCCAATAAGTCTGGTTGGAGAATCGCCATTTGGATCATGGATCCATGACAAGATTCAAGGTTCTTGGAAGAAACCCTAGGAGAGCTCTCAACTTTTCTCAAGAAACAAGTCTTAGAAATTTTATTTCGTAAATTTGACCAAAAGTGAGTATAGTGAGAAAGTTGACCAACTTAAATGAAAGTGCAATGGGCCTAAGGTTAGAAATCTGAAATGTTTTCCACCCTATGATGAAATGAGTGATCAATGGTGAGATGAGAGGCACCCTAGGCTGAGCACACTTTACAATTACAAGGCTTAAATTCAAGTTTTAAAAGAAATACATAATTGAAAGAAACTAATAGGCCAAAACACTTAATCAATTCGCTAAAAAATCCTAGCAGCATCCAAACGTTAATTTCAAGCTCAATTTCCTCCAAGATGCAATCCGAACTGGGCTTTGGTGTCTTCATAGATTTTGTATCCCTTTAAGTCAGCTTTAAAATTCAACCAAGAAGAATTTAATTAAAGGTTTCTAGCCCAAGTTATACGCAAAATACGGAACCTGGTCAGACACCCCGCTGGACATCCTGATAGTATCCAAACGCTAACTTCAAGCCAAATTTCCTCCTAGATGAAGTTCGAACTGGGCTTTGGTGTCTTCGTAGCTTTGGTATCCCTTTAAGTCAGCTTTAAAATTACACCAAGAAGAACTTAATTGGAGTTGTGTAGCCTATGTTATGCTAGAAATACTAAACCTTATCAGACACAAAAAATAAAGGTGAATTTATTTCAACCCCAATTTAAAAGAGTAAGGTCCTCCTTCTTGTTTGACTTTGTATTGAGCATTGACCTCCTCTTTTACCTTTGAGTTAGATAGTTGTTGGGCTTTTGGAGATGGTTGACACGAGGCCGTACTCGTGCAAATTAAAACAATTAAATGCAGTATACTAGGAAGTGACTCCTAGGTCGTCTCTCAAGGACCATCAATTGATTTCTATCAAAGACAAGACACGAAGTGGGGGGGAATTTCAGGCTTACGGAAATTTAAAGCAATTAAAGCAACTAGACAAAATCAATAACAGCAATTACAACAGAATTAAAGGCACCAATCCGATCTCTGTCAGATCCTAATTTCCCTCACCAGTTCAACAAAATAAGAGCATGTATTTATGCAGTGTGTTGGAACCGAAATCTCTGCGTTCCAACACCAAACTAGCGCTCTGAAATCTCAGAGAGTTTTCATCGAACACTCGGTGGCCTTTCAACTCACACAATCGCATGAGAGCACACAACTTGGTTTCGAATCCCAAAATTAGTTCGCTGCATTCGTTATTGATCAACAACGAAAGAGTTCAAAATCCGAATCCAACACATTAATCAACGTAGTGAATCCGAAATTATAAAATCTAAAACAAATGCTCATTCAACTTAGAAACGGAAAACCTAAGGAAATTTGGGATCCTTTTGAGATCGAATTGGTTAATGAAATTAGTTACACATAATTGCAATTAAACCTATTAATTATACAAGTGTAGTAACCAAAATGCGTAAAACGAATTGGAACAACAATTGACAACAAGTGCAATAAATTAATTGGAACACCAAAACGAATTGGAACAAAACAATATAATAGACAATGGAATGCAGTGCAGAAACGTAATTGAATGGAACAATAAACCGAATTCAAAATTGCAGTAAAATGAAAGTGGAAAACAGCAATGAAATTGCAATTGGACAGCAAAATGAAAATGGAAATATAAGCAAATTGCAATTGAATTGAAAGAGGGAATAAGAGAACAAACTGCAACTAATTGGAAATGGAATGCAATTCTAAACAGTAGCAAAGAGAAGAGAGGACCAGCAGCAAAATGAAGAAGAAAAGAAACGAAAAGGAAAAGAGAAGAGAGGAGAGAAAAGGAGAGAAACTAAAACTAAAACCTAAACCTAAAAACTAAAACGTGAATTGTGTTGTAGCCCCTGGTCCAGCAGATTTGTATTACAATTTCAGCCCCCCTCATGTGCAAGGCACATGACATTCTAAGTGTAAGAGGTCCAGGGTTCAAATCCCACCTAAAGCATTTACATAGAGTTGCAATAGAGTTGCAATTACATAATTTAAATGGGTCCAAAATCGTTGGAATTTCCGCATCAGTTTCGTACGTCCACTTCAAGGCCATATTCACCCACGATGCAGTCCGAATTGGCTCTTCATATCTTCATGACATTTGTAGCTCTGCAAATCCTCTTTAATTCGATATAAAGTGGAGCTCAAACGGAGATCTGTAGAGGGAGATATGCATGTTTTACTGGAAGTGGTCAAATCTGGAAAAATATAACGAATTAGGACAAAAATATCACTAAAAGCCCAAATGAGCCTAAACTCATAAATGCATTAAATCATGCTAATTGACTCTTAATCATGCTGTAATAGGATATAAAATATGCAGAGAAAATGATCAAAATAATGACTCATCAAATTCCCGCACACTTATTCTTTTGCACTCCTGGGCAAAGCTAAGTCCTAAGCAAAAAGAAAACATGAACTTGGATACAAGAGTTCATCTAGTCTAACCTATTTCATATTCTCCAAAACAGCCATGAATGTATAAAAATTGAACACAGTAATCAGAGCACAATTAATCTAGAGATTACATATCACAATGTTGAAAAATTCCTACTTAGGATAAGATCAATCAGATATTGAATTAGTCATGCAAGTCAATGATAAGCAATGGCCTCACCAGAAGTGTATCACTCAAACTCTCAGATGTATCAGGCAAGTGTTTACTCTCAGACCATTAAAATGAAAATCATTTTACCATAGGCTTGCAATTATTCTAAATCTCTACCACTAACAATCACAGTGCTGCATGATTCAAGAGGACTTTCAGAGGTTGTAATGGGGTCAAGGATGAGGTTTTGATAAATATGGTTCAGTGACTACTATTTCACAGATATTGAACAGAGCATCAACAGATTACAAAAGATATGAGAACTACACAATAAACCAGTAAATTCTCCAATTCAACCACTGCTAAAGTATTCAACTTATTTTCACACTTATTCAGATTTTTTTTTATTTTTTTTTTCATTTTCAATTTTTTTTTTTTCAAATACAAGTGTGAGATCAAAATTTCACCAAATTGTACCATCTCCACAACTCTGGACCCAAATCATATAAATCATAAATCAAGTATTTCACCCCCCACACTTAATTTTCTACAAGTCCCGAGCAGAGACCCCCACACTTATCTGCTTCACAATACCAAAACATAGACAACTCAATCAATATATGTAAAATCAGGACAACATTGTTTTACTCTTAAGGCTTGTAATGCAGGTAATCAAAGAAAAGGTTTCAGGCTCAAAGGGGCTAGCAAGGGATATAATGCAAGGTAGGCTATCTGGTCAAGTGGGGAAATAGAAATGACTGCCTCAATCATAATTATACACTATGTGATAAAATGCAGCTTTGAAAAGAACAAAAGCAAGTTCTGAAAAACAACATTCACTAATGGCATATATCACACTGAAAGAAATAGAATGGCATACAGATGAACCCATTCAAAACAGGCTCAAATAACTCACAGGTTCAAATTGCCAATTTCTTATCAGAAATAGTACAAAACCAATTCATACAGAATAATCCACATTTTATCATAGGAATGTATCAACACCACAAAAATAATCTAAAAATTAACTTAGCTCAGATTTCAGTTCAAATTCTCAACATATAAACTATGATGCAGATATACTGATAGTCAGACCAGAGTCACAAAATCTCCAAGTATTAAACCCAAGTGTAAACAAGACAGAAAATCTTGATTACTTATTATTACTTCCTAATTACAGAAGGTGGATAGATAGGAAATGAATGAAAATAAAAAGAAAAAAAAAGTTGAGGGAGAAAAGAAAAACTCCCTTGGCCGCTCAAAGCGGCAAAGTGATGCGGGCTGTTCAATGGTGCTTCCAGATTATGCATTAGCTGCCCATTCACCATGAATATGCCCTTAGTACCTTCAAGAAATAAGCGCCTACCTGGATCAAATATCATCCAATCATCTACAACAATATGTAAATCATTATTTATCAGTGCAGATGATGTTGGGTGCAGGCGTGTTCTAAAGTTGGTGCATGGTGGTGGTAATAAGTTAAATGCCATATTCATAATCATACAATTGTTCATGTTGGCATCTAACTTGAAAAGTTTACATGTTTCACTCATTATCAAATCAAAGCACATGGAATATTGAACATCAAAAAGTTTAAAAATTTGCACTTGACCATCATTTGTTAAATTCTCTAACGATTAGAAAGATAGGTAACATCATGAGAACAAAAACCATTAGGAACAACTAAGAAGTTCAAATCAACAAACTCAATGACAGACCAAGCTTTAATTCCGTAAAAATCTAAAGTGAAACATTTATGTGAGAAAGAGTATCAAGAGATAAAGAAATCTTCTCTAGTGGTGGCTCAATTCTTGGATACTTCATTGTTTTCATGGTGTTTGCTCCAAGGAAACTCTATGGACAATTCTCCACTAGGTACCAAGACATGAGGATTTCTGTGAGGAGGAGGGTCTGAAATATCTTCACCTTGTGCCTTGAGTTCTCCTACATCACCTATCAAAGGAGGATCAACATAAACAAACGAAGGATTAGCATAAACAATTAAATTATCACATGTTTCCTTCTCTTGCTTATTCGTCACTCTTATCTCTTCCATGTCTTGCTCTTTCAACTCTTGTTCTCTAAACTCTTTCTCTATAGTCACAACCTTCATGGAACTTGTATTTTCTATTTGTGTATCGAGTTCCACCAATTGCGTACTGGACCCCAAAGTAATATCACTCACAATCTTACCATTATCATTCAAATTGGAAATTTCTTGTGAGGGTAGACTGATGGGTGGTTGAGGTTGGCTCTGACTAATTGCATGAGATAACTGGTCTATATGAGTTTGGATACTCTGAAGGTTAGTCTCAATTATCTCATGAAATTGCAAGTTGTTGGTGGCCATCTCGCTTAATTAAGTCTTCCAAAGAAGGTTGTGGTTGGGCTTGTGGTGGTGGTGCAACAGAAGGTAGCATATGATGATGGTATGATCGTATTCTTTGCCACTCTGGTATCGGATGGAAATAGTCATGTGAATACTGATAGCTCTGATCTTCCCATCCAGGATTGTAGGGGCTATAATAAGGATCATATTGCTGCTGAGGCATTCCCCAAGGATCATGAAACATTCCTCTTTTTCACAAGTACTCCCAAATATTCTCATTATCCATGTTAGCCTAACCAAAATGTACCGCCACAATGAAAACACACCAAAGATGCACCAAAACAATGTAACGAACAACGCCGCAAGCAAGCAAGTGTTTTTTTTTTTTTTTTAATTATATTTTTTTACTATTCACTATTCACTATTTACTATTTACTAATTACTATTTACTAATTACTAATTACTAATTACTATTTACTAATTACTAATTACTATTTACTGCGGTACTGTTTACTATTTACTAATTTACTATTTACTAATTACTATTTACTAATTTACTATTTATTAATTACTAATTACTATTTACTAATTACTATTTACCAATTACTAATTACTATTTACTATTCACTATTCACTATTCACTATTCACTAATTACCTCGGTACTGTTCATGTTGGCCCCGCGCATGATGGCAAATGATGGCAAACAAAATGATTGCAATTCAATAATGACAAACAGCAAATCAAATGATGGCAACGACAATTCAATGAATCAATTCAACAAGTGCATCACAAATCAGCAATTTTTTTTTTTTTTTTTTTAAATGCGTTTTTTTTTTTTTTTTTTTTTTTTTGTTTAGCACACACAAATCAGCAACTTCCAAAAACAGAACCGAAAATTACAACAAATTATACCAGCAAACAGCAAAGCAAAGCTATTATGTAGATATGACAAAGAACACATATCTATGACAAAAACCGATGGTCCCCAAGAACAGCGGCGCCAAATTTGACACGAGGCGTACTCGTGCAAATTAAAACAATTAAATGCAAATATACTAGGAAGTGACTCCTAGGTCGTCTCTCAAGGACCATCAATTGATTTCTATCAAAGACAAGACACGAAGTGGGGGGGAATTTCAGGCTTACGGAAATTTAAAGCAATTAAAGCAACTAGACAAAATCAATAACAGCAATTACAACAGAATTAAAGGCACCAATCCGATCTCTGTCAGATCCTAATTTCCCTCACCAGTTCAACAAAATAAGAGCATGTATTTATGCAGTGTGTTGGAACCGAAATCTCTGCGTTCCAACACCAAACTAGCGCTCTGAAATCTCAGAGAGTTTTCATCGAACACTCGGTGGCCTTTCAACTCACACAATCGCATGAGAGCACACAACTTGGTTTCGAATCCCAAAATTAGTTCGCTGCATTCGTTATTGATCAACAACGAAAGAGTTCAAAATCCGAATCCAACACATTAATCAACGTAGTGAATCCGAAATTATAAAATCTAAAACAAATGCTCATTCAACTTAGAAACGGAAAACCTAAGGAAATTTGAGATCCTTTTGAGATCGAATTGGTTAATGAAATTAGTTACACATAATTGCAATTAAACCTATTAATTATACAAGTGTAGTAACCAAAATGCAGAAAAACGAATTGGAACAACAATTGACATGACAAGTGCGAGAATTAATTGGAACACCAAAACGAATTGGAACAAAACAATATAATAGACAATGGAATGCAGTGCAGAAACGTAATTGAATGGAACAATAAACCGAATTCAAAATTGCAGTAAAATGAAAGTGGAAAACAGCAATGAAATTACAATTGGACAACAAAATGAAAATGGAAATATAAGCAAATTGCAATTGAATTGAAAGAGGGAATAAGAGAACAAACTGCAACTAATTGGAAATGGAATGCAATTCTAAACAGTAGCAAAGAGAAGAGAGGACCAGCAGCAAAATGAAGAAGAAAAGAAACGAAAAGGAAAAGAGAAGAGAGGAGAGAAAAGGAGAGAAACTAAAACTAAAACCTAAACCTAAAAACTAAAACGTGAATTGTGTTGTAGCCCCTGGTCCAGCAGATTTGTATTACAATTTCAGCCCCCCTCATGTGCAAGGCACATGACATTCTAAGTGTAAGAGGTCCAGGGTTCAAATCCCACCTAAAGCATTTACATAGAGTTGCAATTACATAATTTAAATGGGTCCAAAATCGTTGGAATTTCCGCATCAGTTTCGTACGTCCACTTCAAGGCCATATTCACCCACGATGCAGTCCGAATTGGCTCTTCATATCTCATGACATTTGTAGCTCTGCAAATCCTCTTTAATTCGATATAAAGTGGAGCTCAAACGGAGATCTGTAGAGGGAGATATGCATGTTTTACTGGAAGTGGTCAAATCTGGAAAAATATAACGAATTAGGACAAAAATATCACTAAAAGCCCAAATGAGCCTAAACTCATAAATGCATTAAATCATGCTAATTGACTCTTAATCATGCTGTAATAGGATATAAAATATGCAGAGAAAATGATCAAAATAATGACTCATCAATGGTCCTCCATCAAATACTAAAAATCAGCAGCGAAATTTTATTGAAACCCAAATTAAAGAGCAACGTTGGAGAGTTTGGTTAAGCTTTTAGAGATGGTCCTCTATCACCATTTGTATTGGATATGCACCTCATGTCCCTCAACTTTGTATTTCCTTACTAAAATACATCACCCACTGATACAATCCATCCTAACTCCATAATAAGAAGAATTACAAAGACTCAAGTTGAAGTCAAGTTGCTCCTAAAAGCTTATTTTTATTAAAATCAAAGCCTTGTAATATTTTAAATGATTTAAATAAGTTGTATATGATACTCGTAATAGCTTAGGTGTTTCGGCCAAGTATGAAGCTCTTTAGGTAGCTCTCGGTCAAGCTTTGCACTTATATGGTATTTTTTTAACTTTGGATGCTTAAAGGATATAGTAGCTTGGCGAGTAAAGCTAAATGGAAATGGATGGATTTTAAGTCACAAATTCACTTAAAATTCACAAATGAAATTTAAATTTAATTTAAATTGAATTTATGAATCTAAGCATTTGGCTCAAGTGAGATTCTCACTTAGATTAAGATCCATGCCTAAACCCAATAGAAAATCAAGGCCTTTGATTAGATTAACTCATCCAAGGGATGATAATTAAAGGAAAGTGACATGTAACTTTTGAGAATTAGATCTAACACACTTGAAAGCGACATGTACTTGAGCCTTTGAACTTGTGGCTCATATTCATCATGTAGAGCGTTCTAGGACTAACTTTAGCTTTCTTTCCAAGCATCTAACTCCTATATAAGTTACTTGGACGAAAATGTATAAGATTTTTGACAAATTAATGAAATAAGCTTTATCTTTTGAGAGAGATTTTTCTCTTCTCTTGTTAAAGAAGAACCTTAAATCTTATCAATGACCTTCATCACCATTGTGACGATTCCTCATGGACTTATTGGTAAATCCATGGCATCATAACCATCCCTTGTCTTTTCCATTTCCATTTTTTATTCTTCTTTTTTCATGTTTGGCCAAAATCTACATTCCACCATTGAAGGAACTTGTTGAAGAATTGAAGGTTAGGGTAACTTCAAACACAAGATCTCCTGGTGCTTGTATCAATTCAGTATCAGAGTTTGTTCTTCTTCAATGAATTCCTTCAATATTGTTTAGTATCTTTGTGTTCATGTGTTGTTCTTTTGGGTTTTCTCATCTTCTACCATTTTTTAAGTCTAGCCTAATCATCTTTCCTTGAGTTGCTTTAAATTTCCAGCTTGTATGTATTGCTTCATGTTGTCTTCTTCCTTGTTCTTTTGTTTAGCAGTGGCTTCTATAGTAAGTTTAACATGGTTCTTCTAGTTTTCATGTTAGTTCATGTGTTAGAGTAGTTTTCATTGCAAGTTTCTTTGTTTTCGTGACATCTTTCATTGCAAGCTTCCTTATTCTAGTAATTTTCTTCTTGTTCTGTGAGTTTTATTGAATTATCTGTGAGTTACAGTAGATGGTAGCAATTGTTGCACCTCAATTTTGTGTTATATGTGTAGTAGAAAAAGCTTCTCTTACAAGTTTTGTGAAATACATGCTTTTATGCTTCTAGAGTACTTTTTTTAAGTCCAATTTTCTTGTTTCCTTGAGCTTCATCATTGATTATTAGAAATTGAACAAGGAGTTCTTGTTCTACATCATTTTCATTTCGGTCCAGTTTTGGAATAAGAGAAAACAAAAAGAGAAAACAAAAAGAAAAAGAAACAAAAACAAGTGAAAAACAAGTCAAAAGAAAGTATCTTGAATCAATTGTAACAAGAGTGATATTAAGTGTATAGAAAAAGATAGAGCTGGCATTGTACTCATCAAATAAAGGAAAAGAACATCAATTCGAGTGGAATTGAAAGTGATGAACAATAGAGACACATAAGACCCTTGAACTTGCACACATTAGCCTAGTTGAAATGTTAATATTTTGATGCTTTGGACTTGAATGTGCATTAGTTTGAGCATGTTATGTTGACCTCTATTGTTGCTGGATGTACTAGATAGAAAACCTCTTTTGAACTGCACTTTGCTGAAAATTACATAACAAATTTGTATTAATTCATCAGTTTCATCAAATCGGTCTCTAAATACTTAGTAACAAAATCGGTTTCTACTTGATGGCTAAATTGGTTTCTAAATTTCCTGTCACTTGTAAATCCTTGAAACTTGTGCTAGGTTTGGAATTTTTCTTTAGAAAATTCATCATATATTTCTAATTGCTTGATAGTACCTTTGTTTCATTACAATTCTCTAAATTTGAGTAGCCATTTTCTTCAAATTTAAGCTTTTATTGCTTGTTTTCTTTGGTATCCTTTAGTTTTGTCCTTGAGTTTGTATCCTTTAGCTTCTTAAGTTCATCTTAGAATTATTCCTCTTGCACAATGGAAAGAATGGACCTTGGTAATTGATTAGAGATTTATTTTTAAGTTGACCAAAGAGAATTTGAGATGAAAAAGGCAAGAGTTCATTAGTGAAAAAACCTTAAAGTGAGTAAACAAGAGTGGTTGAATGGAAATACTTAGTCGAGTAGTGAGGTTTATTTGCTTTATATTTTTCTTGTGTACTAAGTTTTCTTGCTGCTGTAACAACCCAAATTTTTTAAAATAAAATAAAATAAAAGATAAATAAAAAAAACTTGAATGGGTGGTTAGCTTCAATTGAGTGAGTGAGTGAGTTAGTGGGTGGTTACTATTCCTTACCAGTAGAAAATGTATTTAAAATATTCCTCTCTTTCATGATCAGAAAATCCATTTAAAATATTCCTCTTTCTCATTCCTTTTCATACTCATATCAGTCTCACGTTTAAGTGTTGACAAATTTTCGACAAAAAGAGATCAAAGTTCCTAGCTAAAGTGGAGGTTGAGATCCTACTCATTTTAAATTCTCCCACGCACATAGTTGCCACAAATCCAGGTTAGGGTGGTTCTCATTGAAAAATTGGGTCCTAATGCATACAAGTTAGAACTTCCAATTGAATATGGGGGTAGTAATTCCTTTAATATTAGTGATCTCTCTTTGTTTGATGTAGGTTCCAATGCTTCAAGTTGAGGAAAAGTTCAAGCAAAGAAGAAGGGTTTGATGTAGGAACATCTAACACAAGAAGGATTACTAGAAGTATGCAAAGGAAGCTTAAAGAGGAAGTGGAAAAGCTTCATGATGAGTCATTATTTTGATCAATTTCTCTGCATTTAATACATCATATTACAACATTATTAATGGTCAATTAACATGATTTAGTGCATTTATGAGTTTGGGCTCATTTGGGTCTTAAGTGCTTATTTTTATTCTAATTCGCTAAAATTTCTAGTTTTGACAAGGTTCACTAAAAAAGGCATAACTCTCACTACAAAACTCTGTTTGAGCTCAGTTTTATGTCAAATTAAAGAGGACTGAAAGAGCTAAAAAAGGTATGAGATATGAAGAGTCAATTCGGACTGCATCTGGGGTGAAAATTTCCTTGAAAGTGACGCACAAAATTAATGCAGGAATTCCAGCGTGAAGAATTAATGTAGGCCCATTTCAAATCATGTAATTGGATCATTTAAATGTTTGCATTGAGTGGGCTTTGAACCCTGCACCCTAAGTCACTTAAAGTCATGTGACTAGCACATGAATCACTTGTTATAAATACCCCAGTTCAAAAAATTGTGACACACTTTTTACTTTTCAATCAATTTCAATTTTCAGCATTACTCTTTTCCTTTCAAGTCGCTCTGTTAGGGTTTTCAGGTTTGTCATTCCAATTCTCGTTCTCTCTCCCTTCTTGCAATTTAATTCTTCTTATATGCAATCCCAATCTATGCTTAGTCTAATTTCAATTATGCGCAACTAATTTCTTCAACCAATTTGATCTTAATAGGATCCTTAATTTCCTTAGGTTCTCCGTTTTCAATTGCATGAGTACTCGTTTTCGATTCTATAATTTTAATTCCATTATGTTGATTAATATTTTGGATTGAGATTGTTGATTCTGTCATTTTTGATTGATAATGAATGCAGAGAACTGTAAAAGATAGAACACAATAAGGGGGGTTGAATTGTGTTATAAATAAAAAATTTCCTTTCGTCTATGGGTTTCAAATATGTTCAGACGAAATATTTCTTAGTCTTCAAGGATTGTTTTTAAGTAAGAGACGTTATAGCTTGATTATCCCCGATAGTTAAACAAATAAGAAGATAAGTACACAACTATTTTTATATTGGTTCGTCTATATAAGACTATGTCCAGTTACCCAGCAACCACTAAGTTTTCACTACCAACCGTGAAATGGTTTACAAGTATTATTTGCACCCAGCCACTTCTGGCTATTACAAGATATTCTTTGAACACAGCCTTCGCAGGCTAAACAACAGAGGTATTCTTTGAACAACCAGCCTCCTCAGGCTAAACTACCACACAAGTGGATTTTAAAAAGATGTTTTAAAAACAAATAGTTTCCTCTACGCAGAGAGGGTTTTACAATGAAGTATATTCAGAAGTATTGAGCGAAATCTCAGAAGATAGAATAAGAGAAGCGTTTTCGCCAACTGAATTCTGATGAAGTGAAGTCTTTAAATAGGCACCCTCTTCCAATGACCGTTAGACTCATGAGAATGTCGTTGAATATTTTCTTGAGAGCTTTCCAAAAGGTGTCAGATAGTACTTTATTGATTGATGGCGTGTGCAGCGGATTTAGATTGCGTGTGCAGTACCTTTTCTGACTTGTACAGAGACTTTGACAAAAAGGTGAAGACCTTTTTGAGTTGCATGTGTAAGCACGAATCCCTATACTGATCTTGGATGCTTCTAATGAGTACTTCTTTAGATTTGAAATCTTGGCGCGAGTGACTCAACTTTGCTTCACTTCTTGGACAGATGATATATATCTTCAGTCTTTAAGAGGTTTCGTCTTATCCTATCGTCTGATGACTTCAACTTGAGACAGACGAATGACTTCAGTCTAAGGAGTCATCTTTCGTCTGTGTCTGTTCCGTCTGACTTGCTTGTTGATCTTTCGTCTGAGAAAGTTTCGTCTGTCTTGTAAAAATCAAAACCTTAGATGAGTTAAACATCTTGATCTAACAATCTCCCCCTTTTTGATGATTACAGACCATACTGATAACTTTTCTTAAGAAGAAATCTGCATAAGAAAATGTTAGTGATCACAGATAAAATGCAAGTCAGATTTACATCAAGATGATGTTTTCTGAAATAATACCTCTTTATAAAAAGAATTTTTACACCAATGCGATGTAAACCTTATACAATGTTACAAAGGTATACAGAAAACCAACGTTCTAAAAATACATATATGTGCTTTACAAAAAAAATCAATACAATACAAGAAAAATTTGCTCCCCCTCAGACGATATAGGTTGCTCCCCCTCAGACGATGTTTGCTTGCTTACTTGCTCCCCCTTAGACGATGCATTCCCCCTTTCTAAGATATTCTCCTCCTTGGGCTGAGAATTATCAAAAACATGATCAAGAAGAGGGTTTAGGCTTCTTTTTAAGAAGGCTCATGACAATGTCCTTCAGTTGTTGCACCTCAGATGTGAGAGAGGCTTGATTATCCTCAAGCTCTTTATTCTTTAGCTTCAGATGCTCGCAATCCTCTTCTAAGGCATCATATTTACGCTTTAGAGTATTATACTCATCAGCGTCCTTTGCGTCAGCCTCAGTAACCTCCACCTTATCATTAACCTCCATCATATCATCAATCTCCACTAGCGATGTTTGAGGCTCTTCCACTATAGGCATAGTGTCATCTATGATGAACACTGTTGGTGTCCTCTTCAGACGCAGAGTGAAGAGTGGAAGTGTGAGGTATGCAGTGAAGTCTCTTTCCCATTGCCAAGAGTACATCTTCGAGGGAATAGAGAGCTCAAGATCTGGATGCTCCTAAGATGGATGTGTATAAGCAAAGGCTTCACCAGGAAACACCCTACCACAGATTGTGGAATCTTCATCAAATGAGGTTCCAGAATAGAATGCAGATGTGGCTTCATATCCTTTGAATTTTCGGATTGATAGGTCTTGAGGCATGGGTTTGAAGAGATTTGAGATGCGAGTATGCAGCAGACGGAAGTCACCGGGGAATGTGCCTTGCAAACTTGAAGGATCTGGAAACAGACGGAGTCTTCTTCTCTTTTACTTTAGCCAAAAGCATGACCAAGCAAGGTCGTTTTTGGTGTAAGACGATAGAAAACTTTGTTTCGTCTAAAACCAGAGAAGAGAATTGTGATCCTACCATGAACGGACAGTCTCTTTTCTCCTTCTTTGCTCTTCTTTCAATGTTATAGAAGGAAGTTGATCTAGCTTTTGCTTCCCTTCTATAAGCACCGACCATCAGTTTGAAGGACATGTTGTAGTCTTCAGGAAGAGCGTGAGCAAACTCTTCGGGGTCTTCGAATTCGTCGAGGAGGATGGAGTAGCGGGGGCAGATCCCTGAACAGTGAGGTCTTGTCCAGGGAAGAACAATTCCCAGAGTATGTCCTAGACCTACATACTCTGTTTGATTCATGGGAATTGTGAATGGTACAGGATCATGGCGGTCAATGGCGTCGAGATGCCAATGTGAGCAATCCTTTGGCTCATAGATGGTGGAGCTAGAATCTCCATATCTGCAGTAGTGAAATGCAGGTGCGTTGATTTCATGTTGAACCTTCCACTTGATGTTTTCTCTGAAAGGGATGTGGGGTTCATAGCCAAGAGCTGGTCCTTCAATCACCGACTCAGCTAGATGATCCTTGTACCTCTTTATATCTTTTAAACCCTTGATGTCTAAGGTGTCCAGTATGTCCCAGGGCAGACGCTTCAGCCATTCGCGTTGCTCTTCGGGAGTGTAGATGGAATCTTCTTTGAAATCTACTGGCTTCAGGGGTTTGTGATAGACGATGGGATTGACAAATCTCCCCAGTTGAAATCCCTTTTTGCCTCTGTACCGATAGGGGTTTCTCAACTCAATGTAGGGAGTGTCCTTTATAAAGCAGTCTTCATCGTCTGCCAAGTGACCATCTTCAGCAGACTCAGATGGTTCACCACCGTTGGAGATATCTTCAATCTTCTCTCCAAGAATCCAGTCAAGCTTGACTGGTCTTTCAGCATAAGAGCTTTCAGCAAAGCGTCTCATGACTAATTCGTTGAGAAACGAATAGTCCGTCTTGTGCTTGGGTGGTAGATCTTCAGGATTGATAACTTCGGCGTGAGATCTCACCCATGATGCATCCACCTTTATTACCTCCATATGTTCTTCATTATACGAAGAACTTATGTCTTCAACAAGTATTTCTTTAGACGGAATCATCATCGTGTGTTGGTGGGATGCTTCTTTAGACGCAGCAGGTATCGTCTGTTCAAAGGCAGCGTTGAGAGGAGACGCAACAATAGGATCAAACACAATTGTCCTATGTTCGTCTTAGAGTGTTGATGTAGGAACCTCCATAGTAGAGACCTCATCATTAAGCATGGTCTCCAATTCCTCTGCTAACTAGGCATTATCCTTCTGGATCTGGGCAGTTTCTTCACTGTTCATGCCCTCTAAAGTTGCTGGAGCAGACGCACCTTCAGACGATCCAATGCCCTTAACGCTTTCAAGAAAGATTCTTTCTCGTTCAGCTTGAAGCAGCATAAAGACCCTCATAGCCTCTTTTAATTGTTTTTCTTCGTCTGTTTCACCAATAACTACAGACGCAAGCTTCTGCTTCATCTTTTCTTTGCCTTTGGCAGCCTTTTGAAGAGCGACCTCTCTGGCAAACGATAGCCTAGCCCCTTCATCTTCACTTGGGGATATCGTCTTCCCTTGCGTCTTGGCAGCAACGTGCTTTATTCTGATAGTTCTTTTCTTTTTCTTAAGAGGTTCTTCTAGAACATCTTCGAAGGGAACTTCAGAAATAACCACGGGTGGAAGAGGTAAGGGTGTTTAGGTTTGTGTTTGGTCTGGTGTTTGGGATTGTGTTTGGGTTTGGGTTTGTGTTTGGGTTCTGGCGCGTTTGATGCGAGCTCTGTGTGGGGGGTCTTTGGTGATTGGTGAAAGGGGAACTTGTTCTTCACTCGCAGTATGCTGAAGGAAGCCAGGGTTCAGATGCATCTTGGCAAAGGTGCTTCCTTTGACTTCTTTGCCTTCTTTGTGCCACAAAACGCCAGTAACATCAAAGCCTTGGTTGATGATGATTTTGGTGAAGAGGGTGGCGTAGGGAATACTACTCTTCCTACGGATGTTCCTATTCTTTAACGCACTTACCCAGTGGTCAAGAATGATGTGAGGGAGACTCATCCTCGCTTTCCTCAGACAATAGAAGATGCAAAATCTGTCTCGAGTACTCACGTTGTCTCGTGAGCCAGTTCTTGGGATGAAGATGTTGTAAAGGAGGTTGTGGATGATTCTTGCAATGGGACAAAGATTCTCTTATCTCAAAAACTTGGAATCTTCAGAGTTGCGGATCTTTCCGTAGATAATCTTATCCACATGTTCTTCAGACTCACGTTTCATCCAGTCAGCGCTGTAAAAGCGCCCTTCTGCCTTGCAGTTTCCAGCTTCAGCAATGGAGTCTATTGTGATAATATACTCCTTGTTATCAATGGTACCAACAATACCATCTTCAAACTCCCTTGCGTCACTCCAAAACTCAGCATAGGCCTCCATCAGCCATGGCCCTCTCATCTCTGCAAACTCCATCCATCCGTTATGTACCAGCATCTTTGTGATGGTACCTACGGGTGAATCTAGAGGGGGGTGAATAGATTCTAGTTCCACTATAGCCCAATTTCGCGAGTTTCTAATTCCTTTTAATTCAAACAAAACTATTCTTGATTACCTATCAATAGATGAGACAAATAAACAGGAAATATCAAAGATACACAGCGGAAATACCAAAAAGAATAATCAGAAACACGTTAGTAATCAATATACAGTGTAATCAATGTCAATATCTAACTATTCCAATTTTAGTTGATTACCGAGTCAATTACCGAGTTAATTACCGAACAAATTGCAGAAATTAAACAGTGATAACAGCAATGTAAGGTAAACAGTAAAGAGTATAAGGAAGAAGAAGAGTGCACAGTGATTTATACTGATTCGGCCCACTGCCTACATCCAGTTCCAACCCAACAACTGTTGCGATCGGTCTTCCACTATCAAATGATCCCTTTTGTGTTCTTTTACATTCACTCTGCAACAAGCAACACAAAAATGAAATCAAAACACCCAAAAACCTGTCCTTTGACCCAAGGAACAGTTCTTCCCTGACCTTGGCACACCAAAGATCAAACCTTTGAGAAAACACTTCTCAAAAATCCTTACTCTATCTAGAGAGACCTCTCTCCTAGAGTAATAACCCAGAAATCAAAAAGGGTAAACAAACGATCAGTTTAGAGAACACCTGGAGTGTAGATCTGATCACAAATAACAACTCTATGAATGCCACCTAGTCAGAAATAAGAATCAAGTTTGCCTTTTTATGAAAACTTGTTGATGAACTCTTGAAGTTCTTTATGGGTTTCTTGGAGAAGATGATGAACTCAGTTTAGAGAGAATATGAAAGTGTATGAACTTTTCTAAAACTTGTATTCCAAGAAGTCTTATTGATTTTCGAAATAAGAGTATTTATAGGTTCAATTAAAAACTCAATTTAGGCAACTTAATGACTTTCTGATAGGGGTAATCGACTGCTAGAAGCTGGTAATCGATTAAACCAGTGAGCAAGGATTTCCTAGGTGATTTTAGCCCATGGTAATTGATTAACTCGAGGGGGTAATCGATTACTCCAGTGGAAAATGCATTCCCACACTCTGTTACCTACTGTTGGTAGTTGATTACCTGCTGTTGGTAGTTAACTACCTTCTATTGGTAATCTATTACCTCAGTTGGTTACCAAAGACATTTTCAAAATATTTTAGAGAGGGAAATCAAACATTTGACACATGAGAAATCACGCAAGATTGCCAAGCTCTCTAGGGCATTCAAACAAAGAACAACCACATACTTGCCTAAACTAAACAATCAATACATAGGAAACTCCTAATTACATTTCATCTAAGAAAACCAAAATTACATAGCATCAAAAACAAAACACCAAGAGATACACCAAAGCACCTTCAAGCTTTAAGTCCAACACTTTGCCACTCTTTCGGAGATGCTCTCAACAGTCTCTCTCGATATCCACTTGCTAGGCAAAAAGAGATCTTGAGCGAAGAAGGTTGCTTCTGTTGCCTTGGTATTCTTGGCGGCCATTGTTAGGTTTGAAAAAGAAAGAGTTAAGTTTTGTGAGTAGAATATTCAGAGAAAGTGTGAATGCAGTAAAGAATAAAAATGTGAACTTTAAGAGTATTTATAGTCAAAACTGAAACGGTTGTGATTCATCAGAAGGAAGAATTTTAAACCACCCCTGATTTGACGTGTCTCCATCATTGCCCTTTTAATGATTGATTTGACTTCGCAATTCACCAGTGCATGCTTCTCAAAGTCCTAGAATAGTGCAATAAATGACAGACACATTTATTGCTACTTTTAATATGTCCCTGCACACTTAACTTTAAAATATTTAAATAATATCCTTGCGTCTGTCGAATTTACTCAGACTGATTCAACTTGATCAGACGCAAAGTTTCATCTTAACACGAAAACGTATACAAAGGTACACACGAAATGAAATGCTCAGACGAAAGAGAAAACTTAATCAATTAAAGAGATAATTCCTAAATTTTCTTTAATGAAATTAAAGCGAGTTTTGTCTAAAGCTTTTGTAAAGATATCTGCCCATTGAAAATCAGTTTGAACAAACTGTACATCGAAAATACCTTTTTGAACATAATCTCTTATGAAATGAAATTTGATTTCAATATGCTTGGCTTTTGAATGTTGAATAGGATTTTTGCTGAGATTTATTGCACTTGTGTTATCACAAAATACTGGTATTTGAGTTTCAAACCTGGAGTAATCCACAAGTTGATGTTTTACCCAAAGTAATTGTGAGCAACACCCTGCCGTAGCAATATATTTTGCTTCAGTGGTTGAGAGTGCAATGGAGTTTTACTTCTTGCTTGACCAAGAGATTAGTGATGAACCAAGAAACTGGCATCCACCACTTGTGCTTTTTCTCTCCACTTTATCTCCAGCATAATCAGCATCACAATAGCCACTTAAATTGAAATCACTATTTTTCTTATAAAAGAGAGAGAGATTAGTAGTTCCAATAAGATATCTTAAAATGCGTTTAACATCTTGTAAATGTGATTCTCTAGGATCAGATTGAAAGCGTGCACATAGACAGACACTAAACATAATGTCAGGTCTACTAGCAGTGAGATAGAGAAGAGATCCAATCATACCTCGTATAATCGTCGATCAATCGGTCTTACCTGATTCATCTTTGTTGAGACTGCTCCAGACGAATGCATGGGAGTTTTCATTGGTTTGGCATTTTCCATTTTAAATTTCTTTAGAAGTTCCTTTGTATACTTCTGTTGATGAATATATATGCCTTGTTTAGTCTGTTTGATTTGAAGTCCTAAGAAAAACTTCAGTTCTCCCATCATGCTCATCTCGAATTCTTCTTGCATTAACTTAGAGAAATCCTTGCACAAGGATTCGTTAGTTGCTCCAAAGACTATATCATCTACATATATTTGAACAATAATAAAGTCCTTTGAAACGCTTTTCTTGAAGAGAATAGTATCAACCTTCCCTCTTGAAAAACCATTTTGAAAAAGAAAGGAACTTAGTCTTTCATACCAAGCTCGAGAAGCCTGTTTAAGACCATATAGTGCCTTTTTTAGTTTGAAAACATGATCTGGTTGAGATGAACTCTCAAATCCAGGAGGTTGTCTTACATATACTTCCTCTTCAATAAAACCGTTTAGAAAAGCACTTTTTACGTCCATTTGATATAGGATGATATTCTTATGAGCAACAAAGGCAAGTAAAATTCTAATAGCTTCCAATCTAGTTACAGGAGCAAAAGTTTCAGTGAAATCTATACCTTCTTGTTGATTATAGCCTTGAGCTACTAATCTTGCTTTGTTTCTTACCACTTATCCGTCTTCATCAAGTTTATTTCTGAATACCTATTTGGTTCCAATAATATTTTTGCTTCTTGGTTTCTCTACCAAAGTCCAAACATCATTTCTGGTAAACTGGTTTAACTCTTCTTCCATAGCTAAAATCCAGTCGTTATCTTGTAGTGCTTCCTCAATATTCTTCGGCTCTATATTTGACACGAGAGCATATCCAAACGATTCCTTTAGCTTGGATCTAGTTTGAACACCTTGATGTCTATCTCCAATGAAAAGATCTTCTGTGTGGTTTGATGCAAACTTCCATGTTCTCACAGGGGCTTGATCTTCATGTTGATGAGTATCAGACGAAGAGGGTTCGTCTGTGCTTCTATCGTCTGCTCTTGTGTTTGTTCTTTCGTCTGACTCTGGTTTATCATTTTGACTTGAACTTTGACTAGAAGGGTTAATCTGTAAATTATCAAATAAATTTTCTAGGTCTGATATTTCCTTATCAACCTTTGAGTTATCTTGGAATTTTACATGAATTTTTCCTCTACAACTTGCGTCTTAGAGTTAAATACTCTATAGGCCTTAGACGTATTGGAATATCCAAGTAAGAATCGCTTAACCACCTTCGAATCAAATTTACCAAGTTGATCTTTGGTATTTAAGATGAAACATTCACATCTAAAAGGATGGAAGTAAGAAATGTTGGGTCTTCTTCCTTTCCATAGTTCATATGGAGTCTTATTCAATATTGGTCTTATCAATATTCTGTTTTGAATATAACAGGAAGTATTAATTGCTTCTGCCCAATAATATTTAGGAAGAGAGCTTTCATGCAACAAAGTTCTAGCCATTTCTTGTAAGGTACGATTTTTCCTTTCCACAACTCCATTTTGCTGAGGAGTTTTTGGAGACGAAAAATTGTGAAAGATACCATTTTCAAAACAAAAGGCTTTGAACTCAGAATTTTCAAATTCTGTTCCATGATCGCTCCTTACAGACGCAATACATATTCTTTTTTCTTTTTGAACACATTTGCAGAATATTTCAAAAACACTGACTGACTCATGTTTATGTGCTAGGAAGTATACCCATGTGAATCTAGTATAATCATCTACAATTACAAATCCATATCTCTTTCCTCCAAGACTTTCAGTCTGAGTAGGTCTAAAGAGATCAATATATAACAGTTCTAGCGGTCTTGTCGTGGAAATAACATTTTTTGATTTAAAAGAAGCTTTGAGTTGTTTCCCATGCTGACAAGATTCACACAGACGATTGGATTTCTAAGATATTTTCGGCAAACCTTTTACAAGATCCTTTTTAGAAATTTTTGATATATACTTGAGACTAAAATGTCCAAGCTTTTTGTGCCAAATATCTCGTACATCGTCTGCTGAAATCAAACATGTCACATTCTGATCACTAAGGTCAGAAAGACAAACCTCATAAAGGTTATTCCTTCTTTTCCCAATAAATAGAATGGATTTGTCTTTATTTCTGACTATACATTCATCTGAGTTAAAAGCTACTTCATATCCACTGTCACAAAATTGACTTATGCTAAGTAGATTGAAGTTAAGACCTTTAACATAAGACACATTTTGGATAAGAGGATTGAGTGTCTTACCAACAGTCCCAATGCCTAAGATTTTACCTTTCCCTGAACCATATGATACAGACCCTTTACTTGGTCTGAGATCTTGGAACATAGACAGGTCTCCCGTCATGTGTCGTGAGCACCCACTGTCCAGGTACCAGTTTGAAGTCCTCTCTTTTCCTATTAAAGATATCTGCAACAGGAATAATGAGTGACTTTGGTATCCAAATCTTTTATGGTCCTTCTTTGTTAGTGAGAGAAGATTTCTTCTTGTTTAAGGTTCTTTTATCTTTTCTATAATTATTTGGAACCTTATTATAATTTTTTATCTTTTTTTTATGAGCAGACGGAACAAAATTGTTTTTCACTTTGTCTGACTCTTCAACATAACCAAGTCCACTTTTTTCAGACGGAGATCTCTCATATTTTAAAATATTTTCTAGCATGGAGGATCCCTTAGTGAACTTTGTTAAGTCTTTGAGTAAGGATTCATTTTCTTTCTTCAATCTTTCAATTTCAGAAATAAAATTATCCTTTTCAGACTCAGATGATTTTTCATCTGATACCTCTTTTTGCAGCAACTCATTTTCAGTTCTCAAAGTAGCATTTTCTTCCAAAGTGTTAGGACCAAGCGCTTACCACTACACCAAAAGCAATTGCTGTTAGTAAGGGCGCAACTTAATATACTCATAGTATAGAGTTGTCTAAGGGACTGCGCCTTTAAGCGCCATGGGTTGGGATGTTAAGCCCATTGAATCCTAAGGGTGACACTGGATTAATTCAATAATTATTCCAACACAAAGTTTGTTTTAACTTGGCTTTGCATACTTTGTATTGCTTAGCAATAAAATGTGAGTTGACCAAAAGTGTATCGTATGAAATTTCTTCTGATTCTGACTCAGACTCAAATGAGGAGGATGAAGAAGTTTCAGATTCAGTTACCTCTGATGAGACAGTGTCTCCAGCCATGAGGCAGATATTCGCAGTTTCTTTTTCTTCGGTGGATTCCTCTGAGCTTTCGCTATCAAGGTCTTCCCAAGTCACTAGACTTTTCTTACCCTTGTCTTTGCGAGGATTCCATCTTTTCTTTAGTCTTGGACACTCTGATCTCATGTGTCCAGGTTTTCTGCATTCATAGCAGATAACTTCTGAGCTCTCCTCCTTGCTTGATGATTTATCAGGGAGCTTTCTCTCCTTCTTCCTGAAGAAGCGTTGATCTCTCCCCTTTTTCATCATCATCTTCTTAAAGCGTCTGGCCATGAGAGAAATCTCATCGTCAGACGATTCATCAGACGAATCAGATTCAGTGGTGTCGGCTTTCAACACTCTGTGCTTCTTCTTTCTTTCTTTCTTAGGGGTTTCCTCCTTTATTGTGTCATTGACAGACGAAAGAGCTATTGGTTCTTGAACCTTGATCTTGTCTCTTTTGCACAAGAGTACCTCATGTACTCTCAAAGCTCCTATTAACTCGTCAAGAGTTAATGTCTTCATATCACGCCCGACTGAGATGGCAGTGGACATAGCTTCCCATGGAGGAGGAAGACTATCCAATATCTTCATGTTGTTTTGAGCTTTGGTGAAGGTAATATCCAGCGCAGTGAGTCCATTCAATATTGTTTGGAATCTACCAAACATCATATCGATAGATTCTCCTTTCTTCATAGAGAACATCTCATATTCTCTTTGAAGTATAGCAGCTTTCCTCATGCGCACATCCTCAGTTCCTTCATAGGAAATTTTAAGGGCATCCCAGAGTTCTTTAGCTGTTTTATATGCATAGAATCTGTTGTATTCTGTTCTAGATAATGCACACATGATGACATATCTAGCTTTGTTGTTGAGTTCCATAATAGAGAATTCTTCATTTCCCCATTCAACCTCAGGTTTGACAATAGGGATGTTTCCTTGGGTTATGATGTTCCACAGCCTGTACTATGTGGATTTGATGTACATCTCCATACGATCTGCCTAGTAAGGGTAGTCATCACCAGAGAACGCTGGTGGCTTGTTCATGGATGACCTTCCAGATAAGAACGAAGGTCCTTGAGAATCCATCTAGGATCTTTTCCTCTAGCAGCTGTAAAGCGCTCAACCCTTAGAGGCTGAGCTCTGACACCAAACTGTAAAAGATAGAACACAAGAAGGGGGGTTGAATTGTGTTATAAATAAAAATTTTCCTTTCGTCTGTGGGTTTCAAATATGTTCAGACGAAATATTTCTTAGACGTTATAGCTTGATTATCCCCGTTAGTTAAACAAATAAGAAGATAAGTACACAACTATTTTTATACTGGTTCGTCTATACAAGACTACGTCCAGTTACCCAGCAACCACAGAGTTTTCACTACCAACCGTGAAATGGTTTACAAGTATTATTTGCACCCAGCCACTTCTGGCTATTACAAGATATTCTTTGAACACAGCCTTCGCAGGCTAAACAACAGAGGTATTCTTTGAACAACCAGCCTCCTCAGGCTAAACTACCACACAAGTTGTGATGGAGGACCATCTCCAAAACCCCAACCAAACTCTCCAGCCTTACTTTTCAATTTTGGGCTTCTAATAAAATTCGCTGCTGATTTTTGCATCTGACCTGTTTCAATATTTCGATCATAACTCGAGTTACACAAGTCCAATTGAGGCGTTCTTGGTGCCAAATTAAAGAAGACTTCAAGGGCTACAAAAGCTATGAAGACACCAAAACCCAGTTCGAACTGCAACTAGTTGGAAAATGAGCTTGAAGTTAGTGTTGGAATGTTTCCAGGAATTTTCAGCGAAATGTTTTAATGTTTAGGCTTATTAGTAGTTTTCTTTCAATTATGTAATTGTTTTAATGATTTAATTTGAGCCTAAACTTGTAATAAACAAATAATTAGTGACCCTTAGATAGGATTCTAATCCAAGGGTTAAGCTTAGAAGCTTGGAGTGCAAGCTTGGCACCATGACCATTAGATAAGGATACTAATCCAAGGGCTAAGCTTAGAAGCTTGGAGTGCAAGCTTGATGCCATAACCGTTGGATGAGGATCTACATCCAAGGGTGGAGGATTGATCCTTGTCCTCCAAGCTAATTAAGCTTCCACCACAAGCTTCCCTTCATAGCCATTAGATTAGAATCTAATCCAAGGGTGGACATTAGTTCCTTCCATAGCAAGCTAAGCACCACACCTTAGTAGTATAAATAGAATTTCCTTTGTAATTCATACACTTTTTGATTAATTGAGAATTGAATTCAGAAAATTGAGAGTTTTTTCTCTCTTGTGTTCTTGTGAAGAACCTTGAATCTCATCAATGGCTTCCTTGCTCCATTGTGGCGGTTCCACCTCAAGCTTATTGGCACTTGCCATGGCGCTTCCATTTCTCTTCTAATCCATTTTCTCCATTTCTTTTCTCCTTGAGGCGCAAGCTTCTTCTTCCTAAACACCTAAGTCTCCATTGAAGCATGAAGATTCGTGACTTCTATGCTATTCTCCTTGAGGATTGCATCAAATTTGGTATCAGAGCTTGTTCTACTTCAATTGGAGCATCCTATCCGGTTTGATTTTTCTTACTTTGAATTTTCGTTTTCTCTTCAATTTCTTGTGTAGATCCATGTTGTATGAACTTGCTTGAGTTCTTCACATGTTTATTGAGTTGTCTTCATTTTGAATTTGAGTTTTCATGTTAAAAAATTCCTAGATCTAAAATTCCTATCAATTTCTTGTGAATTCACCATTTAAATTTCTTCCTAAGCTTGTTCTAGTAATTTTTCACATGTGTCTTGCTTTTGCTTCATTTGAACCATGCAAATCCTTGTTCAATTCGTGAATCCATGATTTGAATGTGTTTGAGTTTTTGTTCACATGATTTAAGTGCTAAGAATTGTACATTACAAGTTCAAGTAGCTATCACCATGCTTAATCTTGCTTACTAGTAATTTTAGACTTAATTTTGCTTTAGTCTTAGGTTGTTCTCAATTCGGTCCAGCAAAAGAAAGTCAAGAAAAAGAAGTAAAAAGTCAAAGGAAAAAGAAAATCAAAAGAAAGATTACAAGAAAAAGAATCACAAGAAAAATTAAAGAGAAGAGAAAACAAGAAAAGTGAAATTCTAGTGAAAATTCAAGTGAATAGAAAAGAACAAATGAAAAGTGAATTTAGTGAATTTCAAGCCTAAAAGTGCAGTGCAATACCTTGACTATTTGAACCTCTAAACACTCCCAAAATTAGTGGTTCAAAGGACTTAGAACACTAGAGACACTTAAAACTAAGCATTATCACCAAAACTTTAGTTTAGCTTGCTAGTAGCCTAGATTCTTGAACTTGTGGTGTGTGATGTGCTTGGTAACTTGAAACTTTGTTTTGTCCTGTATTTTTGAGCATAATACTTGGTTGTACAGTGGTGAAAACTGCACCTAATTCACTTAAAATCACTTCACAAAAATTCACTTGAAACTTGCCTAAAAATCCGGTTTCAAATTGCTATTAAATTGGCTTGAAATTTTGTCTTCGATGTTGCCATAATTTTCCAAGTTTTTGAGCATTATTTGTGGCTGTCCAAACTGCAGTAGTTTAGTGCCTTTGTCACATATAAACTTCTTATATTTGAGTAGCCAAAACTTTGTTCATTGAGTACCTTTTATTGCTTGTCATTTTTGGACTCCTAAGTTTTGTCTTGAGTTTGTATTTCTTGGAATTCCTAAGCTTGACTCTAGAACCGTTCCTCTTTCACTTTGGAAACTTGGACCTTGAATGATTGATTAGAGGTTTGAACAAGAGTATAAAGAGAGGTTGAGTGGAAAAAGACAAGAGTGAACATTTGAGAAAGAATCTTGAAAGTGTGATACACGAGTGCTACTAGAGTGAAACACTTAGAGAGTGGCAAGGATCTTTTATATGCTTGTACTTGTTATCTAACCTTTCTTTGTGCAGCCATGGAAAGATCTCCTAGTGTATGGAATGATCTCTCACCTAAAGAAAAGAAGATGGTGGGATTGATGAGTACCATGATTCACACAACTTTGGAAGAGAGATTTGACCAAAGAAGGAGAGAAAAGGAGGAAAGGAGGTTGAGAAAGGAGCATGATAAGAGGATCCTTGAGAAGTCTAGTAGAAACCGTGAACATCATGGGAGGAAGGAGAAAACCTTGAGAGAAAACCATGAGAGAAGGGAAAGAGAAGAGCATGAAAGGAGAAGAGAAGTTCATAGAAGGGGTGGAAGCGAAAGAGTGAGCCATAGATTTGAATATGAGATAAAAGAGAAAGAAATGAGGGAAAAAGAAATTCAAGTTTGTTTGAGAAAAGTTAGAGAGTTAAAATTGTTGGAAAAACAAATGAAGGAGAAAGATGATTTATTACTTGCTTATATTAACCCTTCATTTGATTCTTTCTTTGAGGATGTTGTAGGTGTTGTGCCAAAAGAGGATTCCAAAGAGCAAATTGATCATCTTTTATGTGAAGAAGTTGAAAGGATTGAACTTAATACTTCAATTAAAGATGCTTGAGATCATCTTTACAAACTTCCTTTTGATTTGATTCCTAATAAAGAGTTGTGTACAAATGAGCCTTGGAACAATTATGATCATGAAATGGAAATACCTTTAGAATTTGCATTACCTTTTGAGAAAATTTCCTTATCACTTACTAATCCTTTTATTTCTAATAAAGATGAGATTTCATATTATACACTAGAGTCTTGTGGCTTTAAGCCTCGGACAATTCTTGAGTATGAAAATTTAGAATTTTTGATTGTGCCTATTAACCATTGTTTTCATAAGGATGAATATTTTAGGATATTGGAAGAATCTAAGAAGGAGGGTGATGGAGGACCATCCTTCACTAGAAGAATTACAAGAGCAATGACAAAGAGAATACAAGAAGAGGTGGAAAGTCAACTCTCAAGTCAAGAGTCAATTCAAGACCTCACCGTAACTTGTAATAGGACTTGTAATAGGACTTGTAATTTTTCTAGTATCTTGTAATATTGTAATTAGGATTAAGAACATTTAAGATGAATAAGTACACGGCCTATGTTGTAATTGCGGTACAGACGACACCCACAGACGATAGGACCTTTACTGGATGAATAAATCCACGGCCTTATGTTGTAAGTGCGGTACAGACGAAACCTACAGACGATACTACAAGGACAGACGATATCACACCTACAGACGATACTACATGGACAGACAATACTCATTGGAGAGATGGGTACCATGGACAGATGAAACCCATGGATAGACTCTGACCACAGACAGATGATACTCTGTACAGACTATACTCACAGACAGATGATACAACCAAAGTCACCCACCAACGAGACTCTCATAACCAACCACAAACGAAACATCGGAACCTCGTTTTGGAGAGGTGACGTGTATCATGTGAATATAGGAGCGTAAGTTGGGTACCAATTTCGTCTGAATAATCTGTTCCGTCTGAGCATTCGGTCTGAAGCTTCATCTGAGGACGCGTTCGTCTGATGCTTGGAATGCTTCGTCTGAAGACACCTTCTGAATGAATGATTCCATTTGTAGACAGCGGACAGACGATACCATGAAGCAACCTTTCGTCCGGACCAATTTCATCTGAATGAAGTTCCGTCTGAAGAACCAACAGACGATACCCTAGTCAGACGAATGAATAATTACCACTTGCATCTTTAGTTTTTGGCTTTTGTTTGTTTCGCTTTGTAACGGAATAGTGGAGTACAAGCTATCCTCTACCGTAATTAGTATAAATACGTAACATTGTGAATTGTAAAGGATCTTTTGATGAATTTTTAATGAAATTGAATTTAGCAAGTGCTAATTCTTTGAGAGTGGATTCTCTCTAAGGTTTCTTCGTGAACCTTGAATCTTATCAGGGAAACTATTCCTTGTGGCGATTCTCGAATCTTATCAAGGATCCATGGTCCTTGTGGCGATTCTCCCTTTGGCTTATTGTTTTTGCATGGCGCCTTTATCTTCTAAATCTATTCCGTTTTATACCTTTCTTCTTCTTTGATAATCGTTTCCGCCAATTCTCCAGTAGAACCGTGAAGTTCATGCTTGTTGAAGTGAAGATAGGGCAAATTCGTGAGTCTTCCATGGGAGACTTACATCAAGTGGTATTCAGAGCTTGTTCTTTCTTCAAGTAGAATTTCGTATCTGTGAGTTTAAATTTCTAGATCGGAATTTTCTTTTGAATTTTATTCGTCTTTGAGTCATGTTCTTGTTCATCGTTGAGTTCTTTGAGTTGTCTTAGAGGTTTCAATCGGTGTAACTTGTAGATCTATGTGTCATCTTGTGTTTTGATTTGAAAACTGGAAAATATATCATGTGTTCTTAAATTGTTCAGTCAATTTGAGTTAATTCGTAGTAATTTTTCAATTCCTTGAATTACTCGTCCAGTAGCAATTGTTTCCATGTGCTAGTACCAATTTTGCTTCTAATTCTTGTGAAATTTGGTGTACCGTGAGTTATCTATTATTGTATGCCCTGTTTCCTCTGTTCTGGTACTGCACTTGAGCCTATAAATCTGTACATTCAAGTTCATGCATGCAAAATTGAGGAATCAACATCATTACATGCTAGTAGAGTGCTTACTATAGGTCTAAATCCCTATTACACCTTGTAGTAGCATTAGCACTAGTAATTGAGCTTGGAGTGCTTGTTTAGGCAAAATATATCTCTGTCCAGTAGTTTAGACAAAAGAAAAGTGAAAATTCAAGAAGAATAGAAAAGAACAAATGAAAAGCGATGGTAGTGAAAGTAAAGCTTAAAGTGCAGAGCAGTAACTTGACAAATAGAACCTCTGAACACTCACAAATTAGTGGTTCAAAGGACTTAGAATACTAGAGGCACTTAGGACTAAGCATTCTCACAACACCTGAGTTTAGATTGCTAGTGGTCTAGATTCTTGAACTTGTGGTGTGCATTGTGCTTGGTAATTGTGTGAACTGCATCTGTGATCTATTCTGTTTTTTTTAACAAGTGCAGAAAGGACAGAACCACTGGAGTAATTGATTACATCGACTCGTAATCGATTACCACTCTGTTGTGTCAAGTTGATTCCAAATTATTTCTGTAATCGTCGGAAACACGTCATCATTGATTCCACTGATTTAAACTTTGTCACATTGTTTCATTCATTGATTTGAGTGGCTTAATTCTTTCAATTGTTCTTTATTGCTTGTCTTATATTGGATTCTTAAGGTTTTGTCTTGAGTTTGTATCCTTTGGACTTCTTAAGCTCAACTCTAGAATCGTTCCTCTTTCACCTTGGAAACAAAGACCTTGATAATTGATTAGAGGTTTCAACAAGAGTTTAAAGAGAGGTGAGTGGAAAGAGACAAGAGTGAACATTCGAGAAAAAGTCTTGAAGTGTGAAATACGAGTGAATTGAGAGTATACACTTAGAGAGTGGAAAGGATCATTTTATCTACTTGTATTTGCGTCCAATCTTTCTTGTGCAGCCATGGATAGTTCTCCTAGCGTCGGAAATGATTTTTCACCTAAAACTCAGAAAATGATGGACATGATGAAAACTATGATGAAAGCTAGTTTAGATGAAAGATTTGATCAAGAGAGAAGAGCTAAGGAGGAAAGGAAGCAAAGGAAAGAACTAGAGAAAAGGAATCATGGAGAAACAAGTAGGAATCGGGATAACCATGATCATAGTAGAGCTGGAAGTGAGAGAAGCAGAGAGGACGAAAGAGAAGGACATTACAGAGGAAATCAGTCTTCACCTCGGGGAAGTGAAGGAGGAAGCAATTATGATGGTGATCATGAATATAGAGGATATTGGCATGATAGAAGAAGAGACAGAAGAAGAAACTATGGTACTGATGGAGGATATGGCAGGGAAAATCACATCTTTGAGGGCGAAGGTCGTACAGACGAAAGAAGCCTAAACTTAAACTCGCCAAAGTTCAATGGTGAAGGAAGTCTTTAAAACATACCTTGAATGGGTAATGAAATTGGATCAAGTGTTCTCATGTTACCGTATGCTTAATGAGGAGAAAAAGCTCAACTTAGCCATCATGGAGTTCGAAGGATATGCGCTATGGTGGAATCAAATCCTTGTTGATGCTGGAAGAAGGAGAAGACAACACGTGACTTCCTGGACTCAGCTAAAGGAGGAATTGAAAGGGAGATTTGTACCAACCACGTATGTGAGAGACTTACACGTGAAACTCCAGAGGTTGACTCAGGGAACTAAGACTGTGCAAGAATACTATAAAGAACTTGAGTTAACAATGCTAAGGTGTGACTATCAAGAAGAAAGGGAAGCTACACTTGCGAGGTTCACGCACGGACTTAACAGAGATATCCAAGATATTCTCGAGCTTCAAAATTATGTGACACTTGAGGATGCCATTCACAAGGCCGAGAAGATTGAGCAACAATTAAAGAGAAAGGCAACCTTTAAGAGGTCCTCTACTGCACAAACTTCATCTTGGAGAGATAAAGGCAAGAAGGAAGACTACTCCAACCAAAGAAATAAGTCTGACCGAGACACCACTAAGGTAAAAGAGGTAGTTCCTAACACTTCTAAACCTAGTTCTATTAAATGTTTTAAATGTCTAGGTCATGGCCACATAGCCTCAAATTGCCCAAACAAGAAGACGATGGTGATGAGAGTAGACGGAGTCATTACCAGTGAAGGATCCAACTCACCATCAAGTGATAGTGAAGTTTCCAACACAAGTGAATCGTCTCGCTTTATGAACAACTCCGAGGAAGGTGATCTTCTGATGGTCAGACGAATGCTTAGTAATGTATGTAAGGAGCTTGACGAATCACAAAGGGAGAATATCTTCCACACTAGATGCACAATTGAAGGGAAGGTATGCTCTTTAATTATTGACAGTGGCAGCTGTACTAACGTAGTAAGTACTAGGTTAGTAGATAAATTAAAATTGAAAACTTCTTCACATGTTAAACCTTACAAACTGCAATGGTTGAGTGAGAAAGGAGAGTTAGTAGTAGATAGGCAAGTTTTAATTCCTTTCACTATAGGAAGGTATAGTGATGAAGTGCTCTGTGATGTTGTGCCTATGGAGGCTTCGCACCTCTTGCTTGGTAGGCCTTGGCAGTTTGATAAACATGCCTTACATGATGGCGTTACCAATACTTACACTTTTTCTCATAAAGGAAAGAAAATTAATCTCAAACCATTATCACCAAAGGAGGTTTGTGAAGATCAAATCAAAATGAAAAGTAAAAGAGACCAAGAAAAGAAACTCTCTTTGATTGATCAGACGATACCACACCGACAGACGATACCACATCATAGACAGACGATACTAACGACAACCTTTCGTCTGATGCTTCATGCTGGACTCTTCCGTCTGATGGTGTTCCGTACAACACTCTTTCGTCAAAAGCTTCATGTAGAATTCTGAGGATATATCATCTGAAGTCTCTTTCGTCTAAAGCTGCATAACTGAACTCTTCTGTCTTGGAATGTCCCGTCTGATGCTCTTCGTCTGATGCGTCTAAGTTGAGATCTTCCGTCTGAAGTCTGCTCCGTCTGGGCCTTTCGTAATAGTATAAATACCTGATACTTTGAATTGTAAAGGAACTTTTTGAATGAATTGAAATTGAATCAAGCTAAGAGCTTATTCTGTGAGAGTTTTCTCTCTTGAGTTCTTGTGAAGAACTTCGAATCTTATCAATGGCTTCTTGATCCATTGTGGCGATTCTACCTTGAGCTTATTGGCATTTGCCATGGCGCTTCCATTCCTATTCTAATTCCGCTTGAATCTTTATTTTCTGTTTACGTTCAATTTTCCCCAAATTTTAAAGATAGAAACTCCGTTGAAGCATGAAGGTCCGAAAATCCGTACAATTCTCGTGAGGATTGTAAAGTGATCAGACGAAAGGAAAATCACACAATCTGAAACATGATAAGAGTGATAAAAAAAAGAGCTTCTTGGTTGAAAGAAAAGAATTAAAAAGAGACTTTTTAGCTAGGAAATCCATATTCTTATGCTTACCCACATCTACTTCTTTGAGTTCTTCTCTTGTAGGTAATCTGGGAAGAAAAGAGAGCCTATGGTGGGAAAGACACTCGAATGGGAAGTATGATTTTGCTATTAAGTTTGGAATTCCTTTTTACCCTAACTCTTGTTTTGAGGTTGATTGTGCTATAGGTACAAACAAGAAGTTAAGTGTGATGAAACCATGGAATAAACATTATAGAGGAGAGGAAGTGGTTAAGATTTATAAACTAACCTTGAAAAAAAATTCCTTAACTCTTACTTATTTCAACTTGCATGGTTACCCTTGCTTTGTGTTAAATTTCCATGATTTTGATATGGAATTGTTGGCTGTACCTAATACATTCAGTTTTCATAATGTTGAATTTCCTTCTAGGATGATCAAAGAGTTCAAGAAGGAGGGTACCCCACAACTCCATGGGTTTAAACAAAAGAGCTTGGGAAATATTTTGAAGGACCAAATAACTTCTACTCATACTTCATTAGTTGGTGTTGTTGATGATAGAAAACAATTTAACTCATATGATTTGCAAACTAGTAATTTTAGTAGGTGTAGGAAATTAAAGGACCACTTGATTAATAATGCTGTTTTAATTTTATACCTATGCCATAACTATAATAAACAAGTTTGCTTATATTTTGCATCATCTAACAACAAAGTTAATGAACCATGTTTGACCTTTGATCCGGGTGGAGTTTTATTGCAGGGAAGGTCAACTCAACTTGAGGACAAGTTGAACATAAGAAGGAGGGTTTGATGGAGGACCATCCTTCACTAGAAGAATTACAAGAGCAATGACAAAGAGAATACAAGAAGAGGTGGAAAGTCAACTCTCAAGTCAAGAGTCAATTCAAGACCTCACCGTAACTTGTAATAGGACTTGTAATAGGACTTGTAATTTTTCTAGTATCTTGTAATATTGTAATTAGGATTAAGAACATTTAAGATGAATAAGTACACGGCCTATGTTGTAATTGCGGTACAGACGACACCCACAGACGATAGGACCTTTACTGGATGAATAAATCCACGGCCTTATGTTGTAAGTGCGTATGCACGAAACCTACGCTGCATTTATACTACAAGGACAGACGATATCACACCTACAGACGATACTACATGGACAGACAATACTCATTGGAGAGATGGGTACCATGGACAGATGAAACCCATGGATAGACTCGACCACGTACATGTACGATATACTCGCATGATATACTCACGTATTTACGATGATACAACCGAAGTCACCCACCAACGAGACTCTAATAACCAACCACGACGAAACATCGAACCTCGTTTTGGAGAGGTGACGTGTATCATGTGAATATAGGAGCGTAAGTTGGGTACCAGTTGCAATAACTGCTCCGTCCCGAGCATTCGGTCTGAAGCTTCATCTGAGGACGCGTTCGTCTGATGCTTGGAATGCTTCGTCTGAAGACACCTTCTGAATGAATGATTCCGTTTGTAGACAACGGACAGACGATACCATGAAGCAACCTTTCGTCCGGACCAATTTCATCTGAATGAAGTTCCGTCTGAAGAACCAACAAACGATACCCTAGTCAGACGAATGAATAATTACCACTTGCATCTTTAGTTTTTGGCTTTTGTTTGTTTCGGTTGTAACGGGAATAGTGGAGTACAAGCTATCCCTACTGTAATTAGTATAAATACGTAACATTGTGAATTGTAAAGGATCTTTTGATGAATTTTTAATGAAATTGAATTTAGCAAGTGCTAATTCTTTGAGAGTGGATTCTCTCTAAGGTTTCTTCGTGAACCTTGAATCTTATCAGGGAAACTATTCCTTGTGGCGATTCTCGAATCTTATCAAGGATCCATGGTCCTTGTGGCGATTCTCCCTTTGGCTTATTGTTTTTGCATGGCGCCTTCATCTTCTAAATCTATTCCGTTTTATACCTTTCTTCTTCTTTGATAATCGTTTCCGCCAATTCTCCAGTAGAACCGTGAAGTTCATGCTTGTTGAAGTGAAGATAGGGCAAATTCGTGAGTCTTCCATGGGAGACTTACATCAGAGGGCACATCAAAAATTTCCACACTTCATGGAAGACAAATGTCAACACACCTTAAGAAGAAATTAAAGATCACTTGGGATTTTGCTCATGTCTTGAAGCAAAAATTATATTCTTCCCTAAATTCTCTTGATTGTATTAATGATATGAGTAGACAATACACTTTGTTATTAAATATAAAACTTGAAAGGGTGTGTTTAATCTTTGATCCGGGTGGAATTTTATTGTAGGTGGAGCTCAAGTCAACTTGGGGACAAGTTGACCATAAGAAGGAGGGTTTGATGGAGGACCATCTCCAAAAGCCCAACTAAACTCTCCAACCTTACTTTTCAATTTTGGGCTTCTAATAAAATTCGCTGCTGATTTTTGCATCTGACCTGTTTCAGTATTTCGATCATAACTCGAGTTACACAAGTCCAATTGAGGCTTTCTTGGTGCCAAATTAAAGAAGACTTCAAGGGCTACAAAAGCTATGAAGACACCAAAACCCAGTTCGAACTGCAACTAGTTGGAAAATGAGCTTGAAGTTAGCGTTGGAATGCTTCCAGGAATTTTCAGCGAAATGTTTTAATGTTTAAGCTTATTAGTAGTTTTCTTTCAATTATGTAATTGTTTTAATGATTTAATTTGAGCCTAAACTTGTAATAAACAAATAATTAGTGACCCTTAGATAGGATTCTAATCCAAGGGTTAAGCTTAGAAGCTTGGAGTGCAAGCTTGGCACCATGACCATTAGATAAGGATACTAATCCAAGGGCTAAGCTTAGAAGCTTAGAGTGCAAGCTTGATGCCATAACCGTTAGATGAGGATCTACATCCAAGGGTGGAGGATTGACCCTTGTCCTCCAAGCTAATCAAGCTTCCACCACAAGCTTCCCTTCATAGCCATTAGATTAGAATCTAATCCAAGGGTGGACATTAGTTCCTTCCATAGCAAGCTAAGCACCACACCTTAGTAGTATAAATAGGATTTCCTTTGTAATTCATACACTTTTTGATTAATTGAGAATTGAATTCATAAAATTGAGAGTGTTTTCTCTCTTGTGTTCTTGTGAAGAACCTTGAATCTCATCAATGGCTTCCTTGCTCCATTGTGGCGGTTCCACCTCAAGCTTTTGGCACTTGCCATGGCACTTCTATTTCTCTTCTAATCCGTTTTCTCCATTTCTTTTCTCCTTGAGGCGCAAGCTTCTTCTTCCTAAACACCTAAGTCTCCATTGAAGCATGAAGATCCGTGACTTCTATGCTATTCTCCTTGAGGATTGCATCAAGTTGATTTTAAAAAGATGTTTTAAAAACATATAGTTTCCTCTACGAAGAGAGGGTTTTACAATGAATTATATTCAGAAGTATTGAGCGAAATCTCAGAAGATAGAATAAGAGAAGCATTTTCGCCAACTGAATTCTGATGAAGTGAAGTCTTCAAATAGACACCCTCTTCAAATGACCGTTAGACTCATGAGAATGTCGTTGAATATTTTCTTGAGAGCTTTCCAAAAGGTGTCAGATAGTACTTTATTGATTGATGGCGTGTGCAGCGGATTTAGATTGCGTACGCAGTACCTTTTCTGACTTGTATAGAGACTTTGACAAAAAGGTGAAGACCTTTTTGAGTTGCATGTGTAAGCACGAATCCCTATACTGATCTTGGATGCTTCTAATGAGTACTTCTTTAGATTTGAAATCTTGGCGCGAGTGACTCAACTTTGCTTCACTTCTTGGACAGACGATATATATCTTCAGTCTTTAAGAGGTTTCGTCTTATCCTATCGTCTGATGACTTCAACTTGAGACAGACGAATGACTTCAGTCTGAGGAGTCATCTTTCGTCTGTGTCTGTTCTGTCTGACTTGCTTACTGATCTTTCGTCTGAGAAAGTTTCGTCTATCTTGTAAAAATCAAAACCTTAGATGAGTTAAACATCTTGATCTAACAAGAACTAATTATATGATTCGAAACCAAGTTGTGTGCTCTCATGCGATTGTGTGAGTTTAAAGGCCACCAAGTGTTTGATGATAATTCTCTAAGATCTTAGAGCGTTAGTTCAGTGTTGACATGCAGAGATCTCGGTTTCAATGCACTACATAGATGAGTGCCTTTATTTTGTTGAACCAATGAGGGAAATGGGGATCTGATAGAGATCGGATTGGTGCCTAACATCTAAAGAGTGTAAACAAGAGTACATCAAAGAAAAAGCCTCTAAAGAGTACATCAAAGAAAAAGCCTCTAAAGAGTGTAAACAAGAGTGTTGAGTGGAAACACTTAATAAAGTGGAAAGGTTCTTTTCTCTTATACTATTTTTGCTTCTAACATCTTCCTTGCAACAATGGATAGCTCCCCAAGTGTTGGTAATGATTTATCTCCTAGAACCCAAAAGGTTATGGATGCCATGATGGAGAAATTCATTCACCTACAACACAACCTCAAGAATGAGCTTCAAGAGAGTTTGAATGAGGTTAGGGAGGAGAGAAATAGATGGTTTAGGGAAGAAAAAAATAAGAGGATTGAGTTTGAAAGAAGGGTGAGAAATGAGTATCATGAGAGAAAAGAGAGAACCTTGAGAGAAAATCATAAGAGAAGAGAAAGGGAAGAACATGAAAGAAGAAGAGGAGTGAATAGAGGGAGTGGAAGTGAAAGGGAAAGGCAAAAGGGTAACCATTATTCACCTTGAAAAAGTGGTGGGATAAGTAAATATGATGAGGAGTATGCATTTGGAGCCTTTGATAAAGAGAGGAGAGGAAAAGAAAGGCATGACCAAAACACATACCATAGTAGAAATCCACACACACCTAGAAGGGTCTTTGGTGATGATGAAATAAGAGTTAGGAAGGAAAATAAGAGATTTGAATGTGAGTTTAAAGAGAGAAAAACTAGAGTGGAAATAGAAAACCAAAGAGAGAATTTTGAGAGAGGAAAAAGAGTTAAGGGAAAAAGAGCTAAAAGAGAAAGAGTTGAAAGAAAAGGAGTTGAAAGAACAAGAGAGGAAAGAAAGAAAATTGAGAGATGAGCAAGAGAAGGAATTATGTGATATTTTAGTTGTTTGTACTAATCCTTGCTATATTTTTGATGATTCTCATTTGAAGGATGATGTAGAAATGACACCAAAGGAAGAAATACAAGACAACAACTTCTTGTGTGAGGATGTGGAAGAGATAGAACTCAAAGCACATGGTGAAGTTGTTTGTGACATTCCTTACAAGAATCCTTTTACCTTAGTACCTAATTATGAATTGTCTACAAAGTTTCCATGGAGCACACATCATGAAGAAAATGAAGCACCCATGGAATTGGAGCAACCACTAGAGAAGATTTGCTTGTCACTTGATACTCTTTTTACTTCTAATAAAGATGAGATTGCACTAGAGTCTTATGGCTTTAAGCCTTGGACAACCCTTGAGATTGGGAATTTACAATTTTTGATTGTGTCAATTAACCATTGTTTTCATGATGTTGAATATTTTTTTAGGTTATTGGAAGAACCTAAGAAGGAGGGCATACCACAAATTTCCAAACCTAGTGAAGAAATATGGATCAAGGAACAAATTCAAAACAAGTTGAAAAAGGAGAAGAAACTCTTAAGAATTTTGGTTACACCATAAATGAACATTTCAATTCTTTCTTTCCTTCTTTAAATTGTGTTGTTGATATGAATAGGTTACACACTTTGTTATTAAATATAAAATTTGATAGGGTGTGTTTGATCTTTGATCCGGGTGAAATTTTATTGTAGGTAAGAACCTAAGGACACTTGAGGACAAGTTGGCCACAAGAAGGAGGGTTTGATGGAGGACCATCTCCAAAAACTCAACAAACTCTTCAACTTTACTTTTTAATAAATTGAGTTTCTAATAAAATTCGCTATGTTTTTGACTGTCTGACCAGGTTTAGTATTCAGAGGATAACTTGGGCTACACAACTCCAATTTAGCTTTTCTTGGTGTCTTTGTAAAGCTGACTTATAGGGCTACAAAAGCTATGAAGACATAAAATCCCAGTTTTAGCTGCATCTAGGAGGAAATTGGGCTTGAAAGTAATGTTTGGATACTTCCAGGATGTTCCAGCGGGGTGCTAACCAGGTTCAGTATTTCGATCATAATGAGGGCTACAAAACTCCAATTAATTTCGTCTTGGTGGCATTTGAAAGCTGACTTAAAGGCCTACAAAAGCTATGAAGACACTAAAGTCCAGTTCGGATTGCATCTAGGAGGAAATGGAGCTTGAAGTTAACGTTGGAATGCTACCAGGATTTTCCAACGAGTTGTTTAATTGTTTAGGCCTATTAGTTTCTTTCAATTATGTATTTGTTTTAAGACTTGGATTTGGGCCTTGTAATTGTGAAGTGTGTGTTGGTCCCTATGTATGAATCTAGAGGGGGGGTGAATAGATTCTTGCTAAACTTTACCCCAAATTCGCGTGTTTCTAATTCCTCTTTAATTCAGCCAAAAGCTAATCTTGATTACCTATCAATTACCTTTCAATTACAGATTCAATTACAGGTTCAATTACTGACTCTATTCCTAAACCAAATAATGAGTTGATTATCAATACAGTTTCCAAATACAAAGCAGAATATAATCAATAACAATATAGAGAAAACTGTAAAGAGAGTAAGGAAGAAGATGAGTGCACAGCGATATATACTGGTTCGGCCAACTGCCTACGTCCAGTCCCAACCCAACAACTGTTGCGATTGGCTTTCCACTATCAAATGATTTCTTTCGTATCCTTTTACATTCACTCTGCAACAAGCAATACAAACAGAAATCAAAACACCCAAAACTGTTCTTCAACCTGAAGAACAGAACTTCCCAGACCTTGGCAACTCCAAGATCAAACTTTGAGAATCACTTCTCAAATACAATGCTCTATCTAGAGAGACCTCTCTCCTAGAGCAACAACCCAAATTTGGAAATACAAAAGATCAGTAAAGAATACACCTTAAGTGCAGAATCTGATCACAAACAAGCTCTATGAAATTCACCCAACAAGGATATGGATCAAGTTTCCCCTTGTCTTTGAAAACCTTAATGAACTCTAAGTTTAGAGCATATGAAAGTGTATGAGCAGTTGCAAATAGTTTGGTTTTCAGCCATGTCATATGCTTCATCAAGGATATACTTATAGAATCAATTTTGGAGGGAGGAAACGTGCAAATTTGAGCTATAACGGTCAATGTAATTGATCCCAAATGCATGTAATCGATTACTCTAGCCGTTAGAAGCCTCCAATTTGATTTTTCGAACATGTAATCGATTACCACGAGCATGTAATCGATTACATTGAAGAGGAAACCCAGAAAAAGGTGAATTTCAAACCATGTAATCGATTACACCTGGGATGTAATCGATTACACCGAGAGTTCTCGAGATGTAATCGATTACATCAACCATGTAATCGATTACACCAGAGAGCATGATCAATGTAATCGATTACACTAGGGCTGTAATCGATTACATCAGTGAAAAATGGATTTCCAAGGTTTTTTAAAACTGTTTTTCTCAAATGGAAATCAATCATTCTTCACATGATCAATCATACACAAGTTATGCACATCTCTGGGGTTTTAAACAAAGAATTCAACACACAATACATAGATATATCCTAGTTACATTCATCTATGGAAAACCGAAAATACATTCATCAAAACCAAAACACATAAGAGAGACACAAACTGCATTCTTCAAGCTTCAAGTCCAACAATCTCCCCCTTTTTGGTTTTGATGTACCAAATCACATAAGAGGTTTTCCTAGAGCTTTTAGGATATGTGTTGTTCTTTGTCATACTGCGCATATGTTAGAATTTCCAGAAAATACAATATGCATATGCACTACTAATTAACCATTCATTCAAGTATGTATGATATGATTCAAATACAAATATAGATCAAGACCAATGAATCATAAAACAAACCAAATTTTATTCAATATCAAAGACAAACTTTTAACATAGTCCGAATTTCAATAAAAAACAAGAAAAGCCTCAAAACATAAATTTTCCTAAACGATTTCAGCTAAGCAACCTATCAAAGCTACTCTCAACTCAACTCCCCCTATCTAGGATAATCTATACTCTCCCCCTATTTGGTATATCAAACCAAAAAGAGAGATCACTGATCATCGCCATCATCATCATCATCTTGGTTGAGGCGCTCCATGATAGTTTCCATCAAAGACCTCATGTCAAGGAAGTGCAGATTATGATTCCTTTCCAAGGCTTTGATTTGTTTTCCTAGATCCTCTTGGCGTTTATCCATCTCCTCTAGCCTATCTAGCACAATGGACTCAAAGCGAGACTTAGGGTGTACTCCCCAACGGCCCGAATCTCCATCATCATCGGAAGGAGGGTGTTGTGGTTGTTCTTCTTGTTGTGGTTGGTCTTGTTCTTGTTGTTGTTGTATTTCATCTCTTGATACCCGACCCTCGGATGTCTTGGTTAATCTCATCTTCTTCAAGATCATATCACCAAGCACATGGATATCCCTAGCCAATTCTCTCCGTGCTCATTGGAGACATCCACTTGACATCTCTCAAGAACACGTGATATGAATGGACCATAAGGGCATTTGAAGTCATGGAATTTCCTTACTTTGGTCATGTTGTCCATGATAACTTGACCCCAATCAACCCGAATTCCATTCTTCGGGCGGACATCAAAAGCATATCTTCTTCCATGAGTTGAGCATGATTCGTACCTCTAGCAGCCAATACCCAGCAAATAACATAATGAAGAAGACGGTCGTCGGTGTTGAGACCACATATACCAAAGGTCTTCCTCATACCCCTTTCTCTTCTTGTTGTCATTTCGGCCTCCCAAGACTCGGGATTTTTCAACATGCTCATGTAAAAGGCATCCTTTTGAAGTTCAAATCCTTCCTCGGCCGATTTTCCAAAGTAGGGACTATCCCCTCATTTGTTATTCCACCCGTTCGAAAAACAAATCGTGAGTCGAACAATACTCACTCCTTTAACTTCGGATAAAATCCTTCCGGGGTGATATTTCGATTGGAATAGAAAACTCTTACCAAATCGGGGTAAATGTGACCCCTTAGCCCAACGAATTTCTCCAAGTTCGATCTCGGAGCATGGATTGAAAGGTAAATCCTTCATGGTCTAACCATCCGAAGTTGACAATCTTTGGGGCTACGAGTTCCCGGTTTGCAAAATCAGTGAAGAAACGGGTTTCTTGTTCCTTCAAAGTGAACCAAGGATTGTGACGAGCGATTCTTCAGAGTCTTCCTTTTGGAAGAGGTTTCTCGCCTCTTCTTGGTACGTCTTTCTTCTTGGATATCACGGTTAGCCCTTGCTTTCATCCTTTTCTTTGCTTCCTTGTCTCCATGGTTTGAAGATGAAGAACGGTGGTGAGACGAGAGAGAAAGGTGATTTCAAAGGTGGCTCTTGGTATTCTTAGGGTTTAGAGAATGTGAATGTGAGAGCTAAAACCCTAATACCGCACTAATATAGATCATAAAAGACTAGGTTCAATGAATGTGTGCAATGGGCTTCCAAAACATGGAACACAAAGCCCAGAAACGAAGAACAAAGCTCTGAAAAACACTTCCAGAGCTCATGTAATCGATTACACCGTGATGTAATCGATTACATCAGAACCACAAACCCATGTAATCGATTACATAGATATTGTAATCGATTACATCCGAAACCCAATCTGTTGTAATCGATTACATTGGACCTGTAATCGATTACATCAGAGCCTAACATTCTTGTAATCGATTACATTCATGTTGTAATCGATTACATCCTATAGAAAATCACAAATTAAGTTGTAAATAGGCTATGTACTGCAATGTTAAAGTTTTTCACATATAGGATGATTGAAAAGCATTTGATTCATCAAATAAAAGGTCAAGATCATGTTATGCAATGAATTCATATCAAGTTTAAGCACAAATGAATGATTAAACTAACATACTTACAATACTTATGTGAGATGTTCTTCACTTAGTATACCAAGATTGGTTCTAAGTTTGAAGAACCTCTCCTTGGGCAGAGGTTTGGTGAAGATATCCGCGAGTTGATTTTCTGTGTCAATGAATTCCACCTCAACATCTCCCTTCTCAACATGATTTCTAATGAAGTGATGACGCACCTCGATGTGCTTTGTCCTTGAGTGTAAAACTGGATTCTTCGTGATACTAATGGCACTTGTATTGTCACACTTGATTGGAATATGATCAAGCTTAAGTCCAAAATCCTCCAGTTGTTGCTTCAACCAAATGGTCTAAGCACAACAGCTACCTGCAGCTATATACTCTGCCTCTGCAGTTGAAAGAGCTACACAGGCTTGTTTCTTGCTATACCATGAGACCAAACTTCCTCCAAACAAATGACACACACCACTTGTGCTTTTCCTATCAGTTTTACAACCAGCAGAGTCAGCATCACTAAAACCAACCAATGTGGGATACGTACCTTTTGGATACCACAAACCACAGTTCGTAGTTCCTTTGAGATACTTCAAGATTTTCTTCACAGCTGCCATGTGTGATTCTTTTGGTGCAGATTGGAATCTTGCACAAACACACACACTGAACATAATGTCTGGCCTACTTGCTGTGAGGTACAAGAGTGATCCAATGATCCCTCTATATCTTGATTGGTCTACACTTTTTCCAGCTGCATCACTATCCAAATAGAGATTAGTTGACATAGGAATGTTTAAGACCTTACAACTCTCCATGTCGAATTTCTTCAACAATTCCTTGGTGTACTTTGCTTGATGAATAAAGATTCCATCTTTCAGTTGTTTGACTTGCAGTCCTAGGAAGAATTTGAGTTCTCCCATCATAGACATGTCAAACTCCCCTTGCATGCTATTCACAAACTCTTCACACAGAGATTTATTAGTTGATCCAAAAATAATATCATCAACATAAACTTGAACCAACAAAATACAGTTTGACTTCCTCCTTATGAAAAGAGTTTTGTCAACATTACCTCTACAGAACCCTTTTGACAGAAGAAATTTACTTAGCCTTTCATACCATTGTCTAGGGGCTTGTTTAAGACCATATAGGGCCTTCTTGAGTTTGTACACATGTTCAGGAAATCTGAAATCAGTGAATCCAGGAGGTTGTGAAACAAAAACTTCTTCATTGATATAGCCATTCAAGAAAGCACTTTTAACATCCATTTGAAACAACTTGAAATCATGTATGCGAGCAAAAGCAAGTAAAACTCTAACGACCTCTAGTCTAGCAACAGGGGCATATGTTTCACCAAAATCTATTCCTTCTTGTTGATTATATCCCTTAGCTACTAGTCTAGCCTTATTTCTAACCACAACTCCATTCTCATCTAACTTATTTTTAAACACCCATTTTGTTCCAATCACATTCATATCTCTTTTAAAAGGTACTAACTCCCATACGTTATTCCTTTTAAACTGATTTAATTCTTCTTGCATAGCATTCATCCAATATTCATCATTTATAGCATCATCAACACAAGAAGGTTCAAATTGAGACACAAATGCATAATCATCACAAAACATGTTATGAGTAGATCTAGTAGATACTCCCTTATGGATGTCACCAATGATGTTATCAAGAGATAAATCTCTTGGTTTCCTCCATTCTTTTGGAAGCTCATGAGAAGTAGTTGGTGGTTCTTGTTTGTTCTTCTTTGCTTATGCTTTCTTCACCTACATGCTCATCATCATCAACAAATACACTTTCCTTTTGGGGATTGTTAGTTTCATCAAACTTAACATGCACAGATTCCTCAATGCACATTCTCCTTTTATTAAAGACTCTATATGCTTTACTTGATGATGAGTACCCAATAAACACACCTCATCACCTTGGCATCAAACTTACCAATAGGCTCTTGGCTATTATTCAAAACAAAACACTTACACCCAAATACCCGAAAATGAGAGATATTGGGTTTCTTGCCTTTATAGAGTTCATAGGGGTTTTCTTTAAAATAGGTCGAATCACAATTCTATTTAGAACATAGCATGCAAGAAACTGGATCACCCAAAAATATTTAGGCAAATCACTTTCATTCAACATAGTTCTTGCTAGTTCTACTAAAGATCTGTTTTTCCTCTCAACAACCCCATTTTGTTGTGGAGTTCTTGGAGCGGAAAAGTTGTGATCGATTCCATATTTTTCACAAAACTTTTCAAAATGTTCATTTTCAAATTCCTCCATGATCACTTCTAATGGACTTAATTTTCAAATCTTTTTCGTTTTGAATCTTTTTAGCAAGTATTTTGAAAACTTTAAAAGTGGTGTCTTTACTTGGTATAAAAGCAACCCAAGCAAAACGAGAGTAGTCATCTACAACAACTAATCCATATAGATTTCCACCTAAACTAGCGAGTTCTAGATGGACCAAAGAGATCCATGTGCAGCAATTCAAGCGGTCTAGAAGTTGAAACAACATTTTTAGATTTGAAAGAGTTTCTAGATTGCTTGCCTTTTCCGACATGCATCACATAGGCCTTCTCTTTTGAACTTTAATTCAGGGTAGTCCTTCTACTAAGCTCTTAGATGACAGTTTATTAAGTTGATGAACATCAATATGTGCTTATCGTCTATGCCAAAGCCAAGATAGATCATCATTAGATGTAAGACATGCATGATATGATGATGAATGATCAAGTTCAAGTGTATAGATGTTACCTCTTCTCTTACCTACCATCAATACCTCATTCGATTCGTTGTTATTGATCTTGCAAGCCTTTGTCGAATGAAACTTGATAGCCTTTGTCGCATAATTGGCTAATACTCGAAGATTAAACTTCAAACCTTCTACAAGCAAGACATCTTCAATCACACGGAGTTGGATTTGTCTCCAACATCACCAATACCCAATTTTGCCTTTGTCTTTGTTATCTCCATACACTCTTTTGAACCGGATTCTTTGGATTTGAAGGAGATAAAGTTACTCATGTCACCGTCATATGTCTTGAGCAGCCACTATCCAAATACCATGTTGAGTGTTTGGCTCTCAAGCACACCTACACAAAGAAAGATATCATTTGGTTTTTGGTACCCAAATCTTGTTGGTCCTTTCATGTTAGAACTGTGACTATCTTTCTTTATCCATTTAAACAATCCATTATCTAAGCCTTTCTTTCTAATCATGCAGTTATAATGATTATGTCCAGATTGCATACAATAACTACATGAGAAGTTTCTATACTTGCTGGTTTGTTTAAATGTATGGAACTTCTTGTTATTCTTTTTCAAAGGGGCAGTAAAAGATTTACACTTTGAACAGGGCAATTTCAATTTATCATTTTCATCTTTTAATTCTTGATTATTGGTTTTCAAAACAGAAATTTCTTTTTCTAAATCAAAGAACTCTTTTTCAAAACCTTACTTAGTTTTTCAAATTTTTCTGCTTCTTTAAATAATTCACAAAAAGCAGTATATAATTCATCATAATCATTATCATTTTTGGAGGAGTCAGAATCACTTACCTCATCATCCGATTCTGGTTTAGCCATAAGACATAAGTTGGCTTCCTCATTTTCGCTTTCACTAGATGATGAGCAGTCATTTTCTTCCCAAGCAATGTAGGCCTTTTTCTTCCGATACCGGTCCTTCTTGGGTTTTTCTTCTTGCTCCACTCTTCTAGGCTCACTGCTATTTGATTTCTTCAAGTTTGGACATTCCGATCTATAGTGTCCAGCCTTGCCACATTCATAGCATGTGACCTTCGAAGATGATCCTTTTCTAGCATTGTTGAATCTCTTCTTGTTGTTGTTCTTCCTCATAAACCTTTTGAACTTTCTGACCATGAGATTCATTTCTTGCTCAGATTCGTTTCCACAGCTTGATGATGCATCACTATCACTAGCTGTGTCCTCCATTTTAAGTGCTAAACTCTTAGCCTTCTTGTCTTTTTGCTCTTCATCAGCCATACGTGACATATCCATCTCATATTCTCTCAGCTTACCAAACAACTCAGCACTTGTCATTAAGGCCAAGTTCTTTGATTCTGTAATGGCTGTGACTGTTGGTTGCCATTTTCTGCTTAGAGACTTCAGCACCTTTATATTTACCTCTTCCTCAACAAAGACCTTACCGAGTCCTTTGAGGTGATTCACAATGTGTGTGAATCGTTTCTGCATGTCCATGATAGACTCACCTTGTGCCATTCTGAACATTTCATACTCTTGGATGAGTGTGTTCTTTCTAGCTCTTCTCACCTCAGGAGTACCTTCATGAGTTACCATGATGAGATCCCATGCTTCCTTTGTCATTGTTGCACAAGAAATTCTAAAAAATTCATCGAGTTTAATCTTGAATGTATAATATTTAAGGCTTTAGCATCATTTTCTGCTCTCCTAATTTCTTCTGGTTCCCACTTATCAAATGGTTTTTCTAATTCATTTCCATCAACTATATATGTGGGGATTTTAAAATCAGTTACAACAGCTTGCCATTATGGATCAAATTCTAGAGCAACTTACTAGAAGTAGCTCTGATACCAATTGTTGGTCCCTATGTATGAATCTAGAGGGGGGGTGAATAGATTCTTGCTAAACTTTACCCCAAATTCGCGTGTTTCTAATTCCTCTTTAATTCAGCCAAAAGCTAATCTTGATTACCTATCAATTACCTTTCAATTACAGATTCAATTACAGGTTCAATTACTGACTCTATTCCTAAACCAATTAATGAGTTGATTATCAATACAGTTTCCAAATACAGAGCAGAATATAATCAATAACAATATAGAGAAAACGTAAAAGAGAGTAAGGAAGAAGATGAGTGCAAAATATATATCTTGGTTCTACCAATCGCTTTACGTCCAAATCCCAACCCAACAAGCTGTTGCGATTGGCTTTCCACTATCAAATGATTTCTTTCGTATCCTTTTACATTCACTCTGCAACAAGCAATACAAACAAATCAAAACACCCAAAACTATTCTTCAACCTCAAGAAAGCGAACTTCCTGACCTTGGCAACTCCAAGATCAAACTTTGAGAATCACTTCTCAAATACAATGCTCTATCTAGAGAGACCTCTCTCCCGAGCAACAACCCAAATTTGGAAATACAAAAGATCAAGTAAAGAATACACCTTAAGTGCGAAATCGATCACAAACAAGCTCTATGAAATTCACCCAACAAGGATATGGATCAAGTTTCCCCTTGTCTTTGAAAACCTTAATGAACTCTAAGTTTAGAGCATATGAAAGTGTATGAGCAGTTGCAAATAGTTTGGTTTTCAGCCATGTCATATGCTTCATCAAGGATATACTTATAGAATCAATTTTGGAGGGAGGAAACGTGCAAATTTGAGCTATAACGGTCAATGTAATTGATCCCAAATGCATGTAATCGATTACTCTAGCCGTTAGAAGCCTCCAATTTGATTTTTCCAGGCATGTAATCGATTACCACGAGCATGTAATCGATTACATTGAAGAGGGAAACCCAGAAAAGGTGAATTTCAAACCATGTAATCGATTACACTGGGGATGTAATCGATTACACCAGAGAGCTCTCAGCATGTAATCGATTACATCAACCATGTAATCGACTACACCAGAGAGCATGATCAATGTAATCGATTACACTAGGGCTGTAATCGATTACATCAGTGAAAAATGGATTTCCAAGGTTTTTTAAAACTGTTTTTCTCAAATGGAAATCAATCATTCTTCACATGATCAATCATACACAAGTTATGCACATCTCTGGGGTTTTAAACAAAGAATTCAACACACAATACATAGATATATCCTAGTTACATTCATCTATGGAAAACCGAAAATACATTCATCAAAACCAAAACACATAAGAGAGACACAAACTGCATTCTTCAAGCTTCAAGTCCAACAGTGTGCTCAGCCTAGGGTGTCTCTCATCTCACCATTGATCACTCATTTCATCCTAGGGTGGAGAACATTTCAGATTTCTATCCTTAGGCCCATTGCACTTTCATTTAAGTTGGTCAACATTTCTATTGTACTCACTTTGGTCATTTATGAAAAGAGAATTTCTAAGACTAAAGTCTTGAGAAATGGAGAAAGCTCTCCTAAGGTTTCTTCCAAGAACCTTGAATCTTATCATGGATCCATGATCCAAGTGGCGATTCTCCAACAAAGCTTATTGGGTGCTTCATCCATGGCGCTTACCACATTTCTTCCTTCTTCCACTTTTGATTTCTTTCTTCCCCTTTTGTGTTGACCATGAGCTATCATTGCTATATATTGAGTTATTCCGCTGTTTAAAAGTGATTGAACATTGGTGAATGAATATTGGGGCACCCCTTTACTTATTCATAAAGATCCCTTACAAGTTCCTCATGGATTTGCATCATAACAGCAACAAAATAGTCCATAGCAATAACCACACTATATCTAGAATATCCAAATAATCATAAACATTCAGTAATGTTCAAATGCATCCCAGTTTGGAAATATATGATATAACTATTAAAATTTTCCTTTGAAAGCTCACACTCAGCAAAAATAAATCAACAACAATAATTAGCCAAAAGTCTACAAAGACAAGAATTCCCCTTACCCAAAAACGTGAGAGAAAAAAAGTTTCAGCTCTATGCAGGTTGTGAGAAATCGACTTTTGAAACAGGATCTTCTAAAGTTTGGATAGTCTTCTTAGTTTGATTTTCTGTTTGAGGGTGGCATGCTGAACTAAGATTAAGCTTGGTACCCAAGGCTTCTTGTAGACTAACCCAAAATCTAGATGTAAACTTAGGGTCTCAGTCTAACACTATACTCGAGGGTATCTCATGCAATCTCACCACCTCCTTGATGTATAGCTCTGCCAGCCTTTCCAACTTATAAATTATATTGATGGGAATAAAGTAAGCTAACTTGATTAGACAATCCACAATGTCGAGTCTTGTGCTTCTTTAAATCCAATCTAAGAAGTTGTTCATGATTTTTAATGCACCCAAGTACAAACTCTTCGGTCTTATCTCCATCGCCAAGTTTAGATCACTGGAAGCTTTAGTCATTTTCAATTCTTTAACCATCATTGTGAACATGTGCATTGCCTTCCTACTCAAAGCATTTGTTACTACACTCGCCTTCCTCTGATGCATAGCCTTCCTACTCAATGCATTTGCTACTACACTCGCCTTCCTCTGGTGGTGTGAAAGTTCAAAGTCATAATTTTTTAGAAATCTCATCCACCTCCTTTGTCACATGTTTAGTTCCTTCTAATCAGAGAGGTTATATACCATGAACAACGTATCATACAATCCCATACCAAACCATATAAGAAATATTATGAATAATCATGTTAGAATATCATATCATCCCAATCCTGTTATAGGAATAACTCAGACTATCAAGAAATTAACTAAAGAATTATTAAAATATTAACAAATGCATAATATATATGACAACCCTGTTTTATATGTGTGGAACATTACTTTATACAAGAGTAATATTAAACACTTACAAAATGAATTATCAAAGATAAAACACTTTGTTGATTAAGTATTAACTCATATTTGTTTAGATTTGGATCTTATATCCTAAAACCCTTTAAAGGGAAAATAATTTTGTTATCCTAACTTCTTTCAAAGGAATTCCAAGGTCATACAATGATTAGCCTTGTTCTCGATAGTAAAACCTAAGAAAGGTAGTAAATTTGTTGGTAAGAGGTGGTCTCGTAACATGGAAACTAGAGAAAGAACTAAAATGTCAAATTTTCTTAGAACTTTAAGTGATTTAGGTTTAAGAAAACAAAGATAAACATATTGTAGTTAAAACTCCATGGCAAGAGGTTTCATCTTCTAATCAAGATAAAATAATTGCAAATAGCATACATAAAGAACTCATTAAGAAATTGTCAATACCTAGAATAAAAAGATGTGACGTATATAAACAACATAGATTTTGGTCTTCAAACCAAGGCGAAATACATGTGGTACCCAAGAACAAAAACCAACAAGATTATAAACGTTTTAGAACATGATCTTTTATATCAACATATAAATGCGGGATATAATTTTATTCATTTAGGATTAATTCAAGTTGCGACAAAACCTAACTTTAGAATATGAATAATCAACCCAATATTAATAATGTTAAGGGATAATAGGCTAAAAAAATTCAAAGATTCTATAATTGCAATATTAGAAAGTAATATACCTGATAGACCTGCTTTTTTCGACTGTTATCCAAATTTCTCAATGAATATTATAAACGAAAAAGTAACACAATAAAACTATATATCCAAGCTCATCATGAGATAATAGATGAAACATCATGTCCTATTAAGGTAATATGAAGAATTTATTATAAAGTTACAAAGGTTGATTATAATTATAAGACCCTAAGATGATCTTTAAAAAAGAAGAAACAATATCTGTAGAAGCAAATCATTGAAAATCATCAATACAAGTTCCTCAAAAATTAAGTCATGAAAAAGTGATTAGAAATATTATAGAAAAATGGATATCAAAAGATATTATAGAAGAACCAAAAGTATACAATAGTCAAATTAGAGAAATAATTCAAGAAGATCCAAATATTAAGTTAAGAATAAAAATATCAACATCTTTTAGACAAAAGGAGTCTCAAATGATATTTAAAGGACAACCATCTAGACATTTTGTAAATGGATCCACAATGAATTTAGATTTAAGAGGATAAGATAGAAATACATTAAGAGTAAACAAACCAATATATGAAAGAATTTAAAAAATCAAAATCTCCTCAATATGTCCGAACAGCTTCACAAATATTAAATACCTTATCTAGAGAAGAACCTTTTGAAATTGATAAAGACTAGATTAGATGGGAATTTAATGCAGGATATAATAAAGAAAAGGTGAAATGGTATTTTAACAATTGTCAAAAACAAGGGCAAAAATTCAAAGAAGAATTTTATAACTATCTTACTTAATATGAAATAAATCTTTATTTCTTTAATTGATTTTCAAACTATAATAAAACTCATAATTCAAAATATATGTATGACAACAAAACAATATGCACGTTACAAAAAAAAATATTACATGGAATACATAAGAATATATTCTCAATTATACATGGAAGACATAAAAATAAAAATAAGAATATAGAATTAAAAGATATAAAAAATTACATTCTCAATTAAATTATTCAAATACAATTTAAGGAATTATGATAAAATAGTTAACTAGATAGAAAATAATTTATTATAATTAAAGATTCCTGATACTTTAAGATAACCTATAAAGCTAATATATAAATTGTTCAATGTATTGAAAGATGATTTAGACATGTTAAAATTAAAAATTGATACGGACAAAAAAAAGAGAAGAAATTAAGAGAAAAATAGAAGAATTAAATAAGCCTTCAATAAATACATTAGAATTTAATAAAACTAGAAATTATCCAAAATTTAAAAATTTGTATCCTAGGCCTATTGTTACATATGTACAATTTGAAGATTGGAGAGAATTTGTACGAAACTCGAAATAACATAATGGAATTTAGATGGATTAAGTGAACAAGTAATATTAGATTTAACTTATTAAATAAATATGGCAGTTCACAAAACAAAAGGTTGTAGTGACAATTTTGTCGTTATTGCAATAGTACAAGGATTTAAGGTCGTCTTTGGACCATATAAAACACTAACTTTAGGGTCGTCTTTGAACCAATCATGCATCAACAAAGGTCGTCCTTGGACTATACATCATAAAAGAAGGTCATCATTGAATCATGTAAAACACTGATTTCAGGGTCATCTTTGGACCAATCATACATCAGCAGAGGGCGCCTTTAGACCATATAAAACACTAACTTCAAGGTTGTCTTTGGACCAATCATACATCATCATAGGTCATTTTTGGACCATATAAAACACTAACTTCAGGGTTGTCTTTGGACCAAGGACAATAAATTTGATAATTTTAAGATCGTCTTTAAACCATATAACATGATAAAGATGTCGTATTTGGAAAAAAAAATATATTTGATAATTTTAAGGTTGTCTTTGGACCATATAACATGATAAAGTGGTCATCTTTGAACCAAGAATAATATATCTAATAGTTTTAAGGTCGTCTTTGAACCATATAACATGATAAAGAGGTCATCTTTAAACCAAACAAAATTATTGTGAATTCTACAAGTACGTGTACCCGGTTGAAGATCCACGTCGTTCATAGGCAAGATCGACTATAACACTCTTTTGACACCAACTCCTTCTATCGTTTTAGGTTCTGATGTAGGAACATCTAGGCCAAGAAGGATTACTAGAAGCAATGAGAGAAAGCTTGAAGAGGAAGTGGAAAAGCTCCAAGTTTTGTACCCTAGTATAGGACTCAAACTTGTAATATCATTGTAACTTGTATGGACAAGATTAGGTCCTATTGTAATAGCCTAGGGTATGACTATAAAGGGTCCAAAGCCCACAGGTTTTCATAAGGCTTAGGCAAGCCATAAATTCCCTAGCATCAAGGGTCACACAAATTTTCAAAAAATATTTTCAAAACAAATCTAAGTTTACAAAAATCTATTGTGTGGAACCTTGAAACACTTAGGATTAAGGAGGAGCTCTTAATCAAGTCAAGGATCCATGCCTTCACTTGATTAAGAAGATCTCACCCTTAATCACTAGTTGGCAAGGATTGATGACTTGGCTAATCACATGGGTGAGAGTGGGAGACAAACCCATGTGCACCCATGTGAAGGCCATGTGAAGACATGTGCAATCCTAACTAACCTTAACTACCAACTAACTAGCCTAGTTACTTGGGGTTCAAGGGAGGATTTCGGATTGGCTATGAACTTAACTAGGATTAGGCTAGTCTAATCATGGTTTGGGTGACTTGGAGGCCAAGGAAGCATAGCCTATAAGTACCTTGGCCAAAATTCATGTAGGGATCTTTGATGAAATTTTGAATGAATGAGCTTTAAGCTTTTTGAGAGAGAGTTCTCTTGTTCCCTTAGGGAAAATCCTTAAATCTTATCAATGGCATCTTGCTTCCATTGTGGCGGTTCCTTCTAGGCTTATTGGAGTTTCTCCATGGCGCCACCCTTCCATCTTTTACCTATTCCGCTTTGCTTTGATTTCTTAAACACTAAAACACCAAAAAAGCTTCATGGCTGAGGCACTTGCATTGGCTTCTTCATGATGATGGTGGTTGAAGACTAAATTTGGGCAACATTGGAGCTTCTTCGGATCACCCCCAAGGAGGCCTACATCAAGTGGTATTTAGAGCTTGTTGTCTTCAACCTTGAGTCATCACCACTGGTTAGTAATTGTGTCTCCATGAGTCTTTAGTTTTCTTTGAGTTTCTTCCATCTTTAGAGTCTTTCTTTCGTTGAGTTGCTAGTTTTGATTCCTTTGAGTTGTCTTGTTCATAGTCTTGAGTTGGAGCATACTTTTCTTCTTTTGTTTATAGCCTTAGGCCATGACTCACCTTGGCATGTTCTTCCTTTGATTCTTGAATGCATGATTTACTAGCTTGCAATTTTGATTCCATGATTTTCTAGTTTCTCTTCTTGCAAGTTATGATTCATGTATGCCATTAGGATTTTTGTTTAGTTTTGTATCTTTATTGTATTGTGAGGCATGCTTTCTGGATTGCACTACACTTAAGCTTTGGTTACATATCTCACATGAATGCTAAAGTGTTAGGAGCAATTCTAGTGTATGCTTACATGTTACATGCATTTTTAGTAATTTTTAGTTTACCTTTTGATTAGTAATTTTGGCTAGACTTTGTAAATGCTATGATAAGCTAGATTTGAACCTAGAAAGTGGCTTTTAGATCCCTTAAGGTTTCGGTCCATCCATAGTGAATCAAAAGAAAAGAATCAAAATCAAAAGAAAAGAAAAGAAAAGAGAAAGAAAAACAAGTGAAAAGAAAAAACTAGTATTGAAAAGTGGTGGTTCTAGAAATAAGTGAAAATTGAGAACCATAGAGAAGTGAAAAGAAAAGAAAGGTACTGCAACATAAGAACAAAAGAAAGTGAAAAAGAAAAGAGTTACACAAAAGAAACACCATTGGACCTAGGAAAGAGCCTACACCATTCTAGTTGAAATTCTAGTTTTGAGCTTCCTAGTGAATTGTGTATCTTTTGGTTCTTTACATGTAATTTTCTTTTTCTCCAATGCACTGCACCTTGCTGGACTTGTTAGTGTACTGCACATATAGGCATTTAATTGAATTTTGCATGAGAAGCATGATAGCTAGCAAAGTATAGAAACTAGGAAAAATCGGTCGCTAATATTTTTTGCTGATTTTTCTTAAATCGGTTTCTAACTTTCGGTTTCTAAATGGTTTGAGTGCTTGCTGTCCAGTTTTCAATTCCTCATGATATGCCTATGTTTTGACATGTTTCCTTGGGCTTTTATATGATATTTTGCTGCCCTATTATGTGCCATTGTCTCATTAAAATTTCTCCATAATTTGAGTAGCCATTCATTTCATTTTTGAACTTTTATTGCTTGTCTCCTTTGGAATCCTTGGTTTTGTCTTAGAGTCTTTGTCTTTCTTGGCCTCTTAAGCTTAGCTTGGTTATTGTTCCTCTTTCATAATGGATTGATAAGACCTTGATAATTGATTAGAGGATAATTTCTAAGTGAGCATAAGTGTTGGACTTGAAGCTGAAGAAGTCGCCTCTTGTTTTAGTTTTGATATACTTGTAATTTTGATCTTTATGATAGATTGTATATAAGAGCTTAATTGTATTGATTGTTTTAGAATAGGCTTTGAGTGTGGTTTTAATTCAATCTTTTTCATAGAGAATTTGAATCTACTCTTATGATTTGAGCTAGAGAAGTTTTGGAACCCCATTTTGTTTTGGAAAAGTCAAAAACTTTGGTTTAAAAAGGTTTTAAGCTGAAGTAATCGATTACCATATAGCTGTAATCGATTACCAACAGACTCAGAAAACAGGGGAACCCAAATTGCTCTGGAGTAATCGATTACCACTCCATAGTAATCGATTACTTTGTGCTTGAAGAAACAGAGAAGGCAAATTTCTCTAGAGTAATCGATTACCTCCATCCTGTAATCGATTACCACACCAGAATTCATCTCAAATAGCTTTTGAAACTGCTTTAAATAGAAACCTTTTTTAAATTGTTTCATATATATAAAAATAATAAGGAAGAAAAGAAGAGAGATCTTTTGGAGTTTTTTTTTGGAAGAAAAGAAGAGCAAAAACCAATTTTACATAAGAATTCTCTTCAAAGTTTTTAAAGATTTTCTCTTGAGATGAAGGCTGTGTGATTGATTGAATTCATTAGATGCTATCTTGATCAGTGCATACACAACATGTGTACTCTTATCTGATCTTTATCTTTTGTATTCGTTTTTGGTATAAGACTCTAAAGAGAAAGGAGTTCTCTAGAAGAGTTGAAGAATTTTTTAGAGCAATACTCTCAAGGTTGGTTCTTGAGGGGATCAAGAATCAGGTTGATATGTTCTTAGGTGAAGAACATATGTTTTGAGTATTTTGATTTGTTTTGTGTTTGTGCAGCGTGATTGTATTAGACACAATGAATCGTTATAGTGGAAAACCGATCGCAACAGATTGTTGGGTTGGGACTGGATGTAGGTTGAAAGCCGAACCAGGATAAATCTCTGTCTAAACTCTTTTCTTTATCTTATCTCTTATAATTCATTGTTTTTCTCGCTGTTATCCGCTGTATATCTCTGATATGTTACTTGTAACTAAGATAAAATTGAATCGGGAAAGAAAGTGAGAAAAGGTAAAAGTTGATATAGGGAACAAGAATCTATTCACCCCCCCCCCTCTAGATTTATATAGGGACCAACAATTGGTATCAAGAGCTTTAACTAGTAAATCAATCTAGTAATCCTACATAGTTCCCTGTAATGGTGGTAATCTTTTACCCTTCACAAGGAGCTTCTATAAATAGACCTCCATTGTTCTGCGGTGATAACTATCCATTCTGAAAAGTTCGCATGAAGATCTTTATGGAATCTATTCACAGAAGCATCTGGCAGGCTGTGGTAAATGACTACAAAGTTCCAATGAAAATAGAAAATGGAAATGAGATAGAAAAACCTTTTGAGGATTGGGACATAGATGAGATAAGGAGGGCTGAAAATGATGCTAAGGCCTTGAACATTATACACTATGCCTTGAATTCTCGATGAGTTTTTCAGATATCTCAGCATGTACAACAAAGAAAAGAAGCATGGAGCTCATCATGGTAACCCACGAAGGTATGCTGAAGTCGAAAAAGCTAGAAAGAACACACTCATTCAAGAGTGTGAGACATTCAGAATGTTCCAAGGAGAAACAATAATGGAAATGCAAAAGAGATTCACACACATCATCAATCATCTCAAAGGACTTGGCAAGAACTTCATTGAAGAAGAAATGAATGTCAAGATTCTAAATCACCGAACGAGAAAGTGGCAACCTACGGCTGACGGCCATAATCGAATCAAAGAACCTTGTGTATGACCGATCTTTGAATCGTTGGGAAACTTAGAGAGTACGAAATGGATATGACCGGATGGCGGATGAGGAACCGAAGGACAAAAGAGCCAAAGGAATTGCTCTCGAGAATAGACCATCTTGAAAACGAGAATCTGAATCCTCTGAAGACGAAAATGATTCACAAGAAGACCAAGTGAACTCGATGGTAAAGAAGTTGAGAAAATTCATGAAGAACAATACTAAGAAGAAATTTGGTCAACCAAGAAAGGGAGTAAAGAAGCAAGACAACACTTGACAAAGTGACATGCTACTCTTCTGATGTGGAAAGATTGGGCACTACAGATCAGATTGTCCAACCTTGAAAAGAAGCAACAACACTGAAGTGAGAAAATCTGAAAATGAAAGAAACATCAGAAGAGAAAAGAAGAAAAAGAAAGCATACATAGCTTGGGACGAAGGCTACACATCCTCAACATCTGAAAGTGAAAATGAGGAAGCGAATCTGTGCTTAATGGCCAAATCATCCAGTGAGGTAAGTGATACAAACTCTACTATGGATGAATATGAAGAACTGCATTCTGCTTTTTGTGAGCTTTACAATCAAGCTGAAACATTTGAAAAAGAAAACATAGTTTTGAAAAAACAAGTATCCATGTTAAAACAGAAAGTATGTGAGTTAGAAAATGATGTTTCAAAGTTAAGAAAGGAACTCAACACTTCTGCAAACTATGTACACATGAAATCTGGAAACACTAAACATGCTAAATTCACTTGTACTTACTGCATGAAATCAGGACATAAATCATTTAACTGCATGATTAAGAAGAAAGGGATTTCCAGTGGTAAATATAAATGGATTAAGAAAGAAACTTGTAGCACTAACATGCATGGACCCAAAAGGAACTGGGTACCAACCGCAAAATAAGTTGTTTGTCTCTTACAGGAAAGCCTGAATGTGAGCTCAATTTGGTACTTAGACAGTGGCTGCTCAAGGCATATGACAGGTGATAGAAGCAACCTGAGCACCTTCACACCAAGAGAAACTGGATCAGTTGTATATGGAGACAACAACAAAGGGAAAATTCTAGGCTATGGTACAGTTGGATACAAAGCAAATACAGTGATAGAAGATGTTTTGCTGGTGGATGGATTGAAGTTCAACCTTCTGAGCATTAGTCAACTATGTGACAAAAATTACAGAATTGCTTTCGATAATGAACATTGTCTTATCAGCAACAAAGACTCAGATGAACTTCTCATGATCGACAAAAGATCAAACAACATCTACATATTGGAAATGAGGAAAGCATAGAAGTTGATCATATGCATCAACAAACTCAACCAAACCCAGTGTCAGATCAAGCAAAAGAATGGAAGACACCTAGGAACCTATCTCTTGACAATGTCATTGGTGATATTCAAAAGGGGGTAACTACCAGATCCTCACAGAACTTGTTTTGCTATAATAATGCTTTTGTATCACAGGTTAAACCCTCCAGCATTGAAGAAGCCTTGAACAATGAATTTTGGATCATGGCTATGCAAGAAGAACTTAACCAGTTCAAAAGAAATGGAGTTTGGGAACTTGTTCCAGACAAAGGCAACATGAATATAATTGGCACAAAATGGGTATTCAAGAATAAACTGAGTGAAGATGGAGTTGTAGTCAGAAACAAAGCAAGACTTGTGGCAAAAGGCTACAATCAATAGGAAGGAATTGACTTTGAGGAAACATTTGCCCCTGTTGCAAGACTTGAAGCTGTTAGACTACTCCTAGCTTATGCTTGCATCAACAACTTCAAATTATTCCAAATGGATGTAAAGAGTGCATTCCTAAATGGTTATATAAATGAAGAAGTCTATGTAGCACAACCACCTGGATTCATAGACACTACTTGGCCTACACATGTTTACAAACTTCATAAAGCCTTATACGGGTTGAAGCAAGCCCCCAGGCAATTGTATGATAGACTGAGTAAGTTTCTCATATCAAAAGGATTCCACAGAGGTAAAGTAGACAAGACCTTGTTTATTAAGAGCAAGTCTAACTACATTCTATTGGTTCAAATTTATGTTGATGACATTATCTTTGGATCATCTAACCAACAACTTTGTGAAGAGTTTGTGAGCAATATGCAGGAAGAATTTGACATGTCCATGATAGGAGAACTAAGTTTATTTTTAGGACTCCAGATCAAACAAATGGAAGGTGGCACATTCATTCACCAGGCTAAGTATACAAAAGAACTACTCAGAAAATATGATATGGTTAACTGTAAAGTGTCAAATATACCTATTTCTACTAATACTTATCTTGAGTTTGATGAAACAGGTGATGAAGTTGATACTACTGTTGGACTTGAAGATGAAGAAGTCTTTCCTAGTTTTAGATTTGATATACATGTAATCTTGATCTTTATGATAGAGTGTATATAGGAGTTTAAATGTATTGATTGTTATAGTTTAGGCTTTGAGTATGAGTTTTTATTCAATCATTCCTTAGAGAACTTGTCTTGAATCTTGTAATTTGAGCTAGAGAAGTTGTGAAGCCCATTTTGTTTTGAAAAGAACTCAAAAAATTTTGGTTTTAAGGTTTAAGCTGAAGTAATCGATTACCCTGGAGCTGTAATCGATTACCAACAGACTTAGAAAACAGGGGAACTCAACTTGCTCTGGAGTAACCGATTACCACTCCATAGTAATCGATTACTTCGTGCTTGAAATGCAGAGGAAGACAAATTTCTCTGTAGTAATCGATTACCAACATCTGTAATCGATTACCACACCAGAATTCATCTCTAAATGGTTTTGAAACTGCTTTAAATGGAACCTCTTTGATTTATTTCGAAGAGAGAGATCTTTTATGGTTTTAAAAGAAAGAAAAGAAAGAAGAGAAAGAAAACACTGGTTTTACAAGTTCTGAAAACACTCTTCAAAGATTTCAAAAAGATTTTCTCAAAGAGATGAATAGTGTGTGAAGGAAGTTTCGAAGGATTGAATACCATGCTTATCATCTTGATAAGAGCATACACACAGGTGTAATCTTCACTGATCTTTATCTTTTGTTTTGTTATTTTGGTTTGAAACTCTTAAGAGAAGGTGTTCTCTAGAAAAAGAGTTAGAGGTTTTGAGAGAGGAACCAGTATAAATCTCTGACTACTCTCTTCTCTATACCTTGACTTTACTTTCCATTGATTTCTTGCATTATATTTTCCTGTATCTTTCCGCTATTATATCTCTGGTACATTGCTAATAATACAAGATAAAATTGAATCGGGAAAAGCGAGAAATAGTTTAAAGAAGGGAACTTGAATCTATTCACCCCCCCCTCTAGATTCATATAGGGACCAACAACTACCTTATACAGAGGTGTTATAGGATATTTACTTTATCTTACAGCCAGTAGACCTGATATTATGTTCTCTGTATGTTTATGTGCTAGATTTCAATCTGCACCTAAGCAATCTCACTGGCTAACAGTAAAGAAGATTCTCAAATACCTAAAAGGAACTATAAGTTGTTGATTGTGGTATCCAAAAGGAACCTCACCATTACTTGTTGGTTTCAGTGACTCTGATTTTGCAGGTAGCAAAACAGATAAGAAAAGCACTAGTGGAACGTGTCACATTTTTGGAGAATGCCTAATATCTTGGCATAGCAGAAAACAAGCTTGCGTAGCACTATCAACTCGCCTGAATATGTGGTCATGGAAGTCATTGTGCTCAAGCAATTTGGTTGAAGCACCAACTAGAAGACTTTAGGCTAAAGATAGATCACATTCCCCTGAAATGCGACAACACAAGCGCCATAAGTATCACAAGAAATCCTGTACTACACTCGAGAACAAAACACATTGAAGTCAGACACCACTTCATTAGAGATCACATCGAAAAAGGAGATTGTGACATCGAATTCATAGACACAGAAAATCAACTAGCGGATATTTTTACAAAGGCATTACCAAAAGAAAGGTTTTACAAACTTAGATCAAACCTCGGCATTTTGAGTGAGGAACATCTAAACTAAATCCTTTTATTTGATTACACTCATCCATAAAATCGTTTTTGTGAAAATTTTTCAATAAAAACCTTCTTCTGATAGAAATAATCGATTACCAAAGAAGGATAATCGATTACTTCGCGTGAATTTCACTCTGAGAAGGATTTTGGTACTGAGATAATCGATTACCACGATCCGTAATCGATTACCACAGAACCAGTTTTCAATGGTTTTAGAAAAATCCTCTGTAGTAATCGATTACCAGATTGCTGTAATCGATTACCACGACTATTTTTCTTGTTTTTCATCTTCTCTCTATATAAGGAACAGAGATAATCGATTTCCAACTGCTGGTAATCTATTACCTCGTTCTTGGGCTAATTTTCTTGGGCTTTTTTTTCCTTATAAGAAGTGCAAGTGAACCTGACACACGCGCCGAACGTGCGTCAAATAATACCAAAGCCTAGCTACTACTTTGCAGTAATAGTGGACTCGGATCGTTTCCCTACGGATTACTTTGTTACTTCTCTATAGCCGAAATTTTAAATGCAATTTTGGGGGTTTTTGTGTAGAGGAAAAATTAAAGGCAATTAAATAGTAAAAATTAACCAATGACAGTAATTAAACAATAATTAAAAAGCAATTAATAAATTATTTAAAAGGCACCAATCCGATCTTTGTCAGATCCCAATTTCCCTCATTGGTTCAACAAAATAAAGACACTCATCTATGCAGTGCATTGAAACCGAGATCTCTGCATGTCAAAACTGAACTAGCGCTCTAAGATCTTAGAGAATTATCATCAAACACTGGTGGCCTTTAAACTCACACAATCGCATGAGAGCACACAACTTGGTTCCGAATCATATAATTAGTTCTCTGCATTCATTATCAATCAACAATGACAGAATCAATAATCTAAATCCAAAATATTAATCAACATAATGGAATTAAAATTATAGAATCCAAAACGAGTACTTATGCAATTGAAAACGGAGAACCTAAGGAAATTAGGGATCCTATTGATATCGAATTGGTTGAAGAAATTAGTTGCGCATAATTGAAATTAGACTAAGCATAAATTGGGATTGCATATTAGAAGAATTAAATTGCAAGAAGGGAGAGAGAACGAGAATTGGAATGGCAAACCTGAAAACCCTAGCAAAGCGACTTGAAAGGAAAAAAACAATGCCGAAAATTGAAATTGATTGAAAGGTAAAAAGTGTCTACAATTTTCTAAATTGGGGTATTTATAATAAGTGAGTCATGTGCTAGTCACATGACTTTAAGTGACTTAGGGTGCAGGGTTCAAAGCCCACCCAATGCAAACATTTAAATGGTCCAATTATATGATTTGAAATGGGCCTACACTAATTCTTCACGCTGGAATTCCCGCATCAATTTCGTGCGTCACTTTCAAGGTAATTTTCACCCCAGATTTGGTCCGAATTGGCTCTTCATGTCTTCATAACTTTTGTAACTCTTTCAGTCTTCTTTAATTTGACATAAAATGGAGCTCAAACAGAGTTCTGTAGTGAGAGTTATACCTTTTTTTGTGAACCTTGTCAAAACTGGAAATTTTAACGGATTAGAACAAAAATAAGCACTTAAGGCCCAAATGAGACCAAACTCTTAAATGCACTAAATCATGCTAATTGACCATTAATAATGTTGTAATATGATGTATTAAATGCAGAGAAATTGATCAAAATAATGATTCATCAAATTCCCCCACACTTATCCTTTTGCACTCCTGGGCAAAACTAAGTCCTAATGAAAATGTTAAATCGGATGCAAAATTTCATCTGGTTTAAGTTATTTCATACTCTACAAAATAGTTATCAATGCCTCAGAACTGAACATAGCGATCAGAGCACAATCAATCCAATAATTACAGATTACAGTATTAAATAATTCCTGCTTCAGATAGTACCAATCAGACAGTGAATTAATCATGTAAGTTAATTATAAGCAATGACCTCACCAGAAGTGTATCACTCAAACTCTCAAGTGTATCAGGCAAGTGTTTACTCTCAAACCATTAAAGTGAACATCATTTTACCATAGGCTTGCAATCACTCTAGCTCTCTACCACCAACAATCACAGTCATGCATGATTCAAGAGGACTTGCAAAGGATGTAATGGGGGCCAAGGATAAAGGTTTGATAAATTTGGTCAAGTGACTACTATTTCACAGATATTGAAATCAACATCAACAGATTACAAAAGATATCAAAATTACATAATAAATCTGCAAAGTTGTTATTTCAACAACTGCTTAAGTACTCAACTCATTTTGCACACTTATTCAGATTAAAATTTTGCTATTTTGCTCTTATTTCTTTTTCTTTTTCCATATATTTTTTCTAATTTTTTTCTTGTCTTTTTTTCAATTTTTTTTTTTAGTACTTATTTTTCTTTTTCACCCATATCAGTCTCAAATAGCAAAATAGTACTAAGATAACATTTACATGAGTGTGCTGGTCAAAAAGCAACCAAAATGTATCGGTTAAACTCGACCCAAATCATATTAATTGCAATATTCCACCCCCACACTTATTTTTCTGCACGTCCCGAAGCGACACCCTTACACTTATCTCGCTTCCACACATAACCAAAAGATGAACAATTAACTCAATATCTGGGAAATCAGGACAACATTGTTTTACTCTTAAGGCTTGTAATATAGGTAGTGAAAGAAATGGTTTCAAACGCAAAGGGGCTAACAAGGGATAAAATGCAAGGTAGGCTATTTGGTCAAGTGGGGAAAATAGAACTGAATGCCTCAATCATGATCATGCACTAAGTGATAAGATGCAGCTTTGAAAAGAATAAAAGCAAGTTCTGAAAAATGACATCCAATAATGGCATATATCACACCGAAAGAAAGGGAATGGCATGCAGATGAATCCATTCAAAACAGGCCCAAAGACTCACAAGTTCAATATTGTCAAATACTTATCAGAAACAATACATAACCAATTCATACCAACTAGTCCAACATTTATCAGAGGAACATATCAATACCACAAAATAATAAAAAGAAATTAACTCAGCTCAGATTTCAGTTCAGATTCTCAACATATAAACCATAATGCAGATGTACTAATAATCACACCAGAATCACAAAATCTCCAATTCAGAAAAATAAAATGAAACAAAGCATGGAAATCCTAATTAATCCTAATTAAAGAAGGTGGAAAGATAGGAAATGAATGAAAACATAACGGAAAAGAGTGGAAGGAGAAAAGAAAACTCCCTCGGCCGCTCAAAGTGGCGGTGTGTCTGCAAGTGTGACAATCTCCTGCTCTGCGGGCTGCTTGATGGAGCTCTCATGATAGTGCTTTAAGCGCTGCCCGTTGATAAGTGCTAGATTATACATGTTTTCCTAGGTGTTTTCAGTCCGTTTCCATCCATTTTCAATAGGTTTAGTTGTAGTTTAGACAAGAAAACATTGAAAATACCATGTTTGTTTAGTGTTAGTTCTTGATGTAGTGTTGTGTTAGTTTTATAAGTGTTTCTTGTGTTTTTAAGTCATTTTATCCTCTTTCTTGTTAATTGTAGGTTGATTGAAGAGGAGATAGAAGTTTGGAATGAAAGCCATGGACCTAAGAGAAAGACTTGGAGTGCAAGCCATCAAGAAGAAGAGAAGTTGAAGCTCAAGTCAAGGGAGCACATCCATTTGAGCCCAGCGTTCACTCAATTTTCACTCCGAATTGGCTCTTCGTGTCTTCATGAGAGTTGTAGCTCTATCTAACCTCTTTCATTTGCAAAAAAACCAGAGCTCAAAACGATATCTGTGGAGGAAGTTATGCCCATTTTAGTGAAAGTACTCAAGCAGTTGCGAAATCATTATTCACATGTCTTTGTCAAAACGCGCGCCAGGGCGCGATTTAGACCTCCGAGGGCGCATGGGCTTAGCGCTCAAGGCGCGTTTCACTGCCCTTTGCGGCACAAATGCCTGCCGCGCGTTTCTACTTAGTTGGGGCGCGTTTCGCACTTATATATATAGCGTTTGGGCGCGAAAATGAGTAGGACAACTTGATTTGAGTTTCTTCCTCTCGCACACTTGTGCTCGCTATTTTCTCTTCTCCACCTTCGTTTTCCTTCCTCCTCCATCAAACCAGGGAGATTCTTGAAGATTTGGAGCTTGTGGAAGCAAGATCTAAGGCTTCATGGAGCGCTTTCTTGTGTTTGATTTCTATTTTCCTTCTTTCTTTTCTCATTTCCATGTTAAAAGATCTTTAGGTGAGGATTGGGGATTTTGATTTCAGAAATCTTGTAATGACTTTCTTATGTTAATTCAATTGTAATTTCACCGAATTGATTGATCTCTTCCTTGCTTAATGCTTATTCTTGAGATTTAATTCATGAAATTCAAATAGAGATAGGAATATTAGTGTTTGACTGAATTGAACTATTTCTTAAGGATTTGTATCTCGTCCAAAATGACCATGCCTTCAAGATTGATAGTTGAATTAGGAGAGGAAGTGCATCACTATAGTAATGCATGAGTCTAAATAGGGATAGAACTTGCATGCTATGAGATGTTGTAAATCACTTTTATTTATCAATGCATTTCGCTTCTTGAATGAATTTCTGTTTTCACCTAAGGGATTAGGGATTATAGAAGTCATTCAAAGGGACTAAAGACCTAGGAATAGGATTAGTCTAAGGTATCACAAATTCTAGTCTCCAATTGAGTGATAATTGCTGAGTTGACATAAGAAGTAGTTACTTGAGAGAAGAATCAATTGAACCAATTCCCTAACTCTCTTCATCATCTTTGAAACCTAAACATTTACTGTCTTTCATTATTTGCTTTATAGTGTAATGTTTGATTATTTTTCATAGTTACTTAGTTTCACTTAAATGCTCAATTCATTGATTCGTCCTAATAGCAAGCATGCTAAACATTCGATAATTCACAACTAGTCTCTGTGGCTCGACATCCCTTTCTCACTATTTCTAAACTTGTGACGACCGGTACACTTGCCGAAAGATTGACACACACGAATATATTTTAAAGTCAACACCCGTTCACCATGAATGTATTCCCCGTTCGATCATCTTAAGTTCAACTGCACCAAAGGGAAAAACATTAGTAATCACAAATGGACCATCCCACCTAGATTTAAGTTTACCAGGCATAAGCTTGAGGCGAGAATTAAAGAGAAGAACTTCTGTCCAACCGAAAAACTCCCTATGAAGGATTTGCCGATCATGGAAGGCTTTGGTCTTCTCTTTATATATGCGTGAACTTTCATAAGCCTCCAATCTCAGCTCCTCTAACTCTTGGAGTTGCAGTTTCCTCTCTGCTCCAGATTGGTCCAAGTCCATATTACACCGCTTGACTGCCCAGAAAGCACGGTGCTCAAGTTCCACAGGGAGGTGGCAGGCCTTACCATAGATCACTTAGCAGGAGTCATCCCAATCGGGTCTTGTAAATTACATGTAGGCCCATAAAGCGTCATCCAAACACTTGCTCCATAATTCCCGTTGGAACTCACGGTCTTCGTAGAATGAGCTTGATCTCCCTGTTCCAAGAGATCTCAGCTTGTCCGTTAGTCTTCCATACACTCTCAGGAGGTAAAGGTGGCAACCTTATGGAGTACTCCATATTTCCTCGATAAAAGGTCCATGCTTCGGTTCTTGAAATGTGTACCCCGGTCACCGATGATGGCCCCGGGAATACCAAACCTGCAAAATATATGGGAACGAACAAAATCTACTACAACTATTTTAAACCAATCTAGTGGCTTTCGCCTCAACCCATTTAGAGACATAATCATGATCAATAACAATGTAAGTAAGCCCGAATGAAACAGAAACGGTCCCATGAAATCAATGCCCCAAACATCAAAAATATCACAAAATAATATGGGTTGCTTGAGGCATCTCATATCTATGAGAAATATTTCCTATTTTTTTTATCACAAGATTTGCAATATTCATAAGCATCATGAAATAAAGAAGGCCAAAATAGTCCGAGTCTAACACTTTCCTAGCAGTCCTCCTAGGTCCAAAATGACCACAACAAGCAAAAACTGACAGAAGGCAAGAACAGATGCAAACTCATACTCAGCTCACATCTCCTAATAATCTGTCACTACAAAATTTCCACAAATAGGATCATCCCATACATAATGTTTAGAATCACTTTTAAGTTTCAATGCATGAGCCCTAGTGAAATCTCCAGAATTAAACCAACAACCGATAATTTACAATGTCGTACCAAGGGGATGAGAATTTACCTTGTAGTAGTAAAAGTGCTGGAAAATTATCCGCAATGGGGGAGAGTGAGGTAGGCAATGGATGCGGTTTGATCATTACTTTCAAGTTTCGAGCTCCGCTTATCCTTAATCTCAATATCAAATTTTTGGAGCGAAGCATCCATCCGATGAGTCCGGGCTTGTCATCCGTAATTGATCCCAAATGAACTTTAAAGCCGCATGATCGGTAAAAACAACAATCTTAGCATTTAACAAGTAAGACCGAAATTTATCTAAGGCAAATACAACAATAAAAGCTCCTTCTTACATCGTAGTGGTGTAATTGGATGTGCTTTGAGTCAAGGTCTTGGAGGCATAAGAAATGACATAGCTCTTCTCGCCTATCGAGCTAGGTTTGCAAATGAACTGCATAGTTGGAAGCGTCAAATCTCACATCAACTCAAATGGAAGGGTCCAATCCGATGGTTGGATGATAGGAGCAAGAGGGTCAAAATACTTCTTAAGTTGATTGAAAGCATCCTTGCATGAGATTCGGTGAAGAGAAAATCCGCATCATGTTGAAGTAAGGTGGTGAGAGGTCAAGGGCTATGTGGCTGAAGCGATGAATCTCCTGTGAAACCGCAAAAAGAGCGAACTTCCCGCACATTTTCCAAAGGGTATTTTTCAAAGCGGAAAAAACTTCTATCTTAGATCAATCTACCTCAATTCCTTTCTTAGAAATTACATGCCCTAATACAATACCGAGACTCACCATGAAATGACATTTTTCATAATTCAACACGAGATTGCTTTCAATGCATCTATTCAAAACCTTTGCTAGACTACTCGTGCAATCATCAAAACAAAACCATAGACATTAAAAATCATCCATGAATACTTCCATACACTCCTCCAAGAAATCTTTAGATGCTTACCATGCACCTCTCGAAGGTGCAGGTGCATTGCGAGTCCAAAAGGCATCCTTACGTATGCATAAGTTCCAAGGGGCATGTGAAAGTAGTTTTATCCTGGTCCTTTGGTGCTATGTGGATCTGGAAGTAACCCGAAAAACCATCCGAAAAAACAATAATGAGATTTACCACTAAGCGCTCAAGCATCGATCAATAAAAGGTAAGGGATAGTGATCTTTTTGAGTAGCTTGGTTGAGTCTTCTATAATCAATGCGAGACTCTCCAACCTGCTTACGGATTCGTGGGTATCACTCATTCTTCTTATTTGCCACCACTGTTACTCCAGACTTCTTTGGTACAACTTGAACTAGACTTACCCACTGACTATCAGAGATCGGGTATATAATGCCAGCTTGAAGAAGCTTAGTGACCTCTTTCCTCACAACATCCAGAATAAGTGGGTTAAGTCTTCTCTGAGGCTGTCTAACTGGTTTAGTTTCATCTTCCAATAATATCCGATGCATGCAAGTAGTGGGGCTAATACCAGGGATGTCTGCAAGGGTCCATCCAATCGCCTTCTTGTGTATCCTCAGAACATCAAGCAATTTGGCTTCTTGATCAGATGAAAGGTTCTGGGCTATGATTACTGGTAGCTTCTGATCCTCCTCTAAGTATGCATATCTAAGATGCTCAGGAAGTGTCTTGAGTTCTAGCTCAGGTGGTTGCTCAATAGAAGGTCTGACAGTGGCATAGTTGAGCAACTCAGTTGAGCTAGTGGTACCTACAAAATGATCAGATGGGTGAGAAGCAGCTTTAGGCAGTCCATACAAAGCATTATATCCAGAATCAGAATTAAGACTGACTTCACTGTTCACGTCAACCATAAACTTGGATGCAGAGATATCAGTACCAGATGAACTCAATTCAGATGCAACAGCTATAACATACTCACACATGGGCATATCGGGATAATCAGTACAAACATGGCACCAAGAATGAGTATCACAATCACAGCTCAAAATAGATGCATCAGATAATTTCAAATCAATCCCACAAGATGAATCATCAACCATACAAGTATCATGCATAGATTCCAGAAACTCATCTATCATGTCATCAATAACATCTATTCTTAAAACAGAATGTTCTTCCCTAGGTTGTCTCATGGCATCAAAAATATTAAATTTAACAATGCTATCACCAAACTCCATGGACATGGTACCAGAATGCACATCAATTTTAGTCTTAGCTATTTTCAGGAAAGGTCTACCAAGAATAATGGGTGAGCTACTACAACCTAATTCACCCTCCATCTCAAGAATATAGAAATCAGCAGGAAAAATTAATTCATTCACCCTAACTAAAACATCTTCAACTAAACCAGCAGGTGTGCATTACTCCTATTAGCTAACTGTATCACAACACCAGTAGCTTTCAGAGGTCCTAATCCTAGAGACTTAAAAACAGATGTATGCATGACATTAATAGAAGCTCCAAAATCTAACATGCAATCATCGAATTTATAATTTCCAATAATACAAGGAATAGAAAACGTCCCTGGATCCTTGCACTTTGGTGGCATGGGCTGAATGAGTGCAGACACATTCTTGCTGAGACTAACTCGCTCATGGCCTGCTAGCTTCCTTTTGTTGGTGCACAATTCTTTCAGAAACTTTGCATATTTAGGGATTTGGCGGATTGCGTCCAAGAGGGGAATGTTGACCTCCACCTTGCGGAAGGTGTCAAGTATCTCCTTCTCCAATGCTAACTCGGCCAATTTCTTTGAATGGGAAAGTCTTTGAGGAAAAGGGACTGTAGGGGGAGGAATGGACTCAGATGTGTCTGCATGTGCAGTACTTTTATCTGTAGGTGGTGGCGGTTCATTGGCTAGCCTCTCAGGTGGGTTAACTTGCTTCCCAGATCTCAAGGTAATGGCACTCACATTCTTGTCATGTGAGTTCGGATTTGTCACAGTCTGAGAAGGCAAGGTAGAGGATGAGGATGCAGGGGACTGGTTCTGATTAATAGCATTAGCCAGTTGGCCAATCTGTGTCTGCAGGCTCTGAATGGTGGCCTCAGTCCTCTGCTGAAACTGCAAGCTATTAGTGGCCATTTGCTTCATCAACTCCTCCAAGGAAGGGCCACTGGAAGCCTGCTGAGGTGCAGGTTGTGGTGGCTCCCTTTGTTGCTGAAAGGGAGGTCTGTATTGATTGTTGGAGGGTTGCCAATCTTTGAGACTCGCCTATTCTCGTTGAGGCCGCCAATGTTGCTTCGCGATTGCTTGGGACATGAAATTGTTGGTTTTGGTTCGATTCCCCCATCTCAAATTGGGGTGATCCTTCCAACCAGGGGTTGTAGGTGTTGGAGTAAGGATTATTCTGAGGTCTCCCGGGGAACACTCCGGCGGCCACTCTGATGCAGGTCCCGCCGGTACCCTTCCCGCAAGGTTGGACAAACATCAGTAGAATGATAGGGATCAGAACATATACCACAATTTGCGCTCGGCGGGGCTACAACCGCTACGCGTTGGTCGTCATGTCACTTCTAATCGTTTCGAACCAAAGAGGTGAGCTCATCCAATTTGTTGGTCAGAATCTGTTGATCTGCATATGGGGAATGTGATGGTGCAGGTGTAGAGGCTGATCTACTGGATGGTGTGGACTGAACATTGTATACACTGTTGCTTCTGGTGCCAAACTGTTGGGCATTTGCAGCCATGTTAGAAATAAGTTCTCTGGCTACAGTTGGGGTCTTATCCACCAAAGCACCTCCACTTGCAGCGTCTACCATGTTGCGGTCCATGGGTAAGAGTCCTCATAAAAATACACAATAAGTAGTTGATCTGTGATCGATGATGAGGCGACTAGAGACCGCCTCTTGAACCTCTCCCGCACTCATGCAAGTTCTCCCCATTAGCTTGTCTAATTCCACAAATCTCCTTTCTGATGGATGCAGCTCTAGAAGCTGGGAAGTATTTCTCCAAAAAGATGTGTTTCATGTCACCCCAACTCCTAATAACTGTTGGTTGCAGGTAGTACAACCAGTCCTTAGCATTCCCATCAAGTGAAAATGGGAAGGCCCTCAACTTAATGTGCTTTTCATCAATTCCGTGGGGCTTCATAGTGCTACACACTACATGGAACTCCTTCAGATGCTTATGGGGATCTTCACCTGCTAGGCCATGACACTTAGGCAAAAGATGGATTAATCCAGATTTTAACTCAAAGTCAGCATCAAGTTCAGGATATTCAATGCATAAGGGCTGGTAATTGACATCAGGAGCAGACAATTCCTTAAGAGTTCTATTATCCATATTTGCAATATTTTTAGTAGGTATAATATTCCTGTTACGTGCACTCCTACTATTACGAATGATTCTCTCAGGTTCAGGATTTAATGCATTCAAATCAATACTTCTACTTCTAGTGTTCATGCATCAAAAGCTAACAATAATAGTAAAAATAGCATCAATAGCACTAACAGTAGTATCTCATAGCACTCAGCTCTAAATTGTTGTTAGTATGCACCAAATGACCAAAATAAATTGCAAAACAGTATCAAATGATTTTTTTAAAATTTATTGAACTTATTAAATGTAACCTAACCTATCCTAAGTCTAATAATAAAAAAAAATAAAAAAAAATGCATATAAACAATGAGAATTAACAAAGCAATCCCCGGCAACGGCGCCAAATTTGACACACGCACCGAACGTGCGTCAAATAATACCAAAGCCTAGCTACTACTTTGCAGTCATAGTGGACTCGGATCGTTTTCCTACGGATTACTTTGTTACTTCTCTATAGCCGAAATTTTAAATGCAATTTTGGGGGTTTTTGTGTAGAGGAAAAATTAAAGGCAATTAAATAGTAAAAATTAACCAATAACAGTAATTAAACAATAATTAAAAAGCAATTAATAGATTATTTAAAAGGCACCAATCTGATCTCTGTCAGATCCCAATTTCCCTTATTGGTTCAACAAAATAAAGACACTCATCTATGCAGTGCATTGAAACCGAGATCTCTGCATGTCAACACTGAACTAGCGCTCTAAGATCTTAGAGAATTATCATCAAACACTTGGTGGCCTTTAAACTCACACAATCGCATGAGAGCACACAACTTGGTTCCGAATCATATAATTAGTTCTCTGCATTCATTATCAATCAACAATGACAGAATCAACAATCTAAATCCAAAATATTAATCAACATAATGGAATTAAAATTATAGAATCCAAAACGAGTACTTATGCAATTGAAAACGGAGAACCTAAGGAAATTAGGGATCCTATTGAGATCGAATTGGTTGAAGAAATTAGTTGCGCATAATTGAAATTAGACTAAGCATAAATTGGGATTGCATATTAGAAGAATTAAATTGCAATAAGGGAGAGAGAACGAGAATTGGAATGGCAAACCTGAAAACCCTAGCAAAGCGACTTGAAAGGAAAAAAACAATGCCGAAAATTGAAATTGATTGAAAGGTAAAAAGTGTCTACAATTTTCTAAATTGGGGTATTTATAATAAGTGAGTCATGTGCTAGTCACATGACTTTAAGTGACTTAGGGTGCAGGGTTCAAAGCCAACCCAATGCAAACATTTAAATGGTCCAATTATATGATTTGAAATGGGCCTACACTAATTCTTCACGCTGGAATTCCCGCATCAATTTCGTGCGTCACTTTCAAGGCAATTTTCACCCCAGATGCTGTTCGAATTGGGTCTTCATGTCTTCATAGCTTTTGTAGCTCTTTCAGTCCTCTTTAATTTGACATAAAATGGAGCTCAAACAGAGTTCTGTAGTGAGAGTTATGCCTTTTTTTGTGAACCTTGTCAAAACTGGAAATTTTAACGAATTAGAACAAAAATAAGCACTTAAGACCCAAATGATCCCAAACTCTTAAATGCACTAAATCATGCTAATTGACCATTAATAATTTTGTAATATGATGTATTAAATGCAGAGAAATTGATCAAAATAATGATTCATTAGAACCCTAAGGATCACAATTCATCTTCTTCTCCGAAAACCCTAGAAATCACTCTCTCTGTCAGCAACCATGGAAGAACAAGGCAAAGGAAAAAGAATCAAGATGAGAGCCAATAGATTCTCTCAAGAGGAGGTAAAGGGCAAAAAGAAAGTAGGAGAATCCTCCAAAAGGAAGAAACCTACTTCACCGGCTCAACAAGAAAGGACTCCACCTCCTCCACCAGAATCTGCGGTCAGCCGTTGGTTCACATCAAAAGGGCAAGAAACAAGATTCAATCTTGATTTTGCAAACAAAGGTCTTGTTCCACCAAAGATTCTAGACCTCCAATGGCTAGACAGTCAGAGTTTCACATTCCAGACATATCTGAGGCAACAACACTTGGTGAGATTTGTAGGCATGAAAGGTTTTATCTACCCCGATTTGGTTCGAGTCTTCTATTCAAACCTCAAACCAAACATGGAGAGAATGACAGTAAGTTCTGAAATTAAAGGTATTAAGATAACCTTAACCCCTGCACATTTTCTTCAAATTGTTGGTATCAGGAAGGAAGGGATTATAGGGCATGTAGACAAACTCCGGGAGAAAGGATTTGATCTACAAAAAGACACCTTCTACATGAGTCTACTGAGGAACCCACAAAACTGGGAAGAAGAAAGGAATTCTAGAAGAGCACAAGGCAAAAAGGTGACTTACAACATTGGTGGCCTGACAGCTGATGATAGGCTACTGCATTACACCGTTTGCTGGATTTTGGCTGCTAGAGGAGAAAATCATGCACAAATCAATGAAGACGACATGATCCTCATGGCTGCTCTGAAGAATGGGATTCAAGTGGATTGGACGCACATCATTATGGACAACATGCTGAAGACTAGAAGACTTCTAGACAATAAGTGTCCATACTCTCTGTTTATCTCTAGACTAATTGAAATTTTTCAGGTAGATACTACTAATGAAGCAAGAGAATTAGTTAAGGATGTTAACATGATCAGTGATAGAGCCTTGAAGATGATGAGGCTGATCAAAACTGATGTTGGCTGGATAACCAGAGAAGAACAGCAAGCAAATCCACAAGAAGAACAAGGAGAAGCACAACCTGAAGATGAAGATGAAGACAACCTGGCATCTGGAGAGTACATTCCAAGATCGCGCTTTGAATCCATCATGATTGACAGATTGGATGAATTGGAAGCAACTCCAACAAGAGGATAGATGACCTAGGAAAGCGTCAAGATTTGCACTTCCTAGAGATGAAAGACTTGATGGAAACGATCATGGAGAGACTCAACCAAGATGACTCAGATTAGTAACTTCAACTCTACCTCTCACTTTCTTATTTGATATACCAAATAGGGGGAGTAGTAGTGTGTAGTTATTAGCTGCTATTATTAGTATTCATAGCATAGTTTTTCTTGAACTGTTTCTGAATTTGTTGAATTTGTTTTTTAATCTGTTTTTTTTCTTAAGTACTTTACTTAGGGGGAGCAGATTAGCAATACTTGAACAATTTGGATAACTGTAATAGCTAAATTTAATTTTCTTTGCAAATGATTGTCTTTATATTTCCGTGAATTGAAAATGTGATATGATTTGAATCATCTATAAAGTTGTATGATGAAAATGAAAAAAAAAAAAAAGAGGAAAAATACTAACATTGCAGGCCACATCAAAGCCGCTATCTACATTAAGATCTCAACTACACGGATTTGGTACATCAAAACCAAAAAGGGGGAGATTGTTGGACTTGAAGCTGAAGAAGTCGCCTCTTGTTTTAGTTTTGATATACATGTAATTTTGATCTTTATGATAGATTGTATATAAGAGCTTAATTGTATTGATTGTTTTAGAATAGGCTTTGAGTGTGGTTTTAATTCAATCTTTTTCATAGAGAATTTGAATCTACTTTTATGATTTGAGCTAAAGAAGTTTTGGAACCCCATTTTATTTTGGAAAAGTCAAAAACTTTGGTTTAAAAAGGTTTTAAGCTGAAGTAATCGATTACCATATAGATGTAATCGATTACCAACAGACTCAGAAAACAGGGGAACCCAAATTGCTCTGGAGTAATCGATTACCACTCCATAGTAATCGATTACTTTGTGCTTGAAGAAACAGAGAAGGCAAATTTCTCTAGAGTAATCGATTACCTTCATCCTGTAATCGATTACCACACCAGAATTCATCTCAAATAGCTTTTGAAACTGCTTTAAATAGAAACCTTTTTTAAATTGTTTCGTATATATAAAAATAATAAGGAAGAAAAGAAGAGAGATCTTTTGGAGTTTTTTTTTTGGAAGAAAAGAAGAGCAAAAACCAGTTTTACATAAGAATTCTCTTCAAAGTTTTTAAAGATTTTCTCTTGAGATGAAGGCTGTGTGATTGATTGAATTCATTGGATGCTATCTTGATCAGTGCATACACAAAAACTCTTATCTGATCTTTATCTTTTGTATTCGTTTTTGGTATAAGACTCTAAAGAGAAAAGAGTTCTCTAGAAGAGTTGAAGAGTTTTTGAGAGAGATACTCTCAAGGTTGGTTCTTGAAGGGATCAAGAATCAGGTTGATATGTTCTTAGGTGAAGAACATATGTTTTGAGTATTTTGATTTGTTTTGTGTTTGTGCACCGTGATTGTATTAGACACAAAGAATCGTTATAGTGGAAAACCGATCGCAACAGATTGTTGGGTTGGGACTGGATGTAGGCCGAAAGCCGAACCAGGATAAATCTTTGTCTAAACTCTTTTCTTTATCTTATCTCTTATAATTCATTGTTTTTCTCGCTGTTATCCGTTGTATATCTCTAATACGTTACTTGTAACTAAGATAAAATTGAATCGGGAAAGAAAGTGAGAAAAGTTAAAAGTTGATATAGGGAACAAGAATCTATTCACCCCCCCCCCCCCTCTAGATTCATATAGGGACCAATAATAAGATAAAAGAGTGGTAAAAGGCAAGAGAGAATCATTAGAGAAAAAGCCCATGATTTGTGTGATACACGAGTTCATTGAGTGGATACACTTAGTGAGCTTGTGAGGTTTATTTGCTCTATATTTTCCTTGTATACTAACCTTTTGTTCTTTGCAGCCATGGGAGAAAATTTCCCCAATAATGAAGATCAATTACGTCCTAGTGATGTGAAATTGATGAAATGCTTTATGAAAGCAATTGACAAATTTGAAACAAACATTCACAAGGATTTGAATGAGATTTTTGATAACCATAGAGGTAGAGATAGAAGGGAAAGAGAAAGAAGGGAAAGAAGAAGTGAAAATGAGAGAAGAAATGGGAAAGAGGGAGAAAGGAGAAGTGGTAGGAGAAGGGAACATATGACCTCCATTGGTAATGATGTTGGGAACCCCTATAGAGATGATTTCCATGGACATGACCCTTTAAACTTTGAGAGAAGAGGTGTGAGAGGGGTTGGCCATGAGGGAGTGAGGGGGAACCGTGAGTATAGAAGGCACCATTGGGAAGAACAAGAGAGGTACCATCCTTCACATGAAAGAAGTGATGGAGATTATTATGACTATAAGAGGGAAATGAGAGAAAGAAAACAACGAAGGTAGTTAGAAGAAAAAGAAAGGAATTATGACGAGTATTGGAGAAGGGAAAAAGAAAGAATGATAAAGGAATTGAGAGAAAAAGAAATTAAAGAATTAGAGTTGAGGGAAAAACAAATGAGGGAGAAAAGTGATTCTTTACTTGATTATACTAACCCTTCATTTGATTCTTTTGATTCTTGTTTGGAAAATATTTTAGGTATGGTTCCAAAGGATGATTATCAAGAAGAAATTAAAATTCTCTTGTGTAAAGATGTAGAAGGAAAAGCACTTGAAGACCTTTGTAAAGATGTTTGTGGCCAACTTTACAAACCACCTTTTGTTTTGGTGCCAAGTGAAGAGTTGTTCCTAATGGAGCCTTGGAACAAACATTGTAAAGAAAAGGAAGTACCCATAGAGTTTGAACTTCCCTTTGAAAGAGTTTCTTTACCACTTAGTATTCCTTTTACTTCTAATAAATATGATTTTTCATGTTATACACTTGAGTATTATGGTATTAAACCTTGGACCATTCTAGAATTTGGTAGTTTGGAATTCTTAATTGAACCTAATGATCTTTATCTTAATAATGTTGAATGTCCTTCTAGGTTGATGGAAGATTTTAAGAAGGAGGGTACTTTGGAAACTTCTACACCTAGAGGAAGAATCTTGATGGAGAGTTCCAAACCAAACATGTCCAAACTTGAGAAAATGCTACTATCAACACAACTTGAAGTACAAGCTCCAAAGAGCTTTGGTTATGCTTTGACATATGGACTAAATTCTTCTTTTACTTCCTTAGATTGTGTTAATGATATTAGAAAACAAATAATCTTGTTGTTATATGATTGGAATATATATAACTTAGGTAAAACTAACAAATTTACTAGGTGTTTGAATAGAAAGTATGATTTACTTTTACACCTATGCAACCAATGTAAAGTTTACCTATATGTTGCATCATATATTAACCAATTTAATGAACCTTGTTTAGTATTTGATCCGGTTGGAATGTATTTGTTGATGCATCCTTACCTTTTTGAATCTTGCATTCTATTTTCTACTTTTCTTAGATTAAGATCATCTTAGTTCATAGTTTTTTATTTTCATGATTGTTGTGAGGTTTCCAACTTGTCACATGAATTTCCTTGTATTGTAGCCTTGAGTTTTGAATTGATTTGCATGTTTTTAGTTGCTTCATTGCTGCACCTTGTGGATAAGAAATTAACATACCATGTCCATGCATTCCATGATGAACACATGCTGAAAATTATGAACACTTGAATTTTCCTTAACCATTAGTGTGAATTGTGGTGTCTTAGTGATTCAGTTTTTGCTTGATCTCTTTGCTGCATTATACCTCTGTATTCACATAGTTTCAAGTGCATAATTTCATGTCTAAGTGGACCAAGTGAAGAGAAGAAAAGAAACAAGAAGAAGGGGGATCAAGAGAAGAGACTATAGGCGTTTCTAACTTGTTTTCTTCTACTTTTGTATGATTTTGTGTGTCACTTGGCTCTTATATAAATTTCTTGGAATGTTTGCAGATCTGGACCTTGAGGTTAATAAGGAAATGAAGGATTTTCAAATGTGGGAAAGAGAAGAACAAATGGGGCTACATCACCCTTTGATGACACACACTTTGTCTTTGAAAATTCTCACTTGTTAGGAAATAAAACTTGTAATTTTTTATTTTGTTTTTGATTGGACTTTGGACTTTAATATTTGGTTTGCTTGCTGCACCAAAGTGCATTTTAAACGCCTCTAGTGTAGATTTTTGCTCACGTAAAATTGGACCTTATATCTTGCTTATAGTTTCGGTTTCCGAAAATCGGGTTCAAAAAAATCGATTTCTATTATCTCTTGCTTGCCTTTGCTATCTTGCCTTGGATTTATCTTGGTTCTTTATCCTTGTTTAGTGGTTGTATCTTCATCCATTCTATTTCTTATCTTAGACTGAAAAGATATCTCCAAGCTTCCTCCAAGGAGATGGGCCTTTCAAAGTCATTGAAAGATTGGGTCCAAATGCATACAAGCTAGAACATCCAAGTGAGTATTGTGGAAGTAACTCCTTTAAATATTTCTAATCTTTTTTGTTTGATATAGGTGCAAATAAGTACATTAACTTGAGGACAAGTTCAAGCAAAGAAGGAGGGTTTGATGTAGGAACATCTAGGCCAAGAAGGATTACTAGAAGCAAGGAGAGAAAGCTTGAAGAGGAAGTGGAAAAGCTCCAAGTTTTATACCCTAGTATAGGACTCAAACTTGTAATATCATTGTAACTTGTATGGATAAGATTAGGTCCTATTGTAATAGCCTAGGGTATGACTATAAAGGGTCCAAAGCCCACGGGTTTTCATAAGGCTTAGGTAAGCCATAAATTCCCTAGCATCAAGGGTCACACAAAGTTTTCAAAAATATTTTCAAAACAAATCTAAGTTTACAAAAATCTATTGTGTGGAACCTTGAAACACTTAGGATTAAGGAGGAGCTCTTAATCAAGTCAAGGATCCATGCCTTCACTTGATTAAGAAGATCTCACCCTTAATCACTAATTGGCAAGGATTGATGACTTGGCTAATCACATGGGTGAGAGTGGAAGACAAACCCATGTGCACCCATGTGAAGGCCATGTGATGACATGTGCAATCCTAACTAACCTTAACTACCAACTAACTAGCCTAGTTACTTGGGGTTTAAGGGAGGATTTCGGATTGGCTATGAACTTAACTAGGATTAGGCTAGTCTAATCATGGTTTAGGTGACTTGGAGGCCAAGGAAGCATAGCCTATAAGTACCTTGGCCAAAACTCATGTAGGGATCTTTGATGAAATTTTGAATGAATGAGCTTTAAGCTTTTTGAGAGAGAGTTCTCTTGTTCCCTTAGGGAAAATCCTTTAATCTTATCAATGGCATCTTGCTTCCATTGTGGTGGTTCCTCCTAGGTTTATTGGAGTTTCTCCATGGCGCCACCCTTCCATCTCTTACCTATTCCGCTTTGCTTTGATTTCTTAAACACTAAAACACCAAAAAAGCTTCATGGCCGAGGCACTTGCATTGGCTTCTTCATGATGATGGTGGTTGAAGACTAGATTTGGGCAACATTGGAGCTTCTTTGGATCATCCCCAAGGAGGCCTACATCAGGTTCTTTCTAACTTGTTAAGGGATGTCAGTTCCCATTCTCCTCTTTCTCACGGTGAGAGTTTTCTTCATAAAGAAAGATGAGGTGGTGAACTTAATTCAGGTTGGCTTCTCAAGACTTCAATGCGTTGTAGGAAATCCCACCATAGTTGGGATGGTTTTTTCAAGGCAACTTGATTATCCCATCTTATTGTTACGCCAAGGTAGATGTTGGTGAAACTTCTTGACGGGTTCGCGGAAAGAGACCATCAGAGCTATTCACGATATGTTCCTTATGGTAACTGGATTCATAAATTATGGTCAACAAACTGTCCGAGCTGCAAGGTACATTGGTCAAGGTTTCATGAATGATATTGATGCCACATCCAGGAAAGAGATGAGAAGGTGAGTGATAAGTCACAGGTTCAAATGTCACACAATCAGAGATTGATATGATCAGATTCAGTTCTTTTCTCAAGAACTAAAAAAACTCTCATAGTAGAGAAAATCTCATATTTCATTCAAATTCAACTTTTTTTTTTCAAAATACAAAGGGTATCCATTTATAGACCGAATGGAATATAAGATACATTAAATTCAACCTAAAAAATAGAGTAATGAAAACCTATTAAAGACACATTAAATCTACCCTAAAAATCTGCACGTAAATAATTGAGTAACTAAGAACCCATTAAAGATACATTAAAATTACTGATAACGACTATCGAATCATCTCAAATTAAACTAGGAATCAAAATTTTGCAATATAGAGACAACCTAGATCGAACTCTCACAAAATATAATTCATTATGGTTCTAATGTCAATTCACTATGATAAATGAGTGAAGGGGATTTATGAAGCAATTTATATGAATTAAAATGCAGAAACAAAATTGATCTACAATTAATCAGAAATTGAAGCATCAATCCAAGTTCTCAAGGCAATTGCAATTATGAATTATCACAGTCCTATAAAATAAAATCCAACAATAAACATTCATAAAAATGAAACTCAATTCAATCAAGCTAATTCAATCGACTTAATCTAATTGAGGTTGAGATTGCAGTTTCGGTTGAAATATCATCCAATCAACTCCATAATTAATATTCAAATCAGGTACTCAATCGACTTCACAATTCGAGAATGATTCTACACACATTCACCATCAAGAATTAAGAGACAAAACTTGAGAAAAGATCATTCAATTGCTCGAAAATCTGAAAATGGATTCAAGAATCAAATTCTTCATTGCAATTGCTTGATTCCTTGGATTGATTGGAAAATTAGTCATTCATGGATATTGTCAATGGAAGCGCAACTGTAATTTTTTCATAAAATTGAAAAACAGAGAGTTGCAGTGAAAAAGATGAAAGTTACGTGAGAAAGAGAGAATCTTTTTTCTGGAACCTCCCGTAAAAACCAAAAACGTAACTTCCAGAATAAAAAAACAATTGAAAATATGTGTATTGTCTTTTTCTTGTTTTTGTCCAGCCTTGCATGGGTCTAAATGAATGAGTCTCGACAGGCCCACTAAACTTCTTAAAGAAACAAACTACAAAATAAATGGTCCAACTCGCAGCCCAAAATACAAGTGTAGAGGCAGCATCATTTAATCCCCCTTTTGACCCTCAAATCGTTTGAATTGTTCACGGTCTATTTCTGGCAAAGTTGTAGAAATTTTTCTTATCTTTCTAGGGACTACTATTAAGCTCCATTTGGAGTTCTGTAGTGTCCTCTAGGTCCTGCACATGACAGATACAACAAAATATGTGTAAAGTCTGAAAATTATCTATGTTTATCAATAAATAAAGCTCAATTATTTGCCTAAGAATAAAACTGAATTAAAGTGTAAAAATAAGAGACTAAGAGAAGTGAAATATGCTGAGATGGAAAAGAAAATAATCAACTAATTATGCTCTATCAATTACCCATTAAAAACATATTAATTGGCACCTACAAAATCTTCACAAAAATAATGGAACAGGATTCCCAATTCATATCATGCCCTCTCTTTTCGAGAGGATTCGTCCTCGATTCTTAGATCACTTTCCTCCGGGATCAAATACAAAGTGTACAAATTCTACTTTTGTGTGTTCCATGAACATTGAAAATAACTCTTTTTTGTAAAAATACACCTAAACGTGAAGGCGATGGATAACATGTATGCACATTGTGTTAGCCTCAATAATATTCAAGTAGGAAAGAACTAATTTTTGAGGTTTATCCTCAATTTTTTGGATTTCTTTCTCAATAGTTGAGAGGGTCAACAATGGTGCACTAGGAATGATATCAATAACTTTCCTTTTTAGACATGCCAACTCATGGGATGACTTCTCCACAAGAAACTCTACCTCCAATTTTGGCACCATCAAGTTGTTACCAGTAAGAATAACATTAAAATTTAAAATTTCGTGATTTTTCTTCTCACTTTGTTATTTTTCTTCTTCGTTTTCTCTCTCTTTTATTGTTTCTCCCTATCTGTTTTCTCTTTTTTTTTTGTTTGCCCTTTTCTATTTTCTCTCTTTGTTGTTGTTCTTCCTTCTCTTTTTCCTCTCTTTCTCTTAACCTTTTTTCAACTCTTTTGCGTTTTGTTGTTGATCTTTTCTTCATTGGAATGTTCCTCTTCTCAAGGAGACATGTCCTTCTGTCCAATGACTCTAGTCGCTCTTTGTAAAACTTGTTAAACAAACTTTCTAATTGCATCTTCACCTTGGTGAATAATTCATTTTCATCATGAATAACGACACATTCATGACCACTCATTCCACTCATATGAAAATCAAGAGTTGAAGCTTTGATACCAAATGACGCATGCGCGGGAGGGGACCGTCTTGATATTTCATTTTGGAGAAGGATATTGACACCACACTCAGGAAAGGGATGATGAGCTGAATGATAAGTCATGGGTTTGATCGCCACACAATTAGAGATTGATATGATCAAATTCAGTTATTCTCTCAAGAACTAAAAAAAAACTCTCATAATAGAGAAAATCTCATATTTCATTCAAATTTAACTTTTTTTTTCAAAATACAAAGGGTATCCATTTATAGACCGAATGAATACAAGATATATTGAATTCAGCCTAAAAAATAACATAATAAAAAATTATTAAATACACATTAATTCTAGCCTAAAAATATGCATGTAAATAATTGAGTAATTAAGAACCAATTAAAGACACATTTTACCCATTAAAAACATATTAATTTTCGCCTACAAAATCTATACGAAAATAATGGGGTAGATTCCCAGTTCATATCACTTCCTTAGTAGCCCTTTGCATGCAACTGAATCTAAGTGAGAAGAATATTGAGAGAGAGATAGGTAAGATACCCCAGGCCCTGACCCTAGCTTTTGATTTCATCGCGCCACCTATCAATATTCTAGGTAAGCTGAACGAGGGTTATGCCTTTGTGAACTTCACGGGGTTCGCCCATTTAGGATATTTCTTGTTTACTTAAGTACGAAGTTGGTGTTCATTCTGGCTACTCGGAGATCTATCCTAACCATTTATGTATGAAGTTGACGTTTGTTTCATTTTTGTAGAAAGCGGGGGTGATTTTTGTACGTATATGATACAAGCCTCGTGAAGAAGATCCACAAGGTCTTAATGAGTTTCCCAATCTAGTTTCTTTAATACACCTTCAAGGATTGTTCTGTGGAAGTTTTTAGTCAAGTTATCAAACCCAACAAAGAGAACCAAAAATGAAAAGATGGATGGAGATTAGAAGTGATAAAATGGCGCCATGAAGCCTAGGAGGAACCACCACAATGGAACAAGAATCCATTGATAAGATCCAAGAAACCTTTCTAAGGATGAGAAGAGAATCCTCTCTCAAAAGCTCAAAGTTATTTCATTTAAATGATAAAAAATTCTTACAATTTCGGTTTTACAAGTAATTATACTCCTAACCTAACTTGATTTGCAAGCTAAAACTAATCCTAACTTGGTCTACAAGCTAAACTAATTCCTAGTTAGTTAAGAAGGCAATAACCAAACCAATAAGGAGCTAGTTTAAGTTACATGTTACTTTCTAAGTGACATGTCACTAATCCCTTTGATCTTGGCCCTTGAATGGGTTTAAGAGATCAATGGTGGAAATTCCTTCTTTGGTGAAGGCATGGATCTTCACTTAAGGAGGAAACTTTACTTAAACTCAAACATTTGGATTCACAAAGAATTTCTAATCAAACTTAAAGTTAACTTGCAATTCTTGTATGAATTTTCATGTCTTATTAGCTCATTACTTGCATTCTCAACCAAGCATTCTAAAGTAAAAATTAAAGCATCAAAAGCAAGTAAAAGTGGTCTTGGCCGTGAGTTTTGGACTCATTTACACATGGCCTAACAATTTGTACACTTACAAGGATACTTGTACAAACAAGTTTACAAACACATTACAAAAATTAAGTCCTAAGCTAAATATTTTGATTGAGGGTGTGCGAAAACTTGAAGTTTCACCATTTCTTCTTCAAGCTTCCTTTGCATACTTCTAGTGATGAATGCTCCTACATCAGTATATCTCAGGAGGATATTTTGAAATTGCAAACCTCCTTAACTAGCGGCACAATTTCTCTCTTACTTGGGTCATTCTTGCACTGAGCTCCCAACTCCTCTATACTCTCATTGAATTAGCCTTTACCTCTACTAGCGACAAGGTTCATGAGGACTTTCAAGGCATTTTATAAGAGGTCATTTTATGCGGGGATGTAAGGGAGAAACTAAGGCTAGCCTCGGGTTTTTACCATGAGAGAGTGGCCTTGGGAAACTTTTACCTAAGCCCTCACGGTTGGTGCCAAATATTCCTACCAAAATCTAGAAGACAGGTGCTTAGGTGAAGGTGAAAAAGGCTCGTGGTGTAATCCGACCGGGGTATCTCGTAATGCGCTTGATGGGCCGTCCTCTCTGGAATGAGGTGTGTACTTGCAAAAGACACTTTAACGATCAAGTTAGTGTTTGAGTGAGTAACATAAAAGGTAGGAGTATGTAAAAATTGAGTCCCCCTTAGAAATATTTCCTAAAAATATATATAGGTTAGAAAAAGTGATGTGTGATGACTTTATGCCTTCGTCACTCTAACCGAATAAACATAACCTCGTGCCAATCTTTAGATAGGTGAGTATGACCAAACATTGACTTGACTGTAATGTATGATGACAACGAGATGTGATTTTATAACTATGTATCAAGTACTGACTAACTATCTTAAAGGCATTGTATGATTGACAAGATGTCTTGAAGGATAATTATGATAAATCAACTCAAATAATGTATATATATATATATATATATATATATATATATATATATATATAATCATTACACGAAAAATTGTAACTAAAAAAATTATAAAAGCTTGGAATTTTGTTTTACTTAAATAAACTTAAAATTTTAAAAATTATTTCAAGTAATTAATTCAATATTAGAAATGAAAAGAAATTGAGATGTGAGAGTAAAATTGGACCAGAGAAAATTAGACTAAATAGAATTGAGTAAAAAATTTATTATATATTTCATTGTATATTATATTAATAAATTTAGTAAAATAGAACAAGAATAATAAATAATTGACATAATATTTAACATTTGGTATAAAATTTATTAATTTTAATTTTTTAAATTATATTTTTGTACCATTTAATAAATTTTACTTAATAGTGAATTATTTTATCATTATTGAGGAAAGATGAAATTTAAATATAATTTGATAAATTTAATCGTATAGAAACTTGAACATATATATATACTAATGGCGAAAGACAATATAAGTTAAAACAATTAAATAATATATCATCAGAGTAATTAGAACAAATAGATTAAGCATCATTAAAATATTTTCAGAATATAATAGACCCATAAGACTTACAATGATTAAGGAGAGAGCTGGAAGAGATTTTGAAAGAGTATTTTATTGATAAGAGAGTGTATACAACATAAGCAGAGAATATTTTTCGCTCTGCCTTTCTACAATCTAGTGACGATCTATTTATAGAAGTAAAAAGCATACTAGAAACTATTTACAACAGTACTTAATCCAATAAAAACTATACACGTATTTGCTATAGCATTGCCGACAGTCTTGACGAATTATATTTTGCCGACATTTTATTTTATTTTATTTTATTTTTATTTTTTTATTTTTTTTTTACATCATATCCACATTATCTCTTGAAGAGACAATTGCTTTAATAATTGTACGGGTCATGATTCTCATAATCTGGATTTGATTCTAGGGATAAGGTATCTGAGTCATCCTTATCTTCATTCTTGTTTTCTTCGCATTGAGCTGATCCTTTTGATGAAGAGATCTTTGTCAGTAATTTTTCTAATTCGTCTTTGGTTGAGGCCGAGGCCAACGAAGAGAGTAATTGTTATTTCTCCAAAAGGAATTGAGAGTCTTGTTTTAGACTACTCTGTACCATCTGATTTCTTGATACCCAAGCATCTATTTTGTTTTTACATACTAATTCATTATTAAACTTTTCCAACCATTTAATTTGGATTCTTCGAAGTAACTGTTTAATTTCTACAGAGGGATGTACATTCTCAATTGTATAATCCCAGGCTGTAATCCATGTAATTGCTTGTGAGGCCACAAAAGAGATTAATCTATGTCCTGAGGCAAAATTGGTGTAATTATAAGATTCTATAATTGGTGGTGGAAATATATTAGTAGATGGTCCATAATGATTGAACCATTCAATAAACCAGTAAGGAAAATTTAAAGAAATTCCTTTTTTAAACCAAATAAACCATGAATGGTAATTTGGACTAATTAGTAATACATGAGACCAGGAGGTTATGTAATCATAATATGAATAATTCTGAGGGGAGAAGGTTTTAGAAAAACTCTTTGATTTATACAGAGCTTGTCCCCAATCTTTAGGGGTAATAATTTTGAGAATTTTAATTTTGGAGTACTGAATTTGTCCTTCTTGGTTTTTGGTGTGGGTTAATTCTATTGATTCAGTATCGACTAGGATAAATTCATAAAATATCCTTATCTTTTCTGGATTTGTAGGAAGATAGTGGAAAGTTGGTGGAAATAATTTTTCAGTAATTTGGGATAATTGAAAGTTTTCCCATTCTGATTCTAATATCATTATGGGAAATTGTTTTGGTTTATTCATAAATTTAATTTTGATGGAGGATGAAGGAGATAATTGTGGAAAAGACTGTTTAGGAGGGGTAATCAGAGATGAAGAGGCAAGGTCATTTGGAGTAATTAAATTTTTATAAGAGTTTAGTGGAGTAAACCTGTTTGGAGTAATTGGAGAAGAAGGAGATGGAGGAGGAGTACTTACTAATTCAGCCATTGTCATTGATTTTTTTCCAGCAGATAATTCTTTTTTGTCATTATGCTTTTATTACGATCCCAGTGGGGGACCATAATCTTCTTTCCCATATGTTTTTGAACTCATTGTTTTCCCTGAAGAAATTCCCTTGTTAAAAAATCTAGAAGAGAATTATTTTCTCCTTTAATTTGTTCTATTTCAAAATCAAAACAAGATAATATAGCTTGCCATAGGGCAAAAATATGCTTAGAAACCAAATTTTTTACATCTTTCTGTAAAACACTTGGTGCAGCTTTGCAATCAGTTATGATTAAAAACTTTTTATTAAATAAATCATCTTGAAATTTTTGTAAACATAATACGATTGAAAGTATTTCTTTTTTAACAATGCTATATTTCTTTTGGGCTTCATGCCAAATTCCAGAATAATATCTTACAATTTGTTCTTTTTCATTAATTTTTTGTTTTAAAATTCTCCCATATCCTTTATCTGAAGCATCAGTCTCTATTATTAATAATGCATTTAGGTCTGGTATTCCTAAACATGGTAATCTTTTTATTAAGATTTTGATCTCTCTAATTGATTGGGTCATTTCTTCATTCCATTCTGGTGGTGATTTTCTTAATCTCTTATATAAAGGTTCACAGATTATTCTAATATTTGGAATAAAATCTGCTACATAATTTACACATCCTAAAAATCTTTGTAATTGGGTTTTATCTTTAATTATATCTGGAAATTTTTCTACAAATTCTAATGATCTTTGTATAGGTGTAATTCCTCCTTTTATTTAGGTGTAATTCCTCCTTTTATTATTTCAAATCCTAAAAATCTTATTTTAGATTGAAATATTTTCATTTTCCTTTCTGAAACTACTAATCCATTTTCTTTGATTAATTCTATGAATTTATCTAGATGTTCTTGATGTTTTTTAATTCCTTTTGAAAACACTAAGACATCGTCTAAATAAACTATAATAAATTCTAAGTAAGGATAAAATATATCATTCATAATATTTTGAAATTCACTGGGAGCATTTTTTAATCCTTGCGGCATTACATTCCATTCATAGTGTCCAAATGGAATTACAAATGTCGTTTTATATCTATCTTTTTCTTTAACGGAAATTTGATAATATCCTGATTTTAAATCAAATTTTGAAAATATCACTGCTTCATGTAATCTTTTAATTAGATCATTTTTATTTGGTAGAGGATACCTAATCCATTTTAATACATTATTTAAAGGTTTATAATTAATTACTAACCTTGGTGCTCCTCTTTCTACTTCTGAAGCTTTATTTACATAAAAAGCTGAGCAGTTCCATGGTAACTTAGATGGTCTAATTAACTTTTTATCTAAATATTCTTGAATTTCCTTTTTACAATATTTTAAATTTTCTTGATTCATTTGTATTGGTCTTGATTTAGTTGGGATTTTCTTTTCATTAAAATTATCTATATAGGGTAATTCTATCTCATACCTTTTCCTATGCCAAAAAGCTGTAGGATTTAATTCATAGATTTCGTTTATTATTTTTTCTTCATAAATCTTTATTATAGATTTTATTTGAGGACTTTCTATTTGTTCTTCTATTCTTTTATATTTAATTTCTTTATTTAACAAATTTATTTGTTTTTGTTTAATAGATTTCTCTTGTAATAAATTTAATTCTCTACTCCTAGGAGGTGTTATAAACTCAAATAATATTTCTTTTCCTAGTTTTTTAGTAATTAATCCTTTTTCAGTAACTTGAAAAGGATATAGTAGAATTAGGAAATGAGTTCCTAAAATCATTTGAGTTTTCATATTTTTCACTAATGCGAAAGGAGTTTTATAACATAACCTTTCTTTACAAATTTTTGCTTTGCTTATTTTATATTTGATATCCATCTTTGATCCATTAGCACTACTTACTTTTTCTAATGTTTTTTCGTAGTATTTTATTGGAATTAATCCTTCTTGTATACAATTTACATCTGCCCCAGAGTCTATTAAAGCTGTCATTTCAAATTTTCTTTACTAATGTTATCCTAGTATACTATGGTTGTACAGTCATTGTTCTAAGTATATTAATATAATTATCTTTAGAGATATGTTCTGGTTCAGAACTTTCTCCTTCTTCATATATTCTTAATGTATTATTATTTATTATTTCTTTTCCTTCTAAACTTAATAACTTAAATTCTAATTCTATATCTTTTTCTTTTAATTGTTGAATATCTTTTTTAAGACTTTTTATCTCTTCTTGTAAATCTTTTATAGTTAACTGATTCTCTTGTTTTCTAAACCTTCCATATATCTCCTTCATATTAATGGGTTCTATTTGGACTTTTGTTTCTTCATTTCTTCTAATTAATTCTTCTAATTGTTTTATAAATTCATTTCTTAACGGAGAGTCTTCTAATTTTTCTATAATAATTATTAGTGTACTAGTTTGATCAGAAGTTAATACATTAAGTGTTTTACAATCATTACAACTACAAATATCTAATCTTAGACAATAATTTTGATTACTTTCTTCAGAAACTTCTGAAGAAGAGCTATCATATTCTATTAAATTTACTTCATTATCTGATGAAGATTCTTCTCCCATCGAAGATTCTTCTTCAGATTCTATTAAAATATTTTTCAACTGATTTTTTAATTCTTCATTTTCAATTTGATTTATTTTATTCATGGTTCTACACTTGCTAGCATAGTGACCTGGTTTTTTACATTTATAACAAATGATTTCTTTTTTATTTATCTTCTTTTTAGAGTAATTTTTCTTAGGTTTTGATTCGTCTAATTTCTTAGAATAATAAGGTTTTCTAAAAGGCTTTTTGTTTTAAAATTGTTTTTTAATAAATCTTTTCTTTCTAGAACTTGGAGCCCTTATAGGTTCCATCCCATATTGTTCGCAGAAAGTTCCTATTTCTTTTTTATTTATCATTCCTTCTTTTCTCATTTTATTTTGTAATTTAAAATCTACACAAACCTTTAATCCTGTGTCTACTACAATATTATGAATTTGACCATAAGTCAAAGTTTCATAAGGAATTGGTTTTCCACAATTATTCTCTAAGTTATGCCTTACTTTTTCTGCAAAGAGAGAAGGTAGTCTAGCTACAAACTACTCTTTCCAATACCCATTATTCCCATCTTCTCTTAACATAACTTTTGATAAAAAATACATCTTCATACCACCTATAATCACTCATTGTTTTATAGTATAGGCTTGCTAATTGCTTTACTGCCCTATCTCTAATCATATTTGGGTTACCTATAAAGCTTTGTAATATTGAATATATTAATGTTGCTACTGCATCCTCTTGATTTGTTTCCTGCTTAATACTATTTAATATTATTTCTTTTTCTTGAATACTACAACAATTATCCCACCATCCTTTAAGTTGGCCTGTAAATCCTTGTATTAATACAGTAGCTGCAGTTCTATCACTACAACCTTTAGTTTTATGAGCTGTGGCAGCCATACTCATCTGACTAGTTAAGTCTAATATAGCTTGCTCAGATAACCCATCTAAATTCCATTCTGCAATCTCATTTCCAGAAAAAGAATTTTGAACTAATTCTCCCCTTTCTTCAAATTGTACATCTATTGGAGTAGGTCTTGGATAGTAATTCCTAAGTTTTGAGTAATTTCTTATTTTATTTACTTCTAAAGTATTTATTGAGGATTTACTTATTTCTTCCAATTTTTTATTTATTTCTTCTATTTTTAAATCAGCATCAGATTTTAATTTAGAAGATTCTAAATCTTTTTGTGGTACATTAAATAATTTATAAATAGGTTTTTCTGATACTTTGCTAGAGTTAGATCCTTGTATTAACAAAGATTTATCTTCTATTCTAGTTAATTGTTTTGTCATTATCCCTAGTACTGTATTTGAATAATTTAATTGTGAATAAATTATTTTAATATCTACTTGTTTGTCTAATTCTTTAACATCCTTATAAGGACTTGCTTCTAATTCTAGTTTTGATGTGTGAATTATTATTGTTTGTTCTGGTGGATATTCTGACTCTATTACCTCATTGTTATTAAGTTTCCACTTATTACTAATTTTTTGTAATGGTTTTATTTCTCTATCAAAAGGATAATCTAAATTATTTTCAATACTATATCTTTTAAACCAATCAAAAAAATATATATTTATTTCATTTTCATTAAGATATCCATAAAATTTTTCTAAAAATTTCTTCTTTTGTTTCTGTGTATAATTATCCCAATACCAGTCTCTTTTTTCTGTATTATAATCAGCATTAAAATCTTTTTTAATCCAATCTTTATCGATTATAAAAGGTTCTTCTCTAATTATCGTATTTAAAACTTGTGATGCAGTTGGAGAGTATTGAGGTGATTCTGATTTTTTAGATTCTTCATAAGTGGGTTTACTTACTATTGGAGTAATTCTATCTATTCCTCTAATATCTAAATTTATTGTTGACCCATCTATAGAGCTTCTTGATTCTGTTCTAAAAATTTTTTGGGGTTCATTAATTCTTAATGAAGCTGATCTATTCATTTTAATTCTAATATCAGTTCCTTCTTGGATTATTTCCCTAATTTGAGTATTATATATTTTCTTTTCTTTTACAATATCTCTTAATAACCATTCTTGAGGTATTTTATGTTTTAAATCTTCATGTCTTAATTTCTTAGGTGTTTGTACAGATGATTTTTTAAAATTTGCTTCTATTACTAATGTTTCATCTTTAGGTGTTTGTTTCTTTGCCCTATAATTATAATCACTTCTAGTTATTTTATAACATACCCTATAAATAATTTGAATGGGTCCTGAATCAGGATCTATTATCCCATCTGGTATTTGAACATATAATTTTAATGCTTCAACAGTTTTTTCATTATTCAAATTCATTGAAAAATTAGGAAAACAATTAAAAAATACTGGACCATCATGTAAATTACTTTCTAATATGGCTAATACTGAATCATTAAAGTTATTTAATCTTATATCTCTTAATAATAGTAATACAGGCGTATTTACTCCTAATCTAAAATTAGGTTTTATTGCCACTTGTATTAATCCTATATGTATATGATTATACCCTTTAGCTATATGTTGTTCTAATAATTCTTCAGATAATAAAGTTTTTATTTTATTAACTTCTGTTCCTGGGTAATCTACTTCTATAGTAATTATTTCGTCATCATTAACTTTCCAGAAATTATTTCTATGATAAACCTTATTCTTATCTATTATAGGTAAGGACCAATTTTGGAGTTGATTTTCTATTTTCTCAATTTTTAATTCAGTCATTTTAGAGGTAGTAGAACTAGCTAAGTCATTCATGCTTTCTGGCTTAATTATTATCTGTTTATCTTTATTCTTTAATCCTAAATCACTTAGAGATTTCAGGAAATTTGGCATCTTAAGCTTATCTTTAGTTTCCATAGCTACGGGACCACAGCTGACCAACGAGTTTACTACCTCTCCTTAGGTTTTACTACCGGGACCACTGCTGACCAACGTATAAACACCTCTCAGTGCTACTTCTGGATCACTTCAGATAATCTTAAAAGGACAACTCCTTTACCCCTTAGTTTTCTAGTCTTAAAGATTAAATTTAAACTGATAATAAGTATGCTTAAGCAGACAAATGACTTATTTGCTTCTTTTTTAATTCTAAGTATCTTAAATAAGTTCTAAATACTCTTTCTACCCAAGCGTAATAATGATATTCTATTTTATTTTTATTGTTTGTTTTAAACTTTTCAAATTGGGTTTTTAGATATCTAATGGTTAATCCTATTTCTTTAAGAGGGTGTGGATGAAGGCAGTTTGGGTTGGATAGCGTTATACTATGTTCAAAGATTCTGGGTAATTTATAGACTGGTTGCATATTATGTTGATTTTGTTTCAAATAAATGACAGAGTTAACTATAATAAAATATTGTGCTGGAGAAAATTCATGTATCATATACCCCCAAAGAAAATTTGAAGTAGTTGATAAACTTATAAGATTCAGCAAAGGTGGCAGAGCCTCCTAGTTAGAAACTTATAATTTTATCGATAAACTGGATCAGAGTCTAAGCTCTGATTATATTAATAAATTTAGTAAAATAAAACAGGAATAATAAATAATTGACATAATATTTAACATTTGGTATAAAATTTATTAATTTTAATTTTTTAAATTATATTTTTGTACCATTTAATAAATTTTACTTAATAGTGAATTATTTTATCATTATTGAGGAAAGATGAAATTTAAATAAAATTTGATAAATTTAATCGTATAGAAACTTGAACATATATATATATATTAACATCTTGTATAAAATATATTAATTTTCATTTTTTAAATTATAGTTTTTACCACTTAATAAATCTCACCTAATAATAAATTATTACAATATTATCAAGAAAAAGAGAGAGTTTAAATAAAATTATACCATTAGACAAATAATAATGATTAGAAATGCATTAATATTAATTATTTAAATAAAATTATAACATAGAATTATGCTATTTTTGAATTTAATAAATTTAAACATAAATATTTTATATAAAAATGTGAACCTCAAGACAACTATTTCCGCTAGTACATATAATATGTAATTTCCTGGATTCCACTCTACATGTAATCGTATTTTTCAAGATATATGTTTTTTAAATATGTTAAAAGATGTGTGTTAAAGAATTATCTTAAAACCATCTATATTCAGTGAATGGATCGAATCGCCGTTGGTTTCATTCGAGTAAAAGAAAACACGAAGGTTTTAAAAGGTAACCAATATTTATTTTTGTTTCTTCTCTCTCTTCCTCTCCCTCCTTCAATTCTCCGCGGGTCACGAATGCCTCTTCAAAATTTCGCCCCAAACACCCAAACAGCGTGAACACACTCACACACACTTCGCAGCTCATATATAAACCTTCTCCTTTTCTGTGCCCTTATTCGGAAGAATAATCGAATAATTTCGAACTAGGCAGCTACCGAAGTCATTTTCTCTCGTTTTCTATGCAAACGTAGAGATCCAGAAACCACGTCGCTACTTTCCTCTGTTTCCGTGATTGAGGTACTTCGCTTTATTTTCTGCTCGATTTGGAATATTTGCTCTTAATCGATAAATTGCATTACGCAAATGCTGGTTCTGTTGATGGCTTCAGCGTTAGATACTTGCTGTTACTTAATTAGGTTTAGTATTTATTCCGAATCACTGAACTGCTGTTGTTGATCGTCAGAGTGAAATTGTATATGAAGAGAACTTTTTCTTGTGTTACTTACAGAGGAATTTTGGATGACTTCGACATATTTTGTAATTAAATGTTTTGCTCCGTAAATGTTTGTTTACCTTAGGCCTTAGGGCTTTTAATTGATAAATTGCAACGCAAATGCTGGTTCTGTTGATCGTTGCAGAGTTAGATGGTCTGTTGCATAATTAGGTTTAGTGTTTATTCCCAATCACTGAACTATTGTTGTTTATCGTTAGAGTGAAAATGATGATGGAGAGAACTTTTCCATGTGTAACGTACCCAGAAATTTTGGATAACTCTGACAAATTTTGTAATTAAATGTTTTGTTAGTTCTCAATATTTCTAAAAGTTTTTTTTCTTGGTGAACTTTTTCTTGTTTCTAAACACTCATTTAATCTAGCAATATTGGTTCCGTTCTTTATCAGATGCTTTCTAGTAATATTGGGGAAAAAATCTTTCTTGAGTTTGTGGGCAGAGGGATAAATGACCTACATAAATGTTGTCTAGATTCTATTTGAAAGCCTGTTTAGGTACTACTATAGTCGTAGTTGTGTGTAAACATTGTTTTCCCTGTTTTCAGGCTAGCTGTTTGTTAACCCTAACCCAGGATCCACCAATAACCAGAAAAGCTGATTCTTGATGGTGAAACAGCTAGATAGAAAGAACTAGAGAGAGAGAGAAACAAAGAAAGAGATGAAAGACAGAGAGAGAGAAAACTGAGAAGAGAGAGATGAATTAAAAGACTTGTCAAATGAGGCAATGACCGAGGTATTTATAAACATGTCTGGGTAATACAATCAGTAACCTAAAAGCCTTCATAAAAAAAGGTTTTAACAGAAAAATACACTTAAACAGAAAACTAATACATTGTAACAGAATTAGTACCATTCCTAACAAGCTCCACCTTGGGACTAATTCTATTAAAAAAGAAATTCTAAGCTTTATAATTAGAAACACCTACTAGATGATGTGTTTAGTCTTAGAATGGAATGCATCATTTCTCGTCAAGTGTATAACACGCTGACTGTCTGAGTAAACTTCCACTGAATCTTGTGTAACTCCAAGTTCAGTGTCAAAACCCTTCAACAATTCTAGGGTAGAAGCCCCCTGTAAGTACCTTAGGATCCATTTCACAGCATTCCAGTGACATTTTCCTGGATTGTGCATGTAACTTTAGACATCTCCTCAAGGTCAGCTTCTGTTTTAGGACACTGCTCAGATGAAAGCTGAGTGGAGATAGCCTAGAATGCTTTGTGTGGTGTGCTGCCCCTTTGAGAAACTCACCTTCTTCTGTTTCCCAGTGATGCAATGCTCACAAAACTGCAACTTGCTGAAACTTTGATCACCAAAAGAACCTCTTTTGCTAAGGATTTGCATCCCTTTCTCACTCATGTGGCCTAATCTCCTGTGCCACAACCTTGATTGTTCCTTATTGCTTACAGAAATTGCCTGGGCAGCAGTGCCATGATCAGTAACAGTGGAAGCAAGAAGGAAATAGAGATTATCTCTTTTTCCCTTCATAACAGAAATTTTGATTTCTCCACCTTCAGCAGAATACCTACATCCCAAGGACTCCAAAGTTCCAAGAGAGATTAAATTTCTTCTTAAATCAGGTACATGTCTCACATTTGTGAGTGTCTTGACTGCTCCATCATGGATTTTGATTTGTGCTGAGCCTCTGCCTTTAACTTTGCAAACTGCATCATTACCCATCATAATAACTCCTGAATGAACTGGTTCATAGGTTGAAAACCACTCCCTTTTGGGACACATGTGGTGGTGCGTCCAGAGTCCAAAATCCGCTCTTCTTGGACATCTGAAAGTGCTGTTGCAGTCACCAAAACATCAGCATCAGACTCTGAATTTGAAAGCAGCTTCAGGTTTAGGATTCTTGTTCTTTTCTTCCTTCTCTTTCTTGTTCTTGAGCTTGTAGCAGTCATTTATCTCATGCCCAAGCTTCTTGCAATATTTGTAAGATTTTCCTGAGTTTTTTTCTCTTGACTTGGATCTTGATTGTTTCTTGCCAGAATCTAGCTTTTCTTGAGGCCTTACTCTTGCTGTAAAGTCCTCACCCTTCTTGTCGGTGGGTAGCACATTATCAAACTTCTCCTTTGAGAGAAGATTAGACTTTACATCTTCATATGACAATGTGTCATTGGAGCTGTAAAGCATGATTTCTTTGAAGTGCCTATAAGAAGGAGGGAGAGACACTACAAGTAATATAGGCTTATCTTCATCTTCAATCTTGACCTCAAGATTTTCCAAGTCTATCAAGATTGTGTTGAACACATTTAGGTGAGACCTTAATGAGCTTCCTTCCTTCTGTCATTCTCAGGGTATACAACCTCTCTTTTAACCTCAGTTTGTTGGCCAAATTCTTGGTCATGTACAAAGCTTCCAGCTTAGTCCACAAACCAGCAGCTGTAGTTTCTTGAATGACCTCTCTAAGTACATCTTCTGAAAGACATAACTGGATGGCAGTAAGGGCTTTCTCATCCAATTCCTGCCAGCTTTCATCGGTCATAGTTGCTGGCTTCTTGGACCTTCCATCAAGTGCCTTCTTCAACCCTTGCTGAGTTAGCACAACCCTCATTTGTACCTTCCAAATGCTGAAGTTGATCTGCCCATCAAATTTCTTTATGTCAAACCTTGTAATGGATGACATCTTCTCTGTTCTTGCTTGTTTCTTGGGGATGACTCTTGATACCACTTATTAACCCTAACCCAGGATCCACCAATAACCAGAAAAGCTGATTCTTGATGGTGAAACAGCTAGATAGAGAGAAACAAAGAAAGAGATGAAAGACAGAGAGATAGAAAACTGAGAAGAGAGAGAGAAAACTGAGAAGAGAGAGAGATGAATTAAAAGGCTTGCCAAATGAGGCAATGACCTAGGTATTTATAAACATACCTGGGTAATACAATCAGTAACCTAAAAGCCTTCATAAAAAAAGGCTTTAACAGAAAAATACACTTAAATAGAAAACTAATACATTGTAACAGAATTAGTACCATTCCTAACACTGTTAATCAAACTAGGCTTATGAATTGAATAGGCTTTTAATGTGTTAATAAGGTTCAAGGCACATTTGTTGTTTGTGAACTTGATGATTATTTGTGACTTCTGCCTTGTCCATTTCAAAGAAAAACGACAGTGCTTGAAATAATGAGTGCAAAACTCATTGGGTTGGTGTATCTGGCTAATCTATCCTGGGAAGAGAAATTATTGTTTTTGGACACGAAATTATAATTCCAAAATATTTTTGAATACTTTTTGTAGTCCTAGTATTTCACTGTTGTGCTTTCCCTCTCCATTGTAGTTGGCCTCGTTGCCATTCTCTGAGAAGGTTGTACTGTTATATGTTACATACATTGTTCATCCTATTTAATATGCAGTCTTGCGTTTTGTATGTTTGTATGTCCTCATGTTGTAACCTTTGCTAGAGATGGAAGGAAATACTGAGGATGAAGTGGTTGATGTTGAGAGTGCTTCCAGTGGCTCTTTCAATGATGATTCAGATGATGATGAATCTTTAGTTCCTGAAATAGGTGATGAAGTGCAACTTGAGGTCAGTTTTGTAGATATTTTCTTTTACCCTATTCTCTTTGTTTATTGATGATAATTTTTTTATGCACTTGTAAAAACCTAGCTATCCATACTTGCTTTTCTGATTTAAATTTTTAGTGTGCTTTATTTCCCTTTTTTTATGTGCATCGTGCAGGAGCCATTAACAGAAGAGGAAATACAAGATCTTATTTCTGAGTTGTTAGAAGTGGAGAGTAAGGTACATTTTTTAAATATGTTAATATTTTGCCAAGATTTTTTTCCTCATTGTTAGAATTTTGACATTTATGGTTTTAGAATAATCAATCAATGATTGAATGATTGTTATGCTAGAGTTAGTTAGAATGAACCTGAACTAACAGCTAACCTATACAGAGAAAAAGATAGCTAACTGTTACAATAACAGCCTTAGTAAAGCTTAGTAAAGTGTTACTCCTCACCCACACACACACACACATATTTTAATTTATTTCAATATACTTCTTGGTGAAACTTATCAGAATAATCTTGTTTTAGCTTATTTCAACAAGTTTTGTGGTTAAATTTGGGACATTAGTTTCTTATGAGATATAAATTAGCTCTTAATTAAGCTGATTACTTAGACACACTCAACTTATGAATTACTCATAGATGCATTCAAATAAAATATTTGCCAAGTGTTGTGTGTGGTATGTATAATTGAAATAAATCAAATATTTTCATTTTCCACACGCATTGTTTAAATGGAGGTTCTAACATGTTTTTAGGCCGCAGAGGCTCAAGAAGCTCTTGAAGAGGAGTCTCTTTCTAAGGTGGAGAGTGAAGTTAGAGAAGAATTGAAGCAAACTCTTCAGGGGGATGATGTTAGTTTCCCTCTTTATCCCTGGTTTGTTTTTATATTTCTGTATTTTTACGTATAATTGTGTGTGTTGTCTGTAGTTGGAAAGTGCTGTTGCTAATGAGATGACTACTTTTAAAGAAGAGTGGGAAGCTGTCCTGGATGACCTTGAAACCGAAAGTTCCGACTTACTGGTTTGATTTTATCTTTGATCTTCAATAAATGTTTGGGTTTGTAACATCTGCTTGTCTCTTTGTGCTTTTATCAGTTGTTATCACTACCAATATAAAGTTTTGGAAGAAGGTAGAGAGAAAACATAACAGAGAGTTTGAGAGAAGTGAAAACTGATATTATTTCAACCCAAGTGAGAAAGGTTACTAGAGTGAATTATATAGAACACCTAATTGTTACAGAACAAGCCTCTGAACAGTAACTAACTGTCTTCTAACTTACTATCTGTTAGTTAGAGTTGACAGTTAGTGACAGCTAAGCTAACTAACTACAGTAAAGTATACTGTACTTTTTTTTTCACTACATTTTCTGAGTAAAGTATACTCCTTATACTTCCTCGCAAGTGCATGGGGGGAGAAGAACATTCAACACTTTGAGCTTGGACCTCAGTTCACAGAAGCATAAAGGAGAGAGAGCTTTTGTGGGTATATCAATATATTGATCTGTAGCTGGAACATGAAGTACACATAGTGAATTATTGACTACTTTTTCACAAACAAGAAACAGGCTTAAGTTTCATGTGTTTTTTTCGAGCATGAAGAATTGGATTGTGTTCTAGAGCAACTGTGCCGAGGTTATCACAAAATATGGTGGGTGCTGTGTATTGTATTTGTAACTCAGAAGAGAGTTTGAATCCAAGTTACTTCAGTAGTGGCATGAACCATTGCTTCTGTACTTAGCTTCAATGATGGAATGAGCTACCGTTGCTTGCTTCTTGGACCACCAGGAGACTAGACTGGGGCCAAGAAACACAATGAATGCCTGAGGTTAACCTTTGGTTACTTGGGTCTGATGCCCAATCAGCATCATAATATGCCTGAAGGACGAGAGGATAATTGGATGAAGCTGGTTGGCGGTGAAGGGTCCACTAAATAGTGCCTTTGAGACTCTGTAGAATCTTCTTGACAATAGTCCAATGCTGTTCAAGAGGAGAGGACATGAATTGGCCAACTTTATTCACAGAGAAACTGATTTCAAGGCGAGTAATGATAGCATATTGCATAGTACCTACCACGCATTTGTTATAGTGAAGATATCTGAACCTGTTTTAGTGAGTTTGTAGCCACCAATCATCGGCGAGGAGATAAGGCTAGCTCCTTCCATGTTAGTCTTAGTGAGAAGATCATGAATATACTTTGATTGTGTTAGAACAGGAACCACATGGTTGACTCTTGACCTCATCCTCGAAAGTAATCAAGGGTACCTAGATCCATTATGGCAAATGTTGAATTGGGTTGGGAAATGAGTTGTTGAAGAAGAGTTGAGTTGTTTCTAGTGATTATGATATCATCAACATAGACTAGTACATAAATGGTGCTATTGCCTTGAGATTATACAAATAGAAAGGGACCACATTTGCTAGCATAAAACTTTAGTTGAAGTGAAGTGGATTTTGAGTTTTTCAAGCCAGATCATAGTTATTAGAATCTTACAATTCATGACTTGATTCATACGATTCGATACAGTTCAGCTATCAATCAATATGTATCTTTAGGTGAATCTTAAATGGTTTTGTGTCTTAGGATACATGAACAAATCTTATGATTTGAAATGATTTAGTTGCCTACCAATACGCATCTTACAATGAATCTTAAATACTTTATATCACCAATTCATGAAAAAAAATGAAAAGTATATAATCCGAATTGGTAACTACATTTGCTACATTGTGCAGCAACAACTATATTTGCTGAATTTAATGATTTTTGGTTGCAGGGTAGCTACTATTTTTTGGCCTTGTGGCGGTTTATGTAGCAACCGTGTTTGTTTTGAAGCTTATATGACACTTTATTAGCTATGTTTAATTATGGCTAGATATGGTTTTTAGTAATTGATTATGAATATATGCTTTTATATGCCTTAACATGTATATGTATATATGCTATGTTTATTTATTGATCACGAATCTTATGATTCATGATATGCTTCGATTCACGATTTAACAGGGAATTGAAACTGATTGGTAACCATAATGTGAAGCTGTTGAAAAATTATTAGTGTTTCTGGTTTCTTTTTAAGTAAATCAATGTGAAACGTGTGCAAGCATCCACAAAATTTACATAGTAATGATATCCACATGTTGATGTGGTTGGTGCAGGGCCCCACAATCACTATATATAAGTTGAAAGGGTGTAGAGTTAGTATTAGTACCACGGTAGTTGAATTGGGATACAAGATACATATTGGGAAGCCTATTTTCCGAACCGTGAATTGAAGCGTATCGTGAATCGTAAGATTCATGAGCAATAAATAATTATAGCACAGATACATATACAAGACATATTAGATTCACCTTAAGATAGGTATCAATAGACATATAAGGTTCATGTATTGTAAGATACAAAACCATTTAAGATTCACCTTAAAATAATATCAGTAGACAGCTGAATCGTATCGAATCATAAGAATTGAATCATGAGTCATAAGATTCTAACTATGATTAGTAATAGTAGAGAGGAAGGTAATCTGTGTGATTTGCCAAGACAACAAGAATTGCACTAATCTAGTGAATTTTTGTTGATTTACACTTTTGAAACACTAATCTCATTACATTAAAATTCGGGTGACCTAATCTATAATGCTAAGTGGCTATAGAGACTGTTTCTAACAGTATTATGAATATTTGAAGCTAAAATATTATTTGACAAAGTATTTGGTAAACTTTTGTTGTTGGGCAAGGCAGCAATTTTAAGGAAAGATGGAAACTAGTAAAGACCATATGAGCCAACATAGCCTTTGAGTCTGATTTAACAGTTTGGGTGAAATTCAAATAGAGCTGAATTACCTTTACAAAATTGACTGACACGAAAGAAATTTGAGGTAATTGGAGGAACATATAGTAGATTATTGAGAGGTAATTTGACTTTAGTGTTGATAGTCGATTGAAATATAATGATTGCTGTGGAGTGATAGAGAGACCTTGGCCATCACCTATGGTGATTTGATCTGGTCCCTCAAAGGGGGTGAGTTGTTGAATGTTCTGTGAGATGTTGGTGGCACGTGGAAAGAGCCAGAGTTTGGGTACCAAACTATAGTGTTCTGTGCTAATGCAACCAATGCTCCTGGATGTTGTTAAGTTGGGGTTGAGTGGTTGAGGGAACAAGGCCAACGATTTCTTGTTGAAGGTGATATTGAGGTGGGTAGGGGTTGGATTGTTTGCGGCTGGATTGATTGGTTGGGTGTTAGAGTAGTTGTAGTAGGGAGTGGCACCTGGAGCATCCAAGGGAGCTACTAAGGCATAGTTTTCTTCAAGGTGATAGTAGCAATATGAAGGTATATGGTCATAATGATGGCATTGGTAAGCGGTGTGGTGTATGCGTCTGTTGGGATTACCACCACAACCAGCAAAGCAACCTCCACGATTGAATCTGGTCTAGAACCATTGTTTTGTTGTTCAACTATATCGGCTTGAGGTTGTGTTATGGAGTTGGAAGAATTTTTCAGTTCAGCTAGGTTGATTGCACCAATAGGTTTCTTCTTGAACTTGTCAAGATATGCTTCGTGAGGAAGAAGCATGGTTTTGACTCCATCAATTGTAGTTTTGTGAAGTTGATTGTTGATGAAGGGGACTGAAGAGGCACTCTTTGGGAAGTCCATCTAGAACGATTTGAATGTGTTCTTTGGTAGAGAAGGTTTCACCAATGGATGGAAGTTAGTTCATCTACTATGGTTTAGATGTAAAGGAAATATTTTGAAATGGTTCCCCGTTCTAGATTGATGTTTCTGATTTCCGTTTGAAGTTGTCTTGCTTTAGTGGTGAAAAGGGAGAGGATGAAAGAGTGAATCTTGTCCCATGGTTCCCAAGAGGACTTACTCTATGACGCATGGAATAACCTCTTGAGAGATGGTTGATTAAAGCCAAGAAAGAGGCAATTTATCAGGCCTCTCCCAATTAGAATATTCACAGGAGACATTTTCAGCATCTGTGTCAGCAAGAGTGAGGTATTTGGGAGGAATTTGTGGGTTGACAAGATACCTGTGAAGTTTGTGAACATTGATGATGGGCTCAACATGTTGGCACCGTAGAAGATAGTTCTTGGAGGTGAGGTTGTCAGAGATGGAATGGGAGAAACTGAGAGTTGGTAATGGAGTGTGCACTGCTGTTTGAGGTGGTACACGTGCAGGTAGTGGTTGCTGTGTTTTGTTAGTGGAAGCCATGAAGAAGGATTGAAGATCACTGTGGAAGATTTATGAGATTGAAAGGGCAGGGTGGGAGGGATCAAAGAGAGGCTCTTTGATACCATTATGGAGAGAAAAGTGAAAACTGATGTTATTCAACCCAAGTGAGAAAGGTAACAAGAGTAAATTATATAGAACACCTAAAGCTTTCAGAAGTATCCTCTGAACAGTTAACTATTGGTTTTCTAACTAACTACCTGTCACTACATTTTCTTAGTAACGTATACTCCTATACAATACTTAGAAATTGGTTTCATCTCTATTGTTCTGCTTCTCATGATATTGATTTGAGTCTTGCTGCTTATTTCTTTTTGGCTATGATACTTAAAAAATAAATAGCCCTCACAAATAAGTTCACACCGAAGTTGTTGAAAATGTCTGAATTTGCAATAAATCAGATCACTAGTGACAGATTGAGCGGTGATCTTAAACCTGGCATACTCTTTTATTTTAGCTGGGGTGGGCTGGAACTCGGGAGTTTTAAAATTACTAATGATTACCTTTGCTTTTACAAATAAAATACCATGTTTCAAATAAAAATATAAGTTCAATATTTTGGAAGATCCAGTCCTGCAGTGTGGTATGGTTTAGTACCTTTGTTACATATAGACATCTAAGATTTTCTTGGAGCTGTTATAAAGTCTGCCTTTGCTGAAATGTGCTTATATTTTTCTTCTGCTATTTATTGATATTATCTTGAGTAGGAACAACTTGATGGGGCTGGCATTGAGCTTCCTAGCCTTTATAAGTTGATTGAAAAAGAAGCTCCTAATGTTTGCTCCACTGAAGCATGGAAAAAGAGGAATCATTGGGTTGGGTCTCTGGCAACTCCACAAATTGCTCAGTCAATTGCTGATGCTGAGAAACATTTACAAGTAAATAGACCTGTTAGAAGGTATGATTCTTATATGGCATTGGATCTGGTAACAATCTAATATGTTATCTTATATGGTTTTGGTGTGGTTCAGGCGACATGGTAAATTACTAGAAGAGGGTGCTAGTGGCTTTCTCCAAAAAAAACTCTGTGCTGAAACCCAGGGGCCATTCAAGAAAGAAACTGAGGGGAATTGGGAAATGTTCAATAAAATAGTTTCTGATGGGAGTGGCATTGATGCTTCATTTGGCAGTAAGCATTGGGCTTCTGTTTATTTAGCCAGCACTCCACAACAAGCTGCCTTGATGGGACTCAAATTTCCTGGAGTTGATGAGGTGGAAATTTTTTTTGTTGACTGTGTTCACTGCTATTATTTTATTGGATGTATATGTCAAAGGAATCAAACAAAGTAGAAGAAAGAATAATTACTGGAGCTAGCTGATGTTAATAGTTTGTTCTATTCATTGTTCCTGTGTACATGGATTGTATGATTGTTGAATTATTGTTGAAGATTCATGAATTATCTTTGTCCTATTTGTACGGTTTTGTTCTAGATGTAGAAAATTGGTTAATTTTTTGATATTTGGAATTTTGATCTTTTCAATGCACTCTTAAATTCTAGGCTTTTAATTAAGAAACAAAGGTATATGCACTGTCAGTGTAAAATTTTTTACACAATTAATCAATCACAACCTACCATGCATGGTAAGTTTGTTAACTTTCATAACAAAATCCCTAAAAGTCATGCAAAATTTAATTTATGATTGATTGACTGTAAAAAACTGTTTTACAATATTACTAAATATCCTTTAAACTCTCTACTTAATTTGATACTCTATAACAGCTGTTTTGTCTACTATGTTCTTCACCATAGTTGTTGCATGTTCACTAACCTAGTTACCTTTTTCTCTGTGGAAATTCTTTTTCTTTAGGTGGAGGAGATTGATGATGTTGATGGCAATTCTACAGATCCTTTTATTGCAGCTGCCATTGCTAATGAAAGAGAATTAGACCTTTCTGATGAGCAAAGGAGACAATTTAAAAAGGTTATCATTTCATTATTTATTTGTTGCATAAAATGGGATGATGATTCTTGAAAGTGTTCTGCATTAACAAACTCTCTGATTCTAATGGAGTGTGTGATTTGGTGTTGAATTCTGAGATTAATTTGGTGACAGTTAGAACTGAGAGAGAAAAAAAAGGTGAGAATCAGAATGTGAGAAGAAACTGAATTGTGTTATTGAAGACACCATTGTTAACAGAATAGCAAGAAGTACATATAGGATCAGATGTGGTAGCTTGCAGAGCAAGCTAACCAGCTTACTGTACTTAGCTATTGACTATAGTTGATCAGCTTACACAGTGTTACAAACAGCCATTGGCTAAAACACAGAAAAGTACAATATGTCACTAAGAAAATAAAACTGTACTGATTAATATGCGAGTAAAATTTAGTGTGTATTTGGATTAACTTAGCATGTTTGGGAAAGCTTAAATTTCCTACTTTCAGCTTTTTTTTTTAAATTTTTTTTAAGTAAAATAGCTGATGGAAAATAAGCTGTGTCGTTTGGTAAAATATCTTAAATTTGTAAACATTTTTTTTTTCCACAAAAATAAGTTGATTTTTTGTATCTGGATATCTGAAGCTTATGATTATTTTTTTTTTTCTTTTCATCTATGTTTATACTCTCTGACTACGTAGACACTGATTTTTGGTTGCACCCAAACAAAAATTAGTTATTTTCAAACCACTTTTCAGCTAAATTACTCAAACAAAATTAATTATGACTATAATCTATTATAAGTTTATAACAATAATTGATTATACATATAATTGATTACTGAAATAATTTAATTTTTGCACTTTCCCAAACATTTGAAGAAATGACTGTTTTTCTCTTGTTATCCTCGCAAGAGAGCTTTTGGAAAAATGATTATTTCCTAAAATTAAGTAGTTGCCGAAATGTCTAGTCTTTTAATTATGCTAACATGTTTCATCTTGTTATCATTTGAGTTTTGATGAATTACATGAAATGAGTTTTAATTATGACTGAATTATAAAATTAATTGAATTTGAGACTAAATTGTATAATTAAGTGGGAGACTAAATTGTAAATGTAGCAGTAGTACATTTTCAGGGATTACTATACTTTTTGGTACTCGTTGTTTCTGAAACTAAGATGTTTATTTTAGATATTGTTTTGACAGCCTCTTTTATTATTCTTTATCTGCTACTAAGTGGGATCTCCTAAACTCATTTTCCACTGTATCTAATTCCATTGTATCTGATATAGTGATCATGCATTTAGATGAAAAGTTTTCTATCCTTAAGAAAAATGTGTACTTGGACATCCGAAAAATTCAACTATGGTAGTCATTATCTTGGATTATAATGTCTTGGTTAACATTCTGTTTTCTTTCCTATTTTTCTTAACTTGATCCATGAATATTTCAATGAGATTTTATTAATCAATTTCGACTCTGTTTTGGTTTCACTGTAGACATCATGCATACTTGGTATTTACTGAACAGCCTTGATTTTTTTTAATTTTTTTTTAATTTTTTATATTTCCTATTTGGAAGTCGGACAAATTAATTATTGAATTCTATATCAGTTTCTTTCTTTGGTTTAGTATGTCCTGTTTCAGCTAATATTTATGGGATTATTTTTTAAGACTACTATTATTTATCTTGTTATTATTTCTCTGCTTTCATAATAGAGTCTTCCATGAATGAAGTGTCTATTCTTATCTTTATTGCACTCTGTTAAGTGAGATTGATAAGTATGATAAAGTTGTTAGACTCGAGAGTTTACGTAGACTCGTGACAGATGTAGAAACTTGACTCGTAGAGTTAACTCGTCGACTCGTAAGAATCTACTTTTCTTTTTTTAATTTTTTTTTTATAAATAGAATACAAATTCATCTGTAAATAAGACTTGTCATTTATCAATACTAAATATAGGTAATAAGTTTGTATAAATTCATCATTTCAAGTTCATATAAGTTCACCTATACCAATAGAACATGCATCAAATTCATCAAATTTACCTTAAGAACAAGAGACAACTAAACAAAACATAGAATAACAAAAAATATTGGACGAAAGAATTTCCAGAATAAGAACTAATTGAACTTAACAAAACAATAACAAATTGAATAGAATAACAAAGAAATTGAACAAATTTGATCAAAAAGAAAAACAATTAAATGCTTGATAAAACAACAAGAAGTCAAGAACCAAATAAACATAACACAATAGAAAGAAATTGAACAAAACAACAAGAAAATGAACAACCCTCAATTGATGGAAATCGATCGCTCGGGGTTTGACAATAATCAGTCAACCCTCAATTGCTTAATCGATCACACGAATCACCGCTCAGGGAAAGGAAGCCTAGGCCAAAATGTTCGCACAACTCAACTGCTCAAAACACAAATTATTTTGTGTTTTGTGCTTAGTGACTAAACTAGCAGTGGAACCGTAGACTCGAGAGTTTACTCCGAGTTTAAGAGTTTAATCCGAGTTTGCTAGAGTTTACTCAAAAGAGAGTTTACTCTCGAGTTGACTCGCTGAGACTCACTTGACTCTTAAACTCGTAAGAGTCTAAGAGTTGACTCTAGAGTTTGATAACCATTCATATAACTGCAAAATTGGCATATATTCTTGAGGTCATTCCTTGATTGTTATATTAGTTATGGTGTTAAACATTTGGCTTTTTGAATAATGATGCATACTAAAAGTCTGAAAAAGTGTACACGGGCAGGAACTGATATGCTAACATGTGCCAAACCAGGATATGATACATAAGTACATATAGGGGCATTCCATGTTAATATATGTTCTGTATATCTATATCTTGCTTCTTTATGTCGATATGTTTTCCCATGTTAGGAAGTTGATTATATTTTTAATGCACTTTCTTTTACAGGTCAAAGAAGAGGATGATGCAGTTGTAGATAGGAAACTTCAAATCCGTTTGAAACATAGGAGGCATAAAAAAAAAAGTATACAGGTGAGTATTATAACTTCATACTCCTTTCGTTTGTTTGACTTGGAAACTGTCTAACATTACTTTTGCATCTTTCGGTTAAGCATGCCATTTTTGAGATCTCTTAATGCAAATGATTATTTTGGTATCATATGGCTTGTTGATTATCGAATTGATGTTCCTTTGAATTTGTCATATCTTGTAACTATATCTGAATGTAATTCAGCGAGAAATGAGCACACCTATCCCGTTGACTGAGAGCCACACACAGAAGCCTTCATATGTTAATCATTTAAGCCCTGTTACAAAGGAAGGAACCAGCGGTGATGTGAAAGTTGTGTCTGATAATGGCAAGGATACATGTGTGCTTATGGAGACTGATAAAACTGAAGGCGTTGATGCCAGTCATCTTGGCAAAGAAAAGTGTACGAGTACTGGTGATTTATCAGATCCACTCAAATCTTCATTAGATGATGTTACTGAACAGAGAGGAATCAAACGCATAAACAGCGGTGAGCTTGATGCTGATAATAAAAAGTGTCGGATTGTTATTATTGACAGTGATAATGAAGCAGGTTGCAATACTCAAGAGTTAAAAAAAGATTTACGTAACAATGGTGCTAATTCTCTTCCTTCAGAGTGTCTGGATGAAAATTTTTGGTGCACAGTTTGTGATAAAGAGGCACATGAAGTGCATCCACACCCTTTCTTGAAAGTTATTGTTTGTGGAGATTGCAATTGCTCATTAAAAGAAAAGACACATAACAAGGTATAATCTAACTAATTTTTTTCTTGGAAATTGCTCTAGAATTGCAAGGGATATTCAGTGTATGATTACACGCTCATGTTTTAGTATATTACAAACAAATTGAGCTTTCCTGCTAATAAAATTCAATAGAGCTTTATCAGTTTGAGTCCATAAGATTTTGGCCATTGCCTCGAAGGCAGGCATCTATTTTGATTGTGTAAATTGGTAAATATGCTTTTTGTGTTTGCCATTGAGGAGGAAGAGCTTATTCATTTAAGTAACTTGTAAATTTTTGTTTAAAAGTAATGTGTTTCAACAAATAGTAATACTAATATATGGCATTTCGCTCATTTGAGCTAGGCTGATCTGCTACAGCATCTCAATCTCAATTTAATATTTCTATATCCATAAAGTAGGCTCAAAACTCAATTTAAATGATTACTTGACAGGATCTGGGACAAGATTGTTTGGAGGGTTACTGTAGATGGTGTGGAGGAAGCAGTGATTTAGTTAGTTGTAAATTATGCAAGATTTTATTCTGCACCAAATGTTTAAAGAAGAATCTTGGTGTAGAATTGGTTCCTGAAACTGGGACCACAAGCCGGCATTGTTGTTGTTGCCATCCAAATCTTTTGCAAAGACTGTCCTTGCAACTAGAGAAAGCAATGGGGTCTGCTGATATAATAGCTTCCAGTTCTGATAGTGATTCAGATAATTCTGATAATTCAGATAATTCAGATGATTCAGAAAATTCAGATGATTCAGATTATAATGATACAACCAGGTGAGTTCATCATTACATCTTAGTTTATTGACAGCATTCAATTCCCTCTTTTGATCCAAATTCCTATGGCTTGGTCATTTTCTTGAATATGTAATTAGCAATCATGATTGGCTCATGCTCGTGCTTCTTATCCTGAGATTGCTGATTGTCTTCTTGAGCTGTGCATGACTATTTGATTTCCTCCAACATCACTTAGCTTATATGCAATATTCTTTTCTTTTTTAATTTTTTTTATGGATTATGGTCATGAACTGTCATTATTGGCATTTTTATAGTTGAGACCTAGCAATTAATGCCATTGGCTGATGGTTAGTATGCATACATCTGTACAGAATTTTTCCCCGTGATCATTGGTCATTCTTGAATCAGTATGTTCTGATGATGATTAAGAAAATAATGGTGGTTTGAAAAACATTTTACTTTCTGTTTTCTAAAATTTGCTACTTCTTCATGAGGCCATATTTGGTGCAGATCTGAAACTAAAAGTTCTTTTTGATGTAGAATAAACCATTTTTTTAATTTATCAACTACCTTTGTTTCCTGTTTGCATCTTTAAATTTTGATGCTGATTTCTTAGATGTTTGATTTTCTATCTGAAGTTGAACTTTATGTTAACTGCAAATGTAAGTTTATTTGTGTGTGTGAGCACACACTTTTTGTTAATTTTTAGAATGTGTATTTCAAAAATCAAATTTGTTTGATGATTTATATGGATATATGGTGAATATTATTTTCTTTAATTCCAACTTAGATATTCTTTTACTCATTCCTAACAGGAATTCATGTAGCTGTCTCATTTGATTTTAAATCATGTGCAATTGTGCATGGCATCTCCTGTTCACATGCATTTGCTGTTGTTGTTGTGCTAATCTAACTTTAGACTATACTACCAGTTATCATCAATAATATCCATATTTGAATTGCAGAGGTGTTCATTATCAGATCTTATCTTTTTATTATTTTTAACAGCTCAAAGAGAAAACACAAAAAGAATATTCGGAGGATACTTGATGATGCTGAATTGGGAGAAGAGACAAAAAGGAAAATAGCAATTGAGAAGGTGAGATTTTTGTGAGTATTTATTTTGCCAAAACTGGTTTTGCTTATTCAGCTTGTTCATTATCTTCCTCACTTCTGTAGGAACGTCAGGAACGCCTTAAGTCTTTGCGGGGCCAGTTTTCTGCCTCCTCAATTGAGATTAGCTCTGATGGGTGTAATGGGAATTTATCAGAAGGTGCTAGTATTGAAGTTCTTGGTGATGCACAAGCAGGTTACATTGTGAATGTTGTGAGGGAGAAAGGTGAAGAAGCTGTTAGAATTCCTCCTAGCATCTCAGCTAAACTTAAGACCCATCAGGTTTTTTATTTTTAGACCGTTGCTTCTCTGGATATAAATTCTTGTTCCTTCTTGGAATTTCCGTTGTACCTAGTTTTTAATTTAGCTTTAGATCCTGAAAAAAGATTATTCCCCTTTATTTATTTTGGGATAAAGGTATAGACCTAACTCAGATTAGCAGAATAGCAGGCCCAAGATGTGGAAGGGTTTATTCGAGGAAGAATAAGAAACAGGCATAAGAGGGAAAACCTTAGTGTATCAGTTTAACTGTTTAGGATTTATGTTATTTGTATTCTGTTATCATTTGATCCAGTTTTATGTCTTCCATTTCTTCATTCTGAATTTTTAATTGCCATTTATTCAAGCCTCTTTGAAGTTTTTACATGGAGTTTGTTGTTCTTTGTTGGATTTTCTTTTCTTATTTAACTTGTTTACATTTGCAGATTGCTGGAATAAGATTCATGTGGGAAAATATAATACAGTCAATCAGAAAAGTGAAGTCTGGGGATAAAGGTCTTGGGTGTATTCTAGCTCATACCATGGGCCTTGGTAAAACCTTTCAGGTATTTTACTCGTTATGGTGATTTTATCATGTAGATACAATAGACAGGCGGATTCTGTGAAATTGCACTTTTTTGAGTGCACGTTACATTTTTTTTTCCTTTGTTCACGTTATTAAAATTATCATCATCAACCTTTATGTCCTTTTCTGAATTGAAGTTTTGATTGAATTGAACTAATATATGTATGTATGAGAGATGAATGTGTGAGAAGAGTAAATGTTAGCCTTAGAATTTAAATGGATGGTTAAAATTAAATTTAACTAGCTAAAATATACTTTTGGTCTTTTATCTTAATATGAAAATTTATTTTTATCCTGTATCTTTTAAAAGACTTAAGTTTGTCCTTTCACTTTCAAATTTGAGTTGATGTTGTCCTTCTGAAACAGTGATCATTTTTATTTTGGGGCACAATTAGTTAGAAAGAAGTATACTGGACAGCATAAAGGAAGAAATAAAATGAGTGATTAAAAGGAGTGTAAGGAGAGTTGACCTCTCAAAGAGCCAGAGTAGGGGACTAGTGTAATTCTTGATTTCTTTTTTCATAACCTTGGCTAGGACTGAATCAACATTTTCCAGAGATCAAGATTCATCTTTCATTTGGTTTTGCTACCAGCCTTTTGTTTTTTATTGTTCATAACTGCCAGTATCAATTACATATCTAGAAGAAGTATATAAAAAGATAAGAAAGAAAAAATTGTGAATAAATTAATTATAAATTCAAAGATTAAAAGGATAACTTATTCTAATTCTGTGTATTCTTTTCATATGTTGTGTTTGCCACATTTTTGTATAGTTTCTCCGTTCTTTTGCTGTTTGGTGGTTTTTATCTGATAACTGATTTTGCTGGAACTTTTAGGTGATAGCTTTTTTGTACACTGCAATGAGATGCGTTGATTTGGGGTTAAGAACTGCACTTATAGTCACACCTGTCAATGTGCTACATAATTGGCGGCAGGAGTTCATCAAGTGGAGACCTTCTGAGTTAAAGCAACTCAAGGTCTTCATGCTGGAAGATGTATCAAGGTTTGCTTATTATTTTTTTGGACATCATTATGTTATACAGAAGAGTTATGATCTCTTGAACAGCACACTAGTCCATCTAATTGAAATATATGAAACTGATCCAGGGATAGCCTTGCATTTTTAACAATTTACGAGTGCCATTTGGTGTAAATTTGGCTGTTTTCCCCCATCAATTCAGTTTTAATTTGCATATTTGTCAAAACAACCTCAATTCTTGAATTTGGTGGCACTATCAAATCTGTCCATTTGTTGGAATTAATTCTTGATAAAGAATCTTTCAATTTTGTGTTTGTTCTTTTTTATTCTTTAGGACCTGTCAATCAACAAATTGGTGAGTGTATGCTTTGTATGAGTTGTATTATAGTGCTGCATGAATACTTATTTAATTATTTTCCATGGAAATTCTGACTTGCCATGAATACTAGGTGGGTTGCTGTCCTCAGTTTTGCCGTGTTCTATATCTTAATTATTTTTTGAGTTTATCAAAAGTTATAAAGATATTCATCATTTTAGTATTTCATGTGGTTAATTATCACAATTAGATATTGACCAGTACTCACTTATTGCTAAAGCATATGAAGAAAAAAAATAAAGGGGAGAACATGGGACTGTTGAGGCGCACACATGCTGGTTTGGCTGGTTTAACTGCTTTTACATTGGTTCTTTGGAGTTTGGACAACCAGTTTTGATGGTTGGCCAAACTAGTTTGATGACCAGTTTGCGGTTGGTCAATTTGGTCCAACAATGTGCAAGATCCATACGACTATAGCCCCATCAATTTTTCATATTTTTGGCACAACCACTTATACACTCATCATCTTACTAGTATAATTTCATTTTCCCAGAGATAGAAGGCCAGAATTGCTTGCAAAATGGAGAGCTAAAGGTGGTGTTTTTTTGATTGGGTATACTGCTTTCCGAAATTTGTCTTTTGGGAATCACATTAAAGATCGGCGCATGGCCAGAGAAATGTGCCATGCTTTGCAGGTAAAATTCTTGAAATAGCATCTCTTCATTTTGTCAGATTAAATCATAATTCTGTTTCTTGTTAATTGATTTCTAATTCATAGTGACACATCATTATGTATTAATTAGGAAGTCTAAGAGTATTTGAAACAAATGTTGTTTGAGGGAAACTAAGATGTAAGTTACTCACAGCATAGTCCTCTTATTAATATTTGTATTATGAGTGCATTAAATATGGTGCTGATCAAGGGCTAATAACATAGCTAATATTTAGATATTAACTGTACTAATAACTATATTTGACTAATATGGGCTAGTGAATAGAGGGTCCATTTATTTGTGGTTTTTTTAATAATCAAATCTTTTTAAATTAAAAATATATTTATGACATTTTATGATAATCATATAAACTTTTTGAACAAAAAGCAAAATCATTTTAATAAAGTGATTTCTAAATGGATAGTTCATGAAAGAATGTATATCATAGAAGCATTTTTATTCAGTGGCTTGTCTATTTTCTGTAGATTGTTTGGTGATGAAAAATAAAATTTAGGGATATACAGTGAGAAAGTGTTAAATCCTCAAGGGTAATGTGTAAAATAAACAATAACTGTGTTAAACTGGTATTAATTCAGAAATTCACTCACTCACACAATTGCAAGAAACTGAATCAACAGAACATAAAAAGTTATGTCTCTGCTAGAATTTATTAATATGAAATGCAGAAATACAGAATTAGGGTAAATAAAGGAATTTCGAGAGTCCTCCTCTCTCCTAGCCTAGCCTTTTCCAGATTTTTCCTCCTTTCTCTAAGTCTGTTCTTCTCCTTTTATTCTTTTCCTAATTAAAGCCATTATTAATTGCATCCCTAAAATTATTCATTCAGCTTCGCACATCCTGATTTGTTTCTAACAAATCATTTATTTCCTGCATTCTCTCAATCCCTGATTTGTCTCTACCAATTCAGTTATTATTTCCTATTATTCCGCTCTTTCCTTTTTTGTTTCTTCTTGAATAATAACAGGGTAAAGGGATTATTTTCTTTTCTTTTTTGGTTGCTGCTGATTTAACATCAGTTGTGGGGTCTGTAACAAACTTTCATTAAAGTTAATCTTATAAAATTTAAATCAAAGTTGAGGGTGGAGATTAAGTGATGCTAAAAC